>OY987255.1:49924474-50346925 GCA_963920725.1 Rhamphomyia laevipes | reverse complement strand
AATCAGTTGACTTATAGGGCCCATACACGACACATGCATGCATGCGCAATCACGTGATTGCGCATGCAGATTGACCGTGTATGCTGTTGATTGTGTGGTTGCACATGCTGACTGTGTGATTTCAAAATTTTTTGATATTTTTTTGTTTGTGCATGCATGTATAATGTGTGGTGAAATAACTCATTTAAAATTTATTTTCGTGTGGTAAACTAGTAGCTAGTGTGTACAAAAAAATGCCGAAAGTTGTAAACATGAAATTTTGGAACGAATGCTTGGAACTATATAAAAGTTTTCCAGTTTTGTGGAAAGTGAAGGGATTATAAGCGATTATAATTGCAATACACGCAGCGTCTTACATGATTGAAATTTCAAATAAAATGAAGAATGTGCAATTTGCATGTGTCGTGTGTAGAGACACCATGATTGCGCAATTAATGATTGTACATGCATGCATGTGTGGTATATGGGCCCCATTACTCTAATTTTGACAATCAGCTAATTTTAAAATTACCGCCCAGCTCAAACTTAAATTAAATTTTGTCCGATATTTTACTATCATTTTTACCAGCCGAGGTGCGTACTAGTACGATACTTAGATTTAACTACGCCTATTCGCCATTCTATCTTTTATCATAAAAATGTATTGTAAAATATAAAAATATTGTTTAAAAAAAATTACAAAATAAAATAAATTGATTATATATTATTTGTGCCTTTAGTACTTATCTAGCATCGAGAAAATAACATTATGATGCAAGATTGTATTTATCCGTCTGTTCACATCAATATGCATAATACGATTTTTATTTTTATTTTTAAACATACTTTTTGAATATAATAAAATAAACCAAATTTTAAACTTAATATAGTTGAATAAATTATCCCTACATTTTCATTCTTTTAATTAATAAATCCTTTTGAAATCTAAAACAATTTTGAATATATTTTCATTTTAAAGCGTAGGTATTCTTGCGAGTGGGATTTTTTTTTTAATTTCTATCGCTTTTGTTAAGGTAATTATTTTTATTTTTATAAAAAGAAATAAATATATTTAGACAAATATTAAACATTATTTTATTATAAACTTTCTATATAATTGTAAAATGTTTTCCGATATATATGTATAATCGTTTTAAAAATGTTGTCTAAAAATTGTTATTATTTTGAATGGAGGGAATTATACTAATGATTTTATAGTTTTCATTTTAGAGCATAGGCATAGTCCAAAATATAATAAATTTATGTCACAAACACCAGTATCCCGGGAAAGATTCGAAATGTTGTTAAAGAATTGAACAATTTTTGACTTTTTTTTCTTTTAATACTAATTAATTACTATAAATATATTTTTATGTAATTTCTATTTTTTCGATTTGCTTTTAAATACTATATCTAATATAATTTTAAATATATTTAAAATAATTCTGGGTTTTAAAGTTTAAAGTAGTACTGGTATTTTATTAATATCCAAATAACATTATTATGTCTAAATATTTGTTTGAATTTAAACATTTAATAACATAATATTAGAAAAAATATTTTATTTACTAATATTTTATTTTACCAATCTTTAAATCTACACTTTTACATTCTATATTTGTAAAAATGAAATTATTTGTTTAGTTTAGACAATTCATTTACAGAAAATTGTTTTATTTGTAAAATTTTTCGAAAGTACCAAAAAAATCAGCTGTAGTCTAAATAACGGCTCCAACCAAGAAATTCCTTTTATTTTTCCCAGTATTTACGACCACAAATGCTGTTGTATTGTTGTATGTATACCTACCACCCATTACAGTGAATCCATAACCTTATTTGGTTGAGTATTACATATATATTATATAAAAGTTATATATTTAAAAAAAATTATATTATGAAAACACGCTTCAAGATATTATTATATCGGCATATTATAATGAAATGCAGTATGAAATTAAATATTTTAAGGTTAGATAAAATATTTCGAAATGGAAAAATTATGAATAAAAAATTAAAACATATTTTTGGAGGCTTATAGTAAGTACATTGAAATAATAAAAATAACAAAATTAATCTATTTTCTGTTTTATTTCAATATTATACCGCTTATAATTGAGGTGAATGGTTATGTATACAGGTTGACTCAGTACCTAACCGGCAAAGCAATATGAGATGTTCCTGAGTCAATTTCAGGAATAAAACTCCACTACAGACAGGTCCGAAAATGTACCGTTACTGAATGGCAGCCATTTTAAAAATATGTAATTTTTATTTTTTGTAAAACACTAAAAATGAAAAAAAATTTACAAATGTTAACGGAAATTAACAAAATTAGGCTTGTTGGAAAGGTAATAAATTATTCTCAGTGTTGGCAATTTAGGCGTAAAGTAATTTGTGATACAGTTGTTTACAAAATAAGCGTAAATAAGTGTTAAGAACGCGTAAAGAAAGTAAAGTACTGTAAAGAACTGTAAACAACTATTAATTTGACAGAACCTCATATTTATTTATTAGGTGGTGTTGATTTCGTCGTGTTCGCACAAAATTGAATTTTATTTTAAATTTATTAAGTGAAATGAGTGAAGTTTTAAAGAAAAAAGAGGCTATAATGGTGGTGCTGGTGGTAGACCAATTAAAAATAAATTTGCTGAAAATATGCTTTTGAGCATTCCAGCATCGTCAGCAGAAATAGAAAGGACATTTTCAAAATGGAATTTAATACATTCACCATTAAGAAACCGATTATCTTTCGAGAAATCAAAAAACCTTATGCATTTATATACTTATATCACTGCGATTGGAAGATATAAGTTAAAATCAAAACATTTTTCATGTAATATTTATATTTATTACTGGGTCAATATTTTTTTTCTTTTAGCAATATTTGTTGTGAACTAGACGAAGAAGACATTGAAGATGAAGAAATACTTCTAATTTCTAATAAATATACATATAATTTTTATTTAATTATAATATTGAATACATCTCAGTCGTATGATAAATAATTTTTTTAATTTTGCATATTTTGCCAAATTAGAAAAATATTCCTTTTTTTAATTGTTTACGTTCTTTACATTGTTTATATATTTTTGTAGGCCGTAAATAACTCAATTGTTTAAGCGTAAATATATGCAAAAATATGTTACAGATACAGATTAAAGTATAACCTTGCCATACGTTCAAATTCCAAAAATCACTCAATTGTATCATATGGCCACTATATATTAGGCTTTGTGTATGGCAGGTTTATTTATTTTGATGGTGATTGAAATTTATTTTATATCAAATAATGTCGCTTTTAATTCGACAGAGGGGTTAGTGAGTTATAATGTCGTTTTTACTAGTTGTGTTATTGAAAGATAATTTATTTTTGCCTTAGTTATAAAATCAAATATAATGTAACTCTAAAAACCATATACATATATATATTACGAGTAGTTATGGAATAACTATGAAGTCTGGTGATGGGTTGGATGGTCGAAAAAAGAGTTCGCTCAAATTTTTTTTCTAGGCGTTTCCGAGGTCGGAGAGTCCAAAAATACAAAAAAAAAAGTCGGGGGAGGGACGCGTACGCGTACGCTTTTTATGTGCTCAGAAACATCTCCTAGAACCGCTCGTCCGATTTTAATGAAATATGGCACACATACTCTAACAGACTTCATCCCGGTGTCTTTATAAGATGAGATTGATACTTTCAGTGGGACCATGTTAGATTTCCCTATTTATATAGAAACCTATGTGTTTTTGTTCTACGGAAAAATGTAAAAAAAATTAGATTTGGATGAAATTTGGCACGTAGGTTGGTATCATGATTGTGCACAAGCACAAGCCTACCTAGATACAGGTCTAAAACTTCAGGGGATCCATGGTAAAATTTCCGATTAAAATTTCGTATTCTCTAGCTATATAATAATTATTATCTAATTGGCATAAATTTTGGTACATATGATAGTTTCCGTATGTACTTGGCGCCTGTAAAATATAAAGTAGGTAGTTCTACAGCATATAGTAATTGTTAACCGATTTCAATTATATTTTATATACAGGCTAATTTTGTGATCTAGTTGGCTCTCCTGAAATTTGGAGACCTTCAGAGGGTTCCTAGAAAATACTTTTAGTTTCCGAATTTTATATAATTACGTGTTTTATAGCATGTAATTATTATCTGATTTGAATAAAATTTGGTACAAAAGTAGACCTTCTAATTATGCATGTGTTGGCTATGATAGAAGTTAATACCTATAAAGTTTCCTTTTACTTTTCTAATTCTTTCAGTTACTATGGTATCATATGGTTCTTTTGGTTCAAACATGTGTCTAATGAAAGCAATTGTTTCATCCTCGTTTTTTTTCTTAACCTTTTTCTTCTGATTTATATGTAGCCCATGCCAAACCCTCAACCTGTGTAATTGGTGTACTTCAGGTTCAAACTTTGGTATTAATTGATCTTCAGCGGTTATATTAATTACGGGTTAAAAAAGTTAAGAAAAAAAAACGAGGATGAAACAATTGCTTTTATTAGACACATGTTTGAACCATATGATACCATAGTAACTGAAAGAATTAGAAAAGTAAAAGGAAACATTATGCTGTCAGGATGATCTAAAAAAAAGGAAGCTCCAGCACAAATAAACGCCGTTAGAGGAGTAGATTTCGGGACCTGCGATTGGTGTCTTAGAGAAGGACATACGGATTTGGTATGTCCAGCCAGGCAACGTTACCAAGCCAAACAGGGAAACGGGAGAGGGATGAGTTAAAATCCCAAATCTCATCTTCTCTGTACGAGCTGGTACCAACACTTTACCTTCTCGTGGTACTTCTATATTAATATTGGGTAATTATGTCAAGAAATCTATTAAATCTGGTGTTTCATTGTAGGGCTGGGCTTTACCCAGATCCACTACAGGAGAAGATTTACAGTTCTCCTGAATACCATTCAAACAATTTTCTTGAACAGAGTGCTCCATTATAATCTCACGGTACATTTAAATAAAATTAATTTATTATTTCCAATTTCAATATTCTTAAAATCATCCTTATTAATATCATTATTAATTTCTTCAAAATTAATTAACAATTCTTCTACATTATTTTCATTTTTAAAATTAATTGTATTTATTTTTACTTCATCATTATTAATTTCATCATATCTCATCTCGCATATTGGTACAGAAAATTTATTTTTATTATGTTTAGTAACTGGGAAATGTAAAGTTTTGTTGGGTCCTAAAATATTACAATTTTCTGATAAAAAATCGTTACCCAAAATCCCATCTGCTGATATTTGACAATTGTCTTCAACTATGTATTTGAAATTCGCAATTCATACTTTCTGGTGTTAAAAACTTTGCTGAACATTTACCTAAAGTTTCGCTACGATCAGGTACGGTTTGAATAATGGTGTTTTCATCCGTTTTTATTGAAAAGCCCTTTTCTACTCTGTCTTTTTTTAATAAGCTAATTTGAGCGCCAGTATCAACTAATAACGTTACGGTTTTTGCTATGTCCAAGGGCATTGTTACTAATGGTTCAAACCTGGTTCGTCTTGTTGCTACACCCTTCCTCGTACTACTGTGGGATGAGATTTGGGATTTTAACTCATCTCTCTCTCGTTTCCTTGTTTGGCTTGGTAACGTTGCCTGGCTGGACATACCAAATCCGTATGTCCTTCTCTAAGACACCAATCGAAGGTCCCGAAATCTACTCCTCTAACGGCGTTTATTTGTGCTGGAGCTTCCTTTTTTTTAATGGACAATTTGTCGCTATGTGCCCCGTATTTTTACATAGGTGGCATTCAGTTCGAGACCACTGTTGATTATTTGTTGTTTGGCGAGGCAAACGTGATGCTCCACAATCTCTGCTATAATGTCCCAAACGGCCACAATTATAACATGTAACTCTCGAGTTATCCCTGACATTTTGTTGTTGAGTATTGTTGTTGTTTGGCCTGAAACTGTTATTACCCCCAGCATTATTTCTTTAGTTGAAACGAAAACCACCTGTTCTCTGAATATTATTATTGCAAAACTCTACCCTAGTACGTGCCATTTTGCTATGACTAATATTTTCGTTATTATTATTTTTATTAACTAATTTATTCAAGCCTGAACCTGTTACATTATTATTATTAATCATTAAATTTTGTAATAAATCCACGAGCAATTCGTTCGTATTAGTGTCAGTATGTCATCTATTTCCCGCTGTATGGTCAACTGGTCGTAGAAGTTCTAACGACTCCCTCGCAAATTTACTTGACTTCACACGATTGTTTCTTGAAAATCAACACAATTTTGTGAAATTATGTATTGTTTAATAATTTCCGATTGAAGTCCCCTAATAAATGTTTTACGCGCCGTCTCTTCTTCTTCTTGTACAATACCCTGCGAACCGCCTGGATATTTATGCCTAACAGCCATTTTAAAACACCCTAATTTACGTTGCACCCGATCTCCAAATTGCTCAACAGATTCGTCGGGAATTTGTACACATCCCTAAATTTCCCTTCGCAATTGAGTCAAATCCTTATATGGAATATAAAGTTTAAAACAGATCGTTCCTGAAAAATATCGGCGGCTTTTCCTTTTAGTTTACCTCTAATTATTTGGTTCAAAACTGATGTCCTGTCCAATTCGTCTGTCCTGAAATAAGCTTCGTGTGCGAGCGATACGAAATTTTGTAATTCCAGGATTAATCTATCACTCTCTCCTGAAAATGTAGGGATACCTTGGAAAAAGTTCTGTACGTTCTTTCTAACGGCATTGTTGAATTACCAAAATTCCCTGAAATTCCTAAGTCATATGTCAGTATTTAAAATATTTTGTCCTATTCCGTTTGTCGTATTCATCTGATTATGACTTAGTCAGTTTTATTAAGTGTTGGCTCCGGAGTCGCAAATATGTCTTGTTGGTTCGGGTTATTACGTCGTATAGCTCCTTGTAAATTATTACCATTCAAATTTTCCATTATTGTCTTTTTTATTGGGGTTTCTAATTCAATCATAATCTCCCTATCAATACTACAATAATTGATAAATTGTTGCTTCTAGTTCTTTCGTTAGTTTCCAGAATACCTTCTAGTGCTCCTTCCAGTTCAGATTCGTTATCGCGTTGTACTGGAGCAAAAGTGATGGATCTACGCGGGTTAATATCAGTATTTGCGCGATTAGCTAATATTGTCCTGGGTGTTGATTCAACTACTGAATTTTCTCCGAAATTAAGATTTTCTGGTAGAATTGACGTTTGTTCCTCGTTATTTTCAGGACTTTTAAGTGATAACTTATTCAACCAGTTAGAGAAATTTGAAGGATTATCTACCAATTGGTTTTTCTTTTGGTTACGCGTGGTAGGTGCCATAAAAAATTAACCTAAATTACGTAGATAATAATAATGAAAAACATAGCGTATAAAAACAAATTTAATATAGGGATGCATTTTTCGTTACGGCAAATTATAGGTGTTTTCAACGACAAATAATGTATTTACAGCGGCAAATTGTGTAATTGAACTGCAAATTGTGTAATTGAACGGCAAATTGTGTAATTGAATGGCAAATTGTGTAAATGAACGGCAAAATATGTAGCGTATACTAATATTAAATAAATAAATATTCCTTGTTCTTGTAGTATAATGGAAACAGAATAATACCCTTGTACTTGTAGTATAATGGAAAAAGGAATAATATTTCTGGAAGACTATAATATGAAAAATTGTCGCGCAAACTTCCGAAATTGTCGGGTTGGATACCTATTCTACTGTGCAACAATTGTCGCTCCGTATACCTAATTTGTCGTGCTGAAATATATTCCCCTTTAATATATATACTAATCTGATATGTTAAAAAAAAAACAAGTATTTATCTACAAATTCAATATATACAATAATCTGAAATAAGAAACTACATATTCTATCGCTATTAATATTTAGTTTGAAAACTTGAAAATACTAATTAAAATCTGAACCTGCTATAAAATCTAAAGCTAACCTATATTTATAATAAAAATATTTATTATAAAGTTGAAGAAAAAACAATATCTTCAAACAAAAAATAAATTAAATTTTACTGACCAAATTCGCGGAAAAATATTGTACAAAAATAATTTGTCAATTTTGTTGACTTAAACTTAAAACTCTTTTAATAGTATTAGGCACAATTTTTAATAGTATTTTAATAGTATTAGGTGAATAGTCATAAAATAATTATTCATACAAGATTAAAATATAAAAATTTGTTTTTACATCAGATAATAATCATAATCGCTATTAAAATAAACTACCCAAAAAGAAATCGAAATAATTGAAAAAAAAATTAACCTTAGTCTGAGCTGCACTTTAAATTTACTTTTGTGTATCTATGTAATTTTTATTTTATATCATTACAACACGCGATTAATAAATAAATAATAAAATTCACCAAATGAAACTTCTCTTTTTTTTATTGTATACCTATGTCATAAAACATGCACGCAATTAAAAATTTGTTCTCTCTAAAATTATTTTGAAAACCGAGCTTTACGTTTACTTATTAAAAAAAAAAAAAAAAAATTTTAAGAGATTAGTTTTCATTAACACATACATAAGCAAAGCATATGCATACTTTACAATAATATTAAAACAAGAGTAACACGAAAAATGCTAGAATAAGAGCAATTTTATGAATACATGCATGCATAAATGTTAACAACATTTGGCATACAAATAATTTTTAATCAAATGTAGCTGTACATTCAAATCAATTTGAATTTTATAATTATTTCTCTTCTTAAATAAACCTTTTATAGTTTTTTTTTTGCTAAAATACATACATTAATTCTGTATACAAAAAAAAAATATTTTTATCTAAAGAGACCCAATAAAAATAAAATAAAGTAAACTCCTTATAAATGGAGGAAAATTAAATTATAAGCATTTATTAGAAATCTTAAAACAATGTATTATTTTATATTTACTCCTAAAAAAAATGTCTACCTCTATATCAATAATAAGACTTTACATAAACAGTATTAATTTCCATTTTTTCTTTAAAAAATAGATAATAATTGAATTAATTATTTATATGAGGATGAAAGCATTTCTCAAATAAATCGCATATTTTTCTCTTTTTGTAACGAAGTTCTTTTCGCTGAGGGCTGAGCTGTTTTCAACTACTTCAACTGTTGCTTAAAAAACGTCTCCTGCTCTTTAGTACACCCTAATTTTAATATGCAATGAAGATCTTTAATCTTTTCCCTTCTTCTAGCTGCTTCTCCTCCTCTCCTACTTTGTTTTTTATGTTCTATTTTAATTGACGTTAGTTCTGACGCTGGTAATTGTTGTTTTTGTTTTCTCCTGTAGTCCTCCAAAGATATCGGTCTTCTAGAACCAGCTTTGGGATCTGCTTTAATCGCTTCTTCAAGCGTTTTAATCGACATCATTAGCTGAAGACATAATTTATTATAGCAAAAGTTTCAAATTGAGGCTAAAAGCCTGTTACTACCACAGGCAATGCCTGTTGAGGTTATGAATACTATAATAAAATTATGTAACCCACCTGTTTTTTTTTATTTGGAATGTAATCCAAATCAATGCTGGTTGAATGTACAGCAAAACGTATGATGCAGCAAGTGGTTCTATTTTGGAACGTAGTCCAAAATCTTGGTCACGGCACCAATATGTTGTGTCACCCTTTTACTCTGACATGGCCAATCTTAATGGCCCGCCGTGATTGTCTATTATGTACTATACTACACAACTTACAAGTTGTAAGTTACAACTTAGAAATCTGCTGAACCTGGTTTGATATGTGATATGTGTTTTAAATAAAACTCTTTATTTAAATTTTCAACTCAAAGTTCTTAACTGCCACTTTAGGCTAAACTACCTGCATCAGTGAACAGTTAAATTGAACTCCCCGAAATACCAAATTAAATCTGCTTTTATACTTTAATTTTGTTAAGAAAAGGGTTATTTCCAAATAGTATGTTGTGAAATTAGGTGAATGCTTAAATTGAACTTAAATCAAACATAATATTATTAAATATTATGTTGATTAAGTCAATTTCATTATATATAATGTATTTACTATAAACCTCATTATTGTTACCTATTTACACAATATTCATAAATATAGCTGATCCTACAAAACACCAACCATAAGCATTAAATTCAATAAATTAGTTCATTGGTATACGTCATTCATAATATTTATTCTTAATGTATATAATACTATGCATAACGATCACCGCTGAGTTATTTGCTTATGCGACACTATATTTTGCCGATAGTATTTTAAAGGTCAGTTTTACTATATTTATCAGTGTAAACACTAATAGAGTTTTACAACGAAGCACAATAATAAACGAGATCCAGCGATTAAAACAAGATTGACATTTACACAAAACATCGAACAAAATAAATAAATTGTTCAACAAAAATTTTAAATTAATAGAGAAAACTATTGAAAATACAAATAAATCAAAATAAATTAAAAATAAAAGATGAATTTGTCAAAATTGAATAATTAAAATCGAAAAATTAAACTGAAAATTAAATTAACATATAAATTGAATTTGTAAAAATTGAAAAATTGAATTAAAAAATTAACTTCTATAAAATGAAAATCGAAAAATTAATTTAAAAAACAAAAATTAAATTTGTAACAGACAAAACACAAAATTATTTTTAAGTAGGTTTAAATTTATTTTGTAATGAACTAAAAAATATACAAAAAAAAATGAAATAAAAACAAATAATTCTGTTTATATTCACAAAAATAAAATAAGTATAAATTTTGCACACATATTATATACATATACAAAATATTTCACTTTATTCAATTACTAATTATTATTATGAAACTTATTATTATGAAACTTGTTTTTGTAAAAAAAATTTTTTTTTGACAATAGTCATTTTGCGATCTTGTTTTAAAAAAAACGCCCCAATAGCCATTTTTAAAATATTTTCGAAAAAACAATTTTTCGAATATATTGTTTGATCTTCGAAAAATATTTTAGATTTTTTATATAGACAGAAATATTTAGTTAAATGGTAATCATGATTTCAGATTTTAATGGCAGATGAACATTTCAGAGTATATATAAAAGATTTAGAAGAGCTGAAAGCAAATCTAAAAACTGAATATACAGATGAAGAAATTAAGGTAGAATTAGAAAAAATAAATAATTATAAAGCACAATACATTCAAGAATTAAGAGATTCAGTCATTAAAAGCGGTAAACGTAATGTACAAGAAGAATATCTTGTAATATTGTGGCCCTGCGGCGCTAAATATTGGTTGGAGGAAAAATCATATTGGATAAGTTCCAATATGATTGTCCAAAAACGACCATATAGAAAAAAAATAATGTATAGCGAACAGTTATGTTCGTACATTTCTTGTATATTTTTTTTCCTTCTATAATTTCTTGTGGGTCCTAAAAATTTAAAAATATTAATATAAGAACATAAATAGAGTAAAAATTTACCTGCAATGGAATTCCAATTGATTTTTTTTTTTAAGTCAACATGGTGGCTGAAATGTATGATTGTTTTTATGACAATTATAAATGTCATACTGACAAATATATATTTCAGTGAGTGGGAAGATTTCAAAAATAATAAATTCCATCTGTTGGTGAGAATAACCATCAAAGAATTTTACCTCGGGCAGGCCGTATTTTCGAATCGGCACAGGCGGAAATGCGAGGAGGTTTCGAAAATCAGTTGTTCTTGATCTTTGTGATGAAACTGCAGCACTTGAAATTACGGATGTTATTGTTGGTTCAATTGAAGGTGACGATGGAGATGTTGGAAAATTATTTGAAATAGAAGATATTTCTACAAAAATGAAAGAAAATTAATAACTTATAACAACATATTCAACATTTATTTATTATTTATTTTGATTTAAATTTACCTTCATCTGATTCCAGCTCATTATTTTCAAAAATACCGTTATTTGGTGTCCAAGTTTCATCTTTTTCATCGTCATCGTCACTGAAATCTAAATCTGAATCTTATAATAATTCTAAAACAGCTTCCACATCAGCAGGTTTGTTCAAATCGTAATATTTTTTACCTAGAAATAATACATAACACAAACGTGAGTTACAATAAAAAGTAACACAATCGAGTTACTAAATCCTAAGTAACACAATCGAGTTATCTAAATTTAATTTCTTTTAAAAAGTAAACAAGAATCTACAAAGTTCACGATTGAACATGCCTCACGATTGAACATATTACAAAATAAAAAACAAAACAAATTTCTAATAATTTTTTTTTTGTACTTACCAGATGCCATGCTTTCGCCCAGTATGAAGAACTTAGTAAAAATGACAATTTTTAAAAAATGTTATTATAACTTCATCACTTGTTTTTTCGTACAAAACAAAAAAATCACATAAAACACGGACTGCTTTTCGGTTTTAAAGCAAAATTATAAAAATAAGTTAATACGCATTTATTTATTTAAGATAACACAATCGTGTATGCGGGGTCTGAAAGGGAGTCGATTATCATAAATTATGATAAATTATCATTCCGAGAAGCCGGTAAATTAGAAGGGATCAACCGAACTAGTGGTTGATTGAAGCAGTTTTTTTTTAAGAAAAGGAGGTTGATCAGCGCAGGATTTCATACCAGGACCCTCTCGCAGGATAATGGAAAATTTTGATTCCTGGAAAGAAGAAAAAAAAAATCATTGTGTACCCTCAACCTAGAATAATTCCCAGAGAAAAAAAAATTAAAGTAGCGGTTCCACGGCGGTGGTGCAATTTGTTAAATTTGTTTTTTTAATAGTAAAGTAGTTATATTTCTATTTTTAGTTATTAATTAATAGTATTTTTTTTATTGTGATTTTGGGTTTATTAATTTAGTAGAGTAGTTTTTTTTATTTTTGGTTGAAAGTTGTAATTATAATATAGTAGTATTTTTTGGATTTTGATTAGATTTGTAGAGTAAAATTTTGGAGTTATTTTTTGTTGTATTAATTTCTTTGGTAGTTTTTGCGGTAGTTTATTTTTAAATTTTTAATTACAAACCAAATAAACATTATTTTTAGCCGGACTGCGACAGACATGTCAGGACAGGCACCGTGCAGTAAAAATATAAAAAGGTATGTTTATTATTATGATAATTATAGTAAATTGGTAAAAGAGCAATAAAACAAACACTTTTTTTTTGAAAATTACTGCCGCTGAAAACGATTAAAACTCAGTTAGTACACAAATATTTTCAAAAATGTAATCAATTAAGCGCTGATGATTTATTTTTGCCGACTTTTACGGCATTATTTAATTTTTCCAAACTATTTGCAGAAATTCCATTATTTTGTAATGATATCAATTTGTTAAATGATAATAAAGAAATATATGTATAATGTTTTTAATTTAAAAACTTTAGAATAAAAGGCTAATTAAGAATCATTTTTATGTCAGTTGTACTTTGGCAAACATGAATAACATTGCATTTGTAGATTTGCAATTTGTTGTTGGAAATAACAGACAACATTTTGTAAAAGAAATGGCTATTTTGGAACAAGGATCATTGATTCCGAAAGTTTTTTGTTTTAAGCCTCCATATCCAAAAGAAGATTTAGATTATGACTCCTTAAAGCAGAATAAATATATCGCAGCAAATATTAATAATCTGAAATGGGATTCTGGAGATTTCGATTACAACGACATCGTTAACGTAATAAGAACTCTAGGATTGTACTCAAAAGTTTACGTTAAAGGTCTGCAAAAGAAAGATGTCATTCTAAAATATTTACCAGTTTTATCATCAACAATAAATATAGATTTGAGTTACATTCCAAGGTTAGATGACTTGTACAACTATACTTCATCTTGCGAAATTCACACCAAAGAAAATATAAAAATGAAATGTGCTGTAAAAAATTGCTTTAATATTTATATGTATTTATTGAAAAATAATAAAGTCGATTTTTGAAAAAAAATATATAATTTATTTGATATCCAAAAAAAAATACACAATATATAATTATTTTACATGTTTTTTGCATAGAAAATATTCTTAAATAATTTTAAAATTAATTTATCATTGTTTTCAAGGTTTTCGGAACTAAACATATTTAAAAATTGCTGCATTGATAATCCTCTACTACGAAAATATACATATACGCAACAATAATGTCCACACACATCAGAATAGTCATTTTGTAAGCGCTTTTTGTTTCTTACAAAACACTTTTGTTCATTACTGTTAACGCGGCCCCGTAAGCCTCTTGTGCACCGTCCAAATAATTTGCGCCTTGTAGAATTTTCATTAATTTTTTCAATTATGTTTGTTGTTATTGTCTGATTGCCATATGAATCGAAATATTCTACACATCCATATTTTGGGAAATATAATACGAACCAATGCAAACCTGGTTTAGTATCAGGATCTGAATTGACAATTATGAAAATAGGTTTTTTCACAAATCGCTTTGGTATACGATTGAAAGCATATACACCTTTAAAATAGTTTTTAGTATATTTATTCTTCTGAAGAATTTCTGTAATCTGTTGCGTATTCATGTTGCTCTGTTAGATTCGAAATATCGTAAAATTTTCGAATTATATTTTACATATTGAGTTAAAAACTCTTTGTTGTCTTTTCCATTGATCAATATAATATCGAATTTGTTTAATTTTTTGTTTAAACTTTGTGTGATATTGTCATTGTATAAATTGCCATTTGTAACATAATTTTGTGTTTCTGCTGGCGTTGTTGTTTTTGTAGTTGGTTATAAATATTTATATTCGTAATGTACTGCGTTATTTGAATCTTCAATACCGGCAATGGTAACTTTGCGTCCAAAATGAATAAGCTTGTCACGAACGAATGATACGTCCACCAAGGCATATGAGGGTGCTCTGTTAGGCATTCTGTGTGTAGTATCTCGTACCGCATTCGCTTGCGTAATAAAACTTATTACTTTTTACAACGCTATTTATAAATTTGTGTAAACATTTCGATTTTTATCAATTTCTAATGACGTATCAAATTCTCCGTATACAATACATATTATAATTGATGATAATGCAGAACCTAATTTTGCTTCAATTCTCACCGTACCTTGATTTAACAGGCTTTGACGTGTTTCATTGCCTGAACCATCAGCAGATAAATCAAAAGCTAATATTGTATAACCTTTGCCAAAAAGTTCTTTTGTTATTTGATGACCCTTATCAGAATGGTGAATACCAGTACCTCTAAACAACGTTAAATAAGCTCTAGTATTACAACAAAGTGATGAAAAATCTGTTTCAATTGGCGAGTTCGGTATTTGTACGCCATTCACATAATGTTTGCAGTGTTTGCTGGTATTGTAAATGTCTTTAATTCGCCTCTTTTGTAGTGATATTTTGCATTGGTTTTTGAAAGAATAGTATTATGAGCCAACAAAATATTAGGGTTGACTGTTACATGTTTCATGTATAGTGAGACTTCATGAATTTTTAAATAACTGTCTTCCGTATCAGAACAAAATAAATAAAAATCTGGCTTTTCTAATGTTAATGATACTCTCACATCAACATTGTTTAAAAGTAGAGTAGGTGTGTTGAAAAAATCTACATGTAATTTTCCCATTAGCTCTACAATATTAGAATTATTGGACTTTTTTTGTCTTGCTTTGGAACCAATGTTATTGTAATCATGAACATTTGGTTTATCCATTTCCCACCCCGTTCCTTCCAAATGAGTGTTGTCAGCATCGTTTCCATAACTTAATAAAGAAACTAAATATGTTTTGTAATGGTAAAACGAATCGGATGATGTTACGTTCTTGCCATTTAATGTAACATTTACTTGTTTAATCATTGAATGTAATAAATTATTTACCACACTTGGTTGTGGTATCGGTTTTTGATCAGCTCCTGTACCGTTTTATCATTATTCCATTTTGAACCATCACTTTTTAATACTTGAACTTTAAATTTAATATAAGTTGAAGCAAAATCTCTGTATGTATCACCATGACCGAGTGAGACAAATTCGATTGTAGAAGGTGACGCATCTAAAGAGGCTAACGGATTATAGACGACCTCCTCTGATCGTAAAATGCTTGTTTGTATAGGTGGTGTCGCAAAAAGGTCAAGCTCGGATTTCATGCATTCTACAATAGCCATTTTTAATTAAAAATATCTAAAATACGTGATTTTTTAATTTTTCCAACTCTTTGTATTCTACGCCTTTTACCAATTGAATGTAATTTTGGTTTTACTCGTCTTTTTATACTTTTACGTTTTTTTGTTAATTGTTTCAATTTTTTACTACGTTTTCTTTTTCTACCACAACCGTACATTGAATGCAATTGGTTTATTGCTGATGTTCTTAAATTTTGTAAACCTGCCTTGGCTTGATCCTGAAATACTTCTTTTGGGTTTGCTCCCGATGCTATATCAGACAAAATATTGGAACCAGTTTTTAAAGCCTCTTCTTTTATTAAATTTAAACCTGTAACCAATGCAGGTTTTAGATAACGAAATAAATTGCAAATAAATTTCCAAGACCGCGCCCTCGTTGTATTCTTGGATATGACTGTAATAGCGGCCCTATTTCATTTATATTACCACCGGCTTGCGATTGGTAGTATTTAATGTATTCACTATGCATGTTTAGTTAAAACGACATTTTATTATGATATGTTTTTATTTATATAGCTTTTGAAATTTTTTTAAAATGTAATACAATTTTTGTTGGATTGTAATTTGACACAAAATTTATGTTTTTACCATACTGATCGGAAATATTGAAGGCAATAGTTTCAAAAATCTTTTTTTCTATACTGGTACATATTGTACATTTTTAAATTCCATATTCTTTTGCTTTCTACAGTTATCA
The DNA here is from genome assembly GCA_963920725.1 of Rhamphomyia laevipes. NCBI lineage: Eukaryota > Metazoa > Arthropoda > Insecta > Diptera > Empididae > Rhamphomyia > Rhamphomyia laevipes. The sequence continues at coordinate 50,330,118 of OY987255.1, read as the reverse complement.
ATATTTATTGCGCGCAAAGCACGTATTTTATTATTCCCAAAAATTTCTGGTTGAATTATGTCAGTATACACCATTACCATTCCACTTTTTTCATCATTATATGTTTCAACTGTGCGATTGTATAATTGTACTATTGTTTTTCTGTGGTTAATAATATTCTGCTTTTGTTGGAAGAGTTCTTTTATTAAAGTAGGTATAGTATATTCAGTATTTTGTTTTAAAAGATCTTGATAGTCGTATTAATTTTAGTTGGTTTGCTGGTGTAACAGGTTTGTAATCAACCTTATAAGCTGCGTCATCTGATAGAGTGACTAACAATTCATTATAAAATTCTTTTAAAACTTCAGACCTAGTAAACCCTTGAGATGGTGTTATATTGTTAATAAGTGTAGGTAATAAATTTATTTTCCAATCATCAAATCTGAATTGAGATTTTTCTTCTGGGTAAAATGTATAACCCATGCGTTTTATTATTTTTATCTTATTTGTGCCAGAGCCTACCCAAACTTATTTTTCTCCCAATGAGATAACAGCAGCTGTTTTTTTATCATAAGTATCAGTTTGTAGGTAGTCATTAGTATAAATTTCTGAAAGGCCTACTTTCCAATCACCATTAGTTAAATCCAAATGTGTCGGTATTCTATTTTCAAAAGTTGACAGAGTGTTATCGGGGAAAAAATTCATAGAATCATTACTAAATAACGTAATGTAGAAATCATCTCTAGAATTCATTTTTATGGTTGTATCTTATCTAAATGAAGTCCAGTGGGGCGGTGTAGAATGTGTCTTATATTGTTTTGGTGGAGAGTTACTTAATGGTGTCGACTGTTTTCGCTTATTTGAATTTTTCTCATCAGGATATCTTGATAGAATGCTAGGTCTTATAAATGAACCTTGTGTAGGAAGTGCAACCGTAAAAATATCGCCTGTATTCGTATCATACATTCTCATATTTGCATTTGAAGATAATCTTCTGGTTAAACGCTCATCGGGTAATGTCTGTGTAAAAGCAAGGTCAGCAGCATCGTCGTCATCCATTTCAAAATCCATTTCTATATCATCGTCATCATATTGTGTCTGATGCTGTTTCTGTTGATGTTGGTGTTGCTGTTGTTGTTGTTCTTTTACGGGATCGAAGTTAAAAACCTCATCATCAAACTCTTGCTGCTTAATGTTACTAAAATCTTTTTGTTGTATTTCAGAGTCGTATTGAGTTTCTTTGTCTTTCAATATTTTAAATTTTGTTTGCGTTTCGACATTTTTACCTGAGTTAAACTTATTTTTATATTCTGTAGGTAGCAACAAATCTGTTCTTTTTAGATTATTATATTTTACTAAATTTTGCCTTAACATGTACCATTTCTGAATTGGATTTAATTTTTTATTATGTAAAAGTTTTTCCATATTTTGATTTAAAATATGCAAATCTTTTTCATCATTTAATAATTTTTTGAATTTTAAAAACACTTCGGGTGGTATAACAATAATACGCTGCATATTATTCATTTTTTGATTGATAATCACCTATTAATTTAACAATAATTCCAGATAACACTGTTCCTATTAAGACTGGTAAAAATCCTCCTTTCTGAATAAGTATTCGACGTTTTGCTTTCAGAGTTTTATTGGTACTGGTTAGACACCGTATTGCGTTTTTATGTTTTTTTAAAAATGATAAGGCTTTTTTTGAAACTTTATTATTTCCGTTTAAAGTATTTATTGCAATTTCAATTAAAGTTTTTATAACATCGTCATCACAAGTCCTTAATACACTATTACGAATTTTTTTATTTGAATCTTTTAAAAGATGTAATATATCTCGGTTTTTCCTCAATAGTTTCATATTTTTCACAGTATACTTTGTTATTTAAATCATTCGGTGTGCAGTAGCAAATACAATAATCTGTTTCGAATATGTTATTTCGTATGCGGTATAATTCACTGACGTTTTGCGTCAGGTCCAACACAATATAACCATGTGTGCATGATGTAGCCTCATTATATACTCTTACAAATTCTTGCGTTTTTTCTGGATAAATTTGTCTTGCTAGGGGCATGATCTGTGATTTGTCACGGGGATTCTTAAATAATACTAAATATTTAGCATTTAATGAATTGTCGCGACAATATTTACCCTGATGGAAAATATTTTGTATCAATAAAATAATTGATAAATTTTTATGATGTGATCCTGTTAGATATATATTTTATTTATGTATATCAACATTTTCTATGAAATAAAAGACTGATTTTCTAATTGTAATTAGCGATTAACTTTATTTATTGACGACTCGTTACAGACTGATCGGTAGCTTTTCTTTTTAAAAAAGTACCTGTGCATACATTTGTTTGCTGAAATTGGTTCTCACGTTTAATTTAGCTTGTTCAGCATTTCCCACAATTATTTTTAGTGTGGCGGAAATATTTAAATATGATATTTGTTTTAATTAATTTATAATTTAAATATTTCTCATGATATTATGTCACAATCCTTTTGTAAATAATTCGCATACTTGTTTATTATAAGTCTCAAACATTAAATCATCTAATACAATTAAGATGTTATCTCCATTTTCGTTATGTATTTGCTCGGGTATATTATTTGAAAATTCAATATTTTCAAAAGGTAAATTCCTCGGAACAGCATTCAATTCAGGGTTACACCAAATTATTTTAGTTATGTTGGGCTGAATTAAATCATGGTGTCTGCGAATTATATTACACACAAAAGTTGTTTTTCCACACCCTGAAGGTCCTGCTATAATCATGGTAAACGGATGTATAAATGGAATCATGTTTTTATAATTTCAAATTTTCTATTTGTGTTAATAACGTTCTATACAGGTTTTTGAAATATTCTATAATATCTAAAGCGTCCTTATATCTAAAAGTTATCGAAACACAGCTGCATGTATCAGGTCCAGATTTTGCGTTATTGTCTGACCAGATTCAACTTTTATAATGTTCTCCAAATTTTGATTTAATAACACCGCTGTGTATTAAAGAATTTAATTTCACGGCAAAATTTTCTAATTTTGTTAAATTATACTCATCTAACAAATCTTTATATTTTTCTAAAAAACTAGTAACCGTTTGAATATGCTCAGTGGTTAATAGCATTTTATAAAGAAGATTCTAAGACTGTAAATATTTTCAAAAATGATTTTTTGAATCAACTATACTAGATTTTAGTTCTTTGCGTCTAAAATTTTTAATTGCCTAGGAATATTTAATTTCTGGTTCATTAATATAATTAACAGTTTAAATTTATAATTTATTACTTATTTTTTTAAAAATCATTAAATTGTCATACAAATAAATTGCCATACAAAGTATAATGCAACAAAGTAATTTGCATATAAGTATAATGCAATTAATGATTTCCTCAACTAATAAAATATAATTATATAAAAATGAAATTCCTTTGGGTTTTTATAAATTACAATTAATAAAAAACGAAATTCATAATGCGAACAAGATAATGCTACAATATTATTATAACTTAACCGAAAATTATATTATGTCAAGTTCAAAATACATATTAAACAATATGCACGGCCGTCTGAAAATGCTAATAAGATAATTGTAAAACAAGAAAAAAATCGAAATTTTGTTGTTGCTGCAATTATCATTTTATATATGAAAAAATATGAAATATATTAAATATATTTCATGTATATGGAAAAATGTATATAGAAAAACCATGTACATAGTATAAATTTTTACATCAAAATTTTTGTATGGGAAAATACATGGGATTTCTAGATTATATAAAGTTTATATGAAGATCATATAAAGTGTATATGAAAAAATACATGGGATTTCTAGATCAGTTGAAAAAAATGTATGAAAAAACATATTCTACACCGATTAAAAAACATATAGACATTCTGGATCTGCATACAAAATTTTTATATAATTTTTTACTTTTTTGTATGGAAAAATTGATCTAGAACATACATATCTATACTAGAATAAATAATGTATGTAGAATAAATAATGCTAAACTATTAAATGGACACTTTACTAGAGACGAAATGGCAGACACACAACGAATCGCGTTAAAATGTTTTAAAGAAAGTCTTCCACCTCTAGCAAAAAATTTAATAGCTTGTCGAAATCCTGAATCAATAGACGAAGCATATGATCTGCTTCACGAACATAGATACATATCATTCCAATATAATAAAACTAATTTCTACCGAAATACTCGTCCATCGAATTACAATTCTTCACAAAATTATTAACAAGAAAAAAACAATTTTAATTATCGAAATCGAAACTATCAACCAACAAATTTTTCAGAATCGAACCAAAACAATTATTATAGAAATCAAAATACATCTATTCAAAGCAATAATAATAGAAGCCAAAATAATTCTATTCAAAGTAAGATTAATAGAAACCAAAATTTTGGGTCCAATTCACACCAATCAAACAGATCAAACAACTTCTCTCGGAATCAGCAGAGACAAGACAATCGTTCTAATCATTTTTGTAGAAATAACAGCAATTTTCAATATCAAAATAATCAACCAAATTTTAGACAAAATACTAACAGAATTGCAGTTGAACCAATGGACGTATCTACTAATGAGGCTAATAATAATTTTGCAAATTTTCGGGTACCAGCCGAAAACAACTTCCTTATATAGTTGTTAATAATAAAATCAGAAACATGAAGTTTATTTTAGATACCGGTGCTGAAAGAAATATAATTAATCCAGGTATCTGTAATACAAAATGGAGACAAAAATCATCTAAATTAAAACTAAAGGCTTTAAATCAAAATATTGAAACAAATATACAAGTAAAAATACCATTATTCAAATAATTCAACGAAAAAACAGACTACTTTGCTCAGTTTATTGAACACCCTTTTCATACCAAATTTGATGGCTTAATTGGTAACGACATCTTAGCAAATTTGTGTTCAACAATCAATTATAAAGATAGGCTACTATTCACGAGAAATTCAGTTATACCTTTCTATCTTAATGAAGAAGAAGAGATGTATGCAAACAACAGATATGTAGATAATTCAATTAATATTTTTAGTAATGAGTCTTTCAACGATGTTCCTATGAAAAGTTTCGCTCAACATCTAAATAAACAAGATAGAAGCAAATTAAACTATTTATTAAATTCTTATAAAGAATTATTTTTCAAGGAGGGTGATAGCCTTACTTTTGCGAACAACATTAAACATAAAATTACAACAAAAACTGATCGCCCAATTTATAGCAAGTTATATCGCTACCCAGAGATCCACCGGAAAGATGTCGAAAAGCAAATTGCAGAAATGTTGGAGGATAATATTATAAGATCCAGTAGTAGTCCATATAACTCGCCGATCTGGGTGCTACCCAAGAAAATAGACAATTCTGGCAAACAAAAGTGGAGAATCGTAATGGACTACAGAAAGCTAAATGAACAAACACTCGACGACAAATTTCCGATACCCAATATGGAAGAAATGTTTGATAATTTGGGAAAATGCAACTATTTTTTTCACTTTCGAATGCTCACTCTGCAAAATGATGAGCTCAATTGTTTCTTTGTCATATCAAGAATGTTGTTAACTTTATCACACTCCTCTTTTATGGAAATTTTGAAAAGCAGACTCAAATATTGATAAGAATATTGTGGTAGGTTTTGTATACTTAAGTATATTATTTTCGAAAACACTCCCATTTTTTCAACTTCTACAAATATTTAACTATGTTTAAATGTTGATAATTTAGGTAATATGATTATAATTATAAATTTTACTTTCGACATTTCCCTCTGCAACCTATGTTCAAACTACGAATATATAAGATAACAACTATACGAAACTTTATAATAATAATTTTTAGTATAATTATTATTTTTTACTTATTTCATTTCGTGTTCAAGAATGGCCAATTTGAAGACATCTATTTTCCTTCAAATTGTTATAATTCATTATCAATCATTTAGCTGTTAACGCCAGATTACAACTTCAATTTTAATGTTTATTTAAAGCAAATGTATGTAACTTGGTTGAAGATCTAATATTGGTCATAAAATAAAGCAAAAGAAACTAAAATAAAGAAAATCTGTCAAAAAAATTGGTAATCAAACACAATTATTATTGGTTTGATACCAATACTTTTCTTTGTAAAATATTTTTTTAAATGAAGTATTTATTATGTAAATTTTATAATGTAAGGAAATTTATTATTAAGTAAATAAATTTATAATTATTTTTACCTTCAATAAATTAAAAATTTCCAAAAAATTATAATATTTTTAATTAAATTTTGGATTATAAAATTGTCTATTTAATATTTATTAAAATTTATCTGAATCTTGAATCACCCCATGAACTAATTTATGAACTAATCTGAATCACCCCATAAATAAATATCGTATATTATTCTAAATTATATTTTGAAAATTATTTTTTTTTCAGTATAAAATAATCTGCTTTAGTAAATTCACTAATAATAAGTGTCAGGATTTGAACTCTGTATAAAATCGTATAGTTTTCAAAATATTTAGTATAAATATTAAGATTTTAATTAATTGTATATATTTATTACATGATTACATTACATTATTTACAAAATATATGGGACATGAAATCATCAATGGCGGAATTAAACCAGACAACAACAAAATAGAAAGTATACAAAAGATTAAAATACCTACTACAATAAGAGAAATAAAACGATTTTTAGACATAACAGGGTTTTACCGGAAATTTATAAGGGATTATTCTAAAGTAGCATACCCAATGATAAAGTATCTGAAAAAAGGAATGAAAATCAACAAAAATGACCCTGATTATGTAAATTCATTTAATAAGTTAAAATTATTACTTGTTAGCGATCCAATCTTAATATCACCGGACTTTTCCAAACAGTTCACACTTACGACAGATGCATCATATTACGCTATAGGCGCTGTTTTGTCACAAAACAGCCACCCTATAAGCTACGCATCCAGAACATTGAACAACCATGAGTCTAAATATTTTACCATTGAGAAGGAACTACTAGCCATAGTATGGGCGGTAAAATATTATAGAACATACCTGTTCGGAAGAAAATTTCTGATTTGCACTGATCATGATTTGCACTGATTATAAGTGTGGATGAATAACATCAAAGAGCCAAATATGAAAATTCAGCGGTGGAAAATACAACTAAATGAATATGATTTCGATGTAAAGTACATTAAAGGTAAAGAAAATCAAGTAGCCGATGCACTGAGCCGATATGTCTATGATAAAGAAGAAAATGAAATTAATAATTTTATAATAAACAGCAAGGAAGAATATCTATTAACAAGCATTTTTAATACAGAGAATGATGAAATATCATCATCAACTGGAGCAACGATTCATAATTAGTAATTAATGAAATATTTGAAGAGCTAAAACAAAAATACTACTTTCCAAATATGTTAAATGAAGTTACAAAATTTATAAACAACTGTAAAGTGTGTATCGTAGCCAAACACGATAGACATCCCAACAAAGAACCATTCAACATTACAGAAACAGGAAAACATCTTAACGCAATAGTACATATTGATATTTGGTTTCCATGCAGAAACGTCATGTTTTAAACCACATTGGATAAATTTAGCAAATATGCCACAATACACCAACTGAACGATCGAACATAGGTCTCGATTTTAAAAGCGCTTAAAGAAAGAATCAGATTCTTGGGCAAAATGAAAAAACTAATATTTGATAACGAAAGATGTATGCTCCATAAGACAGTAAAATTATTCCTGCAAGAAAACGAAATTGAAGCACACTTAACATCAGCTGGTATGAAAACAGGCAACGCCGATGTTGAACGGTTACACGGCACGTTAAATGAACATCTGCGTATCATGGAAGCTAGCAAACTAAAAGAAAATCTGGAAGAGAAAATTTATAAAGCAATAAATTATTATAATAACACAATACACTCTAGTATAAAACTACGACCCATAGATTTGTTAGAGAAAAATTACGACCGCGATAATATAACGTATCTTGCCAATGAATTCGAAAAAAATAAAATACGAAAAATTGAAAATCTTAATAAAAATCGTTCACGCAGCAACAATATAAGAGAAGATATTGTACAAAATCGACAAGTTGGAAAAATTCTTCAAAAATACAGAAAACTAGTTAATTATAAAACAGAAGAAAATCATATTACAGACACCAATGACAAACGAAACACCAGATATCACACTAATCAACGCAGGAGAAGATTTGCATACCAATAAAACTACTAAATAATTTGTTTAAAATTCAAAAAAAAAAAAAAAATTAAATAAATGTTAAATATTTTTTTTTTACTTTTAGATGAAATTTTTTATAATATTAATAGTAATTACTATAGCTTTGGGACAGCAGATGGAAATAATAGAACTTAACAATCAAAATGGGTATAGTATTTTCAAAATGGAGGAAAGACTAGTGGTTGACAGTTACACAAAGATGCTACACATAATCAATCTCGGACATTATCGGGGGATAATTAATTCAATAGAAGCTAACGTTAAACAAATGGACCCGGAAACAAATAATGGCGAAGACGAAATGCTGCAAAGAGAAATTTCATTAGCAAAACACAATATAAACATGATCATCCCACAATCTTTGATAGTGAACAAACGTCTTAAACGAGGTCTAGCCAATATTATCGGATCAGCACTAAAATTTATCGCTGGTACCATGGACAGTGAAGATGCCGCTGATATCTACAACCATCTAAATAACTTAGATAATAACGTAGAAATGTCAATTGATCAATTAAATAAACAGGTGGTTATCAATGAGAAGTTATTCAAAAAATTTAATGAAACAGTTAATCTGGTACATCAGCAACAACAGCAAATCAAAACAGCACTAGATATGGTAAACAACATTGAAAATAAAATTCTTCAAACTTTATCAAGAATGAAGGTATCATTTCTTAATTTATAGTATGTATTATATTTCTTTTTGAGTATTTATTTATTTAAATGATGTGTCAATAAGTGAAAGTTATTCGGTGGGGAACTTTTGAAACAGTTCCGAAATGAAACATGGCGATATGATCGAGTTTGTAGGTTTTTATTAATTTTTGCTATCCATGTCACGAAAGGGACAATACATTTAAAGTTCGCGCCGATTTTGTCAAGGCAGTATATTTAGTAAAATAAACTTGACAAGGGTTGATAACGCGATGTGCGAAATCAACATCATTAGCTCAATATTCTTGTCGATTGCTGGGAAGACATTACAACGATTGTATATTTTTTTAATTACTTTCAAGTTGAGTTAATTTAAATTTATTGCCAAATTTAAAAAGAATCATTTACTTAAGACTCGGGTGTTAAAAAAAAAAAAAATATTAATAAAATAATGTCGTCCCAGTGTAATTAACCTTTGTTTATTTATTGTTGTTAAAGTTTTTATAGGTTCAAGTCTGGTTAATTTATTCCGGAGTCGCAAATACAGGTGAAGTAGTTACGCACTTCGTCTGCAGCCTGTAAACTCCTCCTGACATGCAAAAAAAATGTTAATAACGTGACTCTCATTAAAACAACAAACCCCCAATCTGGCGAGCTAAGCTGTGCTTAATGCGAGGCATGTCAAAAGTTGCTATGAGGATACAACAAGCGCTTGACGTAGGTTATTCCGGGTGTAACCCTAATTATCAAGCGGTTCTATTAGAACTAAACGTTTCTGTACGCTGGCGTAAATGTCAGTCTTGTGCTTTTTCGGGAAATGACAGAACATACGCATTTATTAACAAAATAGCGCCCTACCTATACGAAACTTGAGCCCAGAAAAATATATTTAAATTCTCATAAGCTTTGTCTTATATATATATTTTTATTATTTTTTTTAGTTATTTTTTTTTTTTTTTGTTTTTATTGAGTAAAGTAGAGTAAAACTAATAAATATTTTAAAGCTAACATAAAATTTAATTTTCAAAACATTTTTAATTTTTTTTTATCATTTTTATTAATTTTTTTGTACAGTGTAAAGTAAAATCAAATATTATCACTATTAAAAACTGAACCACATATATAATTGAGGTTGGAATTGATTTGAAAAATTGTATTTTATTCGTAACAAATCCGCAACTGTAGGCTCTGCTAGCAGTAAACCGTTGTTTGTGGGGTAACCAGAATGTTTCAAAATCAATTCTTAACCAAGATGATTTTTGTAGATAATCAGGAAAATTATCCGATTAGTTGGATCTCTATGCCACCAAACGGAAGTTTTTTCTGATGATTTATTATTAGTTATTTGGGTCATATCGAGGGTTAAATAAATTTCGAAAAATTCAAATATTCATCGTATTTAATAAATCTTATAGATAATTAATACATGTTGAATATTTGAGAGTAAAAATTTAAAACATTTAATCTTCGACGTCGACAAGAATATATTAAAAATTAGTAATTTGCAAGCAGAATTAATATAAATTTTTTTAAAAAAAAAAAGGTATAGATCGAAATATCGAACAAGCCATTTTTCATTAGGGATTTGTTGATTTAGGGAACCACCGGTTAGTCAATCTAATCAGAATCCATTATTTAGTAGTGTTTTTATTAGTACAACTAATGAACACTAGATAGAAAAGTTATTTTGAATTGAGGTAGATTTAGAACTTTTATATTATATTGAATTTTTTTGATTATATTATAATATAAAAACAATATTATATTATAATGAAGTTTTTAGGACAAAATTTAAATACAATTTTTAGATATTTTTTTTTAAATTACATATATTTTTCCAATATAAAATAACATTGACAGTGACTGACTACATAAAAAGTATAGTTTTCAAAACTGAAACTTTAATTTTTTTTATTCCTATCGCGTAAGTTTATTTTCTTTATATAATGAGTAAATCTACAAACACAAATCCACCAAAAGTTAAAACCCGTGGTGCCACGACTCGCGAAACTTTAGAAAAACAATTAGGGAAAGATATACCATCGACGAGTGCCACAAATATTAACAGGACAAACCAACGAAAGGATTCCGAAAGTAGTATGTCGGAACTTGAAAATTCCATTAAATCATTTGACTGTCAAGATAAGCAGGAATTAAGTAGTGTTGAAGATTTGGATAAAGATCTGAGAAAAGAAGCTGAACGTAAAAATTTAGAAAACGATGTTAACCGTGAAGTAAGCAGACAAAACAAAGATATAAATAATAGCGAAATTCACAATATCAAAGCTAGTATTGCCCATCAAGCAAATAAAATTAATCAAATGCAAAATATAATGATGAATGTCACGGACCAATTAAAAACTTTAGATGCTGATTCAGTAGAAACTAAATCGGAAATCGCACAAATACTTCAACAGCTATCATTAATAACAGCAACAAATATACAGAACGAAAATACTGGACGGAAACAAATTTCGGACAATACGTCAGATTCGGTGACAACTCAGACGGTTATAGACAGACCAAATAGAGGACAAACTATAACTAACACAGAATTAGTGGACAATGACCGACAGATTAATTCAGGAAATAAGAATAAATTTCTAACACCAATAGGCGACATTAACTCTGCTGATTTTCGAAAAAAATGAAAATACTATTCGTAGAATCGACTACAGCGACAACACACCGACTTCGAGTAATGACAGAGAGCGACCATACATGACAGTACAACCACCATTACAATTAACCGGACAACAAATTAATGTACAACCCAGACAACAATTTAATGAATTACCCGGACAACAAATTAATGTACAACCCAGACAACAATTTAATGAACAGTCCATACGACAAAATAGTGAACAACCAAGACAATATTTCAAGTAAATTCCAATTGACCATCAGAGAATGACAGGTTTGCTAGGTTAGAACAGATGATGTCGGATCTGATGATTTCTAATCAAGAAATGCGATTGGATCATAATAATCGGAGACTCCAAACTTATCCAAGACAATCTTCGTACCCAGACAGAAAATCACCAATGTTTGATTGGGGAATAACATTCGACGAAAAAGGACCAATGTCGGTAATAAATTTTGTAGAGCGCATTGAGAAAATGACTAAGGATGACAATTTAGACTGGACTCAAGTGACTAACAAATTACATGTATTACTTAGAGGACAGGCTAAAACTTGGTACTTTCAATATGTGACGCGACACAATAACATTAACTGGATAACATTAAAAACAGCTATAGTGAACCAGTACCGCATTTTAGACTCAGACAGCGAAATTTTTATGACAATGATGAGTAGGAAACAGCAACCAGGAGAGACATTTGACGAATTATGTACGGACATGACGGCATGGAGTTTGCAATTCAAAGTACCGATGAGTGAAGCGCAACTGGTTGATATTCTACGGAACAACTTAAATTTAAGAATTCAACAAATGATCCTGACAGCGGAAATATTCTCTGTAGATCACTTATGTAGCATTGTCAGAAAAGCAGAGCGTGTGCCGAACAAGACGAAACGGCCGACTAAATATGGTCAAGAATTGTAACAAGAGCAAGTTGAAGATGATGAAAGTTCTGAAATCCAACTTGACGAACTAAAATACATTCGAAAAGAGAACAGAAATACAAACGAGAACAGAAACATGCAGAATTATATATGTTGGAACTGCGATCAAAAGGGTCGCAGCTTTCAGGATTGTGGCGAAGTGCAACGAAGGCTATTTTGTTACAAATGTGGATCGAAAAAAGTAGCTAAGCCGTTCTGTCCCAAGTGTTCTCCGGAAAACGCCAAGAAGCACGTGATGAACTCGGAGTCAGCGCGTTAAAATTCAAAACTCCGAAAATGTTATAAAATTACAATTGACAACAGTATTACCACAATCACTTGACGAAGGCAGACAAAATAAAATGGAACAGACTAAACATCAAAACAAACAATCACCACCAAATGAAATAGAGACAAAATTAGAACAAGAAAACCAAATTAAAATTTTACCCAGGCAACAAATTTCAGTAGAACCGACACTCAATAAAATCAAGACATATGAACAGAGACTTAAAGAATACGTAACAAAACGGAACGAAATATTTAAAGACTTTTCACCAACAAATTCGAGTACAAGCAAGAGACAAAAATCAATAGACAAATGTAGAATACGACACAGAACCGAAAGAAAATGTCGAAAATGTATAGCGTCAACAATTTTAGAGACGAACGGTAAAGATCCTCGTTGGTATTTAACAGTACAGATTAAGGGCGAAAACATACGCGGAAACATAATTTATATTAATGAAAGCCTGACATCGTTTTCCAGGAAATTATTTGTCGCTGCAAAAACTACTAAACAGGAGAAAAAATATAAATATTTATGGTCTAGAAATGGAAAGATTTTAATGAAAAAAAATGATGGTGATGAAGTAATTGTTATTAAAACGCTTGATGATGTTGATATCCTTTAATTTGTAATCTTTATTTAATTTTTTTGTTTTTCTATTATGAGCTTTTTTAATTCTGAATTTATTATTGATCCTCAAGAATTTAATAACGATCATTTTTCTATTTCTAATCCTTTTATTAATAATTGTGAAAGTGTTTTTCAGTCAAACCACACTTTTTCAAACAATATTTTTATTATTCACCAAAACATCAGAAGTTTGAGAAGAAATTTTGATTCACTTGTAACTCATTTAGAATCATTTGTCTACAAACCTGATTTTATATTTTTATCTGAAATTTGGATCTATAGCTTTGAAAAAAATGATTATAATATTTCTGGATATAACTTTTATGCCCTTTGTAATGATTCGTATGCATCTGGTGGTGTAGCAGTTTTTGTTAAATCTAATTACCATTGCAATACTTCATGTTATAATTTTATTAGTGCCGATATTATTAAATTAGAATGTGATATTTTGAATGAAAAATTTGTGTTTATGTGTATTTACCGTTTACATGAAAATAACATGGATAAAGAAGTTTTTTTGGATGAATTTGGTAATTTGTTACGAAATGAAAAAAATAATAATTTAATTTTAGTAGGTGATTTTAACATCGATTTATTAAATAAATCTCAAATCACTAATAAATATTTATTTTTAACTGCTTCGTTTGGTCTAGATGTTTGGTCGTGAAATATCTGGTAAATGTTTAGATCACATTTTTGTTCGCTTTCGTAATAGCCCTAAATTTACTTATGAAAGTACTTCATTTGATTGTAAGATCTCAGATCATTGTATGACAGGATTACTGTTAAATAATTTATCAAAAAAAAATCTGATATACCATTTTCTATTTTAAAACAAATAGATTTTGAATATTTAAATGTTGTACTATTCAATGAATTTTGGGAAAGTGATATTTAGAGGAAAATCCTTCTATTGCATTTGATAAATTTCTCTCTATTTTGCAAAATATAATTACTATGTGTAGTTTTCAGTTTGTTGTTAATAATAATAGACAAAAAAGTCTTAAACCTTGGATGTCAAAAAGTTTATTAGGTAAAGTTTGTAAAAAAAATATGATTAGGCAAAAATTAACTAAACATCCTAATAATCATAGATTGAAAACGTTCTACGTAAAGCTATGTGATGAATTAAAAAATGAAATTCCAGCTTGTAAAAACAATTATTTTTTTAATGAATTCAACAAAAATAAAGGCAATATTAAAGGCGAGTTGAAGGTAGTTAATACAATTTTAAACAGAAATCTTGAGAGAACTAATAATTTTGAAATCGTAGTTGATAATACATTAATTACAGATTCTGCTAAAATGGCAGATTTATTCAATGATTTCTTCGTATCTGTTTCTGAAAATTTAACTTCAAATAATTGCTCTATTAATTGTAATCTTTGCAATGATGGAATAGTTGAAAATAGCTTTCAATGTGATAGTTTTTTATATGATCCTATTTTACCTTCTGAATTACATAAAATAATTATGTCATTAAAAAATACTAATTCGTGTACAGAAAATTATGTTTCTTCGTCAACTCTTAAAAAAATATCAATGAATATAGTTGATGTTCTTTCATATATATTTAATAAAAGTATTAATGCAGGAATTTTTCCAGATGCTCTCAAAATAGCCGAAGTAGTTCCCATTTTCAAAAAGGGTGATCGAAAAAATGTGGGTAACTACAGGCCAATTTCTTTACTATCAAATTTTTCTAAAATTTTTGAAAAGGCTATTAAAAAGCGTATGCTAGCATATTTAAACAAAATAATTTTTTTAGCGATAAACAGTTTGGTTTCCGGGAAGGAAAATCTACTGAAGATGCTTTTTTAAATTTTTGTAGTCATATTTACAATGAAATTAATAATAATAAAATTACGGCAGCTCTATTTGTTGATATTACCAAAGCATTTGATATGGTAAACCATAACCTATTGTTAGATAAAATGTATAATGCTGGCTTTAGAGGTTTTATTCATGATTGGTTTCGATCATATTTGGCTTCTAGATCACAAAAAACAAAAATTAATAATATATTTAGTAGAGCAAGAAATATTGAAACTGGTGTCCCTCAAGGTTCCGTTTTAGGTCCAATTTTGTTTTTAATATTTATTAATTCCTTGTTTCTTCAAGTATTTAAGTCAAAAAATACAGCTTTTGCTGATGATTTAGCTTGTGCATACGCTTGTGTTAGTTCTCTTAATCCTATTGCTGATATTAATTTTGACTTAGATCTAGAATTATTAGCAACAAAACAAAAATTATGTTCTTCATAATTATGCACCTTCTTTTTGTGAAAACTTAGTTTGTATGACTGATTGTTTCAAAATTGAAATTGTAGAATCTTTCAAATATTTTGGTATTACTATCGATAATAAATTAAATTGGATTGAACACTGTGATATATTAAAAAAATATTTTTTAACGACAGTAAGGGCTTTTTATCATTTAAATAATTATTGTACTGAGAAGGTTATGTTAATGATTTATTATAGTTTATCTTATTCTAAGTTACAATATGGGATTGTTTGTTGGGGCGGTGCATACTTTAACAAAATTCAACCACTTCTAACTGCTCAGAAGCATATAATTAGAATTATTACTAGAAAAAGTCGCCGATGTGCTAGTTTTAATTTATTTTATAGATTAAAAATTGTTCCTGTTAGACACTTATATTATTATAAGACGCTTAAAGTTTTTTTCATCCGAGGTGGTTTTTTTCAAAACAGATTTTTAGTTAAATACAACCACAAACTAATAAACTCTATACAGACGATTATATTAGAATACGATTTTTGTCGTTTTTATGCCAGAACAAAATTCAAAAAATCTCTGGCTCCACAAAAAAATTACAAACACATACACAATAAAACTCTGTAAGGCTCTGTTTCTATAGTTACGTTGTGAGAAAACAAATTTGTAATTATGAAAAGATATGAAGTATGAGCAAATTTGTTTTGCATTGATTTGTTGTTGTTTTAGCGATGATTTTTTATGGATAATTGAGATTGAGAATAGAAATATATATTTTCAAATTATATTATTTCGGATGATTTTTTTTTAAAAATCATTTGGCTATTTTTTAATGCAAAAGTACTTATGTACCTATTTAAAAAAGAAAAATATTTATTTTTATTTTGAAAAATATTTTTATTGATCTTTTTCATTTCTTATTTTAGAAACTGGTTGAAAATATTTTAAAATTTAAATACTAAGTTTTAATAATTTTTAACTTTCTATTATGATTTATTTCATTAGCTTTACTTCTTATTCTTGCGTTTTTTTGTAAAACTCCTGTTTATTAAGTTTTTCTACAAGCAATGTAGAAAAAAAGTAAAATTCAAGAATATTCTGTCGATGATTTAAACATGGTCCGTCAGAAAACCATTTATGATATTTTTCAGAATTATTTGTTTTTTAATACAAATTTCAACTATTTTTTTAATATTAGTCGTAAACCAATTACATAAAAAAAATATCAAACATTTTAACATGATATGCAGAAACCTAAGATACATTTTTTTGTTATAAAAATATAATTACAAAACCCATAAAATAATTCTGATAGTAGGTACATTTGTAACAAAAATTTTGTTTGTGATAATATTTGTTTAAGAGGAATTAAACAACATATGATTTTGGTTTTCTTTTATCAAAATTTTTTTACAATATTCGCGATTTATTTTATTTAATATTTTAAATATTATGTATCCACAAACATATTTCATTGAATTAACTTCAATAATATAGTTTGAAATATTGATTTGTATATTCTAGACTCAACATTAAAATTATCTGAATTTTTGTGAACTGAATCATTAGCTTCGTCTTTATCTTCCTTATCATAACTAATTGAATTTACCATGGAATCAGCTTAAAGTATATTTTACTATTTACAGCATATTTATATATGTACCTACTTATTCACAAATATGTTAAAATATGACCAAAAAAAAATTAAAATTAGCTATACCTATAAAAATAATTTTCAGTAATTTTTCGATATTTTCACATTCACAAAATAATTTAAAATTCTAAAAAAAAAAATTCAAAAAATCATAAAACTATAGTTTTTTAATTCAAATATCAAAACTGATTTGCAATGCAGTGGAGGTCAAAGTGCAAAACTTATTTTGCTGTTTTTTCTAAATTCTTATAAATTTCTCAGACTTCATTTCTCTCTCTTGCAAAAACAAAAATCATTTATATGAAATGAAAACAATTTGTATTGAACTATAGGTAGGTAGAGTATTTTTACAATACATACATAAATGGAGCTGCGCTAAGCCGATAATTTTTTATTTGAAAAATATCAGTGTCGACAGAAATGGTATTCTAATATAATCGTCTGTATAGTTTATTAGTTTGTGATACAACCTACGAATTAATACAAGAAGTTTTGCAATGGTTCCTAGATTTAATACAATACACTTTGCTAAATTTTTTACAATTACTGCTCCTAAGCTTTTTAACAAATTACCTGATGCAGTAAGACATATACGTGTTTAACACATTTTTTGCGTGAAGTTAAAATTTGGTTTTTAAATTATAATCATTTTGAAATCGAAAATTTACTCAATGTTACAATATAAAAAGTTTAAAAAAGTCTGTTTGGTTTTTTTTCTCTTAAAGTTTTTGAATTTAATTTTTATATTTTTTTTTATGTCTTTTATATGATAAATATTATATACTCTTTTTATTATTTTTATTTATTTTTTGAATTTTTCTTATTAATTAATGAACTTTATTGTAATTACTCTATACTTTACATTTTTAAAATGAATCACCCCATTTTCATTTTACTTTTGATATTTATTTTGAAGGGGCATTCGACACTATTAATTTATTTAATAAAGAATGCTCTATAACTTTTTCCTTCATAATTAGAGTTTCATATAGGATTGAAAAGCACTTTTGTTTTTAGTAAATTTATATTTAATGTAATTTAATATGAATTTTAAAATAATTGAAAACGTTAATATAATTATGTAAATTTGTTTAATTTTTCAATCAATATTTTTTTTTGTAAATTTTAATTTTGTATTATAAAGGAAATAAAGATCATATTATTATTATTATTATAATTAGTTGAAAAACTAAACTTATCATACACGACAATGTCAACAACAGTACGGACAACTGACGGAACACCACAAAACATTATATGACATGTTTTTATTCCGATTCCGTGTAACAATATCGCACGAGACGTGAGACTATACTTATGCCATGCGCTGCAACAGGAGTTATATTTAGGGACAGATTTTTGGAAGGCATTTGAGTTAAAACCATCATTTGGAAACGAAGTAACAAATTCAGCACAAGGTTGACATGAACTAACAAAAGACGAAGAAAAACAAGTCAATGCGATAATCGCTAAGTTTCCTTCAATAAAAACTTGTGGACTTAGACTGACTGATATGGGCGAACATAAAATAGACTTGATTGAAGACGATTCAAATCAGACAGTAATAGAAACCGACGAGAAACTGAAACATCAATACGTACTTTCGAAAACGGACCAAAACCAACTAGACACAATAAAAACTAAATTTCCATCGTGTGAAACTGAAGGACTAGGAAAAACACAAATCGAAACCCATATAATCGACACAGGTAATGCAGAGCCGATTAAAAGCAGACATTGGCCAGTCTCATCGGCTATTGAAAAACTGATGTATGCGGAAGTAGATCGGATGATTAGTCTAGGAGTTATTGAGGAAAGCAATAGTCCATGGAACTCACCAGTAGTGTTGGTACGTAAGCCAAATAAAATCAGGCTGTGTTTGGACTCGCGAGCTGTAAATGCAGTAACAAAAAAGGACGCTTATCCGTTGCCGCATATTGAAGGGTTGCTAAGCAGATTACAGGATACTAGGTACATTAGCAGTATAGATTTGAAGGATGCATTCTGGCAGATACTGCTGGAAGAAAAATCAAGGGAAAAAACAGCTTTTAAAATACCTGGTAGACCATTGTACCCGTTCAAAGTAATGCCGTTTGGGGTATGCAACGCTGCGCAACGAATGTGTCGATTAATGGACAAGGTTATACCACTACAACTAGGTGACAGAGTTTTTGTATATTTGGATGACTTACTAATAATTTCACCGGACTTAAAATCACACTTAGACACTTTAAACGTAGTAGCGATACAATTACGTAAATCTGGACTGACAATTAACGTTGACAAAAGTAAATTCTGTTTTCAAGAACTTAAATATTTAGGGTATATAGTATCGAACGGAAGTCTGAAACCCGATCCGATGAAAGTCGAAGCGATCAGTAATTTCGCGACACCGAAAACGCTGAAGCAGGTTAGAAGATTTTTGGGAATGGCGGGATGGTACAGACGCTTTATTAATAACTTTGCTATATTAGCGTCAGCAATTTCAGTCACACTTAAAACTACACATAAAACTAATAAAAAATTTATGTGGACATCGACAGCACAAGAATCGTTCGAAAAGCTAAAAGCAGCACTGACATCAGCACCAGTGTTGGTAAACCCTGATTTTACGAAAAGATTCTATGTTCAGTCAGACGCGTGTACATCAGGAGTTGAAAGTGTTCTATTTCAAATGTCTGACGATGGAAAAGAAAATCCAATTGCATTTTTTTCGAAAAAATTAAATTCGGCGCAACGCAACTACAGCATTACAGTTGTAATGCTAGAATGTCTGGCTGCAGTGCTAAGCGTCAAACGATTCAGACCATACATAGAAGGATTACCATATACTATCATAACCGACCACGTAAGTTTAAAATGGCTTATGGGACAAAAGGATTTAAGTGGACGGTGGAGCTTAAAACTGCAAGGTTTTGATTTCAATATTGAGCACCGGAAAGGCAGCCAGAATGTAGTTGCGGACACTTTATCACGTGTCGAATGTGTAGATGAAATGGTGACAGAACTAGACATAGATAACAATGATAATTTTACGGACCCTGATTACCTAGAAATAATAAAGACAGTAGTAGACAATATGGAACGATTCCCTGACGTGAAAGTAATTGACGGACGAGTGTACAAACGGAGTGTACAAAGACGGATCGGAGACGCAGACCAAGACGCGAATACGTGGAAATTGTGGATACCGAACGGACTGACTAAATCCATAATTCAAAATTTTCATGATCCACCCAATGCAGCTCACGGTGGGGTGAGCAAGACAATTTATAGGGTAAAACAATTATTTTACTGGCCAGGAATGGCGAAACAAATACAAAATTATGTTATGAACTGCGATGCATGTAAAGAGTCTAAAGCACCGAATGTTGTTTTACGTCCGGAAATGGGCCAACAAATCCTTGTAGTACACCCGTGGCAGCGTCTCTACATAGACTTGTTGGGACCATATCACAGGTCAAAAAGAGAATATACATCGATACTGATAAAATTCAATTTACATTAAAAATAAAATTTTATAAAATTTAAAAAAAAAATAGTAAAATTCAAATTTACATGATAATTCAAATAAGAATGGTCTCTAAATACGTGTTATTAAAGCCATTTCGTAATCCAACTGCTATTAATGTTTGTAGATATTTAGAAGAAGACGTTTTTAATGTGTTTGGTGTTCCACAATCAATCTATTCAGACAACGGCGTACAATTTTACCGCGAAATTTTTTCAAAATGTACTGAGAGATTATGACATAAAACATTTAAAAACACCAATTTATTCACCTCAATCAAATCAATCAGAGCGTGTGAACAGATCAATCTTAGCTGCAATACGAACATACATTACAAACGATCATCGTGACTGGGATCTGAACCTCCAGAAAATAGCTTGTTCACTTCGTAATTCAGCGCATGAATCCATAGGAACATCACCATATTACGTGTTAGTTGGTTGCAACATGGTCACTCATGGATCCATGTACCCAATTTTGAAGCGTCTTGATAGTAAAATGAAAGTATTGATGTTTTACCAAAAGAAGAAAAGATAAGATTAATCAGAGATATAGTTTTAAAAATGTTAGAGAAAGCTCATAAAAAACATGAGAAAATATATAATCTGAGATCGAAGAAGCGTAAATTTGTAGTTGGCCAAATTGTTTTTAGGAGAAATTTTATCCCAAGCAATTTCGCTGCGAAAATAAATGCGAAATTGGCGAAAAAGTTCCTAAAAAGTAAAATTTCGAAAATAGTTGGACAAAATCGTTATGAACTGACTGACATGGATGACAGAAAAATAGTTGGTATGTTCCATGCAAAAGATTTAAAATAATAAATACAGATACGACGATCTCAAGGTTTAATGTGGGTCGATTCCATAAATAAAACAAACCGCAAATCGTAATTTTTTTTTGTCAGTTACAATTTCAAAAAGCTGCTAACTAGGCGGAGCAGATAACTCGTAGTATGTTGTTAACAGCGATTTATGTCCAACAGTTTTTTGTAATTAACATTATCTTTGTAACAAACAGTGCTTTCTTCAAAATTGCTCATCTTTATTATTTATTGATTTAATTTTATATTTTCATTTCTTTAATAATAAATAATATTATTAAAATAACTATAATAAGTATAAATATGCGTAATCACGAATCCAACCTGTGTACAAAATTTCATTGAAATTGGATAATATTTACCATATGTTCTAGAACATATGAAATATTAATCGGTAATTTTAGCATGGACCCCCTCAGGCTACTAACTTCTACCTTAGTCTACACATGCGTACTCACGAATCCAACCTGTGTACAAAATTTCATTGAAATTGAATAATATTTACCATATGTTCTAGAACATATGAAATATTAATCGGAAATTTAAGCATGGACCCCATCAGGCTACTAACTTCTACCTTAGTCTACACATGCGTAATCACGAATCCAACCTGTGTACAAAATTTCATTGAAATTGAATAATATTTACCATATGTTCTAAAACATATGAAATATTAATCGGAAATTTTAGCATGGACCCCTAGAGCTACTAACGTCTACATTAGGCTACACATGCGTAATCACGAATCCAACCTATGTACCAAATTTTATTGCAAACTGATAATAATTACTATATGGTGTAGAACATATGAAATATTCTTTGGAAACTAAGTTGCTCATATATTAGTTTCCCATGAACACAATAAAACTACCTGATACAAATTTTTGGAGCAATAAGTAGGTCATAGATTCAACCTGTGTTTGAAATATAATACTGTATAATGTAGAGTATCGAACTTGTGAAATATAATTGGACATTTTAACATGGACCCACTGGATTACCGACTTTAAACTTTGCAGACAGTAAGTACATAAGAAAGCTATTATGTGTGCCAAATTTCATTGAAATCAGATAATAATTACCATATGCTCTAGAGCATACGAAATCTTAATCGGAAATTTTAGTATGGACCCCCTTAAGGTATTAACTTCTATCATGGCCAACACATGCATAATCAGAAGGTCTACCTTTGTACCAAATTTCATTAAAATCAGATAATAATTACATGCTATAAAACACGTAATTATATAAAATTCGGAAACTAAAACTGTTTTCTAGGAACCCCCTGAAGGTCTCCCAATTTCAGGAGAGCTAACTAGATCACAAAATTAGCCTATATATAAAATATCTTTGAAATCGTTTAACAATTACTATATGCTGTAGAACATATGAAAAAAAAAATTGAAAATGAAATCGGAAATTTAACATGGACCCCCTAATGCTACTAACCTGTAATTTGATCAACCTATGCAGAATCGTGAACTCAACCTGTGTACCAAATTTCATTGAAATCGGATTATAATTACACGCTGTAGAACATAAAGCAAATATTCTTCGGAAACTAAGTTGCACATATATTAGTTTCCCATGAACGTTCTGTACCTACCTACTACAAATTTGTGGAGTATCAACTAGATAACTAAATGAAAATGTGTATTCAATATCATTGAAATTGGGTGAAAGGTACTGTAGATATAGAGAGTTGAACTTATGAAAAGTAATTAAGATTTTTTACATGGACCCACTGAAGTATCGACTTTAAATTTTACAGGCACCAAGTACATACGGAAACTATCATATGTACCAAAATTTATGCTAATTAGATAAAAATTACTATATGCTCTAGATCTAGAGCATACGAAATTTTAATCGGAAATTTGACCATGGACCCCCTGAAGTTACAGACCTGTATCTTGGTAGGCTTGTGGACAATCATCAACCTATGTTTTAAATTTCATCCAAATCTGAGACATGAAATTTTTTTTTACTTTTTTCCGTAGAATAAAAACATGTAGGTTCCCACTTTTTTTTTTGACCATCCAACCCATCACCAGACTTCATAGTATTTCATACAACTCGTAATATTGTAGAATTTTTCAAAATTTTTGTTATTATTTATTTTTCCAAATACAAAAATATATATCATTAGAATCTATAATAATTTCTACTATCAGCGTAAAATTGTAATGCACATTAGAAATACGTTAAAATTAAGATAGTTAACTTCCACAATATATTATACGTTCCTCTTGATTCCGAACAATAATTAATTTTTTTTTTAACAAACTTTAAATATATTAAAATATTGAATAATATAGTAAAAATAATTGGTCACAAATTTTCAGTTTTTTTTTACATTTTTCCGTAGAACAAAAACACGTAGGTTCCCACATAAATGGGGAAATCTAACATGGTCCCACTAAAAGGATCGATCTCATCTTGTACCAGCACCTGCCCGAAGTCTGTTAGAGCCTGTGTGCCAAATTTCATTAAAATCGGACAATCGGTTCTAGGAGATGTTGCTGCGCACATAAAAAGCGTACGCGTCCCCGGAACACTTTTTTTACATTTTCGTACTCCCCGACCTCGGAAACGCCAAGAAAAAAATTTTGAGCGAACTTTTGTTTTTGACCATCCAACCCATCACCAGACTTCATAGTATTTCATACTACTCGTAATATTGTAGAATTTTTCAAAATTTTTGTTATTATTTATTTTTCCAAATACAAAAATATATATCATTAGAATCTATAATAATTTCTTCTATCAGCGTAAAATTGTAATGTACATCCTAAAAATAAAAAGAAATACGTTAAAATTAAGATAGTTAACTTCCACAATATATTATACGTTATACTATTGCTATGAAGAATTCCTCTTGATTCCGAACAATAATTAATTTTTTTTTAACGTAGAGAAACTTTAAATATATTAAAATATTGAATAATATAGTAAAAATAATTGGTCACAAATTTTCAGATCCTTTGGTACAACGGGTGGTACATTTGACCAAAGTACCTGCTTTGTAACGTGACATCCTATAAAAATAATAATTATTTGCGATCTGTAAATAAAAAGAAAATAAATAAACAAAAATGAAAAATTTGGTGAAAACTGAAAAAGAAACAACTTATCAAAATGGACAACACGACATCTGACCTGACTGAACTTTTGACTTGCCATGACATTTCAATTAGGAAGGCGGAAGTGGACAGATTTTCCCAAAGCTTTTATTTAGAATATAGATAGCGCATGCCTTTATGCAATTTTATTTGCGCAGGTTGGTAGTAGATTGTAGGCGCCGAAGTAAAACCCATTAGAATCTAATATGTTTAGGTATAGGAGAAACTAAACAACTTCCTCCTTCTTGATTGAAATCTCAAACAGGCGACATTAAAAAAGAAAAAAAATTTAGTTGGAAAATTTTAAGTAGTTTTTTTTTTTGGTATAAAATTAAGTAAAATATTATATATACATAGAATATATACAAATACCAGCAGTTATTAATATATAGAGATATATTTCGATTTCTAAAAATAAAATTTTATATAAATATAAAATTCGTGAAAATTGGACATTAGTCCAAGTCTACGAATAAGACCAGGACAGGAGTAGATAAGGTATTTATTAATTCACGTGGTGAAGTTATAAATTTCTTTTCGTAAATATATATTAAATATTTTAGTGTCAGGATTCAATTAGAAATTTTAGCAGTACACTGAAAAAATAAAATAAAATAAGAAACAAAATAGACATAATTCCAGCCATCACCGGAAATCGGAGAACACCCAATTTTTCCAGTTTTTTTATTTAGTTTCTAATCTTGTATTATAGTACAAGAAATTTTGTAAAAAAAAAAATAAAAAAAAACGTATACATATGTGTAGTGTTCTTTTGGATGTTCTTGAAAATTAGATTCATTTAAAATAAAACTGAAATCAAATAATTATTAAAATAAAAGTTTAAAAAAAAACTGAATGAATAAAATAAAAATCAAATAAAATTAAAATTGAAGTCAGATAAAAATTAAATTCAAAACAAAACCAAATCAAAATTAAAAATTGAATTAAAATTCAAAATAAAAAAAATTGTAAAATTCAATTTACATTAAAAATAAAATTTTAAAAAATTGGAAAAAAAAATAGTAAAATTCAAATTTATATGATATGTAATTCAAATAAGAATGTTTATAATTAATATTCAAATTTAAATCAATAAGAATTGGTGAAATTCAAATTACAATAAAAATATTTAAAATTCAATCAAAAAAAAAATATTAAAATTTAAATATATACTTTAAATAAAATTCCAATAAGATTTCAAAAGTAAATAAAATTCTAAAATAAAATATATATGAAATAAAAATAAATTCAAATAAGAATTACTAAATATAATTATAGTAAAATTTAAACTATATAAAAAAAAAATTATACAAATTAAATTTTACAAGCACCAAGTACATACGGAAACTATCATATGTACCAAAATTTATGCTAATTAGATAAAAATTACTATATGCTCTAGAGCATACGAAATTTTAATCGGAAATTTTACCATGGTCCCCCTGAAGTTACAGACCTGTATCTTGGTAGGCTTGTGGACAATTTGGCACACAGGCTCTAACAGACTTCGGGCAGGTGCTGGTACAAGATGAGATCGATCCTTTTAGTGGGACCATGTTAGATTTCCCCACTATGTTTTAAATTTCATCCAAATCTGAGGCATGAAATTTTTTTTTACATTTTTCCGTAGAACAAAAACACGTAGGTTCCCACATAAATGGGGAAATCTAACATGGTCCCACTAAAAGGATCGATCTCATCTTGTACCAGCACCTGCCCGAAGTCTGTTAGAGCCTGTGTGCCAAATTTCATTAAAATCGGACAATCGGTTCTAGGAGATGTTGCTGCGCACATAAAAAGCGTACGCGTCCCCGGAACACTTTTTTTTTACATTTTCGTACTCCCCGACCTCGGAAACGCCAAGAAAAAAAATTTTGAGCGAACTTTTGTTTTTGACCATCCAACCCATCACCAGACTTCATAGTATTTCATACTACTCGTAATATTGTAGAATTTTTCAAAATTTTTGTTATTATTTATTTTTCCAAATACAAAAATATATATCATTAGAATCTATAATAATTTCTTCTATCAGCGTAAAATTGTAATGTACATCCTAAAAATAAAAAGAAATACGTTAAAATTAAGATAGTTAACTTCCACAATATATTATACGTTATACTATTGCTATGAAGAATTCCTCTTGATTCCGAACAATAATTAATTTTTTTTTAACGTAGAGAAACTTTAAATATATTAAAATATTGAATAATATAGTAAAAATAATTGGTCACAAATTTTCAGATCCTTTGGTACAACGGGTGGTACATTTGACCAAAGTACCTGCTTTGTAACGTGACATCCTATAAAAATAATAATTATTTGCGATCTGTAAATAAAAAGAAAATAAATAAACAAAAATGAAAAATTTGGTGAAAACTGAAAAAGAAACAACTTATCAAAATGGACAACACGACATCTGACCTGACTGAACTTTTGACTTGCCATGACATTTCAATTAGGAAGGCGGAAGTGGACAGATTTTCCCAAAGCTTTTATTTAGAATATAGATAGCGCATGCCTTTATGCAATTTTATTTGCGCAGGTTGGTAGTAGATTGTAGGCGCCGAAGTAAAACCCATTAGAATCTAATATGTTTAGGTATAGGAGAAACTAAACAACTTCCTCCTTCTTGATTGAAATCTTAAACAGGCGACATTAAAAAAGAAAAAAAATTTAGTTGGAAAATTTTAAGTAGTTTTTTTTTTGGTATAAAATTAAGTAAAATATTATATATACATAGAATATATACAAATACCAGCAGTTATTAATATATAGAGATATATTTCGATTTCTAAAAATAAAATTTTATATAAATATAAAATTCGTGAAAATTGGACATTAGTCCAAGTCTACGAATAAGACCAGGACAGGAGTAGATAAGGTATTTATTAATTCACGTGGTGAAGTTATAAATTTCTTTTCGTAAATATATATTAAATATTTTAGTGTCAGGATTCAATTAGAAATTTTAGCAGTACACTGAAAAAATAAAATAAAATAAGAAACAAAATAGACATAATTCCAGCCATCACCGGAAATCGGAGAACACCCAATTTTTCCAGTTTTTTTATTTAGTTTCTAATCTTGTATTATAGTACAAGAAATTTTGTAAAAAATAAATAAAAAAAAACGTATACATATGTGTAGTGTTCTTTTGGATGTTCTTGAAAATTAGATTCATTTAAAATAAAACTGAAATCAAATAATTATTAAAATAAAAGTTTAAAAAAAAACTGAATGAATAAAATAAAAATCAAATAAAATTAAAATTGAAGTCAGATAAAAATTAAATTCAAAACAAAACCAAATCAAAATTAAAAATTGAATTAAAATTCAAAATAAAAAAAATTGTAAAATTCAATTTACATTAAAAATAAAATTTTAAAAAATTGGAAAAAAAAAAATAGTATAATTCAAATTTACATGATATGTAATTCAAATAAGAATGTTTATAATTAATATTCAAATTTAAATCAATAAGAATTGGTGAAATTCAAATTCCAATAAAAATATTTAAAATTCAATCAAAAAAAAAAATATTAAAATTTAAATATATACTTTAAATAAAATTCCAATAAGATTTCAAAAGTAAATAAAATTCTAAAATAAAATATATATGAAATAAAAATAAATTCAAATAAGAATTACTAAATATAATTATAGTAAAATTTAAACTATATAAAAAAAAAATTATACAAATTAAATTTTACAAGCACCAAGTACATACGGAAACTATCATATGTACCAAAATTTATGCTAATTAGATAAAAATTACTATATGCTCTAGAGCATACGAAATTTTAATCGGAAATTTTACCATGGTCCCCCTGAAGTTACAGACCTGTATCTTGGTAGGCTTGTGGACAATTTGGCACACAGGCTCTAACAGACTTCGGGCAGGTGCTGGTACAAGATGAGATCGATCCTTTTAGTGGGACCATGTTAGATTTCCCCACTATGTTTTAAATTTCATCCAAATCTGAGGCATGAAATTTTTTTTTACATTTTTCCGTAGAACAAAAACACGTAGGTTCCCACATAAATGGGGAAATCTAACATGGTCCCACTAAAAGGATCGATCTCATCTTGTACCAGCACCTGCCCGAAGTCTGTTAGAGCCTGTGTGCCAAATTTCATTAAAATCGGACAATCGGTTCTAGGAGATGTTGCTGCGCACATAAAAAGCGTACGCGTCCCCGGAACACTTTTTTTTACATTTTCGTACTCCCCGACCTCGGAAACGCCAAGAAAAAAATTTTGAGCGAACTTTTGTTTTTGACCATCCAACCCATCACCAGACTTCATAGTATTTCATACTACTCGTAATATTGTAGAATTTTTCAAAATTTTTGTTATTATTTATTTTTCCAAATACAAAAATATATATCATTAGAATCTATAATAATTTCTTCTGTCAGCGTAAAATTGTAATGTACATCCTAAAAATAAAAAGAAATACGTTAAAATTAAGATAGTTAACTTCCACAATATATTATACGTTATACTATTGCTATGAAGAATTCCTCTTGATTCCGAACAATAATTAATTTTTTTTTTAACGTAGAGAAACTTTAAATATATTAAAATATTGAATAATATAGTAAAAATAATTGGTCACAAATTTTCAGATCCTTTGGTACAACGGGTGGTACATTGACCAAAGTACCTGCTTTGTAACGTGACATCCTATAAAAATAATAATTATTTGCGATCTGTAAATAAAAAGAAAATAAATAAACAAAAATGAAAAATTTGGTGAAAACTGAAAAAGAAACAACTTATCAAAATGGACAACACGACATCTGACCTGACTGAACTTTTGACTTGCCATGACATTTCCATTAGGAAGGCGGAAGTGGACAGATTTTCCCAAAGCTTTTATTTAGAATATAGATAGCGCATGCCTTTATGCAATTTTATTTGCGCAGGTTGGTAGTAGATTGTAGGCGCCGAAGTAAAACCCATTAGAATCTAATATGTTTAGGTATAGGAGAAACTAAACAACTTCCTCCTTCTTGATTGAAATCTCAAACAGGCGACATTAAAAAAGAAAAAAAAATTAGTTGGAAAATTTTAAGTAGTTTTTTTTTTGGTATAAAATTAAGTAAAATATTATATATACATAGAATATATACAAATACCAGCAGTTATTAATATATAGAGATATATTTCGATTTCTAAAAATAAAATTTTATATAAATATAAAATTCGTGAAAATTGGACATTAGTCCAAGTCTACGAATAAGACCAGGACAGGAGTAGATAAGGTATTTATTAATTCACGTGGTGAAGTTATAAATTTCTTTTCGTAAATATATATTAAATATTTTAGTGTCAGGATTCAATTAGAAATTTTAGCAGTACACTGAAAAAATAAAATAAAATAAGAAACAAAATAGACATAATTCCAGCCATCACCGGAAATCGGAGAACACCCAATTTTTCCAGTTTTTTTATTTAGTTTCTAATCTTGTATTATAGTACAAGAAATTTTGTAAAAAAAAAATAAAAAAAAACGTATACATATGTGTAGTGTTCTTTTGGATGTTCTTGAAAATTAGATTCATTTAAAATAAAACTGAAATCAAATAATTATTAAAATAAAAGTTTAAAAAAAAACTGAATGAATAAAATAAAAATCAAATAAAATTTAAATTGAAGTCAGATAAAAATTAAATTCAAAACAAAACCAAATCAAAATTAAAAATTGAATTAAAATTCAAAATAAAAAAAATTGTAAAATTCAATTTACATTAAAAATAAAATTTTAAAAAATTGAAAAAAAAAATAGTAAAATTCAAATTTACATGATATGTAATTCAAATAAGAATGTTTATAATTAATATTCAAATTTAAATCAATAAGAATTGGTGAAATTCAAATTCCAATAAAAATATTTAAAATTCAATCAAAAAAAAAA
This sequence comes from Rhamphomyia laevipes, assembly GCA_963920725.1. Taxonomy (NCBI): domain Eukaryota; kingdom Metazoa; phylum Arthropoda; class Insecta; order Diptera; family Empididae; genus Rhamphomyia; species Rhamphomyia laevipes. The sequence continues at coordinate 50,299,435 of OY987255.1, read as the reverse complement.
ATATTAAAATTTAAATATATACTTTAAATAAAATTCCAATAAGATTTCAAAAGTAAATAAAATTCTAAAATAAAATATATATGAAATAAAAATAAATTCAAATAAGAATTACTAAATATAATTATAGTAAAATTTAAACTATTTAAAAAAAAAATTATACAAATTAAATTTTACAAGCACCAAGTACATACGGAAACTATCATATGTACCAAAATTTATGCTAATTAGATAAAAATTACTATATGCTCTAGAGCATACGAAATTTTAATCGGAAATTTTACCATGGTCCCCCTGAAGTTACAGACCTGTATCTTGGTAGGCTTGTGGACAATTTGGCACACAGGCTCTAACAGACTTCGGGCAGGTGCTGGTACAAGATGAGATCGATCCTTTTAGTGGGACCATGTTAGATTTCCCCACTATGTTTTAAATTTCATCCAAATCTGAGGCATGAAATTTTTTTTTACATTTTTCCGTAGAACAAAAACACGTAGGTTCCCACATAAATGGGGAAATCTAACATGGTCCCACTAAAAGGATCGATCTCATCTTGTACCAGCACCTGCCCGAAGTCTGTTAGAGCCTGTGTGCCAAATTTCATTAAAATCGGACAATCGGTTCTAGGAGATGTTGCTGCGCACATAAAAAGCGTACGCGTCCCCGGAACACTTTTTTTTACATTTTCGTACTCCCCGACCTCGGAAACGCCAAGAAAAAAATTTTGAGCGAACTTTTGTCTTTGACCATCCAACCCATCACCAGACTTCATAGTATTTCATACTACTCGTAATATTGTAGAATTTTTCAAAATTTTTGTTATTATTTATTTTTCCAAATACAAAAATATATATCATTAGAATCTATAATAATTTCTTCTATCAGCGTAAAATTGTAATGTACATCCTAAAAATAAAAAGAAATACGTTAAAATTAAGATAGTTAACTTCCACAATATATTATACGTTATACTATTGCTATGAAGAATTCCTCTTGATTCCGAACAATAATTAATTTTTTTTTAACGTAGAGAAACTTTAAATATATTAAAATATTGAATAATATAGTAAAAATAATTGGTCACAAATTTTCAGATCCTTTGGTACAACGGGTGGTACATTTGACCAAAGTACCTGCTTTGTAACGTGACATCCTATAAAAATAATAATTATTTGCGATCTGTAAATAAAAAGAAAATAAATAAACAAAAATGAAAAATTTGGTGAAAACTGAAAAAGAAACAACTTATCAAAATGGACAACACGACATCTGACCTGACTGAACTTTTGACTTGCCATGACATTTCAATTAGGAAGGCGGAAGTGGACAGATTTTCCCAAAGCTTTTATTTAGAATATAGATAGCGCATGCCTTTATGCAATTTTATTTGCGCAGGTTGGTAGTAGATTGTAGGCGCCGAAGTAAAACCCATTAGAATCTAATATGTTTAGGTATAGGAGAAACTAAACAACTTCCTCCTTCTTGATTGAAATCTCAAACAGGCGACATTAAAAAAGAAAAAAAATTTAGTTGGAAAATTTTAAGTAGTTTTTTTTTTGGTATAAAATTAAGTAAAATATTATATATACATAGAATATATACAAATACCAGCAGTTATTAATATATAGAGATATATTTCGATTTCTAAAAATAAAATTTTATATAAATATAAAATTCGTGAAAATTGGACATTAGTCCAAGTCTACGAATAAGACCAGGACAGGAGTAGATAAGGTATTTATTAATTCACGTGGTGAAGTTATAAATTTCTTTTCGTAAATATATATTAAATATTTTAGTGTCAGGATTCAATTAGAAATTTTAGCAGTACACTGAAAAAATAAAATAAAATAAGAAACAAAATAGACATAATTCCAGCCATCACCGGAAATCGGAGAACACCCAATTTTTCCAGTTTTTTTATTTAGTTTCTAATCTTGTATTATAGTACAAGAAATTTTGTAAAAAATAAATAAAAAAAAACGTATACATATGTGTAGTGTTCTTTTGGATGTTCTTGAAAATTAGATTCATTTAAAATAAAACTGAAATCAAATAATTATTAAAATAAAAGTTTAAAAAAAAACTGAATGAATAAAATAAAAATCAAATAAAATTAAAATTGAAGTCAGATAAAAATTAAATTCAAAACAAAACCAAATCAAAATTAAAAATTGAATTAAAATTCAAAATAAAAAAAATTGTAAAATTCAATTTACATTAAAAATAAAATTTTAAAAAATTGGAAAAAAAAAATAGTATAATTCAAATTTACATGATATGTAATTCAAATAAGAATGTTTATAATTAATATTCAAATTTAAATCAATAAGAATTGGTGAAATTCAAATTCCAATAAAAATATTTAAAATTCAATCAAAAAAAAAATATTAAAATTTAAATATATACTTTAAATAAAATTCCAATAAGATTTCAAAAGTAAATAAAATTCTAAAATAAAATATATATGAAATAAAAATAAATTCAAATAAGAATTACTAAATATAATTATAGTAAAATTTAAACTATATAAAAAAAAATTATACAAATTAAATTTTACAAGCACCAAGTACATACGGAAACTATCATATGTACCAAAATTTATGCTAATTAGATAAAAATTACTATATGCTCTAGAGCATACGAAATTTTAATCGGAAATTTTACCATGGTCCCCCTGAAGTTACAGACCTGTATCTTGGTAGGCTTGTGGACAATTTGGCACACAGGCTCTAACAGACTTCGGGCAGGTGCTGGTACAAGATGAGATCGATCCTTTTAGTGGGACCATGTTAGATTTCCCCACTATGTTTTAAATTTCATCCAAATCTGAGGCATGAAATTTTTTTTTACATTTTTCCGTAGAACAAAAACACGTAGGTTCCCACATAAATGGGGAAATCTAACATGGTCCCACTAAAAGGATCGATCTCATCTTGTACCAGCACCTGCCCGAAGTCTGTTAGAGCCTGTGTGCCAAATTTCATTAAAATCGGACAATCGGTTCTAGGAGATGTTGCTGCGCACATAAAAAGCGTACGCGTCCCCGGAACACTTTTTTTTACATTTTCGTACTCCCCGACCTCGGAAACGCCAAGAAAAAAATTTTGAGCGAACTTTTGTTTTTGACCATCCAACCCATCACCAGACTTCATAGTATTTCATACTAGTCGTAATATTGTAGAATTTTTCAAAATTTTTGTTATTATTTATTTTTCCAAATACAAAAATATATATCATTAGAATCTATAATAATTTCTTCTATCAGCGTAAAATTGTAATGTACATCCTAAAAATAAAAAGAAATACGTTAAAATTAAGATAGTTAACTTCCACAATATATTATACGTTATACTATTGCTATGAAGAATTCCTCTTGATTCCGAACAATAATTAATTTTTTTTTAACGTAGAGAAACTTTAAATATATTAAAATATTGAATAATATAGTAAAAATAAATTTTCAGATCCTTTGGTACAACGGGTGGTACATTTGACCAAAGTACCTGCTTTGTAACGTGACATCCTATAAAAATAATAATTATTTGCGATCTGTAAATAAAAAGAAAATAAATAAACAAAAATGAAAAATTTGGTGAAAACTGAAAAAGAAACAACTTATCAAAATGGACAACACGACATCTGACCTGACTGAACTTTTGACTTGCCATGACATTTCAATTAGGAAGGCGGAAGTGGACAGATTTTCCCAAAGCTTTTATTTAGAATATAGATAGCGCATGCCTTTATGCAATTTTATTTGCGCAGGTTGGTAGTAGATTGTAGGCGCCGAAGTAAAACCCATTAGAATCTAATATGTTTAGGTATAGGAGAAACTAAACAACTTCCTCCTTCTTGATTGAAATCTCAAACAGGCGACATTAAAAAAGAAAAAAAATTTAGTTGGAAAATTTTAAGTAGTTTTTTTTTTGGTATAAAATTAAGTAAAATATTATATATACATAGAATATATACAAATACCAGCAGTTATTAATATATAGAGATATATTTCGATTTCTAAAAATAAAATTTTATATAAATATAAAATTCGTGAAAATTGGACATTAGTCCAAGTCTACGAATAAGACCAGGACAGGAGTAGATAAGGTATTTATTAATTCACGTGGTGAAGTTATAAATTTCTTTTCGTAAATATATATTAAATATTTTAGTGTCAGGATTCAATTAGAAATTTTAGCAGTACACTGAAAAAATAAAATAAAATAAGAAACAAAATAGACATAATTCCAGCCATCACCGGAAATCGGAGAACACCCAATTTTTCCAGTTTTTTTATTTAGTTTCTAATCTTGTATTATAGTACAAGAAATTTTGTAAAAAAAAAATAAAAAAAAACGTATACATATGTGTAATGTTCTTTTGGATGTTCTTGATATTAAAAATAATTTCGACGAAAATAAAAAGACCGTTTTAATTACTGTTTTGCTCAAGACTGATTTTTGTGCGTTACTTAATCAACCAGGTAAGCTATGTTTTTCTATTCGAAGTCTGCACGTTTGCGCCTAGTCAGCGGTATCCGAATGTAATTATATTTTATAAATAAAATATATTGTGGGAAATATTTGTTAATTGTTTTAATTATAAATTAATATTTTATAAATTAATTTTGATGGGATAATGATTGTGGGAAAAAGGTACGAGTGCAGAACTCCGAAGGTACGAGGCACAACATTCTTCCCCACCCTAGATAGTTTACGTTGTGGTTGTGATTGATTAAGTATGCACAAGAATCTTTCTTTATTTTTATTTTTTACTTATCTATAGATTAATACACTAATATTGTAACAATTTTTTTTTTTTGTTGTTGTTGTTTAATTTAGTTAAATTTGATATATACATATATGATTTTATATAACAAGATTATTTAATGTATTTAGTGTTTCATATAAGTTTTATTTTATTTTTTATATATATATAAAATGTATTAAATTTAATATTTTTGTTACATTTTTTTTTATATAAGAAGATAGTTTTATTATTGATATAATTTTTTATTTTTTTTTTAGTGTAATTTATAATTCCTTAATTCATATTGATATAATAATATTTTTTTTTTTTAAATTATTTAAATTTGATACATACATATATGATTTTATATAACAAGATAATTTTATGTATTTAGTGTTTCATATAAGTTTTATTTTATTTTTTATATATATATAAAATGATTTAAATTTAATATTTTTGTTACATTTTTTTTTATATAATAAGATAGTTTTATTATTGATATAATTTTTTTTTTCTTAGTGTAATTTATAATTCCTTAATTCATATTGATATAATAATTTTTTTTTTGTTAATTTAGTTAAATTTGATACATATGCGGAATTTACACGCTTCAAGTAATCGTTCAAGTTCCACATTCAAGTAGAATTATTTTACACAATGCGCAAGTCGTGTTTTTTATATAAACTTGAATCCCACAAAATAAAAATAGAAATGCTTTCTATTTTATTCAAACTTGAATGGCATACTACATATAAATAAAATTCAAAAAATTTTTTTTATTGCGATTTGACACTTTCGATATTTTTTCCAATCATTTGCTGCCAACATAAACATTTCAATGTATTGTTCCCAATATTATAAAAAAAAAATTACTTGAAGCGTGTAAATATAAAAATTCATTCAAGTTCCACTTGAATAGGAACCGAATTTAACTTTTACAGAAACTTGAATGAAAAACTTGAACTGTGTAAATTCCGCTATACATACATTTTATATATTTTTATTTTTATTTATATATAAAATGATTTAAATTTAATATATGTGTTACAGATTTTTTTTATATAATAAGATAGTTTTATTACTGATATATTTTTTTTTTTAAATTTTTTTTTTTTTTTTTTTTTTTTGTTATTTATTATTCTTTTATTGTCCTTAGTGTACTAACATGATATAATTCCTTAATTGATATTGATATAATAATTTTTTTTTTTATATATTTACTTAAATTTGATACATATATGTATAACATGCTTAATATTCAGTGCTGGAATACCGGAAAAAAAGTTGTACCGTTATTCATCTCGTTACTACAAAAATTATAATTTCGTTATTGTTTCTGGTACAGGTACAGTAACAGAATTCTATTTTAATTAGTTCCGTTATAACGTTACTATTTTGTTATTTCCATATAAAATATATTTAAAAAAAAAAAACAGTATAAAAAATTGTAAAAATGCAGCATTTAAATAAATTTTTATTTAAAAGAAACAAAATAAAATACAATTAGTCTTTAAAGTTCAATTCATTTTCATATAGACAAGACACATATTATTTAAAATTAATTAAAAATATAGGCAAGATTATAAAATATTTTATCTTTATGGTACATACATATATCATTTACTACTAGTTATTAGTAACAAGGTATCCTCCAATATATCTTCGTTTATTCTGTTTCTTTTTTTCGGATAAGATCCACTTTAAAATGGAGAACAGTCTTTTTACCGATACCTGAGTACCAGGGACTGCAAGGACAATTTTAGCTATTTTTATAGCAAACATTTTTTTTTTTGCTGTACAGAGGAAAAAAAATTATATTGTACCGAATACCATTTTTAGTGTTACGTTACATAATAACGTTATTACAAATAATCTGAAATCTGTTTCCGGTACAGCAAACGTTACTCGGAAATATTGTGGTATTTCGTTATAGTGTTACGGTACAGTAACGTTATAACAGCACTGTTAATATTATTTGAAACAATATTTAAAATTTTCTCTTTGATATAATTGAATATTTCTTATAAGGAATCTATTTATTTATTAGCTATACTCTGCCGAACGTCACGTTGCTTTTTCCTTTCCTGGACCCGCACCTGGATAACGTGCCTCTTGATGGATTTGTAGGCGTCATTAACTCTTGTAACTCGAACTCTGGTTCAGTTGCCTCCGGTTTCTGCTTTGTTCATTTGTGATGGTTGTTATGTTAACCGGTGCGCTGGTCGCACCCCTTTTTTTATGGCAGATTGTCCTTGCGGCAATTACGATTATTAAAATAGTAATCATACCAGTGACTCCACCTAAGGTGTATCGGTGTACGTCGATTTCTTTTTTATGTTCCCTAATGCTACGTTCATTCCCCACATGTTCTGCTTCTTTTTTCAAATCTTCCAAGGACTTCTTTCCCTCCGCCAGGGCAGTTAGTATCTCCTCGTGGTTACCTAGCTGGATCGGCAGTGCCTTACGTGTTGTTCCATTTGGCGAGATAGGGTGCTCGTACTTATTTATAATGAGCTGGATCATGTTCGAGTGGTCTACCTTGGGCTGCCTGTATGTTGTTTCGGTCTCTTTTACTTGCTCAAAGGGTATCTTTAAATATCTAGTACATACTTATCTCGCAAGGTCTCAGGAACTTGATAATTCCGACGCCTTTCAAGGTGGGTGCGAATTGTTCTGCACCACAATCCATGTTCAGCGTCAGCAAGGATTTAATGCTGAATAACCACTGGTTGCTGGATTGTAATTTTTTAAGAACCCCTCTGTAGTTGGTGTAGCGGTGTATTTGCAGCTTTCTTTAGATGTGATCGCGTTTTGCAGAAGTTCTATTAGGCAGTCAGAGCTTCCCCTTGTCAATACTGGCTAGGTGTATCGACATATTTTGAGTGAGTCTAGCTGATCATGCGTTATGCGTGCACAACTTTCTAATTCGTCCTTTGTGACGCTGATATAGAGACCATAGTTTTCCGCCTCGGCTATGTAGTCCGCTTTGATGTCCAACACCAAGTCCCAGTTTTCTTTAAATTTAGTTGGTATGGGATGAACCCGGTATATTGTCGGATCAGGTATAGGAATCGTAACCTTTACAGAAAGACCTTTTTCGTGCGGGTAAACTGATAATTGCGCGGCTTGCTGTGCGGAGAACATATCATTTAAGAAAGATCTTGAGTTGGTTGCTTGCATTACTTTGTGCAGCGTCTCTGTGATGTTATCGCCGTCTAGAATCAATGGATGTAATTTTCCTTGATATAGATAATTTAAAATAGATAGTCCCGTTGATTGCTTGTTCTGGACCTCGAGCAACTTCGATATCAAGATGCTCATTAACTCATTGATCTCGGTCTTCAATTGCAATGCTGCTATCTCCTTGTTGGTAGCTGCTGTGAAGTTGTCGTAGGCTGACTCTACATCTTTCAGGTTAGTTGTCAGCTGGTCCACTTCTGAAACCAGTTGTTTGATTGGTTTACTCAGTTTGTCGAAGTCGGACCCCATCACTAAAATCTGCTGTTTTATCAACTGGAAGTTACTGTTAGAGTTTTTGTGTAGATTTCTGAGTTCTTCATATATCGTACGTGAGTCTTCACTGTCCATCGTTCCGAACGCCCATTTTGTGAAACTCCCGATCACTTCGATGGCTCGTTTTTTCTGCTGTGGACCAGGATATGATTGATGTGGCCGTTGTTTTGTTTCAAATGGTCTATGATGACACAGGCTTCTTTTACCATTAACTTGCAGGTCTTATAAAAGCTTTTCAGTTTAGCAAGCGAACATAATTCTTCAATTTTCCGGTCACACAATTTTGCAAATTCCAGGACGGTAGAGAAGTCCATTGGAGTGAATTTCGTGAAGATCGTCCAGGTGTCCTTGTAGAAGACGGCATTCTCAATTTTTTCGAATAACGCTGGTGCTGGTGCCAACTGTTCAATGCGGTACGATGGTTGTGATTGCTGCGGTGGTAGGGCGGTGAGTAAACGGACTAGTGCTAGAGTATAGCTAAACGTGCTAATATTGATGTAAAACATCGTAAGAAATTATAATCTTATATATTAATATATGAAAGTGATATATATTTTTATTTTTACTTAATTATACTACAGTAGTGTATTAATAATTTCACAGAATGTACTTTCTAAAAAAAAATTTTTTTTTTTTTATTTGTAAAACCTGATATAGGAAGAACAAAAAATAGACAGTTAGATACGATCAATGCTTTCCGATGCTTCTGATTCTGTAATTAAATTTATTATTATAATTGTGAATAAAATATTTATATATATATAATATTTTTGTTTTTAAACGTATATTCGATTTGTATGCTTATCTGTTTACTAGGAGTATTAGTATATCTGTCAGGTTAGTATGCTTATTTACTAGTAGGGTTAGTGTTTTTATTAGATTTATCGCCAAAAGTTTTGTTTGTTTCGCTAAAAGTGCCATTGATTGAAAAAGAATTTGGCTTAAAGATATCTGGGTAAAGGACAGGTGTATCTATGGATTTGAACGTTGACTGTGTAATAATTTCTTGGTTATTGTTCTGGTTTACCAGTGTGTTTCCCAGCTGTTTTGGTGGTGTGGGACTAGGACTATCGTGTTTGGTCACCGGGGTGGGATTGTCGGTTGATATTGTCGCATCGCCCCCATAAATCGTGTTATGATCATTAATTTTGGCAGTGACGGCGATTTCATGGGGGGCACAGCTTAGTTGGAATTGCTGGACCCCTGACCGTTTCCCGTTTTTGGTTCCTGGTATCTTTTTTAACTAAAACACGTATCTTCCAGGTGTCCCACTCTTGAACACCAGTTACATTTAGTTCGGTTTCTATTCGAATTATTCTGGTTGTTTCTCCGAAGATTACTTGCTGCGACCATACGATTTACAGCTATCGCAGTACGGTGTATTTTTTCGCTGGCGACATTCTGCATACGTGTGGTTTGGTCGCCCGCAAAATCCACATTTTACTGTAAATTCCGATCTACGCATCTCTTTTATGCCTATTTGGTTTGGTGACTGTTGCCTGGGTGTCGAAGTCTGCGGCAATCCAATTGGCATCTGGTAAGTGTTTGGATTTACTAGTATATTATTCGTGGGTAAGTAACCAGTTATGCCAATTGGTTGTGGTGCGGGTTGATATGCTTGGATGGGAGGGCTGTAGGGGTTGCAGTCTGTAAATTGGACATGTGGAGGTATAACATTTTGATAAAATGGTAAATTTTGAGGTTGGAAATTGTGAGAGTTGATTAACAACGAGGTTTTGAATACCGAGTCGGCCAGTTTCTGTAGATCAGTTTCGGAAGTCGTTAAGACAAATTGCCGAAGGACTGGACTTGTGAGACCAACTTTAAAAGATGTAACAACGGAATTTTCCAATTCTTTGATTAACGCTACAGACTCTGTATTAGTGTAACAAGAATCAATAATTTCTTTAGCCTTAGTTCTTAAATTTGATAGTCTTCGTGCAATCGTGCATATGATGGAATGTCTTCAGTTGCTAATTGGAGCGATTGTTTAATTTCACCCATTACACTATCCAATGTTCTTATAGTTAAGTAAGTGTTTTTGATGAGTGTCTCCAATTCCTTTATGGTGAAAGAAGTCCTTGAAAGATTTGAAAAAAGAAGCAGAACATGTGGGGAATGAACGTAGCATTAGGGAACATAAAAAAGAAAGCGACGTACACCGATATACCTTAGGTGGAGTCACTGGTATGATAACTATTTTAATAATCGTAATGGCCGCAAGGACAATCTGCCGTAAAAAAAGGGTTGCGACCAGCGTACCGGTTAACATAACAACCATCACAAATGAAAAGATCAGGTCACAGCCAACAAAGCAGAAACCGGAGGCAACTGAACCAGAGTTCGAGTTACAAGAGTTAATGACGCCTACAAATCCATCAAGAGGCACGTTATCCAGGTGCGGGTCCAGGAAAGGAAAAAGCAACGTGACGTTCGGCAGAGTATAGCTAATAAATAAATAGATTCCTTATAAGAAATATTCAATTATATCAAAGAGAAAATTTTAAATATTGTTTCAAATAATATTAACAGTGCTGTTATAACGTTACTATACCGTAACACTATAACGAAATACCACAATATTTCCGAGTAACGTTTGCTGTACCGGAAACAGATTTCAGATTATTTCTAATAACGTTATTATGTAACGTAACATTAAAAATGGTATTCGGTACAATATAATTTTTTTTTTTTTAATTAATCACAAAATTGTTTTTTAGCTAAATTATCAGGATTTATTAAATGCATAAAATCGTCATATATATGTATACCAATAACAATGTCTTTATTGATAACAAAATTTAAGTTTTTTTTTTTTGACAAAACTTAAATATTATTTTATATTATTTATAAATATAATATTCTGTAAATTAACGAACTAATTTATACCGGGGAATTACTAAAATTATGATTACTTTATATTGTAAAATATATATTAAAAAAAATTACTATATAGTGGTAGTACATTTACTTTATTAGAGTATTTAATTTAGAGTTTCATTTTAAAATAAAATTTCATAGTTCTGGTTGTTATATTTAGTATATATTAATTGTAAATATTAATAATGTAAAAAGGAAAACTCACCAATTGTAGCTTGTTGGCACTATGTACAGATGAACTCGTTCAATTGTTGTGATGATTGATGGTTCATTGATGGTTTTAACACATTTACAACACTTCTTTACAATTTTTTTTTGTTTTTGTTTTTATAGGTAGAACATTTTAGAATATTTGAAATATTGTACACTATATATACTATATATTTATACACATAAGTATATACTACTTTAAACTGTTCACTAAAACATCCTTTAATCCATTTTTAAACACATTACACCGTTTTTCAAACACCAAATACTCTACTTATTTTTTACACTATTTACAGGTTTTTTAAAGATTTTTTTTTTTTTAGACGTTTTTAAACATTTATTACATTATTTATTTCACTGAAATTATGTAATATATACAAGAACATCCTACCGGCTGCGCCAAAAATGTAGTGTTCTTTTGGATGTTCTTGATATTAAAAATAATTTCGACGAAAATTAAAAGACCGTTTTAATTACTGTTTTGCTCAAGACTGATTTTTGTGCGTTACTTAATCAACCAGGTAAGCTATGTTTTTCTATTCGAAGTCTGCACGTTCGCGCCAAGTCAGCGGTATCCGATAGTAATAGGATATTTAGGAATTTAAATGTAATTATATTTTATAAATAAAATATATTGTGGGAAATATTTGTTAATTGTTTTAATTATAAATTAATATTTTATAAATTAATTTTGATGGGAAAATGACTGTAGGAAAATTTTTGTGGGAAAAAGGTACGAGTGCAGAACTCCGAAGGTACGAGGCACAACATATGTATACATATATAATTTTTTTTTTATTATTCAATTTCGTAAAATAATATGCGACCTAAAAATTTAGTTTTGGAATTTATTTGCATTTTTTTGTATATTTAATATCTAATTAATACTATTGTAAAATTGTTAAAAACTATTTTAATTAATGTAAAAATTGAAATACTATAAAATCATAATATTGTAAAATTTAATAAAATTTAAAAAACAAAATATTCGCTAAAAATTAAAATAAGATTAAATTAGTTATAAAACTAAAAAAAAAAATATTCAAGAATTAGCTCCTGTTTGCGCAATCAGCTACGCTGGAAATTTTCTGTAAGTACAAATTAAAAGATAAAATTACAAATAATAATTCTATTAAATATTATAAAATTAAAATTTCTAATACATATATATATGACTAGTAATCAGTGAATTCAAAATTTAAATCACGAATAAATATTAGAAAAGAATTGCATCCAAGTGATATTTTAAAAATACAATAGAAAGATAATTAATTCAAATTAGATTTATTTAAAATAAAACTGAAATCAAATAATTATTAAAATAAAAGTTTAACAAAAAACTGAATGAATAAAATAAAAATCAAATAAAATTAAAATTGAAGTCAGATAAAAATTAAATTCAAATCAAAACCAAATGAAAATTAAAAATTGAATTAAAATTCAAAATAATTAAAATAAAAAAATTGTAAAATTCTATTTACATTAAAAATAAAATTTTAAAAAATAGGAAAAAAAAATAGTAAAATTCAAATTTACATGATAATTCAAATAAGAATGGTTATAATTAATATTCAAATTTAAATCAATAAGAATTGGTGAAATTCAAATTCCAATTAAAATATTTAAAATTCAATCAAAAAAAAATATTAAAATTTAAATATATACTTTAAATAAAATTCCAATAAGATTTCAAAAGTAAATAAAATTCTAAAATAAAATATATATGAAATAAAAATAAATTCAAATAAGAATTACTAAATATAATTATAGTAAAATTTAAACTATATAAAAAAAAAATTATACAAATTAAAATATAGAGATTTAAATTAGTTTTTTTTTGGCTATAACAGATTCAGTTTAAATCAGATCTTAATTATTAATTATGAAAAATTAAATTTAATTCAAATTATTAATATAAAAAAAAAATCAATGATTATTGCAATTTAATAAAATTGAAATTCCGAAATAAATTTAAAAAAAAATTTAAAATGAATTAGGAAAGAATATTTTAATGAATAATAAATATCATTCTGATAAATTCTATTAATTCTCATTATTAATTTTGATCAGTTATACTTATAAGGGGTCCACTTCCCTTTTACTATACTTTACCTTTACTGAATCTCTAATCTAGTACGTTTGCAGTTAACCCTACTACAATTGACCATTACTGAAACTCTAGATAAAAGAATGAAAGATTATATAATTTTAGTATTATTTATTAGTTTTTAGTCGCATATTACTATTTATAAAGGAAAGTATTTTTAAAAAACGTTTTTTTTATTTATTTATTATTTCATACTTTTTAGTCGGTCAAATTATTTTAAGTTTTACACAATATATTTGACCGACTAAAAACTGTAGAATTTTTATATTGTTTATATATTTTTACTATAAAATAACATATTATAATAAAAAATATATTAATAATAAATAGCGGTTAATAATAAATAGCTCTAACTCATGTTTCGCGAAAAGTCACTTGCAAAATAACGGCTCATATAAATATATTTTTATATATACCTACATATGTATATTTTTTTTATTTTTGGCCCCATATGGCGCTCTTTACCTGAAACATTACCAAACGAGATGTACTCATCGAGACCTTTAATTTCATACCCCACATGATTTTTTTGGGCCCAATTTTCCAGGCCCCCACATGGCTCTTGTTGCCCCAAAAAATATCTGTTCTTCCAGACCTTTAATTTGATGACCCATATGATTTTTTGCCCCATTTTTTGGGGCCCCACATGGTACTCGTTACCCGAAACACTACCCACCGAGATGTACTCATCAATACCTTTAATTTGATACCTCACATGACTTTTTTGAAAATAGCCCCCTCACACGCCCCATCACCCGGCCATGAAAATTATGTGGCGGCAACTGGGTCAGAGCACAAGCTTAAGTTCCAAATTTGAGTTAAATCGGTACAGCCGTTTAGGAGGTATGCTCAGGTGAAGAAAACATTAATTTTTCAGGCCCCAAGTGACCACTTTTTCAGGCCCCCACATGACCCACGTTCCTCCAAACACTACCATTACTTGCCCCAAAGATATCTACTCTTCCAGACCTTTAATTTGATACCCCACATGATTTTTTTTTCATTTTTGACCCCATTTTTTGGGGGCCCACTTGGTCCTAGTTACCCGAAACACTACCCAACGTGATGTACTCATCAATACCTTTAATTTGATACCCCACATGACTTTTTTGAAAATAGGCCCAACCCCCCGCCCCCTCGCTGGGCCTTGAAAATTATGTGGCACCGAATGGGTCATAACGTGAGCTTAAGTTCCAAATTTCTGTTAAATCGGTCAAGCCGTTTAGGAGCTATGCCCAGGTGAGGAAAACATGAATTGTAAATTCAATAAAAGGAAAGTAAAAATAAATTTTATAGTATGTATTATATTTCTTTTTGAGTATTTATTTATTTAAATGATGTGTCAATAAGTGACAGTTATTCGGTGGGAACTTTTGAAACAGTTCCGAAATGAAACATGGCGATATGATCGAGTTTGTAGGTTTTTATTAATTTTTGCTATCAATGTCACGAAAGGGACAATACTTATAAGTTCGCGCCGATTTTGTCAAGGCAGTTTATTTAGTAAAATAAACTTGACTAGGGTAGGGTTCGGAATCCCGGGATCCCGGGATCCCGAAATCCCGGGATCCCGCAATTTTTAGCAATCCCGAAATCCCGGGATCGAGCACTTGATCCCGGGATTTGACTTTTTAAGCCTAAAAGGAAAAATACCTTACAGTTTCCTTAAAAATTCTTTAAAACAATCGTTTTTGGTTGAACATTTTCAAATTTAAATTTTTTCGGTTGAGATTTGAATTTTGTCATATAGAAAATACTTGGATTTTTTTTTGCATTCAAATTCTTAAAATATATAAATTTTAAAAATCGAAATTCTTGGAACTTTTTTTTTTCAATATTCAATTTGTAATTATATTCTTAAAATTTTTTGTTGGCGCTCAGACGTAATTAGTATATAATTGTTTTCAAGTGTTATTGTTTTTGATTATTTTAAAGTGTAGATTTAATTAAATTATCATTCGCACTATTTGAACAACAAATTTTAAAAATATAATGGCTTCTTACATAGACCATGAAAAGAAAAGTAATTCTGCTGTTTGGAAACATTTTTTACGAGAAGAAAAAGGACAGACAGCGATGTGTAAGTATACCGACTGCAAAAAAATTCTAAAAATTGGGGGTGGGTCAACGAAAGGTCTCCATACGCATCTACTTTCCGTCCATAAAATTAACATCACAACAGCTACTACTTCGGCTAACACATCAGATGAACCACCAACAAAAAAATCGAAAACGTTAACCAAGTATTGAAATATATTAACGGGATTTTTAAATACCTGTTCTTGAAATATATTAACATATTATTTTAACAAAATTAATCTCTTTCTTTTTCTATTAATTTGGTTAAAATAGTATGTTAATATGTTAATGTATTTAAAAATCCCGGGACTAATCCCGGGATCCCGGGATTAGAAAAATGCAATCCCGAAATCCCGGGATTGAAAATATAGCACGGGATTGCCAACCCTAGACTAGGGGTGGGTAACGCGATGTGCTAAATCAACATCATTAGCTCAATATTCTTGTCGATTGCTGGGAAGACATTACAACGATTGTATATTTTTTTAATTAATTTCAAGTTGAGTTAATTTAAATTTATTGCCAAATTTAAAAAGAATCATTTACTTAAGACTCGGGTGTTAAAAAAAAAAAAAATATTAATAAAATAATGTCGTCCCAGTGTAATTAACCTTTGTTTATTTATTGTTGTTAAAGTTTTTATAGGTTCAAGTCTGGTTAATTTATTCCGGAGTCGCAAATACAGGTGAAGTAGTTACGCACTTCGTCTGCAGCCTGTAAACTCCTCCTGACATGCAAAAAAAATGTTAATAACGTGACTCTCATTAAAACAACAAACCCCCCAATCCGGCGAGCTAAGCTGTGCTTAATGCAAGGCATGTCAAAAGTTGCTATGAGGGTACAGCAAGCGCTTGACGTAGGTTATTCCGGGTGTAACCCTAATTGTCAAGCGGTTCTATTATAACTAAACGTTTCTGTACGCTGGCGTAAATGTCAGTCTTATGCTTTTTTCGGGATATGACAGAACATAAGCATTTATTAACACCATGAGAAAAAATGCAATTATGTGCCAATAATATCGGGATCAACCGATATAAACTTTGTTTTTTTCAGAGGATGGGTAGTCTGTTCATGTTAATTATATGTGGCCGGTTGCAGTATTTAATCCAAAAGAGATTTTTGTTGATGAAATACATGAAAAAATGAAGAAAAAAAATATCACCAGAACACCCTAAAATTCACGCATTGGCTTCACACCTTCTTCAGTCCCAAATCACTCAAAATTCATTCCCGAAACGTAAAATTATTATAAAATTACCAATTGCAGTGGTTCGAGGAATTGAAGGTTGGAGTAAAAAAGCAAAAAAAAAAGTCCTTCTTGAATTTAAGGGATTCCATGATAAGACAATTATTAAACATTTGGATACATCAATTGTTTTTATTAAAACAGTTGAATGTACATGTCATTTTTTTTTTATTTACTATTTTTTTAATGAATTAACTATGATTTTTTTCAATAAACTTCTGAAATAAATATATATATAATTTTCCAAAACATAAATAATTTTTCATTTTCCCGCAGCTCCCAGACTACAATCATTAAAAACATTCTATAATACACTATTGAAAAAAACTAATGCCATCAGATAGGTTTTTAAATCAATAAGATTATATTAATAAATTCAATTCAGACTTATATAATATACGAAAATTTTGAAAAGAAGCATTTTTAATTTCATAATTTTCGTAATTAGGATATAAATAAATGTTTTATCGAAATTACCAAGATTTAACCAATTAATTCTAATATTTTTAAATACATAAACCGTAACACATTGTAAAAAATTTTACTTTCGGGATAATTAGGATTCCCAAAAAGAAAGGTTTCCGGACTAAATAATTTAAACATATTTTGATTACCACGATTATTATTAGTAATTATTATTTTAACATGAAAACCGATTTATTGTACAAATTGAATCAAATGAACTATATTGCCTGTTGGGCGGATTAATATATAGTCGAATTATTTCCTTATAATTCCCAAAAATTGATTTGATCATATATGCCATTACATTTCTAGCACATTTTGTAGAATCATTTTCTGTCCTGCCAACAATATTATTTGTTTTGTATTGCAAACCTTTATCAATATAAATTTCGTCGACCAAAAGTGCGACATATTTTTCATTGGCTGTTAATGATTAACAAACATGAAATAAATAATTCTCGTCATTATTAGGTTGCTTATAATTTGGCGATAAATGCATTTTAGAAGATATGTTTTGTAAATATCTTTTGCATGGTAAAATAAAAAAGTTTCTTAAAATTTCATATGTAGCACATGAATATGCATAAATTAAAAATGACATTATTATTGTTTCTACGATACATTTCGGCTTTTAGCTATTTGCCACAAAAAAATATCCAATTTGCCACAGTGTAAAAAATCCTCATCACAATCTCTTGCTTTTTGCATATAAAATAATGCACGATCTTGAAAAAAAAATCTATTTTTCAAAAGTTGAATTTTCATTATACATACCTATATCAAAAAAGCAAATTTTCTAGTTTCGCACCAAAGTGTCAATTTGAAATTAATTGGCAAAATCCAATTTAGTTGACTATAAGGAACTTCAGTTTCATTTAAATTTACTTTACATATCAAATTACTATTTACCGAAATTTTAACAACAATTTTACGAGCTAAATCACTGGCATTTTCTAGCAAATCAAAAACTAAATTGTCATTATTCTTAAAAAGAGATAAACTTTTAAGTTTAATTTTTCCTTAAAATGATTTTTAAAAACTTCAAAATTTTCAATGACATCGGACTTTATAAATTGTATTTGTATATAAACCTACCAATTCGTTTTGAGGGGGTTTCTAAAGGGATTGGCAAGCTTTTTCCTGCGAGCCAACGAAAAATATAACCATGTGTTGTCTGAAAGGTAGGTTCCATGGAGACGAACCAGTTCGAGACTAAATCTTGTATATACTTTGTATCAATAGTGATGTCAATAACCTGTTTCCTATTCTTATTGAGAAAAGTGGGCTTATTGCCTCTGTTTAGTACATATATATCACTGGTTAGTAAGAATTCTAAGAGTGACTTACCCCTGTTGTTTGTAATAGTACTTCTCATATTGTGTTGTGTGAATTTACATCACAACCGATAAGAAGTTCCTTCTTGTTTCTTACCACATAATTTACGATATCATTTAAATCCATCATTGGTGTGGGATCTGGTGAATCATACAGTAAGTAGCACGATGATGATATCTTGATTGCATCCATTATCCTTCATACCCCAAAGTACCGCAACATTGTCTTTGTCACTAATCTGGGGGAACATAAACCATATTATCACATTAGTACAAATTAGTACACATTAGTACAAAATCTGGGTCTACCATTACGGATGTCGTAAATTAGATATTTTAACAAATCAGGTTTAACTTTCAAAAACATTAAAGTCGAAATATAACGTAGAAATAATAATAATGTCATTTTTAATCATCTAAATATAACAACTTTAATTATTTACAGAGAGGTGGTTCAACAGCTCCTTCCAATTAAGTTGGTTATATTTTATTTCATATGTCTGCTTTTTTTTGCAAGAAATTTTAAACCAAACAGATTTACAATGTAAATTTTTAAAAACTAGCAATCAGAAAAGAATTGTAATTGATTTAACTATTAATAGTTTAAAAAGGACGATGAATGCATAACTGATATCGATTTAAAATATGTATGCCATTGTGGCATTATAGTTAGTTTTGATATTTATGTCAAAACTGTAAAATACTTTGCCAACATTTAAATTAACAATAAGTTTCGTAATAAGGATATAAATAAATATTTTATCGAAATTACCAAGATTTAACCAATTAATTCTAATATTTTTAAATACATGAACCATATCACATCGTAAAAAATTTTACTTTCGGGATAGTTAGGATTCTCAAGAAAAAGGTTTCCGGACTAAATAATTTAAACATATTTTGATTACCACGATTATTATCAGTAATTATTATTTTAACATGAAAACCGATTCATTGTATAAATTGAATCAAATGAGCTATATTGCCTGTTGGACGGATTAATATATAGTCGAATTATTTCCTTATAATTCCCAAAAATTGATTTGATCATATATGCCATTACAGTTCAAGCACATTTTGTAGAATCATTTTCTGTCCTGCTAACAATATTATTTGTTTTGTATTGCAAACCTTTATCAATATAAATTTCGTCGACCAAAAGTGCGACATATTTTTCATTGGCTGTTAATGATTAACAAACATGAAGTAAATAATTCTCGTCATTATTAGGTTGCTTATAATTTGGCGATAAATGCATTTTAGAAGATATGTTTTGTAAATATATTTTGCATGGTAAAATAAAAATGTTTCTTAAAATTTCATATGTAGCACATGAATATGCATAATTTAAAAATGACATTATTATTGTTTCTACGATATATTTCGGCTTTAATCTATTTAAAAGTTCAACTTGATTAGTTAAAATATCCAATTTGCCACAGTGTAAAAAATCCTCATCACAATCTCTTGCCTTTTGCATATATGTACGATCTTAAAAAAAAATTCTATTTTTCAAAAGTTGAATTTTGATTATACATACCTATATCAAAAAAGCAAATTTTCTAGTTTCGAACCAAAGTGTCAATTTTAAATTAATTGGCAAAATCCAGTTTAGTTGACTATAAGGAACTTCAGTTTCATTTAAAATTATTTTACATCAAATTACTATTTACTGAAATTTTAACAACAATTTTACGAGATAAATCACTGACATTTTCTAGCAAATCAAAAACTAAATTGTCATTATTCTTCAAAAGAGATAAACTTTTAAGTTTAATTTCTCCTTAAAATGATTTTTAAAAAATTTTAATGACATCGGACTTTATAAATTGTTCTGTATTTGCTTCAATACAAGCATGATATTTTTGCCTTCCAATTTCAGGATCATTTTTTCTACTTAAAATCAGTAATTCGATAAAAACTTCACAAACACTATTTTGCTAACATTTTAATAAACATATTTTTTTATATTTAAAATAATTAATTTAATTTTACCTTATCAAATATTAATTTTTATTCACGAACAAAATTGACAACACATCCACCATATTGAAAATAAAACCAGACCAAACCAACAATTTGCGAATGGCTTGTTCACGACTTGTTTAAATAGCGGCGGTTTTGACTTAGCTCATTAACACAAATATCATGAAATATATTTGTGAATGTATTTAGTCATGTGTGGTCGTCTGATGTTGTTTTAATTTAGGTAAGTGGAATTGCACTCACAAAAGTTAAAACCCATTTAATAATTTAGTTGGTTGGTTGGTTTGAGAAGGGGGAATGGAAGCGGACACACCACGTACCTAGACCGTACGGTTCGTTGTACCATTTTCACCACGAATCGTGCCATCCCACTTCCTTTATAGAGTTTGTCAGCTTAGCAGGTTTTTCACTGCTTAATTCTATTAAATCTCCTACAAAGGAAATCCATCGTTAGCGGGTTGCTCAATCGTTAGCGGGTTGAGCAGTTTAGTACCACCGATGGGGTCCGCGGTTCAAATCCGCGACCAAAAACCGCGATTATTTAAGGTGAAAATTACCTATGTACATAGCTATAGGTAATTTTCGTACAAACACGCTATTTACACTAATTCGCTGTCAGCTGATAACATCAATGTCATAAAAGACAGAAGCTGTCATAGAAAAATAGGGTTGGTTCTGTGGAGAAAGTACAAATAAGAACAATTATCAGTAACACCATCTAGGAGTCAACTAAAGAACTAACTTAGCAAGGACTCCAACCACCAAAGCCGCATATTCCTGAAAACACAACAACGCGGCGGTGGCTTCTGGTACATTCAGGACGTTGTTTCTAGGCAACGACGGATGGCCGCCCCATCATCCTAGGACCGGCTACAGTAGACCAATCACCTGCTTAGTTGGTAAAAAAAATGATTACAGAAACAGAAACAAGGCAAGAAATCAGGACGGATCTTACGGCAACAACCTTTGGCTTACGAAATATGTAATGGTAGCCCTATTTTAATGGTTTTGCCCAAATTTTGAATTTGCCAAAAAAAATCTAAAATCTGAAAGAAAAAAAAATATTAAAATAAGAAAAAAAAGAAAAAAAAACGTATGACAGAAAGAAAAATTTTTTTTGTTACATTTAAAAATTTTCAGTTGCTATATATATATTTTTTTTTTGTGCAGAATGTAAAAATATAACCAATAAAAAACCTCCAAAAATCAGGCGATGTCCAGCTGCATAATTTAAAATAATAGAGAACACAACACCAATACACAACCTTGAAATTGATTTTTTTTTGTGTTTGTCTAGTCATAAAATAAGAATTTGGCGAAAAGAAAGAGTACAGTCGGCAGTAAGATTTTAACGAGAACGGGTGATATTTTTTGGAAAGAAAAAAAAAATGTAAAAAAATAAATAAAGTGTCGGTTTTTTTTTACGTTGCATCAGAGATAACTTTAAATAATGTTAAAAACAAGTATCGAGAAAATAAAATTTTGAATTTTTTTATAATGATAATAATGTTAAATCATGAAGTGTTAAATTTAAATTGATAATAATAAATATATTAAATAAATCAAAGACGTAAATTTCGAAATGGAAAGTACAAAATTTCATTTTCGTAAAATATATAAAAAATATTAAAATTTAGTTCAGTGCTGTTGTACAATTTATAATATGTATTTAAATTAAACGAGTGTGAAATATTCAAATTACAATTTTCAATTTTTTTTTATATGTTAAATTTAATAAAAATTTAATGAGTAGTTGGTCAAATTTGAAAGACATTGATTAAATAATTTTAGTGGTAAATTACCAAACATTAAATTAAATATGTCATATAATGTTTTAGAAAAAAAAAAAGTGAAATAATAAAGTGTTCTACCTAAAATTTACATTAACTAATCAATTTCCATTGGTGAATTTTATAAAATTAAATGAAATACATACTTTGTATGATTGTAATTACTAACATTAAATTAATTATCTAATTCGGTTGGTAATCTACCTAAAATTAAATGACATAAATATGTTTTAATAGTGTGAAATGTAAGAAAAAACATAGAACAAATTAATTCATTTTTTTTTGGTGAAATTCTTAAAAATAATGATGTAATTAAATAACGTTTATAGGTGAAATACCAAAAATAAATTTAATATATATTTCGTGATGGTGAATACCTAAAATAAAATTAATTAAATATTTTACACTGGTGAAAATCCTATAAAAAAAAAATTAATAAATTAAATAATTAACTTTCGATGGTGTAATACCTAAAATAAAATTTAATTACGTGACTTTTACTGGTGAAATACTAAAAATTAATTATAATATATATCTCGTTATGGTGGATTACCTAAAATAAATTAATTAAATATTTTATAATGGTGAAATTCCTAAAAGAAAAAAAAATTAATAAATTAAATAATTAACTTTCGATGGTGTAATACCTAGAATAAAATTTAATTACGTGACTTTTACTGGTGCAATACCAAAAATTAATTATAATATATTTCGTGATGGTGAACTACCTGAAATACAATTAATTAAATATTTTATACTGGTGATATTCCAAAAAGAAAAAAAATATTAATAAATTAAATAAATAACTGTCGATGGTGCAATACCTAAAAATTAAATTAAATATGAAATATCAGTTAAAATCAAAAATAATCTTAAATACCAAGTTAAATTAACGAGTTTGATTATTAATAAACAACTATATTCTTCAATCAACATATTCAACCGGCTGGTCACCCTGATTTCATCGAGTATTAAAATATGCATATTATGAACATCAAAGTTAATTTTTTTTCATTATTTTTCTATATTTGTATTATATAAAAAAAAAACTATATTTTTATTGTTGATTTATAATATTTTTTCTATATATGCTTATATAATTATTATTAAGATTTTTAGGAATACCATTTTGGTTAAAAACAAATGTAAAGTAATTCAAATATTTTAAAAATTAAGTTTGGTACAGGGAGATCTCCATTATTTTTTTTATTATTAAAATTGTAAAATCTTAGATTTTTTTTTCTTTTGTCATACATTTTTTTTTGTATTTTATTAAATTCTATATATGGTTTAATAATTTTCTTATATCAATGTAGATTCAATATAAATTTTTTTTTGGTATTGACCAATTTTGAATATGGCGAAATTTATGGATTTGGTAAATAAAAATAATTTTGTATGAGCTTTGAAATGCATAATTAGTCTTTTTCTTGATTTTTCCTAGCATTATCAACATTATCATCTTGTAAATGTAAGTATTTACAATTAAATTGCAGTTTAGGGTGACCATACATTCGTTTTAGTTTGGTTCTAATGGTCACATGGCAGGGTGGGCATAATGGGATGGAAATACCATCGTTCCTCCCCCAGCATCTTTCTAAAATAAATAATTAATAATTCCGACTATATTTCATTCTTTTTGGGGTTCTAAAATTAGTTTAATTTCAACCAACATTTCAGTAGTTTAATTTAATTTTGTCGTTTCTTTTTTTTTTTTTTTTTGATTTGATTGATTTTTTTGTTAAGCTGGCATGCAACTTTTTGTCAACGGTGCTCGAGTTTGAAGAGAGCAAGAACTCCCCCCAATCCGACGAGCTAGTAAGGGCTGGCCAACTAGGCATGCCACTCTTTTTAAAAACTCTACTTATAGTCATAGGCCCGAAGCGGGGCCGAAAGAGCACGACCGTTACAAAATGGCGCCCAACGTGGGGCCCGAAAGATCGATTGCTCGTTACAAAACCGACAGAAGTCCGTTACGTCGATTCCTATAACATCCAGGTACGATTAATTCGTGTTCTACATAACGTGGGTCTGACCGAGTTACAGGGTGTCACATCATGGTGTCCTGTAGTAGGTTAGAATCCTTTTAAATTCTCGATTTTTTTTTATTATTGATTTTAGTGGTACCATCGTGAGTGAATTCGGTAATGATTCATCTGTTAAAGTTTATATTTTCGGAATTGCGATTAATTCGGCATATTTTTACAAGCTATTTAACGACCATTTTATGAATTTAATGGGTGATTTGTGATCTGGGTGAAAATTAGGATGGTTCTTATAAAATTAATATTGTAGTATCAGTTTTTTTTATTTTTTTGGTAATTTTTTTTTTTTCGGTGTATTCGTATCTTATTCAATTATTTAATTGCATTCAATTTAGCAATGGAATTGCAAAATTTGGCTTTTGGTTTAGCTAAATTCTGACCGGCAAATTGTTTGTATGAAGATTTTGTAGAAGTATGGGTAATTCTGGGTTACCAGATGAATTTCGTTATTTCAAAAACATAAGGTTTTTTTTTGCTATTATCGAGTATTAATTTTTTTTTGTAATAATTTTTGTAGTCAGAATTAATTGTTTCTTTTGAGTGTTGGTAGTAATTGGTTGATAATGTTGATGATTGCTAGGGGAAATATTTTTATATGCATTTTTTTTCTGTATAAATTAATTCCTGGGTAGTATAATCTTTATAATTTGTCTTAACATTGTTTATTAGATAAATTAGATTATTAGATAAATTAGATTAAATAAATATCTAAGTTGCAAGATATTAATAGGAATTTGGTTATGAATTTTTTTCTTATTCAATTCCTTTGGCGGTAAATTAATTCTGAAATTTAAATTTTATTTGTGTTTGAGTTTTGATAATAATTGAGAATGGAAAATTCTGTAAGTTTACCAAATATGGATACAAGCTGTAGCATTTGTAAAGATGTCTTAGCTCCATTAAATTCTGTAGTGGTTACAAAGTGCCAACATTTTTTTCATAGTTCTTGTTTAAGTACATGGTTAAATGATTCGAAAACTTGTCCGAACTGTCGCGAAGAATGTCGTGTGGAAGATATTAAAACTTGTCAAAATAAAAGAACAGGTATAAAGACCGGTACCATAAAGAAATCTATTGTGACTCGTTCTCAAACCAATTTATCAAATCCTAGTAGACAGAATGAAAATTTTGGTGAAGGTTCAAGTTTAAATTTATCTAGAGATGGTCGATTGGATTTTCCTGCTCCAATAATAGATACCAGTACTCCTGCTTGTCCGGTAGAGAATACTTTTGATTTGTCAGCTTTGACCGAAATAATTAAAACTACGATTGAACGTAACCAAGATATAGCGATGAATCGAATGCAAGCTAATCTACGTCAAACTATTAGAGAAAATGTAGAACAAGCTTTGTTAAATTTAAATTATCGGGATAATGGACATGGTTCAAATCCTGTATTAGTTAATACACCATTATCATCAAATAATCATGGTATTAATCTTTCTGTTCCACCACCATTAATCGAAAATAGAAATAGTAGTAATTCTGTAAATCGATCAGCTCCTAGAAATCTTAATTTTAATCGTTATTCATTACCTCTTAGAGACAGTTTTACTCCTATTGGAAATTTAAATATGGGTCGGAATGGTAATAATAATAATACAAATTTTAATAATTCTGAACCTAATTCATCGCATAGTATAATTTCGAATGAGCGTCGAACCAATTTAATTAAAAGTTGGAATTTGAGTTTTAGTGGAAAGAAACCAGGTATGTCGGTAGATGAATTTATCTATAGGTTAGAAACTTTATCTAATCAAATGTTAAATCGTGATTATGAGGGATTGTGTAATGATTTACACTTGTTATTTTCTGAAAAAGCTAAAGATTGGTATTGGCGTTACCACAAAAAGGTCGCAGGTCGTATAAAGTGGGCAGAATTCTGTGAAGCGATATCGACATTGTTGAACAAATACGTGAGCGTAAACAAAAAGTTGGGGAATGTTTCGATGATTATTACGATTCTATAATGTATTTTTATGATAAATTAAGAATTCGTATTTCTGATTTAGATTTATTGAATATTTTGAAGAGAAATTTGCGGGAAGATGTTCGTAAAGATTTGCTTTATGTAAACGTATATAATATTGAACATTTACGGTCATTATGTAGAGATCGTGAATATTTATTTTCTGATATTCGTAAAAGAAATACCACTTTTGTTTCGAAACCGTATCCTTCGCGTAATATTTCTGAAGTTGAAGCTATTGAAGATCAACTGGTTATTAACTGAAATTTGTGGTATGAATGTTGACCGCATTAAAAAGCCGTTGTGTTGTTGGAATTGTGATGTTGAAGGACATATTTTTATAGATTGTTTATCACCTCCGAAAGTGTTTTGCTATGGTTGTGGTGCTAAAAATATTTATAAACCCAATTGTAAAAATTGTCAGGCAAAAAACTTGTTGATGCGCGGGAACAACAACATCGGTCCTCGTCAAAATTAAATCCTCATGTAAAAATATCGGATAATATTAATAATATTTCTATTATTACCTAATTTATTTAAAATAAAGCCGTATGCACTACGTTTAAAAGAATATAGAGCTGCTCGTGATAAAATTTTTAGTAAAACTTTCGATAAAAATTTATTATTTGATAAAAATGAAACAAATAGTAGTTACAAACAAAAACGTTCATCGATTAGATTTCGAAATTATTGGAAGAAAATTCTACAGAATCGAAATCTTATAATATCTTCTATTACAACTCTTCAAAATGATGTTCGCTCCTATGCTGAAATTATGATTTTCGGAAAGAAATTACTTGGTCTTTTAGATAGCGGTGCGACTGCTAGTTGTTTAGGTTCGGATGCAGCAACAGATT
Organism: Rhamphomyia laevipes; assembly: GCA_963920725.1. Classification (NCBI taxonomy): domain Eukaryota; kingdom Metazoa; phylum Arthropoda; class Insecta; order Diptera; family Empididae; genus Rhamphomyia; species Rhamphomyia laevipes. Next base: position 50,272,208 of record OY987255.1, on the reverse strand, counting down.
TTATTAATTCAAATGTTCAATTTTCTAAATTTAATTCAGCTGTTAAGACTGCTGATGGTGTAAAACAGAATGTTCAGGGTAGTATTCTTGCAAATGTTAGTTTTCGCGGTGAAACAAAAAAAATATTATTTCTAATCGTGCCTTCTTTGAAACAAAAGTGCTACTTGGGTATTGATTTCTGGAAAAGCTTTAAAATTGCTCCTGATGTTGTTGGTGAAATTTCGGGTGACGTAACTATTGATCATAACCTTCATTTATTGTCAGCTTAACAGAAAATTCGTTTAGAAGGTGTTAAAAACGCGTTTCCTTCATTTGTTAAACATGGTCTAGGTAAAACTTCACTTTTAAATCATGTTATTGACGTTGGTGATTCTAAACCAATCAAACAACGGCATTATCCCGTCTCTCCTGCAATAGAAAAAATGATGTACGAGGAAGTCGATCGTATGGTTTCGCTAGGGGTTATAGAGGAAAGTCAGAGCCCGTGGAGCTCTCCGGTAGTATTGGTGAGAAAGCCCGGTAAAGTCAGGTTGTGTTTAGACTCAAGAAAGGTGAATTCCGTAACTATTAAGGATGCATATCCTTTGCCTCATATTGAAGGAATATTAAGTCGTTTGCCTAAAGCCAAATTTATATCGAGTTTGGATCTTAAGGATGCTTTTTGGCAAATTCCCTTAGATTCCAAATCTAGAGAAAAAAACAGCTTTTTCGATACCGGGTAGACCTCTTTACCAATTCAAGGTAATGCCCTTCGGATTGTGTAATGCACCCCAAACAATGTGTAGGTTAATGGATCTAGTAATACCTCCTCACCTGAAAAACGAAATATTTGTGTATTTAGACGATTTATTGTTAATTTCAGAAACTTTTGCAGATCATATAAACCTTTTGTATCAAGTTGCTGAACACCTTCGTAGAGCTGGGTTAACAATAAACGTCGAAAAAAGCAAATTTTGTATGCGTGAAGTAAAGTATTTAGGGTTTGTAGTAGGTAATGGCGGTATTCGAACGGATTCTGATAAAGTAAGCGCGATAGCAGATTACCCACCACCAAAATCTGTTCGCCAAGTTCGACGTTTCCTTAGAATGGCCGGTTATTACCGTAGGTTTCTTGAAGACTATGCTACCTTATCTACTCCAATCACCGACTTACTAAGAAAGGGTCGATCAAAATTTGAATGGACTGAAGAAGCAGATGAAGCTTTTAAAAAAATTAAAAAATCTCTTACATGTGCTCCTGTCTTAGTCAATCCTGATTTTACTCGTCCGTTTGTCCTTCAATGTGACGCTAGTAATAGTGGCATTGGTTGTGTGTTAATTCAAGTCGATGATGATGGTTCAGAACGTCCAGTTGCTTTTATGAGCAAGAAATTAAATTCAGCACAGAGAAATTATACTGTTACTGAGAAGGAGTGTCTTGCTGCGATTATTGGTATAAAAAAATTTCGGGCGTATGTAGAAGGTCATTCGTTTAAAATAATTACCGACCACGCATCGTTGAAGTGGCTAATGTCGCAAAAAGATCTTTCTGGTAGACTGGCGAGGTGGAGCTTAAAGCTTCAGGGTTTCGACTTTGTAATTGAGCATCGCCGCGGAAATTTAAATACGGTTCCAGATGTTTTGTCCCGAATTTTCGAAGATAATGAAGATCCAACTGAAGTAATTACTGAAATCGATATTGTAGGTCCTGAAATTGATTTAGATTCCGATGCATTTTTGGCGGATGATTATTCTAAATTAAAATCGTTGATTGAACAAAATCAAAATAAATATCCAGACGTGAAAATTGTTGATAATTATATTTATAAGCGCGTGGAATATTTTACGGGAGATTATTTTCAAGAAGAAAGGGCTTGGAAGTTATGGGTACCCAGTCAACTTACAAATTCAGTAATTGAAAGAGCTCATAATCCACCCTTAGCTTCACATGGAGGTATAGCTAAAACTTTAGATAGGATACGTAGAAGTTTTTACTGGCCACGTATGGTGATTCATGTCCGTGATTTTATTCAGAACTGTGATTTGTGTAAGCAAATTAAAGCTCCGAATCAAACGTTACGTCCATTAATGGGTAATCAATTAACTTCAGATCGTCCCTTCCAACGATTGTACATGGATATTATTGGTCCGTATCCAAGAACCAAAAATGGTAATATTGCTATTCTCATTATTCTCGATCATTTTTCTAAATTTCATTGGCTTAAACCTTTGAAGAAGATTACTTCAAATCCTATTTGTAAATTTGTCGAGGAAGAAATATTTCATGTGTATGGTGTACCAGAAACAGTTGTCACCGATAATGGTTCGCAGTTTACGTCTGTAATGTTCAATTCTCTTTTGGGTAAATATGGTATTAATCACACCTATACAGCTATTTATTCTCCTCAATCCAATGCTTCTGAGCGTGTTAAACGATCTATAATCGCCGGTATTCGAGCTTATGTAATTGGTGATCATAGTAAATGGGATGTTAACTTAAGTAGTATTAGCTGTTCGTTGAAAAATTCGTTACATCAATCAATCGGGTATTCTCCTTATTATTTATTGTTTGGTCAACATATGATTAATCACGCTACAAATTACAATCTATTGCGTAAATTAAATAATCTTAAAGAAGGTGAAGATCAAGTTGATCGACACGACCAATTACAAATAATTCGACAGACTGCGCAAGATAATATTCGCAAGGCTTTTAATCGTAACACGAAAACTTATAATTTATGGGGTAAGGATATTCAGTTTGTGCCAGGTCAAGAAATTTTCCGGCGTAATTTTACGTTAAGTAAAGCATCTGATAGTTATAATGCTAAACTAGCTCCTAAATTTGTCAAAGCTAGAATCACTAAAAGATTGGGTTCATCTATATATGTAGTCGAAGATATGAACGGAAAAAATGTTGGTAACTTTCATGCTAAGGATCTTCGTCGTTAAAATTAAATTTTATGATAGTTCATTTATGATTCTTGTTTTTTTTTGCAACTTGGATTTTGTGACTACCTTTTTTTCAGTTTAGTCGATTTTACATAGCTCACCGTCAAAACTGTCCTGTAATGGTAGCCCTATTTTAATGGTTTTGCCCAAATTTTGAATTTGCCTAAAAAAATCTAAAATCTGAAAGAAAAAAAAATATTAAAATAAGAAAAAAAAGAAAAAAAAAACGTATGACAGAAAGAAAATTTTTTTTTGTTACATTTAAAAATTTTCAGTTGCTATATATATATTTTTTTTTTGTGCATAATGTAAAAATATAACCAATAAAAAACCTCCAAAAATCAGGCGATGTCCAGCTGCATAATTTAAAATAATAGAGAACACAACAACAATACACAACCTTGAAATTGATTTTTTTTTGTGTTTGTCTAGTCCTTAGATAATGGAACTAACGATGCCCTACGTAGCTGTTTTTACACTATAAAGTGAATTTCATTTTGAAGATTTTTCTGTTTTATTTTGCTCTTTCACTCCTCAAGACTGTACCCTACTTAAGCGAAATAGTGTTGTCTCTGTCTCTGATAAAAATGTGCTCAGTGTAGCCAACATACCTAAAAATGTAACAGCTAGAAATTTATTTCAATACATTTTTTTAAAAAACCTAAGCATCTGGTATAATTTTTAAAAAAAATCTAGTTTTTTTACTTCTGTAGTTCCACACTGATATTCGGTTTGTTTACGTCAATTTTTTTTTAATTTTAGATGAAAATTTGTAAAACCGAAAATATTTTAGTGAAAAAATTAATAAACTGAATGTTTTAAAAATATCTTAAGTAAATCCTTAAAAGTAAGGTCTATTCTTGTCAGAAATATTAATAATTTCTACAATAATTGTTAGATTTTTTTTGTTTGTTTACATAAACAAGATTGATTTCAACCAATCATATCAATGTGGGTACAGCGGCATTGGCGTGCGGTTATATAATTTTCGGCGGGCGCCTCTCAATATGTAAAGTGGTTCAAAGTGAGATTCGAAAAAAATGATATATCAATTTTAAGATCATAATATTTAAAAAAAATTCAAATAAATTGTCTAAATAAAATGAAGTCAATTTTCAAACAGATCACATGTCCAAATTGATAATTTTCCATTATTAGTTAAATAAAATATTGAAAAATACCTCAATACTAGGTATTTCTTTATGTCTAAGAAAATTTCAGAGAGAGAATCTATTAGATCTAAGTTCACAAAATTAATTTTATTGAAAGGAAATTGAAAATATAAAAAACGTAACCATAATTATTATTTTTTTTATTTATTTTAAATTTCTTATCATTTATTATAGAAGAATATTCATACTAAATAAATTATTATATCATTTTTGTTTTTGATACATTAATTGTTTTTCTATTAGCAGTGATAATGCCCCTATTCCGCCCCCATAAATCTACGTCAATGGAGAAACTTACACATATACAAGTGAGTGCAATAGTATGCGTAAAAATCTTCAATTTTTTTTCTAGGTACTACATCCTTAGTTCCATTATCTAAGGTCTAGTCATAAAATAAGAATTTGGCGAAAAGAAAGAGTACAGTCGGCAGTAAGATTTTAACGAGAACGGGTGATATTTTTTGGCAAGAAAAAAAAAATGTAAAAAAAAAATAAAGTGTCGGTTTTTTTTTTACGTTGCATCAGAGATAACTTTAAATAATGTTAAAAACAAGTATCGAGAAAATAAAATTTTGAATTTTTTTATAATGATAATAATGTTAAATCATGAAGTGTTAAATTTAAATTGATAATAATAAATATATTAAATAAATCAAAGACGTAAATTTCGAAATGGAAAGTACAAAATTTCATTTTCGTAAAATATATAAAAAATATTAAAATTTACGTAGTTCAGTGCTGTTGTACAATTTATAATATGTATTTAAATTAAACGAGTGTGAAATATTCAAATTAAAATTTTCAATTTTTCTTTATATGTTAAATTTAATAAAAATTTAATGAGTAGTTGGTCAAATTTGAAAGACATTGATTAAATAATTTTAGTGGTAAATTACCAAACATTAAATTAAATATGTCATATAATGTTTTAGAAAAAAAAAGTGAAATAATAAAGTGTTCTACCTAAAATTTACATTAACTAATCAATTTCCATTGGTGAATTTTATAAAATTAAATGAAATACATACTTTGTATGATTGTAATTACTAACATTAAATTAATTATCTAATTCGGTTGGTAATCTACCTAAAATTAAATGACATAAATATGTTTTAATAGTGTGAAATCTAAGAAAAAACATAGAACAAATTAATTCATTTTTTTTTGGTGAAATTCTTAAAAATAATGATGTAATTAAATAACGTTTATAGGTGAAATACCAAAAATAAATTTAATATATATTTCGTGATGGTGAATACCTAAAATAAAATTAAATAAATATTTTACTTTGGTGAAAATCCTATAAAAAAAAAAATTAATAAATTAAATAATTAACTTTCGATGGTGTAATACCTAAAATAAAATTTAATTACGTGACTTTTACTGGTGAAATACTAAAAATTAATTATAATATATATCTCGTTATGGTGGATTACCTAAAATAAATTAATTAAATATTTTATAATGGTGAAATTCCTAAAAGAAAAAAAAATTAATAAATTAAATAATTAACTTTCGATGGTGTAATACCTAGAATAAAATTTAATTACGTGACTTTTACTGGTGCAATACCAAAAATTAATTATAATATATTTCGTGATGGTGAACTACCTAAAATACAATTAATTAAATATTTTATACTGGTGATATTCCAAAAAGAAAAAAAATATTAATAAATTAAATAAATAACTGTCGATGGTGCAATACCTAAAAATTAAATTAAATATGAAATATCAGTTAAAATCAAAAATAATCTTAAATACCAAGTTAAATTAACGAGTTTGATTATTAATAAACAACTATATTCTTCAATCAACATATTCAACCGGCTGGTCACCCTGATTTCATCGAGTATTAAAATATGCATATTATGAACATCAAAGTTAATTTTTTTTCATTATTTTTCTATATTTGTATTATACGAGGGCTGATTGATAATTACGTGGACTGACACAGAAGACACAGTTTTTTTCAGTTTTTTTTTTATTATTTTTCAACGTAGTCACCTTTTAGGACGATACACTTAGTTAGACGATGTTCCAGTTTTTTGATGCCTTCCAAAAAATATGATTTCTCCAACCTTTCAAAATAGCCATTTGTTTCGTCGATGACCTCAGCATTTGACCCAAATCTCTTTCCTGCAAGCAATTTTTCATATTTGGAAACAGGAAAAAGTCAGAAGGGGCCAAATCTGGAGAATATGGTGGATGAGGAACCAATTCATATCTCAATTCTAATAATTTTGCTGTTGCAATTCCTGATTTGTGAACTGGTGCATTGTCTTGATGAAAAAGAACTTTTTTCTTTGCTAAATGTGGTCGTTTTATTATAATCTCTTCATTCAAACGATCCAATAATGTTGCATAATATTGTCCTGTGATTGTTTTTCCTTTTTGTAAATAATCTACATGGATTATACCATGAGCATCCCAAAAAACAGTGGCCATAATCTTGTCAGCTGATGGAACTGTTTTTGCCTTCTTTGGAGCCTTTTCACCTGTAGAAATCCACTGTTTTGATTGTTCTTTTGTCTCTGGTGTGTAGTGGTGTATCCATGTTTCATCAACGGTTATGAATCGATGCCAAAAATCGACTGGATTACGTTGTAATAACTCCAAAACTTGCTTTGATGTTGTCACACGATTGCGTTTTTGATCAATTGTAAGCAAACGCGGCACCCATCTTGTATATACCTTTTTCATATCCAAATATTGATGTAAAATATTAAAAACACGTTCCGATGAGATGTTCACGATGTCAACAATTTCCCGCAATTTCACTCTTCGGTCATCTAGTACGATATCATGGATTTTATCGACCATTTCTGGAGTAGTCACTTCATTTGGACGCCGAGAACGTTGTTCATCAATTGTGCTGGTACGGCCACTTTTAAACTCAGCAAACCACTTGCAAACCATTGAATTCGAAGGTGCAGATTCACCATAATATTTATCCAACTTTTCTTTAGTTTCCTTTGCTGTTTTCTGCCTCAAAAAACAATGTTTTATCAACACACGAAATTCGTTTTTATCCATTTTTAAAAATTCACTGAGATTGACTTACTTAAACGACTGTTACATGGAAAGTATACAAGATATCGACTTTAAATTTTATATATAGCCTAGTAAATGATTTTAGAGGTAAAAAATACTTACTTTATACCTGTGCATTACCTGAATCACAGGTAGTCCACGTAATTATATATGCTTATATAATTATTATTAAGATTTTTAGGAATACCATTTTGGTTAAAAACAAATGTAAAGTAATTCAAATATTTTAAAAATTAAGTTTGGTACAGGGAGATCTCCATTATTTTTTTTTATTATTAAAATTGTAAAATCTTAGATTTTTTTTTCTTTTGTCATACATTTTTTTTTGTATTTTATTAAATTCTATATATGGTTTAATAATTTTCTTATATCAATGTAGATTCAATATAATTTTTTTTTGGTATTGACCAATTTTGAATATGGTGAAATTTATGGATTTGGTAAATAAAAATAATTTTGTATGAGCTTTGAAATGCATATTTAGTCTTTTTCTTGATTTTTCCTAGCATCATCAACATTATCATCTTGTAAATGTACTCGTAAGTATTTACAATTAAATTGCAGTTTAGGGTGACCATACATTCGTTTTAGTTTGGTTCTAATGGTCACATGGCAGGGTGGGCATAATGGGATGGAAATACCATCGTTCCTCCCCCCAGAATCTTTCTAGAATAAATAATTAATAATTCTGACTATATTTCATTCTTTTTGGGGTTCTAAAATTAGTTTAATTTCAACCAACATTTCAGTAGTTTAATTTAATTTTGTCGTTTCTTTTTTGATTTGATTGATTTTTTTGTTAAGCTGGCATGCAACTTTTTGTCAACGGTGCTCGTGTTTGAAGAGAGCAAGAACTCCCCCCAATCCGACGAGCTAGTAAGTGCTGGCCAACTAGGCATGCCACTCTTTTTAAAAACTCTACTTATAGTCATAGGCCCGAAGCGGGGCCGAAAGATCACGACCGTTACAAATAGGACGCGCCTTGTTCAATGGAATGTCAGAACTCTTCGTGAAGCATCAAGGCTGGCCCAAGTAGAACAACAAATGACATCATACAAGATCGAAATCTTAGGAATAAGTGAAATGAGATGGAACAACACCGGCGAGCTTGTCACAGCAAATGGTAATACTCTAATATACAGTGGAGAGGAAACTGGAGGGCAAGGCGGCGTTGGAATTATAATATCTAAGAAAATGCGCAACTCACTCATATCCTGGTCACCAACATCAGAAAGGATAATCACAGCTCGTTTCCTCGGCAGGGTTAGAAATATTACCATTATACAATAATGATGCAGAAATAACCAAGAAAGACGAATTGTACGAACAACTAACATCTACGCTCAATAATGTACGAAGAAGAGACATTGTTATACTAATGGGAGATTTCAACGCGAAAGTAGGAATCACCAACCAAGAAAACATCGTGGGAAAACATGTTTGTGGAGTTCGAAACAACAATGGAGAGAGATTAGTCGAACTATGTCAAGCATTTCAACTAGTCATCGGTGGTACCATCTTCGCACACAAAGATATACACAAGTATACCTGGACGTCACCTGGAGACTGCACACGCAATCAGATCGACCACATATGCGTAAGCAGAAGATGGCGTAGTTCGTTATCCGATGTCAGAAATAGAAGAGGTGCAGATATCGGCAGTGACCACGAACTTATCACTGGTGACGTTAAGATCAAGTTGAAAGCACAAAGAACAACCAGACATAGAAGAAGAAGACGTTTAAACCTCCAACAACTTCAAAGTGTACCTACGAGGAATGAACTAGTGAACAACCTACTAGAGAAGACATCAACATTAGCGGAAAATCATACATGGGATGACATTGTAGCGGTATTCAATCAAGTCGGAGAAGAAACACTTGGTATAGCACAGCCAGAACGGAAAATATGGATCTCTGATGAAACATGGAACCTTATATCTCAAAGAAGGGAACTAAAACGGCAGCTAATTAACAACACAACAACTAGCAGTCAATACAACATCGCTGCCAAACACGTAAAGAAAGCCGCTAAAAGAGACAAAAAACCTGGAGAAATTAGCCAAGGCGGCAGAAACAGCTGCGGGACAAAACAACATGAGAGAGTTACACCAGATTATAAGAAGTCTCACAAATCGCAAGTGTAATAGGAACCAACCAGTCAGAGATCGCAACGGCGTGCTATTGGCGAACATAGATGCTCAAACTCAAAGATGGAGGGAACATTTCGAATAAATCAGCAATACCGTAGATGACAAACGAAATCAACAGCCACACAGACAACAACTTAAGAATATCGTGTGAACCACCCAGTGTCAATGAGATAAAAGAGGCTATAATGAAGTTAAAGTGTAACAAAGCAGCTGGTGATGATGGTATCGCAGCCGAATTGCTACGCGCTGACAGCAGAACATCAGCTGAACTTCTATATCCTCACATCAGAAAGGCATGGGAAGAAGAAAGTCTACCCACATCTTGAAAGAAAGGCATAATCGTGAAAATACCAAAGAAGGATGACTTGAAAGAATGCAACAACTGGAGAGAAATAATTCCATATATAAGATGCTTGCAACAATTATACAAGGGAGACTTCAAAACAAAATCGATGGAAATCTACGAGATGAACAGGCTGGCTTCCGCCCACACAGAAGCAGCGTAGATCAAGCCAACACTCTGCGCATAATAGTCGAACAATCTATAGAATGGCGTACACCTCCATACCTGCTGTTCATCGATTTCCAGAAGGCCTTTGACACCATCAAGAGAGTTGCAATATGGAGAGCATTAAGTAAGAAAGGAGTACCCCAGAAAATAATTAACATTATTAGAGCAATGTACGAAGATGCGGATCTCTCGGTACTGCATAATGGAAACATCAGTGCCTCTTTCACTACAAACACAGGAGTAAAGCAAGGATGCCCACTCTCACCTCAACTATTCACAATTGTCCTGGATGAAATTATGAGAGAAGTCTGCATGCAGAGACGTGGAATAACTTGGAGTCTCACACGACAACTCGAGGACTTAGACTATGCGGACGATATTTGTCTACTCTCACACAAGCTCAGCTACATCCAAGCTAAATTAGAACACCTCGCAAGATTAGCACGATGCGCCGGATAAGAGATAAATATCCAGAAGACTAAGGCCATGAGAATCAACACCTGTAACAGAGGAGACAGTACCATCGAAAGAAACCCCGTCGAATATGTAAATAGGTTATGCTATCTAGGTAGTATAATAACAACAGACGGCGGCGCAGAAGCAGATGTTGATAACAGACTTCGAAAAGCAAAGTCAGCATTCGGACAACTACGACCTATATGGAGGAGTTCCCAGATTTCCAGAAACACGAAGCTCAGAATATTCAACTAATGTGTTAAATCAAAACTAACATATGGTAGCGAAACCTGGTTGATTTCGAACAACATCATTCAAAAATTACAGGTATTCATTAACAAATGTCACCGTATCATATGTCGAATATTCTGGCCAAACATCATCAGCAACGTGGATCTGTTAGAAATGACAAGAGAGGAACCAATTGTGAGACAGATAAAGAGGCGCAAATGGAAATGGATTGGACATACCATCAAGATAAAAGCCGACAGTATAACCAGGATGGCGTTAGAATGGAATCCTCAAGGCAAATGATCCAGAGGCCGTCCCAAGAACACCTGGACACGATCGGTACTCCTGGAACTAGGAAAATGCAATCTCACTTGGAATTGTGTAAAGACAGCTGCAACCAACCGAGTGAGATGGAGATGCCAAGTGGAAGCCCTATGCTCCCAGGAGGAGTGATAAAGGAAAAAAAAATTATTAAAACATTATATAACATTATTAAAAGCGCCCTCGATGTCAATGAAAATGCCTTAAATCATGTTCTTCTTACCGAGACCTTTTTCAATTGTATGTACTACATGATGCAGAGCAGATTCAACAGATTTGCGCTTACAGTAATCGTGTTGAGATGGCGAGAAACCCGAGGCTGTAATATATCGTTTTCGATAACTCTTTCTAGTGTTTTAAATAAAAAAGAAGTTAAACATACTAATGAAGGCCTTGTTTGCTCTCGGTTAAAGGGTGGGATATACCCCGTCTGTTCCCGGTGATTTAAATGGCTTGAAAGAATCAATTACCCATTTAACCTTTTCTTCAGTGAATAAACTACGTCACATGTGAAAGGATTCGTTCGTTACTTTGCCGGAGGTACCTCGTCATCCTGAAGACAACCTGGAAAGTTTACCGGCATGAGAATGTCCAAACTTTCCACCAAAGAGTTAGTTTTGTCACCGTTTTCATCTTCCAGTAATTCCGGTTGCATGTGTGATTTGGCCAGAATTTTCTTCATCCTAGCCGCTTCACTCACACCCTCTACTTGTTCCGTAAAATTTACCCACGATTCTTTCTGAGATTTCCTTAAACTTCTTTAGAGCGCTACGGTATGGTTCCCAGCAAATTTCCGAGTTCCGATTTCTTGCTTCTGACAACACATTAGTAATGTGCGTGGTTTCATTTGTGATATCAGTTTTTGAACCTAACGGCTGGATGGGTTCTAACCATTCTAATCTAGTACTAAATTCTTCTATATAAATCTACCAATTCGTTTTGAGGGGGTTTCTAAAGGGACTGGCAAGCTTTTTCCTGCGAGCCAACGAAAAACATAACCATGTGTTGTCTGAAAGGTAGGTTCCATGGAGACGAACCAGTTCGAGACTAAATCTTGTATATACTTTGTACCAATAGTGATGTCAATAACCTGTTTCCTATTCTTATTCAGAAAAGTGGGCTTATTGCCTCTGTTTAGTACATATATATCACTGGTTAGTAAGAATTCTAAGAGTGACTTACCCCTGTTGTTTGTATCAGTACTTCTCATACTGTGTTGTGTGAATTTACATCACAACCGATAAGAAGTTCCTTCTTGTTTCTTACCACATAATTTACGATATCATTTAAATCCATCATTGGTGTGGGATCTGGTGAATCATACAGTAAGTAGCACGATGATGATATCTTGATTGCATCCATTATCCTTCATACCCCAAAGTACCGCAACATTGTCTTTGTCACTAATCTGGGGAACATAAACCATATTATCACATTAGTACAAATTAGTACACATTCCAACCAAGAACTTTGCTACTACTAGAGAAAGGTTCTTGGATGATTCCGCATTAAATTCACATAGTAAAAGGAGTACCCTTAGCTGGCTGTGGCGTCCGCGCTACGGACAACCTTCATCTAGTGATCAAAAACTTCTTGTTCCTCAGTATCTTGTTCCGAAGATACTGCCCCTTCTATAAATACACAGGTATTTTTAAAACGCATTAAATTCATTTTCGTCGATGACCTCAGCATTTGACCCAAATCTCTTTCCTGCAAGCCATTTTTCATATTTGGAAACAGGAAAAAGTCAGAAGGGGCCAAATCTGGAGAATATGGTGGATGAGGAACCAATTCATATCTCAATTCTAATAATTTTGCTGTTGCAATTCCTGATTTGTGAACTGGTGCATTGTCTTGATGAAAAAGAACTTTTTTCTTTGCTAAATGTGGTCGTTTTATTATAATCTCTTCATTCAAACGATCCAATAATGTTGCATAATATTGTCCTGTGATTGTTTTTCCTTTTTGTAAATAATCTACATGGATTATACCATGAGCATCCCAAAAAACAGTGGCCATAATCTTGTCAGCTGATGGAACTGTTTTTGCCTTCTTTGGAGCCTTTTCACCTGTAGAAATCCACTGTTTTGATGTTCTTTTGTCTCTGGTGTGTAGTGGTGTATCGATGTTTCATCAACGGTTATGAATCGATGCCAAAAATCGACTGGATTACGTTGTAATAACTCCAAAACTTGCTTTGATGTTGTCACACGATTGCGTTTTTGATCAATTGTAAGCAAACGCGGCACCCATCTTGTATATACCTTTTTCATATCCAAATATTGATGTAAAATATTAAAAACACGTTCCGATGAGATGTTCACGATGTCAACAATTTCCCGCAATTTCACTCTTCGGTCATCTAGTACGATATCATGGATTTTATCGACCATTTCTGGAGTAGTCACTTCATTTGGACGCCCAGAACGTTGTTCATCAATTGTGCTGGTACGGCCACTTTTAAACTCAGCAAACCACTTGCAAACCATTGATTTCGAAGGTGCAGATTCACCATAATATTTATCCAACTTTTCTTTAGTTTCCTTTGCTGTTTTCTGCCTCAAAAAACAATGTTTTATCAACACACGAAATTCGTTTTTATCCATTTTTAAAAATTCACTGAGATTGACTTACTTAAACGACTGTTACATGGAAAGTATACAAGATATCGACTTTAAATTTTATATATAGCCTAGTAAATGATTTTAGAGGTAAAAAATACTTACTTTATACCTGTGCATTACCTGAATCACAGGTAGTCCACGTAATTATATATGCTTATATAATTATTATTAAGATTTTTAGGAATACCATTTTGGTTAAAAACAAATGTAAAGTAATTCAAATATTTTAAAAATTAAGTTTGGTACAGGGAGATCTCCATTATTTTTTTTTATTATTAAAATTGTAAAATCTTAGATTTTTTTTTCTTTTGTCATACATTTTTTTTTGTATTTTATTAAATTCTATATATGGTTTAATAATTTTCTTATATCAATGTAGATTCAATATAAATTTTTTTTTGGTATTGACCAATTTTGAATATGGTGAAATTTATGGATTTGGTAAATAAAAATAATTTTGTATGAGCTTTGAAATGCATATTTAGTCTTTTTCTTGATTTTTCCTAGCATCATCAACATTATCATCTTGTAAATGTACTCGTAAGTATTTACAATTAAATTGCAGTTTAGGGTGACCATACATTCGTTTTAGTTTGGTTCTAATGGTCACATGGCAGGGTGGGCATAATGGGATGGAAATACCATCGTTCCTCCCCCCAGAATCTTTCTAGAATAAATAATTAATAATTCTGACTATATTTCATTCTTTTTGGGGTTCTAAAATTAGTTTAACTTCAACCAACATTTCAGTAGTTTAATTTAATTTTGTCGTTTCTTTTTTGATTTGATTGATTTTTTTGTTAATGCAACTTTTTGTCAACGGTGCTCGTGTTTGAAGAGAGCAAGAACTCCCCCCAATCCGACGAGCTAGTAAGTGCTGGCCAACTAGGCATGCCACTCTTTTTAAAAACTCTACTTATAGTCATAGGCCCGAAGCGGGGCCGAAAGAGCACGACCGTTACAAATAGGACGCGCCTTGTTCAATGGAATGTCAGAACTCTTCGTGAAGCATCAAGGCTGGCCCAAGTAGAACAACAAATGACATCATACAAGATCGAAATCTTAGGAATAAGTGAAATGAGATGGAACAACACCGGCGAGCTTGTCACAGCAAATGGTAATACTCTAATATACAGTGGAGAGGAAACTGGAGGGCAAGGCGGCGTTGGAATTATAATATCTAAGAAAATGCGCAACTCACTCATATCCTGGTCACCAACATCAGAAAGGATAATCACAGCTCGTTTCCTCGGCAGGGTTAGAAATATTACCATTATACAATAATGATGCAGAAATAACCAAGAAAGACGAATTGTACGAACAACTAACATCTACGCTCAATAATGTACGAAGAAGAGACATTGTTATACTAATGGGAGATTTCAACGCGAAAGTAGGAATCACCAACCAAGAAAACATCGTGGGAAAACATGTTTGTGGAGTTCGAAACAACAATGGAGAGAGATTAGTCGAACTATGTCAAGCATTTCAACTAGTCATCGGTGGTACCATCTTCGCACACAAAGATATACACAAGTATACCTGGACGTCACCTGGAGACTGCACACGCAATCAGATCGACCACATATGCGTAAGCAGAAGATGGCGTAGTTCGTTATCCGATGTCAGAAATAGAAGAGGTGCAGATATCGGCAGTGACCACGAACTTATCACTGGTGACGTTAAGATCAAGTTGAAAGCACAAAGAACAACCAGACATAGAAGAAGAAGACGTTTAAACCTCCAACAACTCCAAAGTGTACCTACGAGGAATGAACTAGTGAACAACCTACTAGAGAAGACATCAACATTAGCGGAAAATCATACATGGGATGACATTGTAGCGGTATTCAATCAAGTCGGAGAAGAAACACTTGGTATAGCACAGCCAGAACGGAAAATATGGATCTCTGATGAAACATGGAACCTTATATCTCAAAGAAGGGAACTAAAACGGCAGCTAATTAACAACACAACAACTAGCAGTCAATACAACATCGCTGCCAAACACGTAAAGAAAGCCGCTAAAAGAGACAAAAAACCTGGAGAAATTAGCCAAGGCGGCAGAAACAGCTGCGGGACAAAACAACATGAGAGAGTTACACCAGATTATAAGAAGTCTCACAAATCGCAAGTGTAATAGGAACCAACCAGTCAGAGATCGCAACGGCGTGCTATTGGCGAACATAGATGCTCAAACTCAAAGATGGAGGGAACATTTCGAATAAATCAGCAATACCGTAGATGACAAACGAAATCAACAGCCACACAGACAACAACTTAAGAATATCGTGTGAACCACCCAGTGTCAATGAGATAAAAGAGGCTATAATGAAGTTAAAGTGTAACAAAGCAGCTGGTGATGATGGTATCGCAGCCGAATTGCTACGCGCTGACAGCAGAACATCAGCTGAACTTCTATATCCTCACATCAGAAAGGCATGGGAAGAAGAAAGTCTACCCACATCTTGAAAGAAAGGCATAATCGTGAAAATACCAAAGAAGGATGACTTGAAAGAATGCAACAACTGGAGAGAAATAATTCCATATATAAGATGCTTGCAACAATTATACAAGGGAGACTTCAAAACAAAATCGATGGAAATCTACGAGATGAACAGGCTGGCTTCCGCCCACACAGAAGCAGCGTAGATCAAGCCAACACTCTGCGCATAATAGTCGAACAATCTATAGAATGGCGTACACCTCCATACCTGCTGTTCATCGATTTCCAGAAGGCCTTTGACACCATCAAGAGAGTTGCAATATGGAGAGCATTAAGTAAGAAAGGAGTACCCCAGAAAATAATTAACATTATTAGAGCAATGTACGAAGATGCGGATCTCTCGGTACTGCATAATGGAAACATCAGTGCCTCTTTCACTACAAACACAGGAGTAAAGCAAGGATGCCCACTCTCACCTCAACTATTCACAATTGTCCTGGATGAAATTATGAGAGAAGTCTGCATGCAGAGACGTGGAATAACTTGGAGTCTCACACGACAACTCGAGGACTTAGACTATGCGGACGATATTTGTCTACTCTCACACAAGCTCAGCTACATCCAAGCTAAATTAGAACACCTCGCAAGATTAGCACGATGCGCCGGATAAGAGATAAATATCCAGAAGACTAAGGCCATGAGAATCAACACCTGTAACAGAGGAGACAGTACCATCGAAAGAAACCCCGTCGAATATGTAAATAGGTTATGCTATCTAGGTAGTATAATAACAACAGACGGCGGCGCAGAAGCAGATGTTGATAACAGACTTCGAAAAGCAAAGCAGCATTCGGACAACTACGACCTATATGGAGGAGTTCCCAGATTTCCAGAAACACGAAGCTCAGAATATTCAACTCATGTGTTAAATCAAAACTAACATATGGTAGAGAAACCTGGTTGATTTCGAACAACATCATTCAAAAATTACAGGTATTCATTAACAAATGTCACCGTATCATATGTCGAATATTCTGGCCAAACATCATCAGCGACGTGGATCTGTTAGAAATGACAAGAGAGGAACCAATTGTGAGACAGATAAAGAGGCGCAAATGGAAATGGATTGGACATACCATCAAGATAAAAGCCGACAGTATAACCAGGATGGCGTTAGAATGGAATCCTCAAGGCAAATGATCCAGAGGCCGTCCCAAGAACACCTGGACACGATCGGTACTCCTGGAACTAGGAAAATGCAATCTCACTTGGAATTGTGTAAAGACAGCTGCAACCAACCGAGTGAGATGGAGATGCCAAGTGGAAGCCCTATGCTCCCAGGAGGAGTGATAAAGGAAAAAAAAATTATTAAAACATTATAATAACATTATAACATTATTAAAAGCGCCCTCGATGTCAATGAAAATGCCTTAAATCATGTTCTTCTTACCGAGACCTTTTTCAATTGTATGTACTACATGATGCAGAGCAGATTCAACAGATTTGCGCTTACAGTAATCGTGTTGAGATGGCGAGAAACCCGAGGCTGTAATATATCGTTTTCGATAACTCTTTCTAGTGTTTTAAATAAAAAAGAAGTTAAACATACTAATGAAGGCCTTGTTTGCTCTCTGTTAAAGGGTGGGATATACCCGGTCTGTTCCCGGTGATTTAAATGGCTTGAAAGAATCAATTACCCATTTAACCTTTTCTTCAGTGAATAAACTACGTCACATGTGAAAGGATTCGTTCGTTACTTTGCCGGAGGTACCTCGTCATCCTGAAGACAACCTGGAAAGTTTACCGGCATGAGAATGTCCAAACTTTCCACCAAAGAGTTAGTTTTGTCACCGTTTTCATCTTCCAGTAATTCCGGTTGCATGTGTGATTTGGCCAGAATTTTCTTCATCCTAGCCGCTTCACTCACACCCTCTACTTGTTCCGTAAAATTTACCCACGATTCTTTCTGAGATTTCCTTAAATTTCTTTAGAGCGCTACGGTATGGTTCCCAGCAAATTTCCGAGTTCCGATTTCTTGCTTCTGACAACACATTAGTAATGTGCGTGGTTTCATTTGTGATATCAGTTTTTGAACCTAACGGCTGGATGGGTTCTAACCATTCTAATCTAGTACTAAATTCTTCTATATAAATCTACCAATTCGTTTTGAGGGGGTTTCTAAAGGGACTGGCAAGCTTTTTCCTGCGAGCCAACGAAAAACATAACCATGTGTTGTCTGAAAGGTAGGTTCCATGGAGACGAACCAGTTCGAGACTAAATCTTGTATATACTTTGTACCAATAGTGATGTCAATAACCTGTTTCCTATTCTTATTCAGAAAAGTGGGCTTATTGCCTCTGTTTAGTACATATATATCACTGGTTAGTAAGAATTCTAAGAGTGACTTACCCCTGTTGTTTGTATCAGTACTTCTCATACTGTGTTGTGTGAATTTACATCACAACCGATAAGAAGTTCCTTCTTGTTTCTTACCACATAATTTACGATATCATTTAAATCCATCATTGGTGTGGGATCTAGTGAATCATACAGTAAGTAGCACGATGATGATATCTTGATTGCATCCATTATCCTTCATACCCCAAAGTACCGCAACATTGTCTTTGTCACTAATCTGGGGAACATAAACCATATTATCACATTAGTACAAATTAGTACACATTCCAACCAAGAACTTTGCTACTACTAGAGAAAGGTTCTTGGATGATTCCGCATTAAATTCACATAGTAAAAGGAGTACCCTTAGCTGGCTGTGGCGTCCGCGCTACGGACAACCTTCATCTAGTGATCAAAAACTTCTTGTTTCTCAGTATCTTGTTCCGAAGATACTGCCCCTTCTATAAATACACAGGTATTTTTAAAACATTTTCATCATCAGTCAGCTGTCCTCATCAGATAAACTTGTGATATCAGTGCTAACTTCGGATGATGCAACATTTAACTCACCTACACCACCCAGCAAGGTATCAAGATCACTGTTCTTGATAGGTATACCAGTTTGATTATCGCCCTCTGATTTTGAGATATAAATTATGACCTTTTTTGAAATGTAAAAGACTTTTCTATTCATTTTTAAGAGTCATTAGAGACTCGTTGTCGACTACCATAATCAGAAGCTGGTTATCTTCTTTGATCTCCCTATGGTAGACCGACCAACCCGATGTCTTTAAATTGATATTTCGGTTCAATCTTTTGGTTTCCTACCACCGGACATCTTTTGGTTCCCTACCACCATAATCAGAAGCTGGTTATCTTCTTTGATCTCCCTATGGTAGACCGACCAACCCGATGTCTTTAAATTGATATTTCGGTTCAATCTTTTGGTTTCCTACCACCGGACATCTTTTGGTTCCCTACCACCGCGACTTCGGCACATGGCTACAGTGGTTCCCACAATTTTACCTGTACCTTAAGGAAGGAAACTGTTTCTTGATTCAAGCAGGTAATTCTAAGTACAAAGGGTCATCCTTAGGTTGAACGACAGCCCTAGTCTTACACTCTGACTTCCCCTCCACCATGATGGCCTGTTGACCTGACCAAGCTTTACAATTGGTAAGGACCAATTGATCTACGTGTTTATAATGACTAATTTGAAATTCTTAAGATTATTTTTATACCGCCAGGTAAATTAAAAACAAAGGGCCGCCCCTGACCTGCAGAACAGATGCCTACCTATATAATGACAGAATGTCAGATCAGTATATAGGATTTCCTCCCGCTTGTTTGTTCACCTGACCAAGGTTTACAATTGGTAAAGACCAATTGATCCACCTGTTTATACCAATGCTCACCCGGTGAAAACCGAATGGTATACAAGAAAACATCAGACTTCCAGGAGGCACCATGTGGAGGTAGGAATTGAGAAAAAGTTGTTTATCTAAAATCATATTATTATATATCATTCTAAGCTTTAACTCTAAGCTTTATAAATTATTATATAATCAAATAAAGTGTAGAGGAGTCTGGTGTAAATTGTTACGAAACTAAAGATGTGTTTTAATTGTAAAGATGTGTTTTAATACCCAAAAGTGACCTGCGGACCATGTTAGCAACTTCGGCCAATGTTTGGTAAAGTATGGTACCACTACCAATGTGTGCTATTTCCTTTATGTGTCTCTTAAATTACAAATTACACATTTTAACAAAAATGTATAATTTTCTGTAGTAAATTTTCCTCCAAATTATATTAGACCCAGTTAAACAACTAGAAGATAAAATAACAAACTCTTTAGTTGGAGATAGATTTTGACACGTTACCCCGCACACACATTTTTATTATTAGGTTATTAATAATAATTATATATTAAAATTTTGTATATTAATTTCATGTACTATTAAGTATTGACCAACGATAACTAAACCATAATATGCAAAAATTTAGTGAACTCTGTTCGCGAATAAAAATAAATAAATAAATTTAATATCAGAAATTTTTTATAAATTTTGTTCTATACATATTAATATTCGGAATAAAGTTACCAGATTTTTCAAATTTAGTATGAAATATTTATATTAGATATAGGTATAAGATTTAGGTGCCACCTAATTTTCAAGGCACAGCGAGGGGGCGATGGGTTGGGCCTATTTTCAAAAAAGTCATGTGGGGTATCAAATTAAAAGTATTAATGAGTACATCACGTTGGGTAGTGTTTCGAATAACTAGGACCATGTGGGTCCCCCAAAAAATGGGACCAAAAATGAAAAAAATCATGTGGGGTATCAAATTAAAGGTCTGGAAGAGTAGATATCTTTTGGGGCAGGTAATGGTAGTGTTTGTGGCAACATGGGTCATGTGGGGGCCCGAAAAATTGGTCATGTGGGGGCCTGAAAAATTCATGTTTTCTTTACCTGAGCATACTTCCTAAACGGCTGTACCGACTTAACTCAAATTTGGAACTTAAGTTTGTGCTATGACTTATTTGGTGCCACATAATTTTCAAGGCCGGACGATGTGAGGGAGCTATTTTAAAAAGTCATGTGGGGTATCAAATTAAAGGTTTTGCTGAGTACATCACGTTGGGTAGTCTTTCGGGTTAGGAGTACCATGTGGGGCCCCAATAAATGGGTCAAAAATAAAAAAAATTACATGCGGCATCAAATTGAAGGTCTGGAAGAACAGATATTTTTGGGGCAAGTAATTGTAGTATTTAGGGCAACAATAGTCATGTGGGGACCTGGAAAATTAGGCCAAAAATAACAAACATCATGTGGGGTATGAAATTAAAGGTCTCGATGAGTATCTCTCGTTGGGTAATATTTCAGGTAAAGAGGGCCATATGGGGCCAAAAATAAAAAAATATACATTATGTATATATAAAAATATATATATATATATATATATATGAGCCGTTAATTTTGCAAGTAAGCATAAGTGATTTTTCGGATTTACACGGAAGTTTTTTTTATTATTATTACTTTCCTTTTTTTTACTTTCCTTTTATTGAATTTACAAATCATGTTTTCCTCACCTGGGCATAGCTCCTAAACGGCTTTAGCGATTTAACTGAAATTTGGAACTTAAGCTCGTGTTATGACCCATTCGGTGCCACATAATTTTCAAGGCCCAGCGAGGGGGCAGGGGGTTGGACCTATTTTCAAAAAAGTCATGTGGGGTATCAAATTAAAGGTCTGGAAGAAAAGATATTTTTGGGGCAAGTAATTGTACTATTTAGGGCAACAAGAGTCATGTGGGAGCCTGGAAAATGGGGCCAAAAATAATAAAAATCATGTGGGGTGTGAAATTAAAGGTCTCGATGAGTACATCTCGTGGGTAATATTTCGGGTAAAGAGGGCCATATGGGGCCCCCAAAAATAAAAATATATATATATGTATGTATATATAAATATATATATATGAGCCGTTAATTTTGCAAGTGGCATAAGTGACTTTTCGCGAAACATGAGTTAGAGCTATTTATTATTAACCCCTCAAATATTATATATATATATATACAGGCCCGGCTCGTAGCGTGTTCGAAGCGTGCCATGCACACAGGCGCCGCAGGCGCCGAAAATTAAAAGGCGCCTACAAGACAATATGAAATTAAAATTTTTACAAAAAGTATTAACAAATAAATTTTTTTTTAGTTTTTAATTTTTTAAACACAATTTTTTCCTTTATTTTTTAAAAGGACGATCATTTAACACAATACATTTTCATCGAAAAACTGCAAATGGTGAATCATTTGATAGAACTTGGCTTGTATATTCATCAAAAGTAGATCGGGTGTTCTGTTTTTGTTGCAAAATATTTTCCTTAGCAAAAGGAGGCACAAATGATTGGGGCCACATAACAATAATTTTAAAAAGACATGAACAAAGTACTGAGCATTTTCATTGCTATGGAAAATGGATTGAGCTTAAAAAGCGGCTTTCTTGTGGTGAAGCCGTTGATTGTCTAGCTAATAAATTATACTTGAGTGAAGTAGAACATTGGGATGAAGTGCTCAAGCGAATAATGTCAATTATTTTAATGATGGCCTCAGAAAATATTGCATTTAGAGGATCTTCAGACAGATTATTCACCGAAAACAATGGTAAATTTTTTAAACTTGTTGAGTTGTTTTCAAAATTTGATCCGGTGTTAGAGAAACATGTTAAACGAGCCGTAGAATTTCCACAAAAGACTTGGGAAAAAATATCCAGCAAGAAATTATTTTATTGCTCGCTAAACCTACAAAGGATAATATTTTGGAAATGGTCAAAAATGCAATGTATTTTTCCGTTATTGTAGACTGTACATCTGATGCCAGCCATAAAGAACAGATGTCAATTGTTCTGCGTTACGTCCACATCACAAAATCAACCGTAGGTAAAAATGGTAGTGTTGAAATTAAAGAAAGGTTTTTGGAATTTATTAACATTTTGGATACAACCGGAGCGAAGATGACCGAAGAAATATTAAATTTTTTGAAGCAAAATGGTTTATCTATTATGAATCTTCGTGGTCAGGGCTACGATAATGGAGCCAACATGCGTGAAAAAAACGGTGTTCAGTCTCATATTGCAAATAT
Organism: Rhamphomyia laevipes; assembly: GCA_963920725.1. NCBI lineage: Eukaryota > Metazoa > Arthropoda > Insecta > Diptera > Empididae > Rhamphomyia > Rhamphomyia laevipes. Next base: position 50,249,277 of record OY987255.1, on the reverse strand, counting down.
CAATCCAAGGGCTTTCTTCGTTGCATGTGTCTGCCACTCCTTAAATTTAGTCGTTGTTGATGCAGTAAGAGGAGCTATTGAAATTATTAATTTTTTTTCAACCATCCAAACAATTTACAATTTTTTCTCAAGATCGCCAAAACGTTGGCATATTTTCATATCCATGTGTTGTAAATTGACAGTGAAATCATTAAGTGATACACGATGGGAAAGCCATAGTAATGCCATTAGTGCTTTGAAGACCGGATTTAAAGGCGTTTATTCAGCGTTAAAAGAAAAATTGGAAAAGGATGCACTTACACGCATAACAGCTGAATCAATCGCATCAAAATTAGACAATTTTGAATTTATTTGTGGTCTAATAATCTGGCAGGATGTTCTAACAGAAATAAATTGTGCGAGTAAATTGTTACAATCGCAGAGCATGGATGTGAAATCAGCAGCTAGTGTGTTGAAACAAACAACTGAATTTTTGATTTCTCGTAATTCCAAAGTCTCTTTTGAGAAATATATTTCACAAGCTAAAGTATGCGCAATAGATGCGGATTTGACTGATGATTTTAGGCCTGAGGTAGAAAATCGGATCCGAAAAAGAACGCTTTTTTTGGAGAGGAGACAGAAGTACCCGAGTCCAATAATCCTAAAATAAAATTCAAAAAGAAATTTTTTGACGTATTATTTACAATAGCAATTGCTTCAATGAAAGAACGTTTTGAATCTTTTTCAAGTGTTATGAAACCCTTTGAACTTTTGTATGATATTAAAAAGTGTGATGAAATGGAGAACAATGAACTCTTTGACAAATGTAAATTATTAGAAACAGCATTAACTTATAAAGAAAGCAAAGATCTTGAATCAAAAGAACTACAAATTGAGCTGAAATTGTTGTCTCGAAAAATTGAAGATGAGAATAACCCAGAAAATATTTTGAAATGGATTTATAATAATAACGTTGAAGAACTCTTTCCAAATGCACTGATTGCATTAAGAGTGCTATTAACTTTACCCGTTTCAGTTGCTAAAGATGAGAGAACTTTTTCTAAATTAAAAATAATTAAAAATTACCAACGATCAACTATGGGGCAAGAAAAATTGAATGTTTGGCAATAATCTCCATAGAATCTGAAACTGCCAAATCTATTAATCTTGCTGCGTTGCGTAAAGATTTTGCTAAAATCAAAGCCAGGCGAATACCTTTTAGTAAGTAGTTATGTTTTATTTAAATATATTTTTTTTAATATTCTGTTATGTTATTCTAATTAATTTTGTTTCGTTTTTGTTTTGTTATTACTTGGATTATTTAATTTTTGTTTATTATTTTATTTTTGATTAATAAAGAACTAAGTTTTAATCAAAATTCTTATAAATATTATTTTTTTTTTGTCATAAATGAATTTCATTTGCCTTAAAATTATAATCAAAATATTATAATTTATAGCCTACAAACCGAAAAAATTTACAATTATAAATTATCAAACATCAAAAAATATTGACAATGATGGCTTCGCTTACTTTTAAACGATAATAATACAAGACCATAGAAAATAGTGGCTGGTTTTTGCTTATAATATACCTTTTTGTAACTTATTTGAAAAAAAAAATCAAAGGCGCCAAACATTCCTCGAACACACGATAAACAGAATTTATAAGGTAATATATTCCGAGTTTCTATTTTGGATTTTACTGCGCATGTACGTCATCCGGCGACAACTATTTTGAAATATAACTTCAAGTTAAAATACTTAGAATAATAAAATTTAGAAAATATTAACAGTATTAAAATATATATAATATTAATGATTAAAATATATATAATATTAATAATAAAAATTGTGTTAATATAATATAAAGATAAACAAAATTGTGTTTGGAGTCAGGTTAAAATATTTTGAATTTTAACCTGAAATTGTGTTCAATTGTGTTCAGTGAGGTAACTAAAAAATTTGAATTTATTACTATAATTAATACTATAAAGATAAACAAAACTGTGTTCGAAGTCAGGTTAAAATACTTAGAATTATAAAATTTAAAAAACATTAACAGTATTAAAATATTTATAATAGTAATAATTAAAATATATATAATATTAATAAACAAAATTGTGTTTAATTTTTCGATTGTGTTCAGTGGAGTGAGTTTAAAATACTTGAAATTATAAAATTTAGAAAACAGTAACAGTATTAAAATATATATAATATTAATAATTAAAGTAATAATTAAATTAAATTATGGTGGTTTCTGCTGTTGCTGGTGTTTGGTTGTGATAGTCACAACAATAAAAAAACTTAAAACATATATAAGTAATTTTGATGTGAATTTTTTTCGTTTTCCAAAAGACGAAACGATGGCGAAAATTTGGGCAAATAAATGCCAAAGAAAGGATAAAATTAATCTAAAAACATCTTCTATCTGCTCTAAACATTTTAAACCAGAACATTATATACGTAATTTGCGGCATGAGTTGCTTAAATATTCGCCCAAAGGTTCTAAAAAATTAAAACCAGATGCATTTCCTACAGAACATCTTCCATCTAGTTCTGTAGTAAAAAATCTTCCATCTACATCTACTAGCCAATGATGTGATAGAATTAATAAAAAGAACATTAAATCAATTATTAGTGATTTATTAAAAGAACATGAAGAAGTTTTAATTTAAGAAGTTTCAATTGAAGAATTTGTTGAACCTTGTTTGGTTTTAAGTAAATCTGACAAAATGACAGACACCGAAGATTTAGAATGATGGTATTTATTTTGCACAACAATAAAATAACTTAAATTAAATATTAACATAATATTCTTACTTAGGTATATTATCAGAGTCAGCTAATGTAGAAGCTGAAAAAGAAAATAATATTAAAATGGATGTGATTTTGGATGACAGAGAAAATAGTTTTAGCCATCTTGAAGAATCGGCAATTACATCAGAGTTACTCCAACCTCTGGCTGAGAAACCATCTTCAAACACATCACATCACGTCGACAATTTTCAAGAATTGTCAGATATGGAATACGACGCTTTAGCATATTTAGCTGGTTATATTTTAAAAAGATTTAAATTAAAATATCCAGAACTATTTGTTGAATATTCGGAAATGCAACCATCTGGATTTACTTGGACGGACCACATCAATGAAGGGGGACTACAAAAACCAAATAATATTTTTCTCGAAAAATTAAAATATTTAGAAGATATTTTTAATAATTATAATAATACTGAAAATAAATTAAAAGTAGGTCAAAATTATATTAAAAATTAATGGAAGCATCGGAAAATATTGATCTGCATGCAGATATGAAAAAACTGTTTTTTCGATGTAAAATGTTTTTTAAAATAACAATTTTAAATTCAGATTTACAAAAAAAAATTTTTAGTAATAACAGAAAATTAAATAAAACCATCAATTAAACTAATCTGTAAATTTATGTTTTTTTATTCTTCAAATATTTAAAAGGTTTTTTTTTCAGATTTTACAAGAAATCTATAATTAAATAATATGATATTTCATATATTTCCTTACAATTATTATTACTATAAATATAAAGTTGTCGCCGGCTGACGTCATAATGTGTGAAAGAGATAAAACATACATGCGCAATATATTACCTTATTAATTCTATATACCTTGCCTCGAACACACAAAAAAAACCACGAGCCGGGCCTGTATATATATATATATAATATATATACTATTGTATGTATATATATATTATAGTAATTATATATAATTAATATAAAAATTCTACAGTTTCTGACTAAAACTTAAAATATTTGACCGACTAAAAAGTATGAAATAAAAAATAAATTAAAAAAAAACATTTTTTAAAAATACTTTCCTTTATATATAGTAATATGCGACTAAAAACTTATTAATAAGAATATACTAAAATTATATAATCTTACATTCTTGTATCTAGAGTTTCAGTAATGGTCAATTGTAGTAGGGTTACTGCAAACGTACTAGATTAGAGATTTAGTAAAGGTAAAGTATATTAAAAGGGAAGTAAACCCCTTGTAAATATCATTGATTCTGATAAATTCTATTAATTCTCATAAGATCTCTTTACATACTACATACTATTAATTCTCATCAGTTATACTTCCCTTTAAAAGGGGTCTATTTCCCTTTTACCATACTTTACCTTTACTGAATCTCTAATCTAGTACGTTTGCAGTTAACCCTACTACAATTGACCATTACTGAAACTCTAGATCTAGATACAAGAATGTAAGATTATATAATTTTAGTATATTCTTATTTATAAGTTTTTAGTCGCATATTACTATATATAAAGAAAAGTATTTTTGAAAAATGTTTTTTTTTCTTTTATTTTTTTCATTATTCTTGGGTTTATATAAGAAATTATTTTGGAAAATAAAGAATTATTGATTAAAAAAAAAAAGATAGATCACAAAGTGGTCCAAGTATTTATACCTAAATCGTGCGAAACTTTCTTGGTCAGTTAGTTTGCCGCCAAGCCCAACGTTCTTCAGATCCAAATAATCTATTATGGCTACTGAAATACTGAAAACTCGATGAACCCTTATCGTTTCGATTTTTATAGATTTTTTTTATTTTAAATCTTCGGCATTTTTGAAAAAGATTTTTGTGTTGAGAAAATGTGTGGGAATTTAATATTTTTGCAAAATAATGTAAAATTAAAATTTAATTATTTTTTAATAGCTGAGAATCGCATACGGCATAAAAAGTAGTGTATCCATTCTTACCTGGTTTTGTAATATATTTATTTTCAAGCAAACTATGCCTAGATAATCGGAGTGTTATGTTTAGTCAGCTTAATGTTAAATCCGGGACTAGTTATTATCCGCGCTATCGGAAGAGACCTTCTCAACCTGTTTTGTAAGTGAATCCACTTTTTCAGTACCTATACAATAATGCTACAGTGTCCTGAAGTCTCAATTTCTAATAAATTATTTTTCCGCCATTTGATTGAATAAAAAAATATGTAAGAGTATTTAAATTTATTTTTAGGGCTTCGTTCAAAAATGTTAACGTTTTTGGCATCCGTATAATTGTTTTTAAGATAGTAAATGTCTATCTTAATTATTGGAGATTTGGTATCTTAGCAGAAACAAATTAAAAAATTTATATACTTTATTTACCTACAGCATGATATGGCCGAACAAAATGTTTATTTTGCATTTCTTCCACTAGAAAAAATTATACTGAAAGTGAACTATATTTAAAAATAAGTATTCTCTGTGCACCTCTGGCTCTGACTGTTCCTATAACTTAAAAAAGTGAATTATTAACTTAATTCTACTATACAAATAATAGTACTGCTGCGCGGCATATTTTGTTATTATAAATTTAAATTTTAGTGGTCGTCAATAAATATCAATATCGCTATGAACAACTCATTCACTACGTCTGCTAAGTTTAATTATGAATATTATACTTAACTAAATAAAATTTATAACATAAAAAAGATAAATTGTGTATAGTTATGCCAATTTAATTCAACCTAATAGTTTACACATTTGGTTATATAAATTATAGTTAGACAAGAAAATGTTTTATAAATTTATATACATATTAGCGTTTAGCTTTATACATATGTACATATAATATAAAAAAATAATTCTTCTCTCAGTTTTACTTAAGCAGTTCGCAAGAGAACATTGTGTATGCTATAACGAATAAAAAATATGCAATATTATTAATAAAAAACTTTAAACAGAATTGAATTAAATATTAAAATGTACAGCTTTTCAATACATAATGATATATGATTTTGTTGTCAATGTAGAACTGTGTATATAAATATAAAATTAAAATGAATACATTTATATGCCTTTGTGTAGTATTAATAATCTTATTGCTATTATTTTGTTATAATTCAGTAAAACGCCCACCAAACTATCCACCTGGTAAGTATAAACATGTTTCTATAGTATTTTGCAATTATATACACAGAAAAAAATCGGCTTGTTATATCAGCTATTGAAAATAGTTGATCGAGAATTTCATGAAAATAGTATTATTAATATTATTTATAACATTTTACAATTGCCAATTTTGTTGTAATATTCAAACTCCATAATCGAACAGTGCGAACAGTGGATCGACCAATATTTATACGAACAATGCTTAAATATCATATAACTTCTTAAATATTAGCAAAAGTGTTATGCAAGTAAACTTAATTTATAAAAGCTTTCTTTATATACAATAGAAAATATACTATCTGAAAATATAATTGCAAAATGAATTTTTCTCACTGTTTGGGTGTTACTTTCTTTGAAAAATCATTTAATATCACAAAATCTTATATTTTGTTATATAAAAAAGATTTTTTAATCTAAATTATAATAATAATTATAGTCAGCATATAAATATTTTTACTTATTTTATTTTTTAATATTGTAACTAAAAACACCGAATTGTATAACTATAGAATAGAAAAAAAACTATGTTTATACTTGTCATAATAACGGAAATAACCCCTGCTTCTTTATATTTCTATATATATTTATACATATCAGAAGGAAATTATAAATTTTTGCTTCTCTGACAGTAATCTTACATTTTTTGTATTGTATAATATCTTAACTATACCTACTATATATAAAAAATGTGAGAATTCGGAAATTCTAGCTCTATGTAGATATTATAAAGTTAATTTTATCATTAAAATGTTCAATGGTACAGTGATTTATATCGAGGTATCAATATGGTAAGATGGGGCATATTTTATTACTTTCTGCAGAGTACAATATAAATTTTGTTAAAATAAATGCGATTAAATGAAATGAAACAAAAACCAAAAAAAGAGAATAAAAATATATTCATTATAAATGAATGTATTTAACAAATAACAAAACAAAATTATCTTCTTTTTAGGTACTTAAATTCTCTTGAATTAAATTAATATTTATGATATCTATTTGTATTTATATTATTATAATGTGTAAAATTCTGGTAAATTTGTAACATTTTGCTATTAAAAAAAATTCTTCAGAATTGAACATAATAAACTGAAACTGGTGAAACAATATTACGAAATATCAATAATTTAATTTCGAAACTTATTAAAAATTGTAGCAATAAGTTAATTTTCATGATTTTATAAAAAGTTGCTATACATATATACATATAATTGGTGTGACTTTAGAAAACTCTTTATATTATGTAACGACCCGAATATTTTTTATCTTCATTTTTATAATATTTATTTTGCTACAATTTGTTAACATTTTTCTTTCGGAAATTATATACGCCATTCTTGAGATATTGAAAAAGAAATGACGAAGCGAAGCTCATACGATAACACCGTCCTTATCAATTGTTTATATTATCAGTTTCATTTTTGTTGATAAATTTTTATATATTAGAAGTGGCTTTAGATTCTAAAGTAAAGTTGATATTATTAATTTTTAGTTTTAAATTTTTACTTTTTTTACATCATTATCACCAGAATTTCTACGTCATATCATAATTTTGATTTTTCTATTTTTAAGCATATTTTCCATTTGATATTAATAAAAAAGTATTTGGTCGGTATGATTTTTCTATTTTTAAGGATATTTTCCATTTGTTATTAATAAAAAAGTATTTGGTCGGTATGTTTTTTATCGTATTTAAATGCTAGTGTTGGATTGCTCGTATATATATAACATATATATATATATTATATTATATATATTATATATATATATGTATATATATACATATATATATATATATATATATATATATATAATATATATATATATATATATACATATATATATATATATATATATATATAATCAGTGGCGTCTCGTGACAATTTACTCTGGGTGTGCTTATACTAAAAAAATAAATTAATAAAAAAAATATATGTATTATATGATAGTAATTTTTTTTTTTAGCATAGGATATGTAAAACAAATAAAACATACATTTTTTTTTGGAAATAGTAAAATTTTAAATCAATAATTTTATAATGTTTACAATACAACTTTTTAAATTAAATCTTCGACTTCTTCTGCAGACGTGCTCAACTATACTTGTTCAAAAAAATTAAAATAATGATTTTGTTTTAATAGTATCAAAAATCTTTTTTCGATTGCTAATAATGATAGCCCGGACAAAGTACAATAATATTACAAAAAATAATGAAAATCAAAATAGATTTTTTTACTAATTATTTAGAACGAATGCATAAATATTGCATAAATTAGAAAAACAATAAAATAGCGAAAACATTCTACATGGAATTATGTAAGCACGATCATAATGAGCAGCACACGCACAATTTAGTGAGATAATACCATGACCACAACACAGCCACAAGACAACCAGTGCGACGACACTTTTCTACTTTTTTTATATGTATATTATTTTGTGAGTAATAAGTTAATAAGGTTGGGGGTTGGGAGGGGAAGAAAAACGTTTACTGGATTAGAATTTAGAATATTAAAAAATGTGGGACCACACAAAATGCACCAGACATCATTATTGATTATTTCCATATTCGCTTTTTGTTGATAAATATTATTACAAGTTTGATGTGCTATGACATGCAAAAATGAATTGAGTAATTTTGTACCAAGACATTACCTTGAGAACTTGAGATACTTCTGGTTTAACTAACATTTTCTGTTATTCACGAAAGCTTTTTGTATGTTATGATGATAAATAAAACTACAGTAGAATATTTAATTTAAAGATTTTTAATTGTATCTGAATTATGAATGCATATGCATAAGGGCATCTATCGTGGAATAGACAGATTTAAAACCAAACTGATAGTTCGATACTATTGATATTGTTATTTACAGTAAACTCATCAACTTGGTCAGAAATATTTCGTTATAATTTTTTCCGAATATATTAGATAACGGTGAATTTAGAAATATATAACAAAATAGAATAAACCAAGTTATTATTCCCTCTCTCTCTATAAAAGTTTAAAATTTATATTTTAAATTTTAATTAAATTGCATTTTAATAAAGTCTTCTAAGCTATGACAACTGATTCTTTATCAAATTTTTACATGATGTAGTCGGCGTATAGAACAAGAAAAGAATAATTAATTATGATAATTTAAAGAATATATATAATAGAATAAAATGTAAAAACTATTTAATCAATTTGAAGCCCAATTTTAAAAAATATTTTGCATTTATTATTAGTATTATAATTTTATTGGCATTGTAAAAAAATTAAGTATTTCAAAAGAAATCACATGGAAGATCCAAAAAGAACACAAGAATAGTATTGTATAGGCATAGGGGATATGGGATATGGGTTATGTTAAAAAAGTCAAAGAACTTAAAATAGAGTGCAAAATCTCTGAAAATTGGATAGTTTTCTCGCAAAATTTTAATATGCATTTGATGAATTGTTATCCGAAAAAAATATTCTTAAATACGCTTGGACCAGAAGCATGGATCAACTTATCAACAGCAGATTAAGCTAAATATATAAATATAATAATAAAAAATCTTCCAACTATGATATTAGTTTTTGTGTAACTTTATATAATTATCAACTTAGTAATTTATTACAGAATTCTTATATTTAAATTTTAGTTGTTTAATTATTGAAGAGCTGAAACGAACTAACTTATAAATCAAAATTGTAATTTTTATTGTAAGCTTAGATTTGAAATCAAAAGTGAGAAATTTGGTTTTATTATTTACCTACAAAAATAATACAGCAATGTCAGTATTGCTAACGGAAAATGCGTTCAGAATTTCTATAAAGCATAGGAAAAGTCCATTAATATAAAATTATTTAATTTAATTTTATGTTATACTATTTTATATTACTCCTCAATCACATTAAGAGTTTGCAGTCTCTGCAAATAGAAGAATTTGAAGAAGAGCATATGTAGAACCAGATGGGTTAAGAATTTGTGGACAATTATAACTTCAATACTTATAGAGTTATATACATAGAGTCCAAAAAATGCATAGTTTGCACGTTTGCAGTATGACTTTTGTATTCAACAGGTTCAACATATTTAATTATATGTACTTCTCTATTATCAATATTTTTTTAGTTTAATTTCTCTTATGTTATATTAATAATCTTGGTAAAATTTACATGTATAATAGGAATTATATTACTATTTGTAACATTATCAATTTCATTCTTAAATTCTAAATCATTAATTTGTACTTTACAATTGCTAAATTTTATAATGGTACTATTCTTGTTAGTGTATTTGTGTTGTACACAATTTTGGTTCATATTTGTGATAGGTAATTTTTTTGTTATAATAAGATCAATATTTATTTCGTCTACAGAAGTTATGTTATTAAACTTTAATCTACAAGTATTAGTTTTTCCAAATGAATTACGAATGCATTCATTCTGATGAATCTTTAAATTTTTCTTTAAAATTATTTCTCTGTCATTTAAATAAACATTTATCTCTAACAACTATTACTTTCTCTATGGCGTTATCTAATTCTTCTTGCTGCTCATTTGTAAGAGGAATTATTAAGCTATTGTAGAATTTTTTATTAGTATACACCTATCCCCCGATTTACACGGTACTTTTTTTACACGGTTTAAAAAAAAAAAAAACGGTAAAAAAACGGTAACAAAATTTATATATTGTGACATGACTATAAAAAATAACAAAAACGGGGAATTCCCAAAAATGCAGCATATACATTGAGTATACATTTCACAATAGCTTTCATATTACATAATTAGTTCAGTCTATGGTCGGAAGCAAAAGCGTGCAAATGGTTGAATTTTTTTCTTATAATTTTTCAAAATAATTAAATATTAGTTTATTTACACAATCAGTAGTGTTAAAAAAAAATAATTTTTATTACAATTTTGAAATTTGGAATAATTACTTACATACATATAAGCGTAAGTAATAAATCATAATTTTTGAACCACTTTTATAAATTCGGTGTAAACGTTTAATAGGTTTATGATGTTTTTATATTCATTTTTAATTTCCGTTTTAACAAATGATTTTTTCATTTACCATTAAATAAATGAATCATTTTTAATTTCTGTGTAAATAAATATCTAAATTATACACATTTGTTTGTTTTTTCGATTTACACGGTTTTTCATAGTAAAAACAAAAATTTCGATTTACACGGTTTTCTGAGGAACCAATCTTCCGTGTAAATCGGGGGATAGGTGTACTTTGTGATACTTATTACGAAAATTAGGAATTTATCTTCTATTAGAACAATATTGCGAATAAAAGGAAGCACAGTTGCTGAAATGTTATTTGTCAATTTCGTCATGAGGTAGTATACATTTAATTAGCTCATAAATATAATATCGGTCATTTTTTCTAATTGTCTATTAATAAGATTTATATCTGCGTACATTTGTAAAGTAAATTTTGATTTGTCAACGAGTATTAACATCTCGTTCGTGTTGTTAGTAATATTTTTAAGATTTTCGTTTAATTTTATTGTTCGTCGTTTACATGTTTTACTACTTCATCCAATTTTTTTATTAAATTATTGCTAATGACTACTTGTTTGTTATTGTTAAGTTAGTCAGTCATTTGTACTAAATTCTTATCTAGATTTTGTAGATGTTCGTTTGCATCATTGTCCATTGACAATTACATGTTATAAATTTCAGACCAGTTCCTATAATATTAATATATGTGGTACAATAACATTAAAATTATGTTTAGTAGTGTATTTATATATGTTCTGGGACAAAGGAAATGTGCAAATAAAATGTGTAAAAATTGTTAAAATTAATTTTATACTGCATACAAATTAATGAATATTTAAAGAATTTTTGCACATTAATTATTAAGTAATTTTCACTTTAATGAAATTCGAAACCGCTTTAATTTAATTAAAAAAAATTATACTTGATTATAATTGCAATATGTAATATTATAATAATATGTAATATGATCTAAATTGGTCTACTTTTCTAAAACTTTTGGGAATTTTAAGGGTCAATGAATTGAAATTTCATTTTTTTTCTACTTCCAGTTAAGAATAATATGTAACTTGATCTAAATTAATTTACCTTTCTAAAACTTTTGGTAGTTTCAAGGGTCAATGAATTGATTCGGATGTACGTGCATTAATATTGTTTTTTCACGTTTAAAATTTAGCATAACCAGATAATTAATTAAAAAGGTCAAAATATTGGAAATAAAATTCATGCCCCATACAAAATAATGCACATTTTGCTCATTTTTGCACATTTTAATAGTTTATATGAAATAAGTAATTCTTCGCAAATGTGCAAAGTATTGAAAATAAATCCCATACCCCAACAAAATAATGGACATTTTGTTCATTTTTGCACATTTTAATAGTTTATATGAAATAAGTAATTCTTCGGAAATGTGCAAAGTATTGAAAATAAATCCCATACCCCAACAAAATAATGTACATTTTGTTCATTTTTGCACATTTTAATAGTTTATATGAATTAAGTAATTCTTCGCAAATGGATAAAATATTGAAAATAAATCCCATACACCATACAAAATAATGTACATTTTGTTCATTTTTGCACATTTTAATAGTTTATATGAAATGAATAATTCTTCGCAAATGGGCAAAATATTGAAAATAAATTCCACACCCCATACAAAATAATGCACATTTTGCTCAGTTTTGCACATTTTAATAGTTTATATAAATAAGTAATTCAAATTCTTCGCAAATGTGCATAATATTGAAAATAAATTCCATACCATTCAAAATAATACTAATTTTGTTAATTTTTGCACATTTTAATAGTTTATATGAAATAATTAATTCTTCGCAAATGGCCAAAATAATCAAAATAAATTTCATACCACATACAAAAATAACGCCCATTTTAATAGTTTATATGAATGAAATGAGTAATTCTTCGAAAATGGGCATATTATTCTCGACCGGAAGTAAAAAAAAATTGCAATTATAATCAAGTATAAATTTTTTTAATTAAATTAAGCGGTGTCGAAGTAATTTTTCGCAAATGGGCAAAATATTGAAAATAAATTCCTACCCCATACAAAATAACGCACATTTAGCTCATTTTTGTACATTTTAATAGTTTATATGAATTAAGTAATTCTTCGCAAATGGGCGGCAAAATATTGAAAATAAATCCCATACCCCATACAAAATAATGTGCATTTTGCTCATTTTCGCACATTTTAATAGTTTATATGAATTAAGTAATTCTCCGCAAATGGGCAAAATATTGAAAATAAATACCTACCCCATACAAAATAACTCGTATTTTGCTTATTTTTGAACATTTTAATAGTTTATATGAATGAAATGAGTAATTCTTCGAAAATGGGCAAAAATAAATCCCATACTCCATACAAAATTATAAACCTTTCTTTTATTTGTGAACGCATTAAGTTTCGATTAAAAATATTTATACTTAAGCGTAAATTTTAAATGTTTTTTTACTTCCGGCTAAGACTAATATATGATCAAAATGGATTTTTTTTTTACTTTTCCAAAAGTTTTGGGAATTTTAAGGGTAAATTATTTCGGATTCAGTTGAAATGGTCAAATGAAATGGGTGAAATATTGAAAATAAATTCCATACTCCATATAAAATAATGAACATTTTATTCATTTTCGCATTAACTTTCGATTAAAAATATTTCACTGGCTGAGGGGCAAAAGCACTTAAGTCATGATTTATAGTTTGTCAGAAAAGCTTTTTTATCGAATATGTTCTGCTACTTTTACATTTGACAATTGTATATTAAGATTTTTTATCCATTCCGAATTTCAAGTAGTTTTACAATTAATTCTAAACTTCCTGGCAACCCTTTTTTTGGCCCGCAATTAGTTTTAGTAATTTGGCTTGGTTGATCAATGTAGAATTGTATAAAATATTACATTCAGATCGAGTTAGATGTTTTAGCTAAAATATTCGATTGTCAGTGAACTTGGCTTAGGCGAAGTAATTTTTTTTTTTTTGAAATTCTGAATTAAATGGTTTTGCCCCGTAGTCTGAAATTTATACTTAAGCGTAATATTCATTTTCTTTTTACTTCAGGCTAAGAATAATATATTATAACATGATCTAAATTGTTCTCATTTTTTTACTTTTCCAGAAGTTTTATGAATTTTATGAGTCCATAAATTGAATTGGTGCATTATATATTGTTTTTTTCTCACTTTTAAATTTCGCATAAGTCATTACTTAAATTTTTAAACTATCAATTTTAGCGATTTAATTATAATTTAAGGGGAATGAATTCGTTTTTTGTCAAATCAATTATTATCGGAACAATAATATGATGCGGCAAAGAATTTAATTTTAAATATATTTTATTAAAATCCTGATTTTTTGTTAATTTTATTAATTAAGTAATAAGAAATTATTATTAACGTAAATTTGATAACCTATCGCAAATAATTTTAAAGATACATATTTTATTTTTCTCAATTAAATGTTAATTCATCAATTAATAATTCATTATTACTGAAAAATCAAATATTTATGCTTAAGTTCAAGTAATTTTTTTTACTTCCTAAATTCAATCCAATAATTATTATTAATTATGAAGTATAATACATTATTTCATTAATGACGATTTCGATGGCCTGCATATATGAATCCAAAATTAAAATATAAATCCGAATCCTCAACGTATAATATTTTTATATGGGAAACTTCAGCGGGATCATTCTGAAATTTCATAGGAAAATGTTATAAGTTCAAAAAAGCACTTTCAGGATATTCATGAGCCTGTATAAAGTACATTCATATTTTTTTTAAACTTATTGATACTTCTTTATAAAATTGATTTTTTTTTTCAATAAAACAAATTATATAATATTTTATAAGCAAATTCTAATATTTTTTTTTATTTTCTATCCATCACACTTCAAATTATGTAATTATTGCGTTTCATACTATTTAATGAATTTTATTTTCTTTGCAATGGATTTTCTTGCGATGAATTTTCTGCGAGGAATTTTTTATGGGTATGAAGTTTTCTTGCGAAGTATTTTCTTGTGCTGAGTTTTCCTAGCGATTAATTTTCAGCGATGAAGTTTTGCTGCAATGAATTTTCCTAACGATTAATTTTCCGTGATGAAATTTACTTGTACGAATTTTGCTAACGATTAATTTTCTGCTATGATTTTTGCTTGGCTACGAAATTTTCTTGCGATGGATTTTCTGCAATGAAATTTCCTGCGATGAATTTTCCTAGTGATTAATTTTCTACAATGAATTTTTCTTGGCGATGAATTTTTCTTAGTGATTAATTTTTTTGTGAATTTTTTTTTAGACGTTTTTCTTTTCAAAGTCAAAAGTAGTTCACTAAAAGTAATGCCATTATTTTTAGACGTTTAAAAGTAATCGCATACAAAGTCAAAAGTACGTAAATGTTTGCGTTCTTGTATAAATAAATATAGAAATCCTAAATACGATTATAAATACTACTTTTCTAACAAATATATATATGAACAGGCACAAATTGAGAGAATAGATAATTTTATAATTAAGACAGTAAGAAATCATTACAATAACATTCAAAACATTGAAAATAACTCAAATATTAGTCATATATATTATCCAAATGATGAATATTTCAAAAAGACGTTAAGAACGGGACATATTCCACCAGAAGCATTCATCTATTTGGATATAAACAACTATATTCAAAATGAAGATGGAATACCAATAATTTATCATGTATATAGAAGGTCAACCGATACAACAATAGTATACAATTTAAATGATATAAATTCAAACAATATTAGATATGATATAAACATAAATCAAAAAGATGCAAAACTAAGATCCTTAGCAGATAAAAAAATATGGTGGTTACAAGAGAATGTGTAATACTAATAAAGGAATAATATTCAGTTTTTTCTTTTGTATTTTTATTTTTATTAAATTTTGTTGTTAAGTTTTAGTATTGTCGGTTAAGTTTTATGTATTAATTAAAAAAAAAAAAAAAGTTAATTTAAATTGGTTTTTAAATTTTTCCAAATAAATAAAAATATTATGAAATTAGAATTAAAAAAAAAATAAAAAATAAAAAAATATAGTAAGAACAAAATACAAAAATTCAATAATCATTTAAGATGAAATAATGTAATTTTTTAGAGTGTCCAAATAAGGGCCATTAAAAACTAAATTAGAAAAAAATAATAATATACAAATTCTATTAGCTTTATATGGAATAAAAAATTGTTATACACTGTATAAATTAAAAAAAAATAAATAAAGCACTATTCAAATCAAAAAAAACAAAGTCAAAAGTAGTTCACTAAAAGTAATGCCATTATTTTTAGACGTTTAAGAACATATTTGATAAAAACTTCATACCCATGAAAAAATTCATCACAAGTAAATTAATCACTAAGAAAAATTCATCGCCAAGAAAAATTCATTGTAGGAAATTAATCACTAGGAAAATTCATCGCAGGAAATTACATTGCAGAAAATCCATCGCAAGAAAAATTCGTAGCCAAGAAAAAATCATAGCAGAAAATTAATCGTTAGCAAAATTCGTACAAGTAAATTTCATCACGGAAAATTAATCGTTAGGAAAATTCATCCCAGCAAAACTTCATCGCTGAAAATTAATCGCTAGGAAACCTTATCACAAGAAAATACTTCGCAAGAAAACTTCATACATAATTAGTTCAGTCTATGGTCGGAAGCAAAAGCGTGCAAATGGTTGAATTTTTTTCTTATAATTTTTCAAAATACTTTTTCAAAATAATTAAATATTAGTTTATTTACACAATCAGTAGTGTTAAAAAAAAATAATTTTTATTACAATTTTGAAATTTGGAATAATTACTTACATACATATAAGCGTAAGTAATAAATCATAATTTTTGAACCACTTTTATAAATTCGGTGTAAACGTTTAATAGGTTTATGATGTTTTTATATTCATTTTTAATTTCCGTTTTAACAAATGATTTTTTCATTTACCATTAAATAAATGAATCATTTTTAATTTCTGTGTAAATAAATATCTAAATTATACACATTTGTTTGTTTTTTCGATTTACACGGTTTTTCATAGTAAAAACAAAAATTTCGATTTACACGGTTTTCTGAGGAACCAATCTTCCGTGTAAATCGGGGGATAGGTGTACTTTGTGATACTTATTACGAAAATTAGGAATTTATCTTCTATTAGAACAATATTGCGAATAAAAGGAAGCACAGTTGCTGAAATGTTATTTGTCAATTTCGTCATGAGGTAGTATACATTTAATTAGCTCATAAATATAATATCGGTCATTTTTTCTAATTGTCTATTAATAAGATTTATATCTGCGTACATTTGTAAAGTAAATTTTGATTTGTCAACGAGTATTAACATCTCGTTCGTGTTGTTAGTAATATTTTTAAGATTTTCGTTTAATTTTATTGTTCGTCGTTTACATGTTTTACTACTTCATCCAATTTTTTTATTAAATTATTGCTAATGACTACTTGTTTGTTATTGTTAAGTTAGTCAGTCATTTGTACTAAATTCTTATCTAGATTTTGTAGATGTTCGTTTGCATCATTGTCCATTGACAATTACATGTTATAAATTTCAGACCAGTTCCTATAATATTAATATATGTGGTACAATAACATTAAAATTATGTTTAGTAGTGTATTTATATATGTTCTGGGACAAAGGAAATGTGCAAATAAAATGTGTAAAAATTGTTAAAATTAATTTTATACTGCATACAAATTAATGAATATTTTAAGAATTTTTGCACATTAATTATTAAGTAATTTTCACTTTAATGAAATTCGAAACCGCTTTAATTTAATTAAAAAAAATTATACTTGATTATAATTGCAATATGTAATATTATAATAATATGTAATATGATCTAAATTGGTCTACTTTTCTAAAACTTTTGGGAATTTTAAGGGTCAATGAATTGAAATTTCATTTTTTTTCTACTTCCAGTTAAGAATAATATGTAGCTTGATCTAAATTAATTTACCTTTCTAAAACTTTTGGTAGTTTCAAGGGTCAATGAATTGATTCGGATGTACGTGCATTAATATTGTTTTTTCACGTTTAAAATTTAGCATAACCAGATAATTAATTAAAAAGGTCAAAATATTGGAAATAAAATTCATGCCCCATACAAAATAATGCACATTTTGCTCATTTTTGCACATTTTAATAGTTTATATGAAATAAGTAATTCTTCGCAAATGTGCAAAGTATTGAAAATAAATCCCATACCCCAACAAAATAATGGACATTTTGTTCATTTTTGCACATTTTAATAGTTTATATGAAATAAGTAATTCTTCGGAAATGTGCAAAGTATTGAAAATAAATCCCATACCCCAACAAAATAATGTACATTTTGTTCATTTTTGCACATTTTAATAGTTTATATGAATTAAGTAATTCTTCGCAAATGGATAAAATATTGAAAATAAATCCCATACACCATACAAAATAATGTACATTTTGTTCATTTTTGCACATTTTAATAGTTTATATGAAATGAATAATTCTTCGCAAATGGGCAAAATATTGAAAATAAATTCCACACCCCATACAAAATAATGCACATTTTGCTCAGTTTTGCACATTTTAATAGTTTATATAAATAAGTAATTCAAATTCTTCGCAAATGTGCATAATATTGAAAATAAATTCCATACCATTCAAAATAATACTAATTTTGTTAATTTTTGCACATTTTAATAGTTTATATGAAATAATTAATTCTTCGCAAATGGCCAAAATAATCAAAATAAATTTCATACCACATACAAAAATAACGCCCATTTTAATAGTTTATATGAATGAAATGAGTAATTCTTCGAAAATGGGCATATTATTCTCGACCGGAAGTAAAAAAAAATTGCAATTATAATCAAGTATAAATTTTTTTAATTAAATTAAGCGGTGTCGAAGTAATTTTTCGCAAATGGGCAAAATATTGAAAATAAATTCCTACCCCATACAAAATAACGCACATTTAGCTCATTTTTGTACATTTTAATAGTTTATATGAATTAAGTAATTCTTCGCAAATGGGCGGCAAAATATTGAAAATAAATCCCATACCCCATACAAAATAATGTGCATTTTGCTCATTTTCGCACATTTTAATAGTTTATATGAATTAAGTAATTCTCCGCAAATGGGCAAAATATTGAAAATAAATACCTACCCCATACAAAATAACTCGTATTTTGCTTATTTTTGAACATTTTAATAGTTTATATGAATGAAATGAGTAATTCTTCGAAAATGGGCAAAAATAAATCCCATACTCCATACAAAATTATAAACCTTTCTTTTATTTGTGAACGCATTAAGTTTCGATTAAAAATATTTATACTTAAGCGTAAATTTTAAATGTTTTTTTACTTCCGGCTAAGACTAATATATGATCAAAATGGATTTTTTTTTTACTTTTCCAAAAGTTTTGGGAATTTTAAGGGTAAATTATTTCGGATTCAGTTGAAATGGTCAAATGAAATGGGTGAAATATTGAAAATAAATTCCATACTCCATATAAAATAATGAACATTTTATTCATTTTCGCATTAACTTTCGATTAAAAATATTTCACTGGCTGAGGGGCAAAAGCACTTAAGTCATGATTTATAGTTTGTCAGAAAAGCTTTTTTATCGAATATGTTCTGCTACTTTTACATTTGACAATTGTATATTAAGATTTTTTAT
The DNA here is from genome assembly GCA_963920725.1 of Rhamphomyia laevipes. Taxonomy (NCBI): domain Eukaryota; kingdom Metazoa; phylum Arthropoda; class Insecta; order Diptera; family Empididae; genus Rhamphomyia; species Rhamphomyia laevipes. The sequence continues at coordinate 50,229,650 of OY987255.1, read as the reverse complement.
CCATTCCGAATTTCAAGTAGTTTTACAATTAATTCTAAACTTCCTGGCAACCCTTTTTTTGGCCCGCAATTAGTTTTAGTAATTTGGCTTGGTTGATCAATGTAGAATTGTATAAAATATTACATTCAGATCGAGTTAGATGTTTTAGCTAAAATATTCGATTGTCAGTGAACTTGGCTTAGGCGAAGTAATTTTTTTTTTTTTGAAATTCTGAATTAAATGGTTTTGCCCGTAGTCTGAAATTTATACTTAAGCGTAATATTCATTTTCTTTTTACTTCAGGCTAAGAATAATATATTATAACATGATCTAAATTGTTCTTATTTTTTTACTTTTCCAGAAGTTTTATGAATTTTATGAGTCCATAAATTGAATTGGTGCATTATATATTGTTTTTTTCTCACTTTTAAATTTCGCATAAGTCATTACTTAAATTTTTAAACTATCAATTTTAGCGATTTAATTATAATTTAAGGGGAATGAATTCGTTTTTTGTCAAATCAATTATTATCGGAACAATAATATGATGCGGCAAAGAATTTAATTTTAAATATATTTTATTAAAATCCTGATTTTTTGTTAATTTTATTAATTAAGTAATAAGAAATTATTATTAACGTAAATTTGATAACCTATCGCAAATAATTTTAAAGATACATATTTTATTTTTCTCAATTAAATGTTAATTCATCAATTAATAATTCATTATTACTGAAAAATCAAATATTTATGCTTAAGTTCAAGTAATTTTTTTTACTTCCTAAATTCAATCCAATAATTATTATTAATTATGAAGTATAATACATTATTTCATTAATGACGATTTCGATGGCCTGCATATATGAATCCAAAATTAAAATATAAATCCGAATCCTCAACGTATAATATTTTTATATGGGAAACTTCAGCGGGATCATTCTGAAATTTCATAGGAAAATGTTATAAGTTCAAAAAAGCACTTTCAGGATATTCATGAGCCTGTATAAAGTACATTCATATTTTTTTTAAACTTATTGATACTTCTTTATAAAATTGATTTTTTTTTTCAATAAAACAAATTATATAATATTTTATAAGCAAATTCTAATATTTTTTTTTATTTTCTATCCATCACACTTCAAATTATGTAATTATTGCGTTTCATACTATTTAATGAATTTTATTTTCTTTGCAATGGATTTTCTTGCGATGAATTTTCTGCGAGGAATTTTTTATGGGTATGAAGTTTTCTTGCGAAGTATTTTCTTGTGCTGAGTTTTCCTAGCGATTAATTTTCAGCGATGAAGTTTTGCTGCAATGAATTTTCCTAACGATTAATTTTCCGTGATGAAATTTACTTGTACGAATTTTGCTAACGATTAATTTTCTGCTATGATTTTTGCTTGGCTACGAAATTTTCTTGCGATGGATTTTCTGCAATGAAATTTCCTGCGATGAATTTTCCTAGTGATTAATTTTCTACAATGAATTTTTCTTGGCGATGAATTTTTCTTAGTGATTAATTTTTTTGTGAATTTTTTTTTAGACGTTTTTCTTTTCAAAGTCAAAAGTAGTTCACTAAAAGTAATGCCATTATTTTTAGACGTTTAAAAGTAATCGCATACAAAGTCAAAAGTAGTTCACTAAAAGTAATGCCATTATTTTTAGACGTTTAAGAACATATTTGATAAAAACTTCATACCCATGAAAAAATTCATCACAAGTAAATTAATCACTAAGAAAAATTCATCGCCAAGAAAAATTCATTGTAGGAAATTAATCACTAGGAAAATTCATCGCAGGAAATTACATTGCAGAAAATCCATCGCAAGAAAAATTCGTAGCCAAGAAAAAATCATAGCAGAAAATTAATCGTTAGCAAAATTCGTACAAGTAAATTTCATCACGGAAAATTAATCGTTAGGAAAATTCATCCCAGCAAAACTTCATCGCTGAAAATTAATCGCTAGGAAACCTTATCACAAGAAAATACTTCGCAAGAAAACTTCATACCCATAAAAAATTCCTCGCAAGAAAATCCATTGCAAAGAAAATAAAATACATTAAATAGTATGAAACGCAATAATAACATAATCTGAAGTGTGATGGATAGAAAATTAAAAAAAATATTAGAATTTGCTTATAAAATATTATATAATTTGTTTTATTGAAAAACAATCAATTTTATAAAGAAGTTTCAATAAGTTTAAAAAAAAATATGAATGTACTTTATACAGGATCATGAATCTCCTGAAAGTGCTAATTTAAGATCAACAGATATATCGCGTAACTAATCTTAGTATCAAATTTAATTGAAAACGGGTAAAACTTACTTTAAATGATTTTTTGAACTTATAACATTTTCCTATTAAATTTCAGAATGATCCCGCTGAAGTTTCCTAAATAAAAATATTATACTTTGAGGATTCGGATTTATATTTTAATTTTGGATTCATATATGCAGGCCATCGATATCGTCATTAATGAAATAATGTATTATGCTTAATAATTAATAATAATTATTGGATTGAATTTAGGAAGTAAAAAAAAATTACTTGAACTTAAGCATAAATATTTGATTTTTCAGTAATAATGAATTATTAATTGATGAATTAACAAATTTAATTGAGAAAAATAAAATATGTATCTTTAAAATTATTTGCGATAGGTTATCAAATTTACGTTAATAATAATTTCTTATTACTTAATTAATAAAATTAACAAAAAATCAGGATTTTAATAAAATATATTTAAAATTAAATTCTTTGCCGCATCATATTATTGTTCCGATAATAATTGATTTGACAAAAAACGAATTCATTCCCGTTAAATTATAATTAAATCGCTAAAATTGATAGTTTAAAAATTTAAGTAATGACTTATGCGAAATTTAAAAGTGAGAAAAAAAAACAATATATAAAGCACCAACTCAATTTATGGACTCATAAAATTCATAAAACTTCTGGAAAAGTAAAAAATGAGAACAATTTAGATCATGTTATAATATATTATTCTTAGCCTGAAGTAAAAAGAAAATGAATATTACGCTTAAGTATAAATTTCAGACTACGGGGCAAAACCATTTAATTCAGAATTTCAAAAAAAAAAAATTACTTCGCCTAAGCCAAGTTCACTGACAATCGAATATTTTAGCTAAAACATCTAACTCGATCTGAATGTAATATTTTATACAATTCTACATTGATCAACCAAGCCAAATTACTAAAACTAATTGCGGGCCAAAAAAAGGGTTGCCAGGAAGTTTAGAATTAATTGTAAAACTACTTGAAATTCTGAATGGATAAAAAATCTTAATATACAATTGTCAAATGTAAAAGTAGCAGAACATATTCGATAAAAAAGCTTTTCTGACAAACTATAAATCATGACTTAAGTGCTTTTGCCCCTCAGCCAGAGAAATATTTTTAATCGAAAGTTAATGCGAAAATGAATAAAATGTTCATTATTTTATATGGAGTATGGAATTTATTTTCAATATTTCACCCATTTCATTTGACCATTTCAACTGAATCCGAATTAATTTACCCTTAAAATTCCCAAAACTTTTGGAAAAGTAAAAAAAAAATCCATTTTGATCATATATTAGTCTTAGCCGGAAGTAAAAAAACATTTAAAATTACGCTTAAGTATAAATATTTTTAATCGAAACTTAATGCGTTCACAAATAAAAGAAAGGTTTATAATTTTGTATGGAGTATGGGATTTATTTTTGCCCATTTTCGAAGAATTACTCATTTCATTCATATAAACTATTAAAATGTTCAAAAATAAGAAAAATAAGCGTTATTTTGTATGGGGTAGGTATTTATTTTCAATATTTTGCCCATTTGCGGAGAATTACTTAATTCATATAAACTATTAAAATGTGCGAAAATGAGGAAAATGCACATCATTTTGTATGGGGTATAGGATTTATTTTCAATATTTTGCCCATTTGCGAAGAATTACTTAATTCATATAAACTATTAAAATGTGCAAAAATGAACAAAATGTACATTATTTTGTTGCGGTATGGAATTTATTTTCAATACTTTGCACATTTCCGAAGAATTACTTATTTCATATAAACTATTAAAATGTGCAAAACTGAGCAAATGTGCATTATTTTGTATGGGGTGTGGAATTTATTTTCAATATTTTGCCCATTTGCGAAGAATTATTCATTTCATATAAACTATTAAAATGTGCAAAAATGAACAAAATGTACATTATTTTGTATGGTGTATGGGATTTATTTTCAATATTTTATCCATTTGCAAAGAATTACTTAATTCATATAAACTATTAAAATGTGCAAAAATGAACAAAATGTACATTATTTTGTTGCGGTATGGGATTTATTTTCAATACTTTGCACATTTCCGAAGAATTACTTATTTCATATAAACTATTAAAATGTGCAAAAATGAGCAAAATGTGCATTATTTTGTATGGCGTGTCGAATTTATTTTGATTATTTTGGCCATTTGCGAAGAATTAATTATTTCATATAAACTATTAAAATGTGCAAAAATGAACAAAATGAGCATTATTTTGAATGGTATGGAATTTATTTTCAATATTATGCACATTTGCGAAGAATTTGAATTACTTATTTATATAAACTATTAAAATGTGCAAAACTGAGCAAAATGTGCATTATTTTGTATGGGGTGTGGAATTTATTTTCAATATATTGCCCATTTGCGAAGAATTATTCATTTCATATAAACTATTAAAATGTGCAAAAATGAACAAAATGTACATTATTTTGTATGGTGTATGGGATTTATTTTCAATATTTTATCCATTTGCAAAGAATTACTTAATTCATATAAACTATTAAAATGTGCAAAAATGAACAAAATGTACATTATTTTGTTGCGGTATGGGATTTATTTTCAATACTTTGCACATTTCCGAAGAATTACTTATTTCATATAAACTATTAAAATGTGCAAAAATGACCAAAATGTGCATTATTTTGTATGGCGTGTCTAATTTATTTTGATTATTTTGGCCATTTGCGAAGAATTAATTATTTCATATAAACTATTAAAATGTGCAAAAATTAACAAAATGAGTATTTTGAATGGTATGGAATTTATTTTCAATATTATGCACATTTGCGAAGAATTTGAATTACTTATTTATATAAACTATTAAAATGTGCAAAACTGAGCAAAATGTGCATTATTTTGTATGGGGTGTGGAATTTATTTTCAATATTTTGCCCATTTGCGAAGAATTATTCATTTCATATAAACTATTAAAATGGGCAAAAATGAACAAAATGTACATTATTTTGTATGGTGTATGGGATTTATTTTCAATATTTTATCCATTTGCAAAGAATTACTTAATTTATACAAAATATTAAAATGTGCAAAAATGAACAAAATGTACATTATTTTGTTGCGGTATGGGATTTATTTTCAAAACTTTGCATATTTCCGAAGAATTACTTATTTCATATAAACTATTAAAATGTGCAAAAATGAACAAAATGTACATTATTTTGTATGGTGTATGGAATTTATTTTCAATATTTTATCCATTTGCGAAGAATTACTTAATTCATATAAACTATTAAAATGTGCAAAAATGAGCAAAAATGAGCAAAATGTGCATTATTTTGTTTGGCGTGTCGAATTTATTTCGATCATTTTGCCCATTTGCGATGAATTACTTATTTCATATAAACTTTAAAATGTGCAAAAGTGTTCAAAATGTGCATTATTTTGTATGGGGCATGGGATTTATTTTCAATACTTTGCACATTTGCGAAGAATTACTTATTTCATATAAACTATTAAAATGTGCAAAAATGAACAAAATTAGTATTATTTTGAATGGTATGGAATTTATTTTCAATACTATGCACATTTGCGAAGAATTTGAATTACTTATTTATATAAACTATTAAAATGTGCAAAACTGAGCAAAATGTGCAATATTTTGTATGGGGTGTGGAATTTATTTTCAATATTTTGCCCATTTGCGAAGAATTATTCATTTCATATAAACTATTAAAATGTGCAAAAATGAACAAAATGTACATTATTTTGTATAGTGTATGGGATTTATTTTCAATATTTTATCCATTTGCGAAGAATTACTTAATTCATATAAACTATTAAAATGTGCAAAAATGAACAAAATGTACATTATTTTGTTGGGGTATGGGATTTATTTTCAATACTTTGCACATTTCCGAAGAATTACTTATTTCATATAAACTATTAAAATGTGCAAAAATGAACAAAATGTCCATTATTTTGTTGGGGTATGGGATTTATTTTCAATACTTTGCACATTTGCGAAGAATTACTTATTTCATATAAACTATTAAAATGTGCATTATGTTGTATGGGGCATGAATTTTATTTCCAATATTTTGACCTTTTTAATTAATTATCTGGTTATGCTAAATTTTAAACGTGAAAAAACAATATTAATGCACGTACATCCGAATCAATTCATTGACCCTTGAAACTACCAAAAGTTTTTGAAAAGTAAATTAATTTAGATCAAGCTACATATTATTCTTAACCGGAATTAGAAAAAAAAATGAAATTGCAATTCATTGACCCTTAAAATTCCCAAAAGTTTTAGGAAAGGAAATCAATTTAGATCGTATTACATATTATTGTTCTCGACCTGAAGTAGAAAAAAAAATTGCAATTATAATCAAGTATAAATTTTTTTAATTAAATGAAAGCGGTATCGAATTTCATTAAAGTGAAAATTACTTAATAATTAATGAGCAAAAATTCTTAAAATATTCATTAATTTGTATGCAGTATAAAATTTATTTTCAATATTTTGCACATTTTAAATATTTTTAATTAAATTAAAGCGATGTCGAATTTCATCAAGGTGAAAATTGCTTAAAAATTAATGTGCAAAAATGCTTAAAATACTCATTAATTCATATGCAGTATAGAATTTATTTTAACAATTTTTGCACATTTTATTTGCACATTTCCTTTGTCCCAGAACATATATAAATGCACTACTATGTTTAGTTAACCTTAATTCTCTACTTAATAACGTGTATATACTCATCGGATTGCGCGCTTAAATTTAACGATTGTATGTTTATAATCAATCGAATTTATTATTTCTTTATACTGCTTTAAACCACTGATGTGCAGAATCTTTGTATAAGAATCTATAATTAGCTTTTCGTCAAGTTTGAGCAAGGCAAAACCATTTTTGTTGTTAACATTGAATAATTCGATCGATTGTCCCAAAATATTCCAAATATACGAAAAAGTAAATTATTAGGAGTTGCATCGGAAATAAGAGAGAGGAATGTTACTTTCCTTTTTTTTAATTTAAGTTTTTATTAATTCATTTAACATTATTTTCACATGATACAAGCTATTTATAAAGGTTTTAGATACTTGATTATCTTTACAATTATAACATTATATATATTATTATACCAATATTACGACAGATGAAATTAAGGAAAAATTCAAAAATAAACCCTATTTACAATTTTTACTTAATGCTAGATCCTAAATTAAAATTAATGCTAGACCCTATTTACAATTTTTTACTTAATGCTAGATCCTAAATTAATTTTTTTTTTTAAATTTAAAACTAACTTTATTAAACATTATACAAATTTTTTATTAAATTAGTATGAGATAAACAACAATTAGTTTTAAATTTCATGCTAACTTCATTAATTTTAAATTCAATTAATTTAGTTTTAGAAGAATTATGAAGAGAAATGGTAGAGTAATGCCACGGCAGGTTTAAAATCATTTTTAAAATTTTATTTTGTTGAATCTGCAATTTCTTTATATATACGGAAAGAAAAAATAAGAGCCAGTAATATATTTTATATACACCCATAGCTATATGCATAGGACATATTAGGACAGTGCGTTTTTATAGTTGGTTTTGTTATATTTTATAGGAAGTAGTTTTTGCAATTGTCGCTATATTATATAGTACTAATTCTTATTATTGCCAACTATGTATATAGCTAAAATCTTTTTGTATAGCCACTGGTACTATATTTTATAATATATTTTAGATATTGAAATATGGCTTTCTCGGCTATATATTTAATAGTCATTGTTATAGAAGACAGCATGTTTCTGCTATAATTATTGCATAAATTGCTAAGGAAAATAGTTATTATGAATATGTAATATAGCAGGCAAGCATAAACCAGTATTTTAAAATACCATAAAGCATAGTAATTTTAATATGACATTATAGTAATGATAATAAGAATAGAGTACTGCGTCACATATATATTATGATTGAATTGGCTACGAAAAAATGACTGCACTGCATAAGAAAATGGAACTTTTACTTATTGCAAATAGGAAGCTGTGCTATATTTTTAGAGAGTTTGTTTTCGAAGCTATGACAGATTTAGTGATATACCATGAGCAGAAAGCACATAAAAATGTGTACAGGTACGGTATCTGTACACCTTTTTATGCGTTTTCTTCTCATGGTATATCTGAGATACCACAGAATCCTTCTTTTCTTACCTATTAATTAATATATAAAAAAAAGAAAATACATAAGAAATTTAATTTTCCTTTTTTATTAATATTTATTTTAATTTATAGTTATTAAAAGAAAGAACACTTTTTGTAATTTATTCTAAATTACAGTGTAAAATATGGTATAAAATGAATTTTATAATTTTTAAAAAATGAAAGATTTAGAAAGTTATACCAATAATGAATGTTATAGCTTTAAGCTTGTCAAAATAAAATTAATCATTTTTTTATTATTTATTATACATTTCAATTTCATTTTATAATTGTAAATTATTCCAATTTTATAATTTATTATACATTTCATTTTATAATTGTAAATTATTCCAATTTTATAATATTAAATTAATTAATTAATTTTAAGTGTTTCCAATATTGGAATTTTAAATTATCATATAATAACGTATTATAATATATAGTTTATAAAACGAATTACTAAGTAATTGAAACAAAATCAAAATTTTATATAACGTAAGATAGCATTAAGTTTGTAAAAATAAATTTAGTAATATTCTTTACGATTATATTTTTTTCTTTTAATTTATATTTCCACATAAAAAATAATTTGTTAATTGTAACTATACAATTTCAAATAACGTAAGTGACACTTCGAAGCTTGTGCAAAAAATAAATACTAGGAATATTAAACTGATCATCAATCTTTAATAACTCATATGAATTTTTGAATTCAACAACATGAGAAAATTTGTGACAATCGAAATAGCAGGTTTCTAAACATTGGAAAATTAAATATATATTCTCAGCAGATACAACAATAAAGTCTACTACACCAAAAAGAGGAAAATCTTCGGAATTACCGTATTGTATTACAACTCCATTTTTGAATAATTTCGAATTAATTTTAATATATTTGTAGCACTTTATCTCTTTGTCGTCAATTTCGTAATTTTGAAATATTTTTTCATATTTCGCAAAATTTGGGTATATTTCTTTACCATATGAAATTAGATCTTTCCAGTTGCTTTTTTCTTTTATATAAATATTTTGTAATAAATAATGTTGGGCTATTGTGTGACACAATTTTTTTCGGGAAGTAGTAGATATTGCTATCTTCTTTAAAATTTTGTGCTTGCCTTCAAACCGCATCGACCATAAATTAAGCACTGGTCCCATAGTATCCATAATTCTTGGATAGTGCATGATAAAATGATGTTTTGGTTTTAAAGATAATTGAAAAAGCACCATAAATTTTGAATGATGTTCTTTTATTAAGCTCTGGAGAACTTTAGAAGATGTGTTATTAACTATTTCAAGATATAAAATATCCATTATTCGCTTTAATAAAAGAAATAGTTCCCAATGTTTATTACTTTCTGGTATAAAATCACTTATTAAAAGTGGCAGATACTTACACAACCACATAATTTCGGAGGCTGAATATCGCAATTTATTATTTTTTATATGATCTTCAGAAATACATTGTGGTTTATTAATGTTACCATATGAAGGAAAATCAAAATATAAGATTCTATTATTTAATTGATCTAAGGAAAAAAATTTATCGACTTTAATATAGCATTTTAAAATAAGTGCTATTTTATAATTAAGAACACCCTCTAACATATCATGCATGAGATCTACGGAGAAATTGTTCGTTGCTTTAAAACTGTTAAGTTTATTGAATAAACAGTCACCAACAATACCAGTTTTTGAAACGTCATTTAAAGTTATGTCAGCTGAATAATTTGTTTCACTTCTTAAAATTAAACTATTTTCTTCTAAGAAGTTTTCGCCAATACTTCTATGCATTTTACAAATTCGACAATAATAATTTGCACGAAAGCATTCCGTGAAACCAAGTATAGAATTGACGCCTTTATTATCTCCAACTATAGCTGCCAAAAAAAAATATACGTTTCTACCATCTATTTGTATACCATTATTTTCTAAAATTAAAAGTTCATCTAAAACACATTGAAATATTTTATTTCCGAAGGCTTTTCTGTCTAAACTAAAAACGTTACAAAAATATTTTCCAGCCTCGATTTATTAAGTGGTGGTAAGACAGTAACAGAAAAATATATTGCTGCTATACTTTGCAATCCAGCTCTTGAACCCAAAGCATTATTACATTCAAACTCATCAAAATACATTACTAGAGGTAAAACTATTTCATTAGAAAATTTGGCTGTTTTATTTTTCCAAAATGTGGTTTGAATTAAATTGGATACTCCATCGTTTTGGTGATTTAAGAAATTAATATATTGCTTAATATTCTCAAAATTATTTGATGAATTGAAAAATACCTTTAAAGTTTGAATTAATGAAATAAAACTTGCTTTAACTTCAATAGTTTTCATAAACGTTTGATTGGCTTTGTTAAATTTTTCAATTCTTTCACCAATTACTATAGATTTTGGTGTAATATTTACAGAAGTCTCTTGAAACATTTTAAATCTACGATACTCTGTGGAAACTTTTGTTAAACTATCACATAATGTCGCAAACACTTTACTAATTACTGGATACGTAATCTGCACATTCATATTTTCAGTAATAATTTTTTCAGCTGTAACAAATACATCAGAACGCAAATAAATCAAGTATGTCTTGTACAGCTTTTCTATTTATACTTGAATTATTATAAAGTTGACTAAGAAGTACAGAATTATGTTTATCAATACACGTTTTTAAATTATTTAAACTTGATTCTAAAATATTTGCTTCTAAATTATTGTGTGCAGATGTATTAAAAATAAATGGTCTTACGTTATTTAAATTTTCTGATAGTTCTGTAGTAAGTTGTTCAACGGTATCATGCGCATTAAAGGATATTTGTTCTAAATTATGTGCTTTAATATGGCGTTGAAATGAATTTAATAAAGAGAATTTACGTTTATTTGGACACAAGTTACAAATAAATATAGATTCATCTTTATGAAAATATGTAATATGATTTAAAAAAAGCTGCTTAGTTGTAAAATGCTTAAAACATTTAAAGCATTCCATGATAAAATTACTAACCTTAAAACTACTAATGTTAATAATTACAAAAAAATATATACTATAAACTATTCTTATATAATAATAAAAATATTTAATTGTAAAATCAGTAAAAAAAATATAAGCTTACGCTTCTGACAAATCGGCAATCAAAGCGCTAGACCTTGTAAATGATTTATCATGTTTTGTAATAATATCGTAAATAAATTTTTGTATGAACATCCAAATTACTTCACAATCTTCTTGATATTCAGCATCTAATGACTGTATAAACAGGAATCAATAGCTTCTAAAGGTTTGCTGTAGTGGTATAAAACGTCATTTATGAATACGTATGATCCTTGCACTCGATTTTTGAAGAATAAAATAAATTAAATTATAAGTATAATATATATATACATAATATATATATATAGTCATACATACCATAAGATTCACCAACCAGGTATATAGTTGGTTGTAATCTTTGATTTTTTTTTTCTTAAATTTTCTTTTAAATTTTGTTGACGCTCTAGCAGTAGGCTGGTATCCTGAAAGCAAAAAATTGTATTTGTTATGTAAGTAATCAAAGCAATTAAAGTAATTTCTTACAGTTACTAAACAAAGAAATGAACTAAGAATTTCTTCTGATGTTAGTTTTATTCTTTTGTTTTCCTGTGTTTTTTTTTTACAAGCCGATGCTGCTAATATCTTCGCCAACAATTGAAATCCTGTCAGTTCATTTTCAATTACCAACAATTGTGTCTTGTTTTGACGGCTTTTTATTATAATAGTCTACTATTTTTTTATTAATACCAGCCCACTTTGTGAAAAGATTATTAGATTTACTTTCATAAAGTATATCAAAATCTCTAATTAACAAAGAAGAACCGTGTACACCACGAAGAAATCCAAATTTTGTGAAATAAGATGAAATTGAAAAATCGTCTGTGATTTTAAATAGATTCCGCCTGTAATTAAATGTTTCTTCCCAGTATATTTTAATTTTATTGATATCGTCACAATTATTTTCAAGGAAGGATACTTTTTCTTGGAAAACTGTCTTCTTCAGATTGGTTGACAATTGGTACTTCCAATTTTTTTTCTTTTTTTAATTTTCGTTTGAGATGATTATATACATCCCAAAGTTTACCACTGGCCAAGCTCTTACTTAGTTTACAATATGGCACATAATAAATAATTGGCGATTCGGTTGGAAATAGTATAGTGATATCAATTCTCAACTGAAGAAACCTTTCAGTTGTAATTTTAAATTGATCGGGATCTTTACACTTTTGAAACTCCTTATTTATTATCACCGACGCCAATAAATTTCTATGATGGTTATCTAATTTGTTGTTCTTTTCATAATAGCGTTGAATTATAACACCATTAAATCCTGATCCTAAATATTGTGCAATGGTGATGGTTTCTGATGAATTACTTGTAGATGGTAGTGGTTCACATACAATTGTGGAATCTAAATCCTATTTATAACATTATATTAAACATTATTATTTATAATATAATATTTATACATAATTTAATTATTTACCGCCAAAAATGAGTCACTTAGTTTTAAAAGTACATCATTGTTTTGATCAGTATGCTCAGCTGGATAACTGATAGTTGACAAATTGGACGAAACATCAGAATAATACTGTAAGAAATTTAATTAATTTGTCACTAAATTGAATAACAATAAATTATTATGTTGAAGCTTTTATGATACATCAGAACACCATCCAAAATAATTAATGTTTTGTTATTTACTTATGATAACATGCAGTTATAAAGTATTTCAAAAAATTAATTTGATAAAAAAAAATATTTATAATTAATTTTTAACTATGCAAACCATTAATGCAACAAGAAATCTACAAATGATTACAATTAAAAATTTAAATATAGGACTGTGCCTCCACTTGTTGATTTATAGACTGTAACAGTTTTGAAAATAAAAACTATTGTATGAAGTAAAATATAATTTTTAATCAATATCCTTAAAACTTTATAGGACCTTAATAATAACCTAGCCATAACATATTTTCTATAAAGCCTCAGTTTTTTATATTACGCTAATGTTTGACTTCATCTGAGATTTGTGTAAAATAAAAGTGTGCATTATTTTCTCAGATCAAATCAAACATTAGCGTAGTAGATGTGTGCATGGTATCAGATAATTCTGGATCAACCTGTCATTAACCTAAATATGTATTACATTAATCTAATTTGTATTTAGCTCAAAATATGATTTATTCAAGATTATTTTATTAAAACATGGAAGGCTTTGAAAATATGTGATGGCTACGTAAACTACTATATAAGAATTAATCTCCAATAAAGTTTTAAGGTTATTTATTTAAAATTATATTTTGCTTCATGATATATTTATATATATAAAGCGACTTTTTTAATTATAAGAAAATTCATTAAATGAAAAAACTTCCTATTCAGCATTACTTTTACATAACTGAATACATTTTTATTTCACTCTAATGTTTTTTTTTTATAACTGAGGTAGAACAAAAAAATAATCAAAATATGGTTATAAGATATATATGTATTTAATAGCTGTTTTATAATTATTCTCATAATAATAATACATATATAGCCACATCACTTGAAGTACCAATTACATATTCCAATATTAATTGCGATTCAATTGTAAATACTTAAAATTTACGAATTGTTATTGAAAATTCATCAATTATTGTTATATATATATATATATATATATATATATATATATATATATATATATATATATATATATATATATATATATACTGTAAGAAATTACTTTAATTGCATCATCAATAGCTAGTTTACTTTATGCAAAATGTGCTGCTGGTCTTCATAGAACAGGTTCAACATACTCGAATATTTATGGCTTTGTAACAATTGGTGAATTTTTAAGATTTACAATTGAGTCGATTTTAATATTGAAATATGTAATTAGTGTGATTGATGTTGCTATTGATGTATTATTATGACCATATTTAGGATGATACCTTACGAATTTATGGAATGAAAATATAATAATTATAAAACAATTATTAAGCATAAATTTTATAAAACAATAAATTATTGGTAATGCAATAATTTACTTTTAATAGCGTAGCTATTAAAAATAATTTTGTAAATGCTGAACCAGCTTCTTCCATCTTCAGAAGTCACAAAAGCATATACTGCACCATAATGAAGTATGTTACCAATACCTAATGCTGTTGAATCTAATAATGTGAAAGAATTCGTATTTCCATTCTGTATTGAATTGAATTTTTTATATACAATATATATTATATATATTGTATATAAAAATATAAAAATATAATATATTATATATATTGTATATAAAAAATTCAATTCAATACAGAATGGAAATACGAATTCTTTCACATTATTAGATTCAACAGCATTAGGTATTGGTAACATACTTCATTATGGTCCATTCTGTATTGAATTGAATTTTTTATATACAATATATATTATATATATTGTATATAAAAATATAAAAATATAATATATTATATATATTGTATATAAAAAATTCAATTCAATACAGAATGGAAATACGAATTCTTTCACATTATTAGATTCAACAGCATTAGGTATTGGTAACATACTTCATTATGGTGCAGTATATGCTTTTGTGACTTCTGAAGATGGAAGAAGCTGGTTCAGCATTTACAAAATTATTTTTAATAGCTACGCTATTAAAAGTAAATTATTACATTACCAATAATTTATTGTTTTATAAAATTTATGCTTAATAATTGTTTTATAATTATTATATTTTCATTCCATAAATTCGTAAGGTATCATCCTAAATATGGTCATAATAATACATCAATAGCAACATCAATCACACTAATTACATATTTCAATATTAAAATCGACTCAATTGTAAATCTTAAAAATTCACCAATTGTTACAAAGCCATAAATATTCGAGTATGTTGAACCTGTTTTATGAAGACCAGCAGCACATTTAGCATAAAGTAAACTAGCTATTGATGATGCGATTGCGGCTATTAAAAATTATATTGTTACAAGACAACTGCTGGATGAATGTGTTCATAAGCATAAATAGAAAATATATATAAACCACATCGAAGTATATTACCAATCCAAATAATGCTTAAATGTTAAAGAATTTTAGTTTTAATTTATATTGGATTTACCATTAATTTTTCTTTGAGATAATAATTGCTAAAAAGTAACAGGAATAGCTTTGATGTATAATGTTAAATGTCATTCTTTAATTTTTTTTAAAAAAACTTAATTATCTTATTACAATTTTTTGAATGTCGCGCATAATATTAACTTTTTTTTAAAAAAAATCCGAGAATATTATTTAATTTTATAACATACCTGTGCGGAGCCAAACTCGGCTTTATATTTTTTCCAAAATAATTGCCGTGGTCCACTTTTTGGAAGGAAATTTACCAGTTCCTCATAATTTAAAGATTTAAATGATTCAATTGTATATTCTTCATCTTTATTTTTAATTATTAAACAAATTATAGGTATGAAACAAAAACACATAAAAACATGCAAAAGTAGGAATATGAAAATAGAAGTTTAATGGAATAATATAATATATAAATTTTACTGGATATGTAATATATACTTACTAATAAAAAAGTAGGTAAGTAAATCTTCAAATCCCCATTGAGTAAGAATTTGTTCAATGAATGCTTTTCCAATGGCGTCCATTTTATATCTTACTCTTACTAATTATTTCTTAGTATTTTTGTATAATTTTTATTTAACACTTTTTATTATTTACTCTATTTTATTGTTTATTTAAAATTAAAACAACCACTGTTTACAATTTCCGTTGATTTAATTAATTATCACGTTTTTTTTAAATTTTATTTTTTATTTGTTTTTATAATTGCGCTACTTACTTAATGCCGGGCGTGAATATAAAAATAAAATATGGTATGGTGAATTAAATACAAATATTGTAAGATGGTCATGGTTGTAAGTTTGTTTGTTTGGTATTTGCTATATATAGAAGAATTACAGTTTTTTTTTATAGTATATATAGCTCCCAGAGTTATTGTATATATGACATAATTTTATATAACATCGTGTGGCGTTGCTATATATTTTTTTATTTTATAAGAACTGGTGAAAATTCTATTTAGTGTTTCCAGATCTCAATTTTAAATTATTGTTAAAATAATTGAGTTTTAAATTTTGAACTTGGTGTAACGTTAACTGAATATGGATAAGTAAATAACACAACACTCCACTAATGACAATACATATGCGCTTGTGAAGAGTTATGTTTTCATATTATTTTAAATTTAATTAGAATTATCATTTGATATTAATAATTTAACTAGTTTGTTTAATTTTCATTCATAAATTTATGTATGTATGTAAATAAAATTGGAAAACATCTTTTTTTTCATAACGGTACTGTATTAGTTACATTCAATATAAATGCATTTTTTTCTACTGAAATATAATCCATTTTCATTGATAAATATAAAAAATATATTAAAAATCAGATTTTGCGATTTTATATGGAGCAATAGGGTAAGCGATTTCCACCAGTCGTAGTGGTGTGGTGCCTTGTCATTTGGGTTTTTATTTAACGTTAGTGGTGCCTTATCATTTGGGTGTTACGTTGACTGAATTATGTGAGACACAATGTATGATATTTTACAAAATATCAAGTTGAATTATTACAAATAAATAAAACTTCATATTTGTGTTTTACATTAGTCTACAAGCTTACATTTTACTGTAAAGAAGAGTAAATTTACATTATTTAATCTAAAATATATAAACTTAAAATATACTAACTATGAATTTTACATTTGAATAATAGATCATTTTACCATATGATTTATAAAATTCGAATAACTGGAATTTTACAAGATTTTTATTATATACCATTTTTAGATTAAATTAAAAATTAAATTAAACATTTTTCAAAATATTTTAAACATTTTTCAAATAAAATTAAACATTTTTCAATATAAAATATATTGAAAAATGTTTAATTTTATTTGAAAAATGTTTAATTTAATCTGAAAATGGTATAGTGTAATTTCATTGGTGGTGCTATTTTTTTACTATATGAACTTGTATAGATTTGCTATAATATATAGCAGAATTAAGTATTAGCATAGTAAATAGCTCCCAATGTATTACGAATATGACATTATTTTATATGCATGTGTAGTGTTGCTATATTATATATTTTAATTTGAAGAGTGGTGAAAATATAATTTAGTGTTTCCAGAGAGTATTTCCAAATTATGTTATTATAATATTAAACTTTTTTTGTATTTTGTAAATCCGATGTTCTAAAGATACGATTTGGACAGTAAAGAGGGGGAAACTTCGTATTAGATATTTTCTATACGAAAATTTCTGTTCAAAATTGAATTTCGCAGCTTCATTCGTTTCGCAATTGCAAATTCTTGATCTAATAATTTCTAGACTTTTCAAAACATTATATCCCAAGAATTGATTTTTTTACACAACAACGTTGTATTCTATTTTTTGAACGCATGGAGCTGTGAAGTTCTAATTTGATCAGTACATTAGTCATTAAAAATAAATACGATCTGCAAAAAAACATTTTCAAGTTCGATTCCACGGACCGAGATATAGTCACATATATAGTCATGGCTCCATTACTACTGAAAGATCAATGAGAATCTTTTTACATTTACAGATGGTATAGCTTTCGATATATAGTATAGCACCTCTATAATAGTATTTTGTATTATTACAACACCCGTCTTATTTATGCGCTCTCTAATCCTATTTATTTTTAATTGCCTATGTTGCTGTCCAAATTAGAACTTCGTAGCTAAATTTGTTTAGCGATTACAAATTCTTGATCCAATTAATTCTCAATGCTCTTCTAAACATTATATTCAATAGAATTGATTTTTTTTACACAATCATCTTTTGTTTCTTATTTTTTGAATGCGTTAAGCTATGAAGCTCAAATTTGGACAGCACACAGGTCATTAAAAATAAATAGGATTTGCAATTTTCAATTTCGTGCCACGGCCCGAGATATAGCCTCTAAACCTAAAAATGTATATAGTAATTTTGGTATAGCTCTTTATATCTATATATTAGTAGCACTTACAGAATTGAATTTTGTCTTTTTACCACACCCATCTTATTTATGAAACCCCCAAAATTCCCATGTAAATAATTTCTTTGAGGCTTTATCTCTCTTACTTAATAAAAGTATATTAATAAATATTAAAAACATAAGCGGAGGTAGATATGGTATAATGAAAATGTCTATTATATTACATACGATATTTTACCATATTATTTAACTACAAAATGCATTGTAGTTATGTATTTAGTATAATGTCATACATAATATAGTACACTTTTCAGTTACATATAGCTACATCCACTATGTTTTTAAAATAGAATTAATAATTATGTCGGCTATATAAATTTACAACATTTACTAATAATATATTACCGAATATCATATAAAATACTTCCTATTTACATAGCTCTTGGTGCAATATTTTAGTTCCGTTACATATAAATTATCATGAACGGCCTCTTAATATATATAAACACATGTAATAAAACCTTACTTATATTAATGATTGCTATGGCGTTTTTTTTTCGTGTACATTTTTGCACAATCTTGCCAAACTGCACACTTAAAAAAATGTTACCGTATGTAATGCAACAGGTTATGTATATAGGTCCAGTGCAAACTTGTATAAAAATATAACATATTGCTTGCATTAAATGATTTAATGGTATTTGAAATATAGTTTTAAGCAATTTACTTTAAAATTTAAAATGTTTAATGCATTAAAATTCGATGTATTATAAATTAAAAAACAAATTTTCGTTGCATTGAATTCTAATACAACTAAAAATAAAAACCAAACTTTCACAGCATTAAAATGCAATACATCAAAATTAAATAACAAATTTTGATTGCATTGAAATCTAATACACCAACAAATGAAAACTAAACATTCACTGCATTAAAATGTGATACATGCAGGGATAAAAAATCACATTTTCTACATTGAAATTAAATGCACTAAAACTTAAAATTAGTATGTTATTGCATTAAAATTCGATAGAGCTTGTAATAAAATCATTTCGTTTATGCATTAAAATCTGATGTAGCTAGAACGAAAAATGTATAGTTTATTGCACTAAAAACTGATGGACCTAGAAATAAAATCCCTTGTGAACTTACAGAGGAAGCTGCAATATTTGTTGCTGCAAAATCATATGCATGATGCATAAACAAATATATGATTGTACCAAATTTGAATGTACCTATAAATTAAATCCAAAAATACAATAAAACTAAAATATATGTTTAGAATAATGTATTTATTAAAAAGTTTATATTAGATTTATATTATATTGCTTAATATATAATTTTTATTACTTTTATTAGAATAATACATTCGTAACTATGTTTGAATTGTACCTCTGAATATTTAAGATAATTTTTTAAATTTAGTTCCCTAGAAAAAAATTTAGTTCCCTAGAATTTTTATGCGGGTAAAGTACCGATGTTTAGACTCATACCGCATAGTCCACATCAAAATTATTGGCCCCATTCTCCGAATCACAGTAGGGTAATGAGTTAAGAAATGTTGCTTAGGAGTTAAAGTTTTTTGAAAAACATTTACAATTGTGGATAAATGTAAAGAAATTAAACTTTCCAAATTAACTATATCATTTTTACGGATTTCATAAGAAAAGATAATTTTCATTATTTCCAGGACACTACTAATACCGACCCATTGCGAATCATGTTCAGATCTATGGAATCTGCCGAAAATAAATGGAAAATGAGTAACTAAGCATAAAATCTGTATTGCATTTTGTCCGATGTTACTTTTATCTAAATTAATATTGGAAGGTTTATTTTTTCTGTCTTTGAAACCAAAATTATACGAAGAAATGCAATCATTGATTTCATTTAAATTTCGAAAAACTTTTTGATCTAAAAAAAACTCTAATATATATTTTAAAATAAGGGAAACAAACCCTTCGAGGGCATCGTGCATAATATCTACGCTACTGTTTTTAATAGTATTAAAATAAGTTAAGTCATTTAAAGCTGATTTTCTATAAATGCCCGCTGTATTACAAAGTTTAATTTTTTTTAAAGGTGGCTGTTTCATTAATACGTCATAACATTCTTCATTTCTTAACAACAATTTATTCTCTGTTATAGAAACTTGTGTATTTTTTTTTTCCATTGAACATATTCTACAAAAGTTATTAGCTGAAAAAGATTTTGCAAAACCTAATAAATCATTAGCTGCTAGATTGTCATGT
Organism: Rhamphomyia laevipes; assembly: GCA_963920725.1. Taxonomy (NCBI): domain Eukaryota; kingdom Metazoa; phylum Arthropoda; class Insecta; order Diptera; family Empididae; genus Rhamphomyia; species Rhamphomyia laevipes. The sequence continues at coordinate 50,208,862 of OY987255.1, read as the reverse complement.
GACAGGGAAACTAAGGCGCCATACAGATATCCGATACCTTCCACCAAAACTCCTAAAGTTTCAAATATTTTTATATCATTAATGATAGGTTCTAATATATTATTTAAATTAAACGTGGTAGCCAAATCATTTACATAGAATAAACTAACTAAAAAAATATTGTCTAAATTTGATTTAAATCGGTTGGGATAATTTATGATGGTAAAATAAATCGCACCTATTTTATGAATAATGACTTTGCTTCCTAAAACTTTAGCTATCTCGAAATCATCGTAATATAACTGAAGCTGTAAAAATTGATGTTTACTGAATTTTTCTTTTAATGTACTAAATGCAAGGCCACAGCATGGATATTTAAAACTATCTGTTACGCAAATATGAGAATTTTGATGTTCGATGAAACAATTTCTAAAAAAATCATTTAAAAAAATCTGTCTTATGGTTTGTGTTATAGGAACAAAATAAAAATGATTTTGAATATAGTGATTCGTTTATATGAATTAAGATTTTGGTTGAAACGCATTTCCCATCTGTAACCTATAGAAAGTTCTGTAGGAGCAACATAAAAAGGATTTTTTTTAAACGTATTACGCCTACGATATTTTGAACAATATTTTTTAAATATTAATGCAGTTTCATTTTTTTTAAACTTTTTTTCATCATCACTACACCGTTCAAAAGAATCTACAGCACCTACTACCAAATTTTTAGTAGAAGTTAATATTTTAGAAATAGAATCTTCTGGAATACCTAATTGATTTAAAGTAACATATAAATTATTTAAATCTTCCTCGCATGGTTTCGTAGTTAAATTTGTGGTTTCTGATGCGGCAAAAGAATTTGAACTGGTAGTGTTTGTAAAGTCTATGTCAAAATTTGAAACATTTGGTATTTGAGCATTTATTAATTGTAGTGGTATACAGTTCTTATTTTTTATATGTTTTCGTAAACCTGAGAATGTATTAAATGTACTCAGGCAATCTTTACTTATGACACATTTAATATTATTCAGACTATTTTCTATTAAATGCTCTTGCAATTTTAAATGAGTAATAATATAATTAATTTTTTTGAATTGAGCTCCACACAAAAAGCAAGTATAATCCATTTTATATTTTATTATATAACTAATAATACTTTCAATATATTTTATTATTGTAATAATACTTTTAATTGTAATTCTTAAAATCAGAAATTAAAATTTGTGGATGATATTTGCATTTACATTAGATAAATAATTAATAAAATAAAAAAAAAGTACATAATTCTTATTAAAAAAAAAAGTATTTACATAATTCTTATTTGTACCAGAAAAAAAGTATATTGTAATTATTGTAACTTATAACAAAAAAGAACAAAAATTGTTATAATTACGTACCATTATTTTTATTTAATTCCATACTAATTTTATTGGCAACATCTTTAATTTTAGTTGGAACTTTCTTGTCTATTTTAAAGAAATAATGCGAAATAAACAACCAAAAATTTTTTACACTTTCATCAAATTCTTGATTACAAATGTAATGAGCCTTAAATAGGATATCAATTCCGTCAATTACATTAAACTGAGTTGGTAAAGGTATTAGTTCTGATTCTACACAAAGTAGAAGCGATGTTATGGCCTTTTTATTTTCACCTTTTGCAATTAGATAAGGACTTGATCCACCACTTTCTTTCAATTCCTCATTGGTCAAATTAAGCTGTAAATATAAAAAATAAATAAAAATTGAGCAACTTATTTTTTTAAGGTATTACATTTTTGAATAAAATTAATCTGTTGATGCTTTCATCGAATGGAATCCTTTGAATTTTAGCTGATGATCTTCCCGATGCAGTTTGGGGTAATAAATTTAATAAAAATAAAATTCTTTGGTACGATTGAGTCCATTCTAAAAAGTTTTAAAATTACTTTAAATTGTTAGAAGTAAAAATTAATTTTTTTTTTATTACCATCAAGTTCCAAAATCTTTGAAGTAGTCGGTCCCTTAAAACCAATCCATACTTTTTCCACTACAGCTGCAACTTTTGGCCAATCATCAATAAAACTACTAGAGTGTGTAGGAAATCTTAAGTTAAAGTCGTATAATATCTAAATTTGAAAAAGTTATTAAAGTGATTCAAATAAAATATATATTTCCTTACCAAATCTGGGCTGGTGAAGAAAAATGGAAAAGCTTCAGAAACTTTAGGCATTGATTTATTTTGTAGATAATTTTGACGATAATCGAGTGTTGAAAGTAATTTTTGTTTAATAAAATCTTTTTGGGTATTTGTATTTAAATTTTTTAAAATAATGAAGTCTTCTTCGTAATCGTTTGTACAGCTTACACCAGCATTACTTTCTTTTATATTTTTTTTATCTTTTTCAGAACAATTCAATCTTTTTTTTTTAATTATCTCAAAATTTTGATTACTTTTATTATTTTCTATTTTATATAACTTATTTCGTATGTGGTTTAACCTGCTCAAAATATATCCTCTGTTATGTTCTCGGTTATATAGTAGATCCTACAATACAAAAAAATAATATGAATTTCGTCAGTTGTCTTCAATAAGAAAAAAATATGAATGTACCACTCCACCAGTGTCTTTATTATGGGTGTCTAATTGAGGGAATAATTTAATTATTGCAACAGCTAAAGCCAGCTTATGCTCATGCTCCGGATGATACGAAAATTTTCGTACGAGTAAACTTACACCTTCCCTTATAACCGCCCTTCTTTCGACATCTGATAGAGATGGTAATTCTTTAAGATCATCTTGCTTATTCTTTTTTATCAAAACATAGGCATTTTGTGACTTTAAGATATATTTTTCAAGTTCCTGTATGATAGGCCTTAATCAGTAAATGAATTTAAAACCGTTGGAAAAAGGATATACCTCTACGTTAATAAACATATCATGTCCTATACGACAATTGTGTCGACTCAATGCTCCTGGAACTGTATTATCACGAAGTGGCTCCTTCTTCATTTTTATTTTTAGGCAATATTCAGGATGAATATAGTTTTGCATAAAAATATTTACAAAATTTTCTTTTGGAATTTCAATTCCACATGAATCACATAAGCAAGCAATATCGAGGACTGGTATGTCGGCGTAGATTCCAACTTGAAAATTATTATAATCAAAACGTCAATAATGAAAGTTTTAATGAAACTTGATTTACGCTTCATGTAAAGTAAGCTTACATTAAATAAGATTATTTAATGTTAGTTTGCTTTACGCTTTATTTGATGTAAGCTTACATTAAATAAGGTTATTTAATGTTAGTTTGCTTTACGCTTTATTTGATGTAAGCTTACATTAAATAATGTTATTTAATGTTAGCTTGCTTTAAGCTTCTTTTGATGTAAGCTTGTATTAAATAAGTAAAATTGCGGACATTTTTTTTTTAAATTTATGTATAACATTTTTTAATAAACTGAACCATGAAATATATGTTTTTTTATTATTCGATAATGCTTTAATTTAATGGAAACGTATATTTTTTTATATGCAGAATATTTTATTTCTACTTTACATAATACATTTTATGTAATGTAATTTTACTTTACATAATAAAAAATATTGTATACATGCACAAAACTATGGAATTATGAAATTTAATTAATTACAGAAATACTTATTTGACAATAAAAAATCCTCATAAGTCCAATTTTCACCAAGTCTATTAATTTTTATATATTGTTGTTGGTCTTTTATATAAACTTTAACAAAAATTTCACTTGCACTACTCATAGACATAGTTAAAAAAAATTCAATTTTGTTCAATTTGTTTTAATTTTTAATTTTAATTTTATTATTTGTTTTAATTTTAAATATTATATACTTTTTTTTTTAACACCAAACACTTTTTTATTTTTTTTACCACTAGCAAAACAATTATAGGCATCGATCAATTCTTAACTGCTTGAGAATGCGCGAGAAAATGCAATTCAATACAATATAAATTTAAATATTATTCTATTTTTTCTTTATGCTTAAATATGGTAAAAAAATAAGCACGACGAAACACGAAAAGTGATTGTTTAGTTTTTTTGCACTGCAAGTGTACATGCACGAAAACACAAACAACAACAAAAAAAAAAACAAAATAGAAAAAAAAAATTGCGTGTAATTTCTGAGTGTAGAGAAAATACACGCATGAACAAAGGTTTTTATATTTTTTTCCTATTAGAATAGCGATTGTACATATACGCACGTAGGAGGTTAAATTGGGTTTAATGTTTTTTTTATTTATGAACGCACGTTGAAGGCACGTTGAAGTAGAACTACTTTAAAGCGCGTTACATTATAAACGTAGGTTACTGCATTAAATAGTAAAAATTGTACCGTTTTTTTCATGTTTACACACAAAATGTATACACGTTTTAAATTATTTTGTTGTATGCACATACAAATACAATTGAATATTCTTTTTTTATAATCTTTATAACAGCCTTTAAAGCAAGTTACATTATAAAATTAGTATAGTTGCATTAAATAGTAAAATAGTAGTATTTTGCTATAAAATATAATGCTAATTACAGTATATTATAAAAATTGTAGTAGCTTGCAACGAAAACTAATGTAGCACTATTATATTACATATTTAATGCAAGCGTAGTCATGTATTATAATTTTTGTATGCATTATATAGTCAGCAATACAAGGCTTACATTAAAATATCAAGCAAATTTTCTAAGTGTGTGGAGCGCCATAAAGCATAAAAGCTTGAAATACAACTTTAAATATTATAATTTTATTGTGAGAATTCAAAAATGATTTTCTATTGATTAGTGGATACAAAATTCTTATAGTGATGTTTATTTTATTGAATAATTTTGCGAAGTCAGCATTGAACGTTAGCTTTTTGTCAAGGTAAAGTCCTAAATAACGAATGTTGTCCGACCAACAGATGGATTCGCCAGAAACTATGAGGTTCGAGCTTGGTAGTAGTTCTGATTTCCTTCTTCTACTAAAATAGATGGCTTGTGATTTATTAATATTGATTTTAATTTTCCATTTGTTAAAAAATTCAGTAGTTTGAGTTAAAGCTATTTGCAAATTATGAATTACAATGTTTGGCAGAAGGTCAGAAGAGAAAATAGCTGTATCATCAGCAAATATTGATGAGTTACAGTTTGAAAAAGAAGGGAAATCACTTGTAAAAATGCCATATAATGTTGGTGATATAATTGAATCTTGGGGAACTCCTGCATTTATGGACCGAATATCAGATACAGTAGATTGAATATAGACTTGAAAAAATCTGTCTTTAAGAAAACTTTTAACCATAGCTATTAAATAAAGTGGAAAATTTAAGATAAGCATTTTAAATATTAAAGCATCATGCCATACAGTATCAAATGCCGCTTGGATATCTAATAAGACTAGCCCTGTCGATTTTTTTAACTCAAGGTTATTTTTAACATGATTTTTAATTCTTAGTAGAGCATGAATTGTATTATGCCCTCTACGAAAACCAAATTGTTTTTCAGGCAAAATTTTATTTTCTTCAATAAAATTTATTTTCACGATTTAAATCTTTTTCTAATAATTTACCAAAAATAGGCAAAAGGCTGATAGGGCGATAAGAACTAACGTCATTTATATTCTTGTTTGGTTTTGGTATTGAAATGACTTTCGCTATTTTCCACTTATATGGGAAGTACCCCAATTTCAAGCAACTGTTAAAAATGAAAGTAAGAAATTTATGGCAACTTTCGGAAGCGCTTTAATGCAAGCTCCATTTATATTGTCATGACCACCAGCTTTTTTTAATTTAATATTGTTAATTAAAAAATTTACCTGCTCAACATCGACAAATAAATCATTGAATGAGCCTGCCAAATTCGAGTGAAAATTTTCAAGTAAAGAAGCTACATTTGCAATAATGTTGGAATCACTTAAGTTTTGTGCAATTAAGTTATTATCATAGAAATTATCTGCAAAAAGTTCTGCTTTCTCAGCATTAGTTATATATTTTTTATTATTTACTATAATTGAGGGAATATGTTTATATTTATTTTTAATAATATTAGTGATATTCCAAAAAGGTCTTGTTGAAGAGATGAGAGATGTGAATTCCAGTTGTTATTTCTAAATTCTAGTATTTTTCTTTTGCTTATTAAGAAAATTTAATTGAACTTTTAAATTTCTTAATCTAAATTGTTATTTCTAAATTCTAGTATTTTTTCTTTTAATTTGCTTATTAAGAAAATTTAATTGAACTTTTAAATTTCTTAATCTAAATCTACACCATTGACTACGAATTCTATTTCTATTACTAATGAGCTCTAATATTGATAAAGGTAATCGTGAAGTGTTATTTGGTATAATATTACATTTAGGAACACTACGCACAATGGCGTAATTAATAGCATCATACAGAATAGAAATGTTATTGTCTATTTGAGCTACTTCGTTGATAACATTTAAATTTGAATTAACATTTTGAATTTTATTTTTAATTAATCTTTCATAGTATTTCCCATTTGCATTTGAAAAATTAAATTTATCAATTTTTTTTATTATTGGTGCTCTATTTAAATTGATACATACCGGAAGGTGATCCGAGATAAGGTTGTTAGATACAATTGGCTGCGAGATGAAATTATGACAGTTTGTTAAAAATAAGTCCAGTGTAGATGGGTTTGAGTTTCTACTACTTGGTATATAGGAATAATTTAACGGATAAAGAATGGACATTTGTGACGTTGAACTTATTTCATTTAAAATATTACCCCAACAGTTACCCCTCCAGCAATTCTAATTTACATGCCTACAATTTAGATCACCACCTATTAAATAATTTTTGTTAATTCTAGCTAATTTCTTAATATCATTTTTGAAATTGTTGTTAACAACACTATTACCAGGAAAATAAACAAAATAAACATCCATTGATAAATTATTAGATAAAAAAATTTCTACACTTATCATTTCAATACCTTTAAAGTTTCTTAATGGTAATAATTTATGGCTAATAGTTTTTTTAATTATTATGGCAACACCCCCACCTCTGCCAGTTACTCTATTATAAGAATCTGTTAACCATTTCATGCAATAAAACTTGCAATTCGGTATATGAAAATAATTTTTTTTTATTTTAATTTTGGAATTTAAGCTTTCTTTTTGTTTGGTTTGGTTGTATCTTATTTTTCGATTATTACTGGTGTCAATAATTAAGCTGACCAGAATTGGAAAATGTGTGAGGAGGACACTTTGTTAGGATAGGGGAAAAAAGACAATTATGAGAAATTTTTTTTTAACAAAATAACAAAAAAATATGCTTTATTCAATTTAATTCAGGCACATATATATCACTTTAAGTATTAATTAAAAAAAATAGAATTGAAAATTAACAATACAATTTTAAATATTTTTTAGTCATGAAAACAACATAACAAAATTATCAATTTATTAAATAAATTATTAAAATTTAATAAATTGATAATTTTGTATTTATGTTGTTTTTATGACTAAAAAATATTAAAAATTGATTGTTAATTTAATTAATATATTTAATTATATTTATCACTCTTATGTATTTTTTTAAGAATATCTTCATTGTCCTTTAATAAATTACAAAATGATATACAATCTAGACTAATATTGCTTTTGACAATAATCATCGCTGCCAATGTTTCAACATCCAGTCTTGACTTTTCGGCAGTCCATAGATCATTACAAATAGAAAATATTCGCTCTACATTAGCGTTGGTTCCGGGTAAACACAAAGCTAATTCTACTAAAGTTTTTATGTTGTCACACGGAATATGTTGTTTCTTAAAAAAATTAAAAATAACGATCCATTTGTCGTCGATTTCAATTTCGGTCCATTCATTTTTGTGTATTTTTATGACATTATTTATTCTGCATACTTCATCGAATAATAAATTGTCGTTAATTTCAATATTAAATTTTTCTTTTGCAAATAAAACAGATTCAATTATTTTATTCCATTCAATTTCTTCATCATTCAATACTATCCAATCGAACACAGATATTGATTTGTCATGTTTAGTCCAATTTTCCAAATATTCAAATGCAATTTTATAAAACGTCATTGCCTCGTTTGCAAATTTTTTTTTTAAGCCGGGATTACTCTCTTCTAATTTATTTAAATTGGATGTTACAGCTAGTGGAAGAAAATTTAATTCAATTCGTGATTTGAGTTTTTCTTTTAATTGATTGCAATGCAATATTACTTCTGTTGAAGATATATCTGCTTTTTCAATATTTTTTATAACTAATTGAAACATTGTAGCTTGATTATGAATAAAATAAAGAGTAGGCTCAGCAGATTCATTCATAAAAAACTTTTTTAAAAGTAAAGGACATTTTTCCAAACTTAAAAAATATGCTTTCAAAGGCTCAAACATTTGCAACACCCGTTCTACGGCTGGCATTAAAGCTAGCCATCTTGTTTTGGAATAACCCAACAGTTTTTTATATTCAACTGATGCTTCCTCGCAGAAATTTTTTAATGAGGTTACTCTTACGGTGAATCGATCAAAATATAAATAAATTTGGGGAATAATAATTTCAACATCAATCGACATACTACTTGATGCAGTATTAATAGCATTGGACACAATGTGGGCATTGCAACCAATTCCAATAATAGTTTTTCCAAGTAAGTCCATGATTTTCTTATGAACATTGTTTGTGCCATTACGATTTATACCGCCAAAGTTGGTATTTGTGTTGTCAGCACAAATACCAATAACTTTATCAATGAGGTTGAAATTATCTATTATTTTTTTTAAATGATTTGATATTATTTGAGATGTCTCACCATTAATTGCTTCCATTGACAAAACTTTAGTTTGAATTCCTTTTTCAAAATTAAAATATCGCACCAAAACTGGATACAGTTTTGTATCTTTATGGTTTGAAGCATCTGAAAGAAGTGTAATAAATTTGGCCTTTTCTAAATCTTCCTTCAATTTTTCTTCTGCATAAGTTTGAAAAACGTTGCGAATTATTGCTTCTCCTTTAGTTCTTGCGCAGTGGAATTTTTTATTATAAAGAATTCTGTTAAGCTTTGACACACAATCCATGCTTCTGAAACTTTGGTTGTGCATTACCGTGTGATACGCAGTCACTCCTTCAGCAGCTGCTAAATTTCTCTCATCGTCTCCAAAAGTTGCACTTCGTAAATATTCTGTTACTTTCTGTGACATAGTGGCCGATGTTAATGATGTTTGGTGCTTTTTAGAAGAGATATGTTTAGTTATACTGGATCTTCCTCCTACTGCCACCTTAAATTCTGTAGAACACACAGTACACTTTACAGTCGAATCATCATTAGTTTTTTTATCCATCATTTGAATTATAAAAGGAAATTCTTTCTTCAAATTTGCTGTCAACTGACATCTTCGTTTTTTATTTGAATTTGTTGACATATTTTTTGATTATGAAAGGCAACTACAAAATCATATATTTAATAATTTAAAGGTATTATAATTATGGTTAACAAAAAAATTAAAAACTCAAACAACAATCAACCTACCTTGAAGTATTTGAAACTCGTTTTTAATGGAGAAATAAATTAAATTAAATTTTCAAGAATATAATTTTCCCAGAACCATGAAATCAAACAAAAAATGCACTTCACGCAAATCCGTATACAATTTGAATTTGACGTTTCGTATTTTTTTTTAATATCTCATGACGTGCTGTTCTACATTGTGTAGTTGTGTAGTATTTAATGTAGAATTTGTACAAAATTGAGTGCATTCAAGTTCGACTCATAGTATATGTACAAATGGAGTGCATTTTAAGTTCAACCGTATAAAATTTAATATTTTTAAGGCAAAGGAGGAAAAGGAGGACACATTTTTTGTACAGGAGGATAAAGTAGGACATACATTTTAAGAAGGACAAAACGGAAACAAGAAGGACAATCCTCCTCAAAGGAGGACGTATGGTCAGCTTACAATAATGTATAATCACCATCTTTTGTAAATTTATTTAATACGACATTTTCGATTTTATACGATATTTTCATGTAATTTAAATCCATCATGGGATTGATTTAATTTTAAAATGATGTTCATTTATTGAACTGATTTTTCCACATTTGGAGCTTCATATTTGATTCCTTTATACGGCTGAGCCATACTAAAGGCTTATGATCTATGCAGATAATAAATTCTCTGCCATACAAGTACATTCTAAAATATTTCACTGCCCAAACGATAGCTAAAAGCTCTTTTTCTATAGTGGAATATTTTTGTTCATTGTCATTTAAAGTTCGCGATGCGTAAGAAATAGGATGATTTAATTGACTTAGAACCGCTCCTATAGCAATATTTGATGCAGCTGTAGTCAAAGTAAAATATTTATCAAAATCAGGTGCTTTTAAAACTGGGTCACTGGTTAAAAGCATCTTAAATTTCTTAAATGAAATTATATATTCCTTATATCGTTTGAATTTATTTTAACATTGTTTTTTTAGTTATTTGACCATTGGGTAGACAACCTTGCATAATCACGTATAAATTTACGATAATAACTGGTAATACCAAGGAATTGCCGAATTCCTTTAATATTAGTTGTGGCCCTGCGGGTGCTGAACGAACATTGGTTGTAGGCAAAATCTTATTGGATAAGGATAAGTATAAAAATGTAAAAAAAAAATTAATGTCTCAGATTTGAGTAAAATTGGACACGTAGGTTGGTAGCATGATTGTCCACAAGTCTACCTAGATACAGGTCTGTAACGTCAGGGGGTCCATGGTAAAATTTCCGATTAAAATTTCGTATGCTCTAGACTAGAGCATATAGTAATTATTATCGAATTAGCATAAATTTTGGTACATATGATAGTTTCCGTATGTACTTGGCGCCTATAAAATTAAAAGCCGATACTCTTCAGTGGATCCATGCAAAAATCCATAATTACTTTTCATATGTTCAACGCTCTATATTATACAGTAACTTTCACCCAATTTTAATGATATTGCATTTAGTTATCTAGTTGATACTCCAAAAAAGTTTAGTTGGTAGGTTTAGTACGTTCATGGGAAACAAATATATAAGCAAACTAGTTTCCGAACAATATTTGCTTTATGTTCTACAGCATGCAATTATTATCCGATTTCAATGAAATTTGGTACACAGGTTGAGTTCGTGATTATGCATAAGAAGACACACGTAGAACAAAATCATTCAATGCGCGATAGAGACATGAAATATCAGCCGCTTTGGTGTAAAACTAAAAATGTATGAAAATATTTTGTGTCGTGGGGGTAGTAGAAAATATCAGCTACTACGTTCGATAGGGACAGGTTTTTAACAAAAAATTGTATGAACGAGAAAACTGTTATGTTGTAAATTCCGTTCTATTAAATAGTTTAGGTATAAAAAATCAAAGCTATACCAAAGAAAATAATAAGCCACTTTGTGTGAAAAATAAGCCACTTTGCGTGATGTAGGTAGCACGATAGTAAATATGCTGGCATGTAAGCAAAGCAGTATGTATGAAGGGGGAAAATTGTGTGTATTTTTATGTTGTCTCTGTCGACCAAAGCCCGCCTCTGAGAGAATATTTTTCGATTTTCTTTTTAAGTCAGAGTTTTTTGCACAAAAGTGTATTTTTGGAAAGACTTTTTTATTTTTGTGTAAAACAGTATACGCAAAGTAGAAAGTAATTACATGGAAAGAAAGTACAAATGCATTATTGTGTATATTTGCCGTTATGTGATAATGAACTTTTTCATAACACCGGAATAATAAGGTTTTGTTTGAAGGTCAGTTATGTCTGTAATATTTTTAAGCTGTTAACCCATCATAAATAAGAAAAGATGATAACACATTTTTTATATGTAATTTATTTATTATTCAATATAAATAAAATTGTTATGATATTTATAAAAAGCCCTATTATAGACATGATATAATAAAGATATTTTATAAATTTAGAATTTTTGAATAACGCAACTTTTGATAATATCTTATTATTCCCTCTGCCTGTTAAACCAAATTCATCTATACATTCTGCATCTTTTTTTGTTCTGTACTCGGTGGAAAATATGTAACAATTTGGAGAATATTTTCTGTGTTCGGCAGAAATTTCATCGTCTTTGTTCCAATGAAATATCTGTACGTTACAGTAGTAACATTGTACAATATCAGACGTATTTAAATCGAAAAATCCATTTAATGCTAGCTCTTTTATATATATTAATAAATATTTTAGGTCAAAACTTGAAGGTTTTTAAACGCTGCTCCTTTTTACTTAATAACGACATTTCAATATCAATAATTGCTATAAAATGAATTGTTGTATCCAGAAAGATTATTTACATTAGTTTTCTTTCGTTATGGGTAACGTTCTAATATATATGGTTCTGTAGCCAAAATTCATAAAGCTATATTCTACCTACAGTAAGTCATAATAAAATCAAAGAGTGGCTTAAGTATCAAGATGTACATACTTTACATTATCCGGCTAAAAAAAAATTTCGAAGAAATCATTATGTAACTCAAGATATAGATCAATTATATGAAAATGTACAAAAAAATCAACTATAATTATACATTTCTCCTTACCGTAATTGACGTATTTTCAAAATATGGTTGGGTTTATTCTCAAAAATAAAACTGGTAAAGAAATAACTAAAGTTTTTAGTAAAATTCTACAAGAAAGTGGAAGAAAACCAATAACAGTACAATCAGATAAAGGTAAAGAATTTATAAATTCAAATTTTCAGAATTTTTTGAAACATAATAATATACGTCAACGTTTTCTACAAATTCTATCTACACAAAAAGCTGCAGTTGTTGAACGATTTAATCGTACAATAAAAGAAAAAATGTTTAAATATTTTACAGAAACTTCCACTAAAAGATATGTTGATATTTTACCAAATTTAGTTAGTTCTTATAATAATTCATATCACAGTACAATAAAAATAAAACCATGATAGCAATCATGTTCAACACATTTATAAAATACAGAAATCTTTATAAAAAAGATCCTCAAATGCATGTTAATATTTTTAAAGATGATTATGTGCATATTGTTAGAAAAAAAGCTATTTTTGACCCCGGCTAAATAAAAAAATTGACCAAAGAAATGTTTAAAGTGTATAAAGTTATAAATAGACATCCATATCCCTTATTTATGTTAAAAGACTTACAGGGACGAGAAGTTGAAGGAAGATTTTATTATCAGGAGTTGCAAAAATTCAATAAAAAAGTTTTTAAACATTCATTTACTACGATGAGAAATATCATGAAGTACCTGAAAATATAAACAATGAGAATAATGAACCGATATTAATAGTTTTGGATGACTTAATGTTAGACTCTTACAATACAAAAATATGTGAATTATTTACAAAAGGATCGCGCCATAGAAATTTATCCGTAATTTTAATAACTCAAAATGTATTTCATCAAGGAAAACATTGTCGCGATATATCACTTAATTCCAAATATTTGGTGCTTTTTAAAAATCTTCGAGATAAATCACAAATACTTCCTTTAGCCAGACAAATTTACCCTGAAAATTCAAAAGATTTTCTGAGAGTATATAATGAAGTAACCTCGATTGCTTATGGTTATATTATATTCGATTTGATCAAATATACTTAATACAAAATATTAGATTAAATATACTTAATACAAAATATTTTGAATGTTATTGTACATTGAAACAATTAGCGGTGTCATTTGAAAAACATGAAACGTTTGAAAACAAATCGTCATTTGAAAACAAAAGAAATTGTGATCCAGAAGTTATAAAGATTATTTGTAAAATTGTTATAAATACTTTGAATGGAAATTGTTATAAATACTTTGAATAGAAATCAGAAAAGTCTCTGAACACTCTTATAATAAATTGTGTAAAAATAAAAAGTTGTTGCGCTGCTTAGCTTGCTCTAAAAAATCTACAAAAGTTAAAAGAAAACTTATTATACAGAAAGGGGAATTTTTACCTATGTTAATAGGATCAGTGTTATTGGGAATAATCGGTAACTTATTATCAAAATAAAATGAATAATCTACAACGAATGATTGTTATACCACCGCAACTGTATACAAAATTTATAGATAATTTTAATAATGATGCTGAACTCTCACACTTAGACAAAAGCATGAAGGAAATACTAAAAAAATAAATAATTGTCCGATAATGAAAAGTGGTACATATATCGTCAAATTCTTGTAAAATTTTCTAATAAAAAAAGACAGCATTTAAAACTAAAACCTTATAGAAAGCAATAGCAATTACAACAAAAACCCTATACTTCAGAGAGTGTAAATAATAAAACAATATTGTCAAATATGAGTACACAAACCAAACTATATCTACCACGAGTTAGTAATAGAAACAAAAAGATTCAAACAGATTTATCAACTAAAGAAATTGGTGTGCAATATTACCCTCCAGAAGATGAAATGTATACATTTGCACCATCTTAGAAAATTAATAGTAGCGATTCGGGAACTGATGATGAGGTTTTCGATAATAATGATGAGATTAGAAAAACAGCACTCTCAGCAACACCAAAAGGTAAACGTATAAAAGAAAGAAAATTTATAAGTTCATCAGATGTCCGTATGTTTGAAACAGATGAAGGTGATATTATTACAGTACCTATATTTGAAAGACCGAAGAAGTATAGAAGAGTAGCTATAGGAGTTTGAGCGCAATTTTACGTGTATTTTTAAAGGGGCCTCTAAAAGTACTTTTCCGCCATCTTGGATTTTTCCAAGGTAGTTTTTGTAATTCGTATTCATAGAAACCCCATTCAATGGGATTAGCTCGATAATCTTCTAATAAATATGTAGCTGGATTAGTAATTGGAATTTTCCTATTTTGAATATTTCAGTAGTCCAGCTAGGCGTTTAACCTTTCTCAAAAAGTCCAGTATGTTTCTTAAATTTGCATTACATATATAATCAGTTTAAATGGTAGTAATCCGTTCAATTTGTATTATTATCATCAACTAATGAAAAAACTGGTTTCTGGGTTTAAATTTTTATTCAACGGAATTATAAGTGATATAAATAATAACAAAAGTAATTTCATAAATTTACGTAAAAAATAAATAGTTTTCGATATACTTCTTTGCATTCAATAATTTATATGATAGGTTTTTACTCTGTAATTACCGCGATTTAATTTATACTGAACTTCTTTTATTTTAATATAATACGATCATACGATGATATAAAACAATGTAAATGAAATCTATTATATTTTTAGTGTTAAGTAATTTAATTGTAATAATTAGTTTATAAGTATTAAGAATTGAATTATATAAAATTATTACTTATTTTTAATTGTATTAGTAAGAAAGGAACCATATATAAAGGGTCGAAAAATATGAAATAAATCAGAATCAAACTTGCATTCTCATATTTCATTTCGGCTTGCTTAAGCCTTTCAAATATAAGCATTTGTTGGCTTCCAGAGCATTTTAAAATATTGGAATTTCAGAAAAGGCTTCTGCGCCAAATAACACGGATTCTAGGCTAGTATAGCCAAGACCAAAGAGCAAACCTTTGCTTCTTAAACAATAAAGGTAACGTAGGCAATTAACTTTCCCATATTCGTAGGCCATAGAGGAATATATATATATATATATGTTTAATAACTTTATATATATTCAACATTTTTATATTACATGGCGATCCTGCCCGTGATCCAATATACAGATGGACACGAAGAAAATTTCTTTGGAAGAGTACAGAAGGCGGCATCATAACATACATTATTTAGTTACTGAACTTCATATTGTTACTTCAAAAAAATTTTATCCATATTTTTTTCATATTTTACATCTATAAACCTCTCACTTTATATTTTTCCATCTCATATTCGTATTATATTATATATATTTTTTTTCCTATACTAAATATTTGTAATTGTACTATTTCTAATTTTCGTATATTACTTATTCTATTACCTATTCTATATTACCTATTAAAATATTATTTATTCCTATATTATTTATTAAAATATTATTTATTCATCTATTACTTAGTCCTATAGGGTTTCCAGGCGTCCCCTTCCCCCTAAATTGTTTTTTAAAAAAAAAAAATCTTAACTTTCCGATATTATCATTAAATAGACATAATAATGTTTCAACCATTTCTTATGTGCTATTATCTTTTTCCTATTGTTTTTAATTTCACAATTTACTCCTTCTGTATTTACTACTTCATATGGACCAATATATCTTGGATCCAACTTTTTCCTATTTTCATTTTTCAGTAGTACTAATTCTGAAACAGAATATACACCATACGAATTAGTTTATGAAAAGCAATGTAGATTACCATCAAATCTCACCAATAAAGTAGAACCACTATACAACTATGAAGATTATAGTAAGGACTTAAAAAATAAATTACAAGTAGCGCATAGGGACGCTAGGGAATTGTTAGAGAAAAAGAAATTAGAAAGAAAAGATAGATTCGATAAAGATTACAAAGTTAAAAATAGTACATATGAAATAGGTAGTCATATGTACTATTTTTAACTTTGTAATCTTTATCGAATCTATCTTTTCTTTCTAATTTCTTTTTCTCTAACGATTCCCTAGCGTCCCTATGCGCTACTTGTAATTTATTTTTTAAGTCCTTACTATAATCTTCATAGTTGTATAGTGGTTCTACTTTATTGGTGAGATTTGATGGTAATCTACATTGCTTTTCATAAACTAATTCGTATGGTGTATATTCTGTTTCAGAATGTACAGCTGTGTTGTAACAAACCGTGTAATATGGCAACCATTTATGCCAATCAGTATTACTCTCTGCAACATACGTTCTTAATGGTTTATTTTCTTCTTGATTTGTTTTCGATCTGGTTATAACTAAAAAATTTAAATCTTCTGACGATATTTTGATTCTGCTCAATGCATCTGCAGTACAATTTTCTTTACCTGGAGAATATTCTACATAGAAATTATATTCTTCCAGTAACAATCTAAATTTGGTAAGTCTTGATGACGGTTCTTTCAGTGAGAATAAGTAAACTAATGGTGTGTGATCTGTCAATATTTTAAAACGTCTTCCGAAAAGATACGGTCTGTAATGTCGAATAGCCCATACTATGGCTAATAATTCTTTTTCAATAGTGCTATAATTTGTCTCAGCACTATTTAAAGTTTTACTTGCGAATGCAATCCGTCTATCATCGTTATTTGATAATACTGCTCCTAAAGCAAAACTTGATGCATCTGTTCGTAAAATGAATTCTTCGTCAAAATTCGGAAATTGTAAAATTTTCGGACTAATTAAAATTTCTCGTACTGTATTAAACGCTTCTATACAGTCTGGTGTGAAATTAAATTTAACGTTTTTTAGCAATTTGTTTAGTGGTATACAGATTGATGCAAAATTCGGAATGAATTTTCTGTAATAGTTTGCAAATGCTACAAATCGTCTAACTTCATCCGCGTTCGTAGGTTGTGGAAAATTCTTTATTGCTTCTGATTTCGAAGGATCAGGTAAAATTCCGTTTTCTGAAATAATGTGCCCTAAATACAGCACTTCTTTCCTTAGAAAGTGACATTTACCAGGACTAATTTTTAAATTTACCTCCTTTAACCTGGTGAAAACTTCTATTAAATTTTTATTGTGTGATTCTAAGCTATTCCCAAAAATTATTAGATCGTCCAAATATACGAAACATCTGGAATAAGTTAAACCTGACATTGCTAAAAAACGCTTGGAGAAATTTTTAGTCCCATTGGTAGTCTTGTCAATTGGTAATGTCCATTCTCAGTTGAAAACGCAGTACATGGTCTACTCTTTTCATTAAGTTCCATCTGATAATAACCTTGGCTTAAATCTATGCAAGAGAAATATTTCGCACCTCCTACCATGTCATAAATATCTGTAATATTTGGTAGTGGGAATTTATCATCCTCTATTACGTCATTAACCTTACGGTAGTCTATTACCATTCTGAACTTTTGGAGTCCAGTAACAGGATCCTACTTTTTCGGTACTATCAAAACAGACGAATTCCATGCTGATACGGATTGATCAATCATTTTCTGTATTTCATCCTGTAGTGGTTGTTTCTGCGAATGTGGAATCCTATAAGGTTTTGTGTATGTAGGTGCTACTGCCTTTTTTAATTCGATTTTTGCTGATGCTGTGTTTGTTGCTGTTAATTCATCTCCATCCAGATGAAAAATATCGTTGAACTTTGTGCAGATTTGTTGTGCTCATTTCTTTTCTTCGCAATTCAATGTGTCATAGTTAATATCTGTTAGTAATTTTTCAAGACGTTTTGTCGAAGTCTCTGTCGATTCTTTATAATTTAATATATAATGGTCGTTTAGACCGTATGATTCTGGTTCAACCCAGTTTAATTTTACATTACTATCTCTTGTGTTTAAATTTTTTATTGGTATTTTACCATTTATGGACTTGGATATTGATCCAGCCATGAAAACTCCCTCACATAATTCCGTTTGATGGAATATGCGTGTATAATTTATTTCTGTATTTATCCAATAAGTAGCTTCACAGCGTGATGCTATTGTAATTGTATTAAAATTCTGTTTACTTATTATTAGCAAAATTATTTGTTCATTATTTATAGTAATATCAAGAATAAATTTTTCTAAATTTATTTTGGCTTGATAATCTGTTAAAAAGTTTGCTCCCAAAATACCATCTACCGGTACGGGAAAGTCATTGTGAACAACATGAAAAATATAATCAATGTTTGTTGATTGAAAATTTAATTTTTTACTACAAGTGCCTAAAGTATTGAGGTGTCCTGAAATACCATGAATTGTCGTAACGTTATTTTTATTTATGTCATTGTCTTGTAGAATATGTTGTTTAACGGTGCAAATAGATGCGCCCGTATCTATTAAAAATGTTGCTATTTTGTTATTTATTTTAATGTCTACGTATAGTCCATTTGAAATATTTGCTGTAAGAATTACTTCATCGCCTAATTGGTGTAATCCCCTACCGATGGGTTGGCTTCCCCTTCAGTGGGTTGTTCGTTTCCCTCGGTGATAGCTAGATTTCTTGAGTTTAATACGTTTGTATATGATGTTCTGGTGTTTGAATTGAAATTTGTCGTCTGTTTCCTATGTAGTTTCTATTATTATTTGAATTATTATTAGCGTTATTATAATTTTGGTTAGTACTATTATTATATCCTGTAAAGTTTCTATTACTATTAAAATTTTGGTTGTTATTTCTGTTATTATTATTATTTATGTTATTATTTCTATAATTCGTATTATTGTTATTATTATTATTAGTTATATTATTATTGTTTCTATATGAGTTGTTGTTATTATTATATCTATTATTATTATAATTGTTATTCTTATTCATACGATGATTATTGTTATTATTATTATTATTATAATTATTATTACTTCGATTGTTATAATTGTTGTTATAATTTTGATTACTCCTGTTGTAATTATTGTTATTATTATAATTATTATTTCGGTTATTATTTTGAATATTTCTATTGTTATTGTATCTATTTGGTTCCATGTACCTTACTACTTCGCTCGTACTAGGATCAAGTTCTAATAAATGTTGTATAGCAGTTTTGAACTCTGTGTGTCGAGCACTGTCTAATATTATTTTATACCAGTAGTTATTGGGCCACCTTGTGCTGGGAACCAAATCCTGTTTGTGTGCACTCATGTGTCACTAATGTGTGCGTTCGTGTGCATAATTGTGCACTCATGTGTCACTAATGTGTGAATTCGTGTGTGCATAATTGGTTAATGATGTGTGCATAATTAATTAATCATAATTGGTTAATCATGCGGTTAATTGGTGTTAAGTAGTCACTGATTGATTGATCGTTTTGCGCAATCTCCTTTACTTCCGACGCAGGTGCGAAGTTGTTGACACTTTGTATTATGATCTTGTGAAATCATATGTTTTATTGTTTATATGCAAAAACAAGATATATCTCGCAGGTGCGTAGTTGTTGACACTTTGTATTATGATCTTGTGAAATCATATGTTTTATTGTGTATATGCAAAAACAAGATATATCTTTATTGTTATTGACCTTTTGTATTTTCTTGTTTCTGATCTTGTAAAAACGATAATATTAATTAACTCTATATATATATATATATATATATATATATATGATCTTGTGAAATCATATGTTTTATTGTTTATATGCAAGAACAAGATTTATCTTTAATGTTTTTGATCTTTTGTATTTTATTGTTTTGTTAATGTGTGTGTGTGTGTTATATATTAACTACAAAACTATTTTTGTATTCAGTATATAAAATGCTACTGTCTACAGAGGACAAAGAAGTGATTTCTATTTTTTTAAAAGAATATAAATTTTGTCTTGATAAAAATAATATAAATAAATTAGAAAATCTTGAGGAAAAACTAAAATTGTTAATTAATTCAGGTGTAGAAAAATCACAATTTGGAGAACATTATAAATGTTGTATATGGTCAAATAATAATGCAGAATGTGGACCAGATACATGTACCTGTGTATCAGTAACATTCCAATACAGAGAAGCTTTAAAAATAATACAAAATTTTAAAAATATTTACGAAAAACTAGTTAAGAAATTTGAAAATTTTAAAATATAAACATGTTACCATTTATACATCCATTTGCTATGATAATAGCAGGTCCTTCAGGGTATGGAAAAACAACTTTTGTTTGTAATATAATCAGGAAGCATAAGACGTTAATTCAGCCAAACATAACTAAAATAATTTGGTGCAACCCTGAATTGACTGCTGTACCAAAAAATTTACCTTTTGATAATATTGATTTTTTAAATAATATACCTGAAGAAATAAATAACGAAAATGACGATAACATTTTAATTGTATTAGATGATTTAATGCTTGAGACATATAATAAACAAGTCTGTGAGTTGTTTACAAAGGGATCACACCATAAAAATTTATCAATTATATTATTAATACAAAATATTTTTCATCAGGGTAAATACTGTCGCGACATATCATTAAATGCTAAATATTTGGTTTTATTCAAAAATCCCCGTGACAAGTCACAAATCATGCCTTTAGCGCGACAGATTTTTCCAGAAAGAACCCGTGAATTTGTAAGAGTATATAACGAGGCTACATCATGCCCTCATGGTTATATCATCCTAGACTTAACACAAAAAGGCTCTGAATTATTTCGCATACGAAATAATATATTTGAAACAGGTTATTGTGTTTGCTACTGCTCACCAAATGATTTAAATAATAAAGTTTATTGTGAGAAATATGAAACGATTGAGGAGAAACCGACATATATTACATCTTTTAAAAAAACCAAATAAAAAACTTCGTAATAGTATATTACAAACATGTGATGATGATGTTATAAAGACTTTAATTGAAATTGCAATAAATACTTTAAATGGTAATAATAAAGTACCAAAGAAAATTGTATCGCTTTTAAAAAAACATAAAAACACGCTACGTTGTCTAGCCAGTACTAAAAAAAACCTTGAAAGCAAAACAACGAATACTTATACAAAAAAGGTGGTTTTTTACCTGTTTTGATTGGTACTGTATTATCAGGACTTATAGGAAAATTAATAAGTGATTACCAATCAAAAAAATGAATAATTTGCAGCGTATGATTGTTATACCACCTGAATTATTTTCAAAATTTAAAAAATTATTGGACGATGAAAAAAACTTAAATATTCTAAATAAAAACATGGAAAAACTATTACATAATAAAAGTCTAAATCCAATTCAAAAATGGTATATGTTAAGACAGAATTTAGTAAAATATAGTAATCAAAGAAGAACAGCTTCACAATTACCTAATGAGCATGTAAAAAGAAGTAATTTTACTACTACTACTAGTACAGGTAAGAATGCAGAAACTCAAACAAAATATAAAATATTGAAAGACAAGGAAACCCAATACAATAATGAAATGCAACAACAAAGAGATTTTAACAATTTTAAACAACAGCAAATAATTGATGATGATGATGATAATGTTTTTCATTTTGATCCAGTAAAAGAACAAAAGCAACAAATCTCGCAATATAGAGAACAGATTAGTGATGAAGATATAGATATGGAATTTGATGATGATAAAGCTGCCGAAATTGCTTTGCAGAAGACATTACCTGAAGAGCGTTTAACTAGAAGATTGTCTTCTTCTAATTCCAATGTAAGAATGTATAACACAAATACAGGTGGTATTATTACAGTAGCATTACCAGAAAAGTCTCCTACAAGAAAACGTACAAATTCAAATAGTTCATTTTTTAACCAAAGTATTTTGTCACCTATAAATACAAGACAACATGCACAAGCAAGTGGTTCATTGTTAAGAAAAAGTATTTTGTCAAGATATCCTGCAGAAAAAAATATTAAAAAAAGGAAACCAGCAACACCTGGCACTCCACCGCACACACCCAAGCAATATAAACTACACGGCACCCCTCCTCTCTGGGAAAACTACAAATAACTGATAAAAAGCTATAAATAAGCGTTAAAAGGTTAAATTTACTAATTGCAATTATGAATTCACGAGATAATTTCTATATTACATTGTTTAGTAATGATTCAGTAAATTTTTTTCCCGATAATACTCTGGCAACTTTTGAAAATAGAATACCAACACATTTAGATTTAACTAAAGCCGATTGGCAGGTTGGTCTTTCGGAAATTTTTGTTAATGACTACCTACAAACTGATATATATGAAAAACAAAAATCAGCTACTATTGCGTTGGGGGTTCATTCAGTTTTAGTAGGTAGAAATAAACAACTTGTTAAAAAACGTCTGGGATATACATTTTACCATGAAGATAGTGCCAAATTTATGCATGATGATTGGAAACGAAATTTTTTACCTACACTTATTAACAACATTACACCGTTAGGAACGTGTACACGTACCGAAGTAGTACATGAGTTTTATAATGAACTGTTAGTCACTCTATCGAACGATGAGACCTATAAGAGTGAATATAAACCTGTTTCGGAAGCAAATAGCCTAAAATTTATACGTATATCAAAAACTTTTAACGAAGACAGTTTCTATTTAAAACCAGATGTTGAATATACTATACCAGAATTAATAAAAGAGCTTTTCCAGCAAAAAAAAAATATTATTGAATACAAAAAAACAATACTAGACTTTTTTGAACGTACGTTTAAACAAATAAAAGATGAAAAAAGTGGTATGTTACTAGTATATAGTGATATTATTCAGCCAGAAATTTTTGGAAATAATAATATACGAGCGTTGCGTGCAATAAATATTGATAACTGTAGAAGACAAAATAATATAGAATTTAAAAATATACAATACGTTCCATTGGAAAAGAAGATTTTTGAAACTATTGCGATTAATATTTCCGATCAGTATGGTAAAAAAATTGATTTTGTACCAAACTAATATCCGACAAAAATTGTACTACATTTTAAGAGAATTTAATAAAAAAAAGTATATAAATAAAAACAACACATAAAGCTTTATCGTTTTACTTAAACATGCATCGTGAATACATTAAATATTATTCATCACAAGCTGGTGGTAATATAAATGAAATAGGACCACTTTTACAGGCATATCCAACTATCCAGCGAGGGCGTGGTTTAGGTAATTTATTTGGAGGTTTATTTCGTTTTTTAAAACCGGCATTGGCTACTGGTTTTAATTTACTAAAAGACGAAGCATTGAAAACTGGCTCTAATATTTTGTACGATATAGCCTCAGGGTCAAATCCAAACGAAGTATTTGAGGAACAAGCTAAAGCAGGCATAAAAAATTTAAGAACTTCAGCAGTTAACCAATTGCATTCAATGTATGGTAGTGGTAGAAAGAGAAAAAGAAGTAGTAAAAAAATGATGCAAGTAAAAAGAAGACATAAAGCTATAAAAAGACGTGTAAAACCGAAACTATATTCAATCAGTAGAAATAGGCGGAGAGCAGGAAATAAAAAATCACGTATTCTAGATATTTTTAATTAAAAATGGTTATTGTAGAATGCATGAAGTCAGAGTTAGATCTTTTCACAACACCACCAATACAGACGAGTATTTTACGAACTGATAAAGTAGTCTACAATCCATTAGCCTCATTAGAGGCCTCACCTTCTACAATAGAATTTGTCTCACTTGGTAATGGTGATACATACAGAGATTTAGCATCAACATATATTAAATTTAAAGTTCAAATATTAAAACAAGATGGAACAAAATGGAGTTATGCCGATACAACAGGATCAGGTGCTGATAAAAAGTCAATACCACAGCCTAGTGTAGTAAATAATTTGTTACATTCAATGATTAAACAAGTAAATGTAACATTAAATGGGAAAAATGTAACACCTTCTGATTCTTTTTATAATTATAAGAGTTATTTAATATCTCTGGTAAGCTATGGAAAAGATGCTAGCTCAACACATTTGGAAGGATCCGGTTGGGAGTTAGATAAACCAAATGTTCATGATATTAATAACGAAGGTTCCAAAATAAGGCAAAAACAGTACAAAAACTCTTCTACTGTTGAGCTAATGGGAAAATTACATGTGGATTTTTTTAACACGCCTACTTTGCTTTTAAACAATGTTGATGTGAGAATTTCGTTAACACTGGAAAAACCAGAATTTTATTTATTTTGCGCTGATACGGATGAAAGCTATTTAAAAATGAAGCAACACTATACATGAAACATGTTACAGTTAACCCTAATATTTTATTGGCTCACAACACTATTCTTGCAAAAGCGAATGCAAAATATCATTACAAAAGAGGAGAATTGAAAACATTTACAATACCAGCAAATACTTCAAACATTTCATTGGATAATGTATTTATTGGTCAACTACCTAATACATTATTATTTTGTATGGTAAATAATGAGAATTTTAATGGAAAACGATCAAAAAATCCATATCATTTTGATCACAATAATTTATCACAATTTCAATTATATGTAAACGGTGTACAAGTACCTAATTCGCCAATTGAAACAAATTTCTCTGAGAGTTTTTGTAATACCAGAGCATATTTAACATTATTCAAGGGTACAGGAATACATCATTCCGATAGAGGTCATCAGATCACAAGAGAATATTTTTCAAAGGGATACACAGTATTAGCTTTTGATTTATCAGCTGATGGATCAGGTAATGAAACATGTCAAAACCTGTTGAATCAAGGTATAGTGAGAATTGAAGCAAAATTAACCTCTTCACTATCATCAACACTGACATGTATTGTTTATGGAGAGTTTGATGCTTCACTAGAAATTGATAAAAATAGAAATGTCTATTATTATTATTATTATTATAGCTTTATTTACCCTTTTTTTTTTTTTTTTTTTTTTTTTTTTTTTTTTTTTTTATATATGTATATATAATTATAAATTTTTTTTTTTTTTTTTTTATATATGTATATATAATTATATAATTATAATATAGAAATGTCTATACAAATTTATAAATATTGCTACATTAAGTAATAATTTTTATTATACAAGTGAAGGTCGTACATGATACGACAAAAATGTCAAATAATAATAATAACCGAGTAATGTCATATGCATTGGTAGACGTTTCATTCGTTCGTGATAAATTTATTCATTTTGGGCGTAAAGTTACCATTGCAGGAATTGAAGAATCCAATAAAACAGTACATTACGAATACAAATATGTATACCCAACCGTTAAACTAACAGCAGAAGAACAAAACTGTGCCACAAATGGAAACTTGTACAATGAAAATATTACACAAAATCTAAACAAAAAGTTAAACAAATTTCCTGTCGTTTTGGTTAACGGAAAAGAGAAAAAAGACTTCTTATCTCAATACATAAAGTGTAAATCAAAAATATACGATATTTCAAATATTACAGAACAGCATGAATACACAACAGCTTGTAAGAATTCTTCAGAAGAATAAGTACACAAAAAATTGTTTTAGGGGCGTTTATGCTTTTAATCGTATCCCCAAACAGATAAAAAAGAAACCATTTTGTATTGTTGTTAATTCAGATCCAGACACTGAACCTGGTTTACATTGGTTTGTAATACATTTTCCAAAAAAAAGGATGTGCCGAATATTTCGATTCTTTTGGAGATCAAACAATAAAAACAAATATTATAGAAAAAATCAATCAAAATTCCAGACAAAAATGTTTTATAAAAAATAAAAAACGATTACAATCAAACAGTTCAGATGTATGTGGATATTATTGCTGTGTTTTTTTGTATTTCCGTTGCAGAGGACTTTCAATGCAAAGCTTTTTAAAAAAAATTTAGTTCTAAGAATTTAATTTACAATGATAAATTAATTATAAAAATGTTCCATGCAATTTTTTTAAATGTTCAATTCTACAATAATAAGTAAACAATCTGTAATTTTGTTTAAAAACCAATAAATAAGAAAAATCAAATATATTTTTTATTTATGTTTTTTATTTTTTTTTTCAGCAATTAACAAAGGTATTTCTACAAATAGTTTTGAAAAATTAAACGATTTATTGAATTTTGGTAAAAAAAATGCTCCTGTGTTAATCTTTTCACATTATAAGTTTTACAAATTTTGTAATATTCGTATACATAATCTTTTATATATATCTCGTTTATATAATTAAAATATGCATAGCTTGTTCTGAAATCCCTGATGTTAATGACCTCTTTCCATTCTTCGTTGTCCAATAAAAATGATAGATTATGAGCTTTATCTTCACTGCATATGTTTTGCACAAACATAATCCAAAGACTATAACTAAATTTCATTGGGGTTTTACCAAATTTTGATATTACCACTATCGGTTTTAATGTATCGGGGTGAAAACCAGATGAAATTTTTGCTGTGTGATCTTCGTTCAAAAAATAATGATAGGCAAGAAGCAAATTACAGATATCTCTGGAGATATGTGTTTCCATTTTGACAATACAAATATAACTAAACAAAATGGCTTTTGAAAAATAAAACAATATTTTTTAGAAATCAATTTTATTATATTTTAACATATACATATACATATTAAAACAGTTTTTTAAAGCACATTTTTTTGAATTTTTATGCTCTGTAGAGTGTATCGTACAATATACCCCGTAATTTCGTAGTTCTATCAATCTAGGTATCGTATTATTTAAATCCACAATTGTTGTTGTTGTTGTGTTTGGTAGATATTTGTTAAGTATATCTTTTTTTTGTTTACCTTTTACAAAAATTGTGTACTGTTCAAAACTTTTAAATATAAATGGTAAACTGTTGTATTCGATAACACCATTTTCCCATTCTAGACCGTTTATATTTTCCGTATTATAGTCATTTTGTTGCAAAGTTTCTTTGTTTAGCTCCTCCTTAGGATATAGTGGTTTAAATAAATAAAATTCCGATAATAGAGATCCTTGTTTTAATGTAGCCATTTCCTTTATGAAATGCTGTCTTCCATTACCAATCACAAATTGAAAATCAACAAACATTATTTTTTTCTGCATCTTCATAAAATCAAACTTTATACTTTGAGAGAAGTTATTAAACTAATTGTAATCACGTTAATAAGTTAGTTAGAAGCCTAAGGTATGAGTAAAAAGTCAATTGTAGATGAGCTGCATAGAGCGGCAAGGAAAAATTTCAAACGACGACAAGTTAAACAGAAAGGAGTAAATGACACTTGGCAGATTGACTTAGTAGAAATGCTTCCATTTGCAAAATTTAATAAAGGTTTTAAATATCTTCTTACTGTTATTGATATTTTTTCAAAATATGCTTATGCAGAACCGGTTAAGTCTAAAAATGGAATAGATGTGACAAACGCTATGAAGAATATTTTTAATAAAAGTAAAAAAAATCCAAAAAATATTCATTCTGATCAAGGAAAAGAATTTTTTAATAATAACTATCAAAACTTAATGAAAACCAATAAAATAAATCACTATCACACATACACAAAACTTAAAGCCTCCATTTGTGAGCGTTTTAATCGCACATTAAAAAATAATATGTGGAAGCAATTTAGTTTAAATGGTAATTACAATTGGATTTTAATTATATATGATTTAATAAAAAAATATAATTATAATTGGCATCGTACTATAAAAATGAAACCTTATCAGGTAACAAAGAAAAACGAAAAACATTTATTATCAACAATTTACAATAGACCTAATTTATATAATAAAGCCAAATTTAAGGTAAATGATTTTGTGCGCATCAGTAAAACCAAAGGTACTTTTCAAAAAGGATATGAGCCAAGCTGGTCTACTGAAATTTTTAAAATATCAAAAGTTAATTTTACAAACCCCACAACATATTCTCTAATTGATTATAAAGAACAACCGATAATGGGGGGTTTTTACGAATATGAAATGCAAAAAACAAAAAATTCAGACTCATATCTAGTTGAAAAAATAGTGCAGCAAAGGGGTGACAAAGTACTTGTTAAGTGGCTTGGTTTTGATAGTACACATAACTCTTGGATAAATAAAAAAGATATTTTATAAAATCAAAAGATAAATATTAATGTATAACTAGGGAAAATATACAAATGAATTTTAGTATGCAATGCTTTTTATTTCTAGATATAAAGGTTAAATAAATATCTATTATGTTTAGTTCCAATTTAACTATTCAATATGTCGGGTTTCAATATTTTAAGCGAATCAGTAACGTTAGTGAAACGTTTTAATTTACGCGGACGTCGCGTAGAATTTTCGATTAAAGAAGTGCCGGAAAATGAGGAACCTACAGGGTGGATTAAAAAGGCTGTAGAAGAAATTATTCAATATATATCAGATGGACTGTTACCTACCGATCAGGTAGGAATCACATTTTGTGATAACAGTACATTAGAACGCTCCCCTGGATGGATTAATTTTAAACCAGCATCTTTAATTAGCATAGACGAAGTCTGGGACCTTATATCAAAAATTTATCAAAGCAATTCCGAAGGTCTCAGCACAGACAATTTCTGCATGCAAATAACATCTGTTAGACTACCAATAGGTAGAGGACGTGGCAAGAATTATAACTCTTTTGATGAGGAGAGTGCTAAGCGGAAAGGGATACTAACAATTAAAAATAAAGATTATATTTGTCTGCCTAGAGCTTTGGTTGTAGCTATAGCCGTGGTAGAAAATGATGCTGTTTACAAAAATAAACATATTTTGAAAGATGCACATAAGATTCAAACTATTATTGCTATGAATTTACTACAGACAACAAAAATAAACATACCAACGGAGGGGGCTGGTACTTCAGAACTTGAACAGTTTCAACAACATTTTGGTGAAAACTACAATATTGTTGTATACAAATATGGTACAAAAGGCAGAGATGTTATTTATGATGGCAAAACAGATGGTAAAAATTTAAATTTGCTATATCACAAAAATCATTATAATGTGATATCTTCATTAACAGCAGCTTTCTGTTGTCGATATTTTTGTCAGACATGCCATATTCCGTACAATAACAAAAACTCGCATTACTGTGAAGGAAAATGTCCTTGTTGCCAAAACTCACCAAACTGTAAAAAAGAAACTGTGCCTGAAATACCATGCACAAATTGCAACAGATTATTTAGAGGTCAGAGTTGTTATAATAACCATTTGACTATATATGGATCTGAAAAGACTAATATTTGTGCCTACATCAAAAGGTGTCTTAGCTGTTTGAAAACTACCCGTACAGGCAGAATACACATTTGTGGTGAATATTTCTGTACAATTTGTACAAAAGTTGTTGCTCAGGAACATTTATGCTTCATACAACAAAACACAAGTACATCCAGTCTTAAAAATAAATTTACAAGATCAGAAACAAGAAAATACAAAAGGTCAATAACAATAAAGATATATCTTGTTTTTGCATATAAACAATAAAACATATGATTTCACAAGATCATAATACAAAGTGTCAACAACTTCGCACCTGCGTCGGAAGTAAAGGAGATTGCGCAAAACGATCAATCAATCAGTGACTACTTAACACCAATTAACCGCATGATTAACCAATTATGATTAATTAATTATGCACACATCATTAACCAATTATGCACACACGAATTCACACATTAGTGACACATGAGTGCACAATTATGCACACGAACGCACACATTAGTGACACATGAGTGCACACAAACAGGATTTGGTTCCCAGCACAAGGTGGCCCAATAACTACTTATACCTATCGTTTACTCCTTTTTTTATAAATGCTAAACCTCTACGGTTGTTAGCTGCTGTCAATGCCGGTCTTGCTGTTTCATTTCGTGCTTGAACTTCTAATTCAGTCATGCGTGAAATCAAACTTTCTATATCATTCACAAATTCTCTCATTGGTTTATTTCCCTGTCGACTGTTATTCAATTTTGTTTGAATAATTTCTATTGTGTCCCTACAACCACATTTGGTTTTTAATAATGTTTTTAATTCAATAAATTTTGTGGCTTCTATGTTGCCCAATTCTGTCAATGCTATACCTTGAATTTTGCATTTTATCAAAATTTTTATCAAAGTACCATTATCTTCTGGTTTCAAAGTATCGTGGTAAAATTCTACGCTATTCAGAAAATCTCGAATTTTCTCTTCACGAGTTTCTTCCTTTTCTATTAATAACGTAGGTAGCGTTTGAGCTACTCCATAATCAAAAAGTGAAATTTCGACTGTTGTTATTTCTTCGTTTGTAATGTGTTGTATATCCTGTTGTTCCTTTATATATTCTTCCCTTTCCGCTTCTATTTCAGATTCCTCTTCCTCTTGTAGAGTTGTTAAAGCTTCTGCTGAGCTTCTGTCTAAAACTGCTTTTATTTCTTTATACAATTCCTCGTATCGTTCTTTATAGTGTAGTGCGAGATCCTTGTCTTCGTTATACACTAAATTCCACGCTCTTGAAAAATTCTTCTTATTTTTCGCAACATACGCAAGTTTTCCAAGAATATATCTTGAACTGTATGTCCTTCTTGGGGTTTTCTTGAAATTCTTCAATAAGTCTTGCAATTTTTGAATCTCCTCATTAAGAATTTTTATCATACTTCATTACTGTATAATAAAATATTTCTGAAAAAGTAGTAAAAATGTTTGCTAAAAAGTAGCTTAAAAATAAAAAATTTCTTGAAAAGTAGCTTAAAAATAACAAAATCTGGAAAAAGTAATTACAAAAATTTCTAAAAAATTAACCTATATAAAAAAACTACTATAATTAATTTATGCTACTATCAAGCTAGTATAAAGATTATGTATATAAAAAAATGTCTTTCTATATAATATATAGAGTCTTAAAACATAAAACTTAGAATGTTAATTTTACACTAGGATCTTGGGTAAACAAATATTTTTAATTCCACAAAACTAAAAAAAAATCCTAAATTTATTTTACCCTAGAATCTATGCTAAATTTCATTACAAAACTATACCTTAGAATCTCTACTACATTTCCTTATCCTATACTTCAACCTATCTAATAAATATACTTTTCGGTATTTCCCTATATTATTATTTCCTTATTATTTTTCCCTAAGTGTCACTGCTAAATGCCCTAACTAATAAATTTCCTAACAGTACTTTACTTAATTAAAATTACACTAGAAGAAAAATATAACATATTTATGTGTAACATGAAAAAAAATATATGATATATATATTTTTCCAAGTGAAACGTTTTTTTTTTTTTTATGAAAAAATTTTGTGTTTTGTATATAAATATAATATATGAAAATCGTATGTATAATTGTAACTTAAAATTCAGGAATGTATTTTCTTTTATATTTTTTTCTATTAGTTCTTAATTTTATTTTATTGTAAATATTAAAAAGGAATGCTGTATTTATATTTTTAAATTATCTATTTTCTTGAACAATTCAAGAACTTCGATAGTCAAAACGTTTCTCGGTATCGCTAAATATTTGTTGTTAAATGTTGCCCTTGTTGGGTTAAACACTTTTCCTTCAATATCTTTAATGTCAAAACCCGCCATTTGAATTTTTATATAATTTAATTTTATATACCGAATTTTCCTTTATACTATTGTGAATTTTTTTTTTTTAGAATGAATCCTACACCGCGGCAATTGTGATTTGCCGTTTAATTTTATTATTTAAATATTGTTTTGCTTTGTAAATAATGAAATAAATTACTATTACCAGAGCTAAAATTATTATAATCAATTGTAAGTCACTATATGACCTTCTGGTAATATCAGTATTGGATACTCCTGTATTGTTATTAATAAGGATTTCCTCTTCTTTTGAGGATGAGCCACCCATTTAAAAAAAATTATAACCAAAACAATATTTGTACAAATAAAATTGTCAAAGCAATTTAACAAAAAAAAACAAAAATTATATGTATATTTAGAATATGAACAAATATATATATATATATTTTTTGTTTTTATAGAAAAAAGATCATATATTTATGTCAACCGAAAATTTGTTTGATATATATATATATATATATTTGACCTATATATATATTTCTTGAATGTTCTAAAAAAAAATTCCTTTAAACTAAACAATTCGTAAGTGCTAATATTAAATCCAAAATAATTACTAAGTGTTAATAATATTAAGTATTAAATGCAGATAATTTTTTTTTTCTTTTTGACCTTTTATTTTTCTTTATTTATAACAGATGTTCATCTTTTCATTTGTCTACAGCTAAAGTGTGGTCCAACAAATTAAATACCACGCAAGTGAAATAAAATCTTCTAATTTATTGCATCTAAACAAATGCCTTAAAGTGGTTGATATAGATATTTTTTTATTTTGTTTATATTATGACAAACAATTTGAGTTTTTTCAAAAAAAAAAAAAAAAAAAAAAATGAAATTTCTATTGCATATTTGTTTTTTATTTAAAAATGAGTATATGATATGTTGAATATCATATTGTTAAAAATTCTTTTTGTATATATTTATACATTATTCTAAGATCTATGTATATAAATATATGTATATATATATATGTATTTTTTTAAAATGTGTTTTAGATATATTATACTAATTTAGTAAAATTTATAAATCTTGATTACAGATCTGATGGATATACCATATTGTCGAAGCATTTCTGGAACAGTCCGTCCAGCTTGTTTTTGGCGTTCTTCTTGGCGTTTTTCTTCCTGATGTTCTCTAGTCGTTGCTTCTCCTCCTTTTGTTTCCTAAAGTACTCCCGTTCTTCTGGCTTCACGGCCAAACGTTGAAGTCTTTTCAGCTCGCTTTTGCCTATACCCCTCCTCTTTTGTTTATTTTTGCCGATGGTTTCTCTGTCTGGCTGATGGAATTGGCTTGTGGATGTCTCTGTCGATATTCTGCTAGTGATATTGGTCTAGGGCCAGCTTTTGTATCTTCCTTCAATATTTGGTTCAGCTCATCTTTTGCATTAATTTTCTGTTGTTGCTGCTGTTGTTGTTGCTTTTCCTGGCAGGATCGCCATGTAATGTTGGCTGGAGAATTACTAAAAGGTTCCATCCAACGATGTCAACCTAATCTGTTGGTAAATATATATATGCTCTTATAGCGATATATATATATATATATATATATATATATATATATATATATATATATATATATATATATATATATTTCCTCAAACAAAACCTTAGCAATGAAGCCGCTGGTTTAAAATGAATTGGCTAAAGAACTAAGTTCATTTGGTTTTCAGGAAGATAGTTTATGTTTAATTTAAGCGAGTAGCGTATAATTAAGAACAAACTATGACTTTTGACTTCAAAAGTAAAAGTAACTTTATTAATTTGATTTCGTTTCTTTTATACCCTAAAACTAACTAATACATAAATAATTATTAGAATAATTATTTGCTAACGCTAGTGTAGTGATCCCTTATTGGAATTTTAAGGAATTTCTTAAATATTCTATATTGTAAAATTACCCATACATTTTAGGTCATTGCATTTATCATATATGCATATAAAAATATGCATAATATTTAATAAGAATATACATGCAGTCAGTTCATGTATGAAATATTTGTATGCTTAGGTTAGTCACCTATAATTATATTTTGGAAATAAAATATAACCCTGACCTACACAAAACATATGATGATTAATTCATTATTAATTCATTGTATGTTTTGTGTGCATACGTCACAGTAGAATTAGAAAAAATAAATAATTATAATGCACAATACATTCAAGAATTATTAAGAGATTCAGAAGAATATCTTGTAATATATAGACAAATAAAATCATATTTAACATATATTTTAGAACAAAATCACAAAATGGATTTTAATATAGCAAATTCAAATAAAATTATCCCAATTTTTGATGGTTCACATGAACAAATTTAGAATTTTTAAATATTGTTGCGTATATATATAAAGTAACTAAAGATATGCTGATCGCAAAAACTCATTAAATTTATTTATACTATTAAAATTTCACAAAAAGTTAAAAATAAATTAATTAATGAGAAAAATCCCAAAACGTATGATGATTTAAAAATTATTTTAAATAAAATTTTTACTAATACTAGAACATATACAAAGATACATAATGAAATTTGTGAACTTTGTAATAATAAAACAATTTCTACTTCAAAATTTATAGAAAAATTAGAAATATTAATAAATGAATTAAATATGACCCAATCTGTGGGAGAAGATTAAGCAGCTACAAAAATCATTACAAAACTTAATGATCAATTTGCACTGCAATGTTTTAAATCAAATCTTAAAGAACCGATTTATGCAGTTGTTTTAGCGGCTCAACCCAAAACTTTTAGTGAAGCCACAAAATTAGCTTTAGAAACAGATACAAATAATAAAACTTATACAAATATATATCAAATTAATAGAAGATATTCAAATAACTATTCGTACAGAAATCAAAATTATAATAATATATTATACATAAATGGTAATTTTAGAAATAATTATAGTAACTATAACAATAATAGTAACAGAAATATGTCAGATAGGAGATATTTTAATAATTAACGAACTCGTCAATACGATAGATATAATCCTGAAGATAACAATTACAGAAATAATAACACAAGATTCCCAAATAATAATTTTAGAAATAATTATGGTAATAATAATAACAATTCTAATAATAATTACAACAGAAATAAAAATATAAAATCAATAGTATCGGGAAACGCGGATACCCCCGACACAGATCACCAGTTGATCGGGGAGATAAATGCCCTAAATATCGCATAAATAAATTTGAAAATGTTTCCACTTCATTTAATATTACACTAATTCTAAAAAATGGTAGTCATCCAATTATATTTTTGATTGATACAGGAGCAGATATTTCGATAATAAAACAACAATTTATTAATGAAAATGATATAAATGATGAACAAAGTTGCACTATTACTGGCATCAGTAATCAAGTACAAAAATCATTGGGTACTATAAATACAGATTTTCAATTTCAAGATAATAAATTTCCAATTAAATTGCATATCGTTCAAAATAATTTTTCTATAAAAACCGATGGAATATTAGGTCACGATTTTTTACAATATTTTTTAGCAAAAATTAATTTTGAAACTTTAGAATTATTAATAACATATAATAATGAAGAATTTTCAATGCCAAAAAATCAACAAATATAAATAAACTAATCATACCTGCTCGGTCTGAATTAATTTGTCAAATAAATATAGAAAGAAATGAAGACAGTGTCATATTAAACAAAGAAATTTCTTCAGGCATATTCATAGCAAATTCTATTATACAAAAAGAAGGTATAGCACATATCAAAATATTAAATACATGCGATACTGATATTACACTTGATAATATCAAACCAGAAATGGTCCCATTACAAAATTATAATATCTTAAAAATAAATAATAATTATGAAAATAGATTTGAAACATTAAAGAAAATTTAAGAATAAACCAAAATGATCCAAAAACATATCAATCAATGAAACAGATTTGTAAAAAATACGCTGATATTTTTTATCTACCGAATGACAAATTAAGTACAAACAATTTTTATACACAAACCATAAATTTAGAAGATAAAAACCCAGTATATATAAAAAATTATAGATTACCTCAACCTCAATTAACAGAGATAAATAATCAAGTCGAAAAACTTTTAAAAGAAGATATAATTGAACACTCAATTAGCCCTTATAATTCTCCATTATTATTAGTCCCAAAGAAATCAGAAAATGATAACAAGAAATGGCGATAACAAGAAATGATAAATTTTCTTTAACTCGACTGTAAGACGTTCTAGACAGTTTAGGAAATGCAAAATATTTCTCAACACTAGATCTAATCAGTTCATTCCATCAAATACCATTAGATAATAAATCAAGACCATACACAGCTTTTTCATCCAATAATGGACATTTTCAATTTAAAAGATTACCTTTCGGATTAAAAATTTCGTCAAATAGTTTCCAAAGAATGTTCACCATTGATTTATCTGGTCTAAATTTAGAAGCATTTATTTACGTGGATGATATAATAATTTTTGGTAATTCAATAACTCACCATAATCAAAGTTTAATAAAAGTTTTTGAACAATTACGAAAATTCAATTTAAAATTAAATCCAGAAAAATGCACGTTTTTACAAAAAGAAATAATTTACTTAGGCCATTTAATCACAGATAAAGGGATTAAAACTGATCCAAAGAAATTTTCTGTCATTAAAAATTACCCGATTCCCAAAAATTGTGATGACATTAAAAGATTTGTAGCATTTTGTAACTACTACCGTAGGTTTATACCAAATTTCGCAGAAAATGCAAAACCTTTAAACGATTTAACCGAAAAGAAAACTATATTTAAGTGGGATGATTCATGTACAGAATCATTTGAAGTTTTAAAAAATAAATTAATAAATCCACCAATATTAAAATATCCGGATTATTCAAAACCATTTATTATTACAACAGACGCTTCACAATCAGCTTATAGTGCGGTACTTTCGCAAGGGGAAATAGGTAATGACCTACCCATTTCATATGCAAGCAAAACATTAAATCCTGCTGAGCTTAAAAAACCAATTATTGAAAAGGAATTACTAGCAATACATTGGGCAATAACATTTTTTCGCCCATATATTTATGGCACGCAATTTATAGTGGTAACAGACCACAGACCATTAGTCGGTTTATTCGCACATAAGTGCTCATAGTAAAAAATGACACGAATTCGGTTAGATTTAAGTGATTATGATTTTAAAATTATATATAAGCAAGGTAAAATGAATACTAATGCTGACGCTTTATCAAGAATACTTATGGATTCAGATACATTAAAAAAAAAGATACCAAAAGAGCATACACAAAATAAAATAGTTAACGTATTAACTAGAAGTAAAACTAAGAAATAAAATGATAATATTTTAGGAATAACAAACCAGAAGACTGATCACCTTCACATATGACAAGGTATTTCTATCGCAGATATCAAAAATGTTAAAAAACTTAGATTTATAGAAACTGAAATTAAAGAAATAAAAATAAATATAAATAAAAATATAGAACTACAATTTAATAAAAACCAAATCGATTTAACACAAATATTTAATAAATTAAAAAATACTTTATGCAAAAGTAACATTTATCATGTTGCTCTAGATAACAAAGACATTATATTTGATTACATTAAAATCAATGAATTTAAAGAAATATTCAATAAAATACAAGATGACGATAAGTCTACAATAAAATTAAAAATTATACTATTCACAGCACCCATTAAAATTATAGATACAAATGAAATTAATAAAATATT
Source organism: Rhamphomyia laevipes (assembly GCA_963920725.1). Taxonomy (NCBI): domain Eukaryota; kingdom Metazoa; phylum Arthropoda; class Insecta; order Diptera; family Empididae; genus Rhamphomyia; species Rhamphomyia laevipes. Next base: position 50,171,187 of record OY987255.1, on the reverse strand, counting down.
AAAAGAAATTCACGATGAACCAACAAGTGGACACATAGGTATTAGAAAAATGATAATAAAAATTAAACAAAAATATATATGGAAGAATATATATTTAAAATCCTGTGAATATTTGGCTTGTAAAATTCGTTCCTTGATCGGTAATCAATCGTTTCGGAATTATCGAATAACGCAAAATAATATTTTTATAGATCGCTTGGGCCACCGTAGTTGCCTCCATATTGGGTAATGCGATACAGTCCAACATTTTTGATAAATCGTCCTGAAAATTAAGAATGTATTTGTTTTTTGATTAGTAACGGGGAAAGGTCCCACGATATCCAAATACACTTTGTCAAACGGCCTATTAGCCGTATCAGTAATAGCCATCGGTAATTTTGTCACTTTACCTCTATTTGTTATTTGGCACTTAGGGCATTTTCCAATATATTTTGTTACCATACTCAATATATTTTCCAGAAATAATGTCGTCTTAGTCTTTTGAACGTCTTTATTATCCCTAAATGTCCTCCTATGGGTGTATCGTGATTTTGTTTTTTTAACTTCCCGATTTCATTCCAGTCTAATAATTCTTTTTTGTGCATTGCTCTTTTGGCATAGCTTTATCGCTCTCGTCATCACTGTCAGTTGATTCTTCGTCTGATGTCAAAATTTGTGTGTTATTTAGTTCGTTGTCTTGTTTTAATTTAGCTGTCTGTCTTCTGGTTAAAATATTTATTTTTAAACCGTATTTATCTTAATGTTGCTCTGATATTTAAATATTTTTCTTATCAATATTATTTAACTTTTTGCATTTTATTAGATCCGTTAATTTAGTTTTCATTATTTTATTATTTTCCTCTGATTATATGTCAGTAACATCGTTATATGGAAATCTACTTATTTTTTCACTACAAGCTGATATAATTATAGGTGGCAAATTTTCTGTGAAATCGATAAGATTTGGTGTCTCTTCAAAATTCTTAATATTTTCAAGTTCGGCTGGATTATTACCAGCACTTGAAACAATTTTTTCGAATTGTTGGTTTTCACCATACCTCAAGAAATCAATGAGCTCGAGTGTCCCGTTATTAGTCTGGATTTCGTCAAGATTGACTGTTTTGCTTTTAGCTCCTGCACAAAATACCGGTGACTCGTTAACTTCACCCTTTCTCCAGAAAATATTTCCCTCATCCCTGAATTCAGAATTAGTTTTAAATTCTAAAACTCCCAAATTTGAATCGTTTAATGTATTAGGAATGGGCATTTCAATAATTTCCGAAATTGATTTCTCAGTTATTATGGGATTTTCCATTTCCAAAATGGCTCCACTATTTACAGCTCCGGGAATGACAATTCCAGAATAATTTTCTCCTACTACACCATCCTCTATTTCGTCTCGAACACCTGAAAATATTGTACCTAAATTTGAATTCCCTAAATTTATTTCAACATTTTTTCGTCTTCTTGGCACCTGAAAACCCTGTTTCAAAATTTTATCAACTATAGGTAACTTCAATTCTATTTTATTTCTGTCCGTTTTTGGAAAATACAGCGTCCGGTCCGGGCCAAGTATATTACAATTCTCAGCCAAAAAGTCATTCCCCAAAATCTCATCAGCCGGTAATTCACAATTATTGCCAACTACCTGAAAATCACAATATAAATTTTCCGGTGTTAAAGACTTTCCATGGCATTTCCCTAACGTTTCACTCTGATCGTGAACAGTTCGAATTACCGTCTTTTTGTCCGTCTTAATGGGTATGTCCTTGTCCAATATGTCCTTTTTTAACTGATTTGAGCTCCAGTACCCACTAATAATGTTACGGATTTTTTTTTCGCGATATCAAGTGGAATCTTTACTAGAGGCTCAAATCTATTACTACCAACTTCAGCTACACTTCCACCCTCCTCCACACTACCCAGGGACAAGTTTAGGGATTTTGACTCATCCCTGAGCCATTTCTCTGTCTAGATTGGTATCGTTGTCGAGCGGAGCATGTCAATTCGGTGTGACCCTGTCGTTCACACCAACTACAAATCGTTTGTCTCGTCATGTCTCGAATCGTGTTGACCTGAGCGGGAATAGTTGCTGATACCTGTTCCTGTCTGTTGAATGGGCAATTAGTGGTGGTATGCCCCGTATTTTTACATTTTAGGTGACACTTTCCAAGATGCACTGCAGTTCCTACTAATATGGCCTGACTTCCACAATTGAAACATGTCACCCTAGGTCCGTCTCTGTTAGGTGTTATGGATCGATTCCATTGATGTTTAATACGAGGTGTACCTGCTGGTCTGTTTTGTTGCTGTACTGCTCTATTTAATCTATTGTCTACTGGTCCCAAATTTTCACTGTCAAGTTTTGTCCTCTGCAAGTTTTGTATAAGGTCCATTAGAATTTTTGTTGCATCCAAATTTGTCGGATTCGAATCACTTAAACCTCGTCTCGATGGTGTTAATAGCTCCAAGGATTCTCTGGCAAATCTACATGATTGTTGCACTGTTTCCTGGAAGCTTAATGGATTTTGACCGACGATATATTGTTTGATTGTTTCAGATTGGAGTCCTCGGATGAAAGTCCGTATAGAAGTCTCTTCGGCGTCTTGAATAATTCCTTGGTAACCGAGTGATATTTATGCCTCGCCGCAGCCGTAAAGCAACCTAACTTTCCACACGATCACCGAATTGTTCCACCGATTCGTCCGATATTTGCACACATTCCTCAATTTCAGTCCTAAGCAGTGGTAAGTCTTTATATGGTATAAACGTGTTTTCTAGAACTGTTTTAAATTCACGAAAACTTTGTACAACACGGTCCATGAAAATATCCGCTACTTTTCCTCGTAGTTTTCCTCTTATGATTTGGTTTAAAACTACTGGTCTGTCAAGTTCGTCGGTTCGGAAGTATCCGTCATGTGCAAGAGAAACAAAATTTTGGAGGTGCAGTATCGTCCGGTCACCCTCACCCGTAAAAATAGGTACGCCCTGAAAAAAGTTCGATATGCCCGTTCTAATGGTATTGTCGTGTTGTTGTGGTTGTTAGTGTTTACCGTCGAATCTATTTCATATGTGTGGTCTCGGGTTAAAATATTTGAATTACGTCTATTGTTATTATTATTAGGATATCTATTACCTAACTCAAAATTACTTAATCTATTATTATCAAAATTACTATTACCTAATCTATTAGTATTATCCATTGTTAAAGGATTTTCAAAAGGTTCCCTATTATTTTCCCGTGAATTGTCATTGTTATTTTCTATTAACCCTATTTTACATCACGAAAATAAGTAAGCAAAACTGGCATGGGGTGCATATATTTTATATAAATTTAAATTTCTGTAGTTTCACAATAGATCATTTTTTCACATCTGTTGAATTGGCATTGCGTTTGCTCGGTAAAAAAATTACTATTCTTGTCGTTCGTAATTTTCTCGATGAAAATAACGCACCCATCAAAGTTAAAAATCGAAAGTTGTATCGTCCAACCCAAACGTCGATGTTTGGTTTCTCTGATAGAATGGCTTTGGTATCTTATGTTCCAAAACCAAACAAAGAAGTCCTTTTGTTATGAACGCAACATAATCGCGATAAGGCAACTTTTGGTTATCAAAACAAATCTGATATGATTATAGATTATAACCGGACAAAAAGTGGTGCTGATGTGTTCGGCCAAATGGTGTCAATTTATTCCTTTCACGTCAAACTCGACGCTGGCCAATTGTTGCTTTCTATAATTTATTGGACGTAGCAGCCTTAGTAATTGTCATTATTTATCGCCACTCCAATCCGTCAAGAAGCAACAAAAAATTAGCCAGAAATGACAAATTAATTTAACTGGCAGATGAGCTAATGGAATCAGAATTGGACGACCGTTCTCATATTTTAAGACAGAAGACAATTGGTAAATCAAGTTTGGATGCCCGATTATGGGGAGAATTTCGCAGGTTATACGCGAAGCTGATGAGAAACTTCCACGAAAGCAGATAATGACTCGAATGATAATTGAGTTGAATTGTTATTAGAATAAAATCCTAATTTGATTTTTAGGCCAGAAGCCACGTTTGCCTCAAGAAGGATGACAAGAAATATAAAATCCATATTATTTTGATCACAATAATTTATCACAATTTCAATTATATGTAAACGGTGTACAAGTACCTAATTCGCCAATTGAAACAAATTTCTCTGAGAGTTTTTGTAATACCAGAGCATATTTAACATTATTCAAGGGTACAGTAATACATCATTCCGATAGAGGTCATCAGATCACAAGAGAATATTTTTCAAAAGGCTACACAGTATTAGCTTTTGATTTATCAGCCGATGGATCAGGTAATGAAACATGTCAAAACCTGTTAAATCAAGGTACAGTAAGAATTGAGGCAAAATTAAGCTCTGCACTACCCTCAACATTAACGTGCATTTTTTATGGAGAGTTTGATGCGTCATTAGAAATTGACAGGAATCGTAATGTTTACACAAATTTATAAATAGCTGTACAAACAAAATAATTTTTTATTATACAACAGGCCTTGAAAGTGTTAGAGCATAAAAATGATAAATAATAATAAATTTCCATCATATACTTTAGTGGACATATTATTTACCAGTGATAAAATAATTACTTTTGGACATACAGTAAGTATTGCAGGTATTGAAGAATCAAATAAAGTAGTACACTACGAATACAAATATTTATATCCAACATAAAAAATAAATGCAGAAAAACACAATTGCAACACAAATGGAAATTTATACAACGAAAATATAACTCAAGCTTTAAATAAAAAATTAAACAAATTTGATGTATTGTTGGTTAATGGAAAAAACAAAAAAGAATCGCATACCAAAACAGATAAAAAAGAAACCATTTTGTATTGTTGTTAATTCAGATCCTGCTACAAAACCTGGATCACACTGGTTTGTTTTAAATTTTCCCCAAGCGGGATGTGCCGAATATTTTGATTCTTATGGAAATCAAACAATAAAAACAAATATCATAAGAAAAATCAATCAGAATTCTCAAAACGTTTACAAGCAGACTTTTCAACTGTATGTGGTCATTATTGTTAAATTATTGAAATTTTTAAGCATCTTTAGTTCAAATGATTTTAACTACAATGATAAATTTATTTTACAATTATTTCGAAAAAATTTTAAAGTATAAATTTATATATAATAAGTAACAAATCTGTAATTTTAAAAACAATTAAAATACAAACAAATAAAATATCAATATTGTTTTATTCATTTATTATCACATTTTCAGCACATAACAAAGGTATTTCTACAAAAAGTTTGGAAAAATTAAACGAAATATTAAATTCTGGTAGAAAAAAATGCTCTCTTGTTAATTTTTTTACATTATAAATTTCACAATTTTTGTAATATTTAGTAATATAATCTTTTACATATATTTCATTTACATAGTTAAAGTATGCATGACTGGTTATAAAATCCGTGATTCCATTAATTTGATTCCATTCTTCGCTGTTTAACAAAAATGTTAAATATTGAATATCGTCATCATTGCATATGTTTTGAACAAACATAATCCAAAGACTATAACTGAATTTCATTGGTGTTTTACCAAACTTTGAAATTACCACTATTGGTTTTAACGTACTCGGATGAAAACCCGATGAAATTTTTGCTGTGTGTTCTTTATTTAGATAATAATGATAGGCAAGAAGCAAAGTTGCCACCATCTCGGGGCGTATGTGTTTCCATTTTGTCACTACAATTATAACTAAAGCATAATCACTTTTGAGAAATTAAACAAAGAATAATATTTTAAAAATCAATTTTATTATATTTTAACATATACATGTACATATTAAAACAATTTTTTAAAGCACATCTTTTTAAGTTCCGTCCTTCTGATGTGGAGTGAACGGGACAGTATGTGGCATAATTTTGTAATTCTTGTAATTTAGGAATGTCAAGATTTAAATCCACAATCTTTGATGTTTTTGGAAAATATTTGATAAGTATATCTTTTTTTTTGTTTGCCTTTTACGAAAATACTGTATTGTTCTAAATTTTTAAATATATATGGGAGGCTGTTGTATTCAATAATACCACTTTCCCATTCCAGACCGTTTATATTATCCCTATTGTAGTCATTTTGTTGTGAAATTTCATAATTTAGTTCTTCTTTAGGATATGGAGCTTTTAATAAATAATAATCTGCAGTTAGTGAGCCTTGCTTAAGTGTAGCCATTTCTTTTATAAAATAATGTTTACCATTACCAATTACGAATTGAAAATCAACAAAAATTATTTTGCTCTGCATATTTTTTTTAGAACAACTTTACTCTTTGACAAAAGCTATAAAACTAAATTTACTAGTATATTTAAGTTAGTTATGAAGTATCGTCATGAGTAAAAAGTCAATTGTAGAGGAATTGCATAAGCCTGCAAGAAAAAAATTCGAAAGGCGGAAATTCAAACAGAAAGGCCTTAATGATACCTGACAGATTTATTTAGTAGAAATGATTCCATTTGCAAAATTCAACAAAGGCTACAAATACCTACTTACAGTTATTGATATTTTTCAAAATATGCTTATACAAAACCAGTTAAAACAAAAATTGGTTCTGATGTAACGAAGGCTATGAATAAGATTTTATCTAAAAGCAAGCAAATTCCAAAAAATATTCATTCTGATCAAGGAAAAGAATTTTTTAACAGCAATTTTCAAAACTTAATAAAAAAAACATAATATAAATCATTATCATACGTACACAAAACTTAAGGCTTCTATTTGTGAACGTTTTAATCGGACTTTAAAAAATAATATGTGGAAACAATTTAGTTTATAGGGTAATTATAATTGGATTTCAATTATAAATGATTTAACAAATAAATATAATCATACACGACATCGTACAATAAAAATGAAACCAATTCAAGTATCTAAAAAAAATGAAAAATTTCTATTAAGAACAATATACAACACCCCAAAGTTATATAAAACGCCTAAATTTAAAATAAATGATTTTGTACGCATCAGCAAGTCCAAAGGAATTGTTCAAAAAGGTTATGAACCAAATTGTTCTACCGAAATTTTTAAAATATCAAAAATTAACTCAACAAACCCTGTAACTTATTCTTTAACTGACTATAAAGAACAGCCGATAATGGGAGGTTTTTATGAATTTGAAATGCAGAAAACAAAATATGCTCATTCTTATCTTGTTGAAAAAATAATCCGACAGAAAGGTAATCAAGTTTTTGTCAAATGGCTTGGATTTGATAATACACATAATTCATGGATAAATAAAAAAGATATTTTAAAATAAAACTCATACTTCATCGATAAATAAAAAAAAGATAGTACAACTAAAAAATAAACTTTGTTTTAATAGTATAACTTGTTTATTATAAAAAAAAATTGTAATATGAATTTCTAGGATATAAAAGCTAGATAAACAACTATTTCGTTTAGTCTTATACTAGCTTACAAAATGTCAAGTTTTATAATTGTAAACGATTCTATTTTGAATGTTAAACGTTTTAATTTACGTGGACGTCGTCTAGAATTTTCTATAAAACAAGTACCCGAAAACCAGGAACCCACAAGCTGGATTAAAAAGGCTATTGAGGAAATTATTGCATATGTAACAAATGGTTTATTACCTACTGATCAGGTGAGAATCACATTTTGTGACAACAGTTTATTAGAACGCGCTCCTGGATGGCTTAATTTTAAAGAAGAATCTTTGATAAATATAGAAGAAGTCTGGGCCCGTATATCAAAAATATACCAAAGTAATTCAGAAGGTCTTAGCAAAAACAATTTTTGTTTACAAGTAACATCTGTTAGATTACCAAGAGGTAGCGGTCGTGGTAAAAATTATAACACTTTTGATGAGGAAAGTGCTAAAAGAAAAGGTATCATTTCAATACAAAATGATGATTATATCTGCTTACCTAGAGCATTAGTTGTAGCTATTGCAATAATAGAACAAGATCCTGTATACTAAAATAAATGGATAATTAAAGATACGCATAAAATACAGACAATCAGAGCAATGAATTTACTTAAAGAAGCGAATGTTAGTATAGCGTCGGAAGGAGCTGGTGAAAGGAGCTGGTGAAATTCATCAATTTCAACTACATCTCAAAGACTATAAAATTGTGGTGTATCAATATGGCACAAAAGGAAAAAATATAATTTATAAAGGTGATAGTGATGGTAAATCATTAAATTTATTGTACCATAAAAACCACTTCAACGTAATTTCATCGTTGACTTCAGCTTTTTGCTGTAGATATTTTTGTCAAACATGTCGTATACCATATAATAATAAAAATGCACACCGTTGCGGAGGTCAATGCCCCTGTTGTCAAAAAACACCACCGTGTCATAAAGTCACAACAGAAATAACCTGTACATACTGTAATAGAAAATTTAGAGGTCAAGACTGTTACAATAATCATCTGTCTTCAGGTTCGAATAAAAACAACAACATTTGCACAGACATAAAAAAGTATTTAAAATGTTTAAAAACCTACAAACAAAATAAAGTACACACTTGTGGAGAATTTTTTTGCAATATATGTAAAAAATATGTACCAAAAGAACATTTGGGCTATATGTAAACAGATAAAAAGACCCCAAATTTTAAAGATAAAATGTTTATTTTTTACGATTTCTACACGACAAGAAAAAGATTTAAATACAACTTCTGTAAAAGCTATTAAACTACATGAGCCCAACTTATGTATATATAATAAAAGATGTGATGCGTGCTTGGAATGTAAAAATTTGGTATTTTGTAAAAAATGTGGTTTTAGACAGCTTATATATAAAGAAAATGTAATACAAACATTTTTAGAAAATTTGCTAGAAGCTAGAAAAACATTTAAACAAATAATCGTAATAGCTCATAATGGTAAATCATTTGATCATCAGTTTATTTTAAATCACATTTTAACAAAAACTGACTTAACCCCACAATTAATTATGCAGGGGACAAAAATTATCATGATGTTATTAGGAAATATTAAATTTATTGATTCTATAAATTATTTTCCAATGGCTTTGTCTAAATTACCCAAAGCTTTTGATTTACCCGATTCATATAAAAAAGGTTATTTTCCGCATTTTTTTAATACTCTAGAAAATACAAATTATATTGGTTGTTTACCTCCTACAGAATATTATGGTTGTGATCAAATGAAGACAGATGATCGTAAAACGTTTTTAAAGTGGTATGAGGAAAATAAAAACTTGGAATTCAATTTACAAAAAGAAATATAATGTATGTCCTTTTACTGAGGCGACCACAGTTGCATCAGCATGTAATATGGTTTTTCGACGAAATTTTTTACAACCAAACACAATTGCTATTATTCCTGTTGAAGGATATAGAAATCGTGACAAACAATCAAAAATAGCTATGCAATGGCTATTGTACGAAGAAAAAAATAGAAAGGTTACCATACAGTTTGCAGCAAAACAAAAAGAGGCAATTATAAATGGTGTAAAGGTAGATGGCTATTGCAAAGATACTAAGCTAATTTTTGAATTTCATGGCTGTTTCTATCACGGTCATCCTGTATGTATTAAACATAATAGAAATAAGTTAATAAATAATCAATCTACTGAGACATTTGAGCTTCGCTATGAAAATACAATAGCGAAAACAAATAGACTGCAATCTTTTGGTTATGAGGTAATAGAAATGTGGGAATGCGAGTTTTTCAAACAATGCCAACAAAATAAACAAATAACCGAATATGTTAAAAATCATCCTCTCTTAGATAATTTGCCACTTAATCCTCGAGATTCATTTTTTGGTGGGAGAACAGGTAATACACGATTATATTATAAATGTGATTTTGGTGAGAAAATTAAATATATTGACGTATGTTCACTTTATCCATGGGTCTGCAAATATGGAAAATTCCCGATCGGTCACCCTAAAATATATGTAGGTGATCAGGTCTGTCGACAGATTGATTTGAAAACAAAAAATGGATTAATAAAATGCAAAATACTTCCGCCACAAAATTTATATCATCCTGTTCTACCACTAAAACAGAACAATAAATTAATGTTTACGTTGTCTCGGACATGTTCCGAAAAATTATGTCAATCAACATGTTTTCATAACGACCAAGAAAGAGCTTTAACAGGAACATGGATATTTGATGAAGTAGTTAAAGCTTTGGATAAAGGGTATAAAATTATAGATATTTTTGAAATATGGGAGTATGAAATTGCCCAATATGATATGACAACAAATAGTACTGGAATATTCACAGAAATGATGAATAAGTTCATAAAAATGAAACAATCTGCCAGCGGGTTTCCTATATGGTGTGAAACGCGTGCACAACAAGAAGAATATATTGTTGAGTTTTTGAAAAATGAAAATATCCAGCTTGAATTTGACAATATTATTAAAAATATTGGTTTAAGATCTTTGGCCAAATTAATGCTAAACTCTTTCTGGGGTAAATTTGGTTAAAGAGAAAATCAACCAAAAACAGCAATTGTAAATGAGCCTGATGAACTATATAATTTATTAACAAATGCAGCTATTAACGTTAATCATATCTTACCAACAAGCGCGAAGTGTGGTACTGTTCAAGGTGTTCACTGAACACCCAAACCTATTTATAGGAACTTTAAAAAAAAAGAAAAACATATACAAAATATATGCAAATTAAAAAAAAAAAACCTATATAAAATTTTTAATTCTGGCCTACTATATAAAAATTATTTATATATGTATACACAAGTAGTTTTGAATATGCATGTTATGCATATTCAAAAATATTTGTGTATATACCTATAAAGAATTTTTATATAGTAGAGTAGGCCAGAATTAAAAATGCATATAGAGAAATATTCTCTTCCATTCTTTTTTCTATTCCTATCCTACCCTACTCTACTTTTATAAATAATTTCTTCGTTGGTTCATATTTTAAACTGAACACTATAGAACTTATAAAAAACTCTCAATTTTTCAAAAATATTCTCTGGGAATACGAAATTTTCTAACAAAAGCTTTGTTCATAATTTTAAATGAACATTTGAAAAATATAAGAAAAATTGTTGTTGGTTGTGGGTGGTTCGCTGTGAATTTAATATATAGAGGCAGAGAATTTTATTTTTGTTGGTATTGGGATATATTACTATCGATGTTCATAATTTTAAATGAACATTTGAAAAATATAAGAAAAATTGTTGTTGGTTGTGGGTGGTTCGCTGTGAATTTACTATATAGAGGCAGAGAATTTTATTTTTGTTGGTATTGGGATATATTACTATCGATGTTCATAATTTTAAATGAACATTTGAAAAATATATGAAAAATTGTTGTTGGTTTGTTGTTACTGTTGTGATTTTAAATATTGAGGCAGAGAATATTTTTTTTGTTGGTATTGGGATATATTACTGTCGATGTTCATAATTTTAAATGAACATTTGAAAAATATAATATGAAAAATTATATGTTGGTTTGTTGTTACTGTTGTGATTTTAAATATTGAGGCAGAGAATATTTTTTTTGTTGGTATTGGGATATATCAGGTTAATCTAAAAGGAGTAGAGGATGAGATACATTTGGAAGGATAACATTATTATTATTCTTATTATTTTATTATTATTTTTTTGTTATCATTTATTTGTTTTTATTTTTTGTTATTATTTATTATTATTTATTTATTATTATTTATTATTTAAACATCAGAGCCTAATTTCCATAATTTTTATATTAATGGGATAGGTGAATATTCCTCAGCACTATTGTTGTTAAATTCTGTAATAATTTTACTTGTTTATTTATTATTAATATTTATTAATTTTATTTATTATTTTTTATTATTATTAATTTGTTATTCTTATTATTTATTGTTATTATTTTTTTTATTATATTTCAACTTATGATTTTGGAATCATCAAATTTTCCCCAATTTTGTAGTATAATTTTAAAATATATATATGTAAATAGTATATAGTACATCATATATAATTTTTTGCGATACAATAAAATTAAAAATAATTTGGATTTGGGGACTAAGTGTTAAAGGTATATCTTTTTTAGACCACCACAATCAAAAACAAATTTTTACGTCTATAGGTTTTTTATTAAACATACAATATTTTGGTAATGAATTTAGATACGCCAGTATGGCAAACCATCATATATTTTTTTGTTTTGAATTTATTAAACTGAACACCCGGTGCAAAACCATTAGCTTCGCCACTGCTTACCAATTAATGACGATACTTTAATTGTAAACTGGGAATATGTAGAGGAGGCGTGTACACCACTTTCAACTGTAAATGTTTGCATCGCTTCATATACAACTGCACAGGCACGTCTTAAACTTTACGAATATTTAGAAAATCTTGATAATAGAGTTTTGTATTATGATACAGATTCTGTGATATACATAAGCCGAAAAAATAAAATTGACCCACCAACAGGTTATATGACTGATGAATTAGAAGGAGAATTTGGTGCTGAAAGTTATATAACAGAATTTGTCTGTGGTGGTCCTAAAAACTATGCTTTTCAAGTTTTCAGCACAAAAACTAAAAATTTACAAATCAGATGTAAGGTAAAAGGCATTTGTTTAAATTACCAAAACTCCAATCTGATAAATTTTGATACTATTAAACAAATGATTTTGCATGAAGATAATAACATGGAACCGATAACAATTGTATCTAAAAATATACAACGTACAAAAGATCATCAAGTAATAACCGTACCTGAAACCAAACTTTATAAACCAACATCAACAAAAAGAAAATTCCTAGATGATTTTGATTCTATTCCGTATGGATATAAAAAATAATGTTAAAATTATACGTTACTATATATAAAAAATAAAAATGTGTATATTGAGAATATTAAATTTTTTATTTATTTTAACAACATTGTGTAAATTATTAAATTAATCATAATAAATATATAATTAATCCCAATTTTCTTCTTCCGGTTGCCAGGCACAAATCAGCGTCTATTTCCTTCCAATGGATAATCGGCATCAGGATGAACTAATGCATCGTCTTTTTCTTCTTCAAGGTCTTTAATAGGTGGTTCCATAATGATAATACGCAATGAAAATCAAAAATACGTAGTATTTATTACAAAATTGTTTTTAAAAATACTGTACGTGAATACTTTTTCGATCTTAATAACTACAACATTGTTTTTATCTTTCTGAAAACTAATCATACTTATTTATTTCTTTTTTTTTTTTTTAAATCTCGGCAAGTTTATTATCGTCGTTTTTACTTTTAGTTTTATAGTAACAATTGTAATAAATTTTCATATAAATAACCTACCTTAATTTAATACTTTAGTTTATAGTAACAATTGTAATAAACTTGAAAATTTTCATATAAATAAGATACCTTAATTTAATAAAAAATTTAATTTTAAACAAACCAACAGAAAGTAATTCAAATATTTTAAACAAAATGGAAAGTCAGTAGATTGACTATGTACAAGTACAATAACTTTAATTAAATTTATATTTTTCTCCGGAAGTTTATTATCACCATAATTTTTAATAATACATAATAATAAATTTCAAAAAAAAAATCAATTAATTGTGTCAATTAAAGTGATGATACGTTTTTAAATTAAAGATTTGTTAACAATATCAACAGTAAGTACAATAATAATAACTTTAATTAAATTTATATTTTTTCTCGGCAAGTTTATTATCACCATAATTTTTAATAATAATAATAAATTTTAAAAATAATTCAATAAATTGTGTTTTTATTGTTATGATAAAAAAGTGATGATACGTTTTTTAATTAAAGATTTGTTAATAATATCAACTGTAAGTTTTTTTTACTTTTAGATTTATAATAACAACTTTTATAAAGTTGAAAATTTTCATATAAATAACTTACCTTAATTTAATAAAAAAGTTAGTTTAATTTTAAACAAACCAACAGAAAGTAGTTAAAATATGTTAAACGAAATGGAAAATCAACAAATCGAACAATCACAGACAAACAGCTTTATGTATCAGCCCCCAACATTGGTAAATCTAGCCCTAAGAGCTGCATTCAACTCGCATGCATACAGCTATGAATACTGGATAGAATGCCATGAGCACAAAAGTCTTCAAAAATGATATCTAATGGATAAACAATTGTATTATGTGGATTATTACAGCTTCTTATTTGACAGTCAAATGAAATATTCTCATGAATATACAATACTACAGCTTTTAAATTATTGTCAAAATAGAGAATGTTTTGATACGATGGACATTAGGCTTCAGCCTGTCTACTGGTAATCCTAATGTAATAAATTTTATAAAAAGTGTAATAAATTGTAATGATTTTTAAAAATATGTAATAAATTGTAATGATTTTTTAAAAAAAAAATGTATTATTGATACTTTAAAAACTCAATAAATAATTTAATGTTAAAATATAATCTGTGTATAAGTATATTCTTTCCATATTTACATTGTCTATAGTCTTTTCATATTTTAAAAAGTATATAAAGTCTGTTCAAATTAAGCTATAGTATCAGTTTTATTTGAAGACTTTTCCTGTAAACGTAGTGAAAAATACAAAAAAAAAAATGGTAAGTATTTTTTATACCATTTACATAATTATATTTTTTTAAATATATTATTTCTTCTGTTTTAGGCAAACTTTTTAAAAGATATAAACAGTTTTGGATCCGCTTCAACTTCGCTTAAACCAATCACAAGAACAAATGAGTTAGTTATTGGCAGGGAGTATAAAATAACCAACATAAGGATAGCAAATACTCGATACGGACCGAAACTCCTGGTAGACTTGGGCACAAGTGTATATTTTCTACCAAAAAAAATATCAGCCGGAATGATGGAACAAAACTACACACCCAGTCAGGTACCTAAAAATTTGTACATGATAGTGGACAAAATAGAGGGGCCTATTATACGTTTTTTTCAAAAAAAATAATTAAAATTTTACGGTAAAATTAAAACATTTATTGTAAAAAAGTATGTACATAATAAATAAATTACGATGCAAAACCATTTTTATTTTTTAAAAGGTGTATATTTTCTCAAATTTTTTTGTTTACAGGATCAATTTGTCCTCCTTCCATCTATAAAATTTAAAAACATTTTTCAGAACTCCTAAAGATATGTGACGCGCGAAATATAAACAAAATAATTTTCAAAACTTTTAAAATAATTAAATAAAACCAATATAAAAAAGTAGAAGAACGAAAGATAATAATAAATAAAACATGAGAGTGATGAGAGTGGGTAGAGCTCTTGATTTGTACAAACATTAATACGTGTGATCTATCCTCATTATGTTTGTTTTTTATTTTGACACACCTATCTACATTTTATATCGCAGACGTGATATATAAAATGCACTAAAAAACATTTTTTTTTTTAGCTGCAAAAAACATAATTCAACAACAGAAGACAAAAGAAATTTTTTTTTTTATTTGATAATGCTTTTTAATTATAATTTTAGTTCCATTTCTTATATAAAAAAAAAATACGCTATCAATCAATCGTATACAAAAAATAGAGTATGTCGACGATAAAACAAAAAAAGAAAAGCAAAGTTCTGTAAAATTTCTGAAAATTGAAAATGAAATAAAAAACCCAAAAATTGTATATTTGATTTTAATTTTTTTTTATTATACAAAATTAAATTGTGATATACAAAAAAAACTTATAAAAATATTATTATATAAATCAAAAAGTTAACAAAAATGTAATTACTGACCGTAATTCTTGTTGTATCATTTCTTTCCGCTACAAAAATAAATAAATATAAAAACATAAAAAATATTTTAAAAAAACCATTTATTATTATCAAAAAAAGAAAAAGAGCAAAATTTTTTTTTTTGTAAAAACTTACTTCATTATTTGTTGAGTATTTCGTTTTATAAGTTTTAAAAGTTAGTTTTGGTTCATATACAGGCTTTAACTAAAAAATGTTATAAATATTAATTTTTATTTAATATTATAACATTTTATTTATACTTACTTTATCATAATTAGATAGCTCTACTATCGGTTTTTGATTATTAAAAGGTATTAACTGTTCCTCTTTCATCTAAAAAAAAATAATAAATTTTCATATTAATTATATTTAATTTAATTGAAAAATCACATTTTTTATTTGAAAAATAACTATTTTAAAAATAATATTAATATTGTACTTACTTGTGTATTATAATTATTATTAATTTCATTATGAAAGCCAAATACATGGCCTCCTGGAGCATTTATATTAAATACCATTGACGCATTCCCAAATAGCAGGCTAAAATTATGAGGCCCTTGTATTGCCTCCTTTTGTTCTTCTAGCTGATGGGGAAGCGGTGCCCCATAACAAAAAACACTTAACAACAAAAAAGAACACTGATATTTTTTAACATTTTCATTTTTTAAAAATTTAATTTGCTTATTATTTATTATTTAAAACGTTTATACTCCAGCTGTGCAGTTAGAAAACTGATTTGTGAAAAATAAAATTTGCATTCAAAATGCATTAAAATAATTTCTGTAATCAGATATTTTGAAAAAAATATAGAAATTATTTAGAAAAAAATGCTGATTATTTAAAAACATTATCGCCATATATTAATACATATTAATTAATCAAATTTTATATTTTTCCTGATTAAACTTTGTGCTGAACTATATTTATTATTTTGTAATAATTTAATTTTATTATTTCTATTATTTAATAGTATTTTTAGAAAAAAATTCCGTAATTGAATATTATCAATATTTTTTAAAAACATTTTCAATATTGTTTTAATATAATCAACATAGTAATTAAACTAATTTTAATTCTTCCTGATTGAACTTTGAATATTATAGTTTGTTTTCGAAAAATAAATTTAATATATATAGTTTTACAATTTTATATATTAACAAAATTTTGATATGATATACTTATACTATAACTATATTGTATAACATTTTTTTTTGGAATTTTATTGGAAAATATGTTGTATATATTTTTTTTTTCGTTTTATAAAAACGTAAAACCGATTACTTAACAAGCACGTGCAGCAAAAACTATATAAAAAATCATATTTATTTTAGGTCATTAAATTTCTATGGAAACAAAAAAATATTTTTGTAATTTTTTTTCGATAATATTTTTTTTTTTTTTTTTGGTTATATACAAGAATCATATACAAAAAAATAACAAACTTAAACTTATATACTGCATATAAAATATACCGCTTAAACTTATACGAAATATAAAATAACATGCGTATATTAATTTTAGCATTTCGCAGTTTTTTAAAATATGTAATTATAATAACCTTGAAAAAAAAGTTCATTATCTTTTATCAAACTTCACTAAGTTGAAGTTCCGATTTATATAATATGTTAATCATGCATTAAACAAACAAACAAACAAAACACGTTATTTGCGTTGTGAAAAATTTTCACTTGATAGCTCAGATGGTAGCGTGTAGGTTTACAAATCAAGACATCCACGGTTCAAATCTACACAAAACCAAGAATATTTTTTTAAAAAACAAAATACAAATTCTTTGTTCAAACAAAGAAACAGAAGAGAAACAAGAAATACAAAGAAGATTCGTTCATATAATCATTTAATCGATTCAAACATAACAAGGTTGGTGGCTCAATAGCTAGAGAGCTCACCAACTTACACAAAATATTCCGCGATCGATCCCAGCCATTGCCAATATTATTTTTTCTCGCGTATTTTACAGAACACATGCGTAAAACACTTTAAAGTCACGTACAAAAATAATTACCCTAATTAAAACTTATAGGGTAATTACCCTAAATAATTGACTTAATTAAAATTTATAGGGTAATAAATAATAACCCTCATTAGCATAATAAAGCCATAAAAAATAATTGACCTAATTAAAAGTTGTGAAAAAAGCCATTAAAAACACATTAACGTCAAAAAACCAATTAACGAATGATTAATGGGTTTTATTTAGTTCCCAGCACCAAGTGGCCCAATAACTACTGACTTCACCTATTGCTTCTAGGGTAAGAACACGGGAAGAAAGAAATTGGGCTAACGTTTGCCATGTTGGAATTTCACGGTGGTCCGTTAGAGTTATCTTAAAGAGACTTCTCGTTTCTGAAGGTAAATTTTGAGAAACTAGATAGACAATTAGTGGGTCCCAGTGGGGGACCGATATGTTGTACGATGATAACGCAGCTAATGCGTCGTTAACCGATTCATATAACTTCTGAATACCAGAGACTGATTCAGTTGTTAAAGGAGATATGTTAAGCAGGCTTTTAATATGGATATTAACTAAAAATCTTTTGTTTTCATATTGGTCTTGCCTTCCACGCTAAGTTAAAAAAAAATCCCTCTACTGCGAATTTGTGGACTAGTCACGCTGCATCGTGCTTTGTCTTTCAACGAAGATGATGTAATTTTTGTACAACAGATAATGTCGATGAACTTTTGAAAATTGCAGTTAACATGTCGCGGAAGGAAGGCCATGATTCATAAGAACCATAAAAATCATCTATGTCAATAGGTGGTACTCTGATTTGATCATGATTGTTGTTTACAGTTTGGTGAACCGTGGTATTAGGAGACGGATTTTCAACTTTCGGGTCCAGAAGTATCAACTGTTCCTCAACACTGGTTAAGAATTTTGTATATGACTCATTTGCCTTTTGATATTTTTTCCTGACATCGGATCTATATGTTTCAATTTGGGGATCTGTTTGTAAGGTGACATTCAACGAAGCCAACTGAAAAACTTGATGCGACCTTTTAAGTTCATCCCAATCGGACTTTATTATATCCTTCTGAGCTCGTACGGCTCCCTGTGAAAGTTGACCGAAATCTGCCACAGTATTAGAACTAATTGAATCTTGTAATGTCGAGGAAGCGACCAGAAATGTGTTATATTCGGACATATTTTCAGACTAAAACCCACTTAGACTCAGAAGAAAATTGAAAAAACTATCAAAAAGATACTGTATAGCAATGCACGATAGATGTAAGCTCAAAAAAAAATTTATCAAACAAAAATAAATTTCATAAATGCAATATATTTATCCTATAAAAATTATTTAATGAAAATAAATGTAATAAATATATTTTTATAACTAAAAAATAAGTTTAAATAACAAACTATTTTTTAATCTTGCACCTATTTGATTTGAATGCTCGCACTTAAATGAAATGTGTATGAGCGCAATTGAAAACCTAATTGAAAATTATATGTTATACCAAAAAAATATTTATTATTTTTTATAATAGTAAATCAAAACCGACTTTTTTTTCCAGTGTAACAATGAAAATTTTAATTGTTATACCATAACCAAATTCAAAAGCCAAAATAAAATTGCGTGTATGGTATTCACTGTTAACAAATTTTTTATCGAACTCGATATTTAACGAACTATACACACATCAACGAAAGATTTATATAAAAATATAAATTTTCTAAGTAATATTCTTCTATGTTTAAAATTATTTTTATACTTTAAATTCCTTGCGTATACGTACAACTGAGAAAGAACCGAAACCGTTTAATTAATTTTTTTTTTTTAAATTTCTTGAAATTGTAATAAAATTTCGTACATATGAATGTTTTCCGTGTATTTTCAGATTAATACAACTTCAATTCAAATTGCTCTATAATCTGAAGTCTAAACTTAAACGTTATTGCTAAAATATTATATCTGGTAAAACGAGAAAAAAAAAATTATGCTAAAATACCCATTATTATATTCGAAATATCTTTAAATTATCAGGTAGCTATACATAAATTAATCGCCACCATACAATAAAATCATTAAAAAAATCAGAATAAAAACTTTATGCATAAAAATTTTCAGCTCACCCAAATTTTATCTCACTGTGTAGTATCGAAAAAAAATTTGAATTTATTACCAGTAAAAAACACGAGAAAAAATAAAAATTTATATGTTAAACAGTTTTCTCTTTTTTTTTCACCGTGTACGAAAATTAAATTATTCCTTTTTATTTTCCACACAACATGAAAAATATTACTTTGATGTAAATACACAGTTCTTGTAGAGTAAATTTGCACAGTTTTTCCTATCGTAAATTTGCACCGTTTTTTGTAGAGTAAAATTGCACAGTTTTGTTTGAAATTTGTATGGATTTCAAATACCGAACTGCATAAATTAAGATTTTATTAATTTGTAATGATAATATATATTTTGCCAAATTAATAAAAATAATATATTTATTACTGCTGAGCACAGATTATAAATTTATAAAATAAAATAAAATTTTATTTGAACTTATTCATCTACCTATAAACTTTTCCCAACCAATTTATATGGAAAATTGAATTTGAAAAAATAAATGCCGTCGGCAATACAAATTTTATAAATCGTTGACCACAGAATACAAGATTATATATTTTCTCCACCAATACTCAACAAAATTGATATATGAGAAAAAAGCAATTAAAAATGACGAGGTCAATGTGATAAGTTTTCGGCAATGAAATTTTCATATATTTTTACACCAAAAAATCAATCAAAAAAAATATTCGTATAGCTATATATTTATTTTAAACACGATTTAATAATGAGCACAAATCAATTATTGTATATTGAAAATTCAATTCGATTTTTTCTTCAAACACCCCAAAAATAAAAAAATTTCACGATTTTTCGTCCAATTTATCAAACACTAATACAAACGTACCAATTTTACCGCTAATTTTGATGGTCTGATCCAACTGTTAATTTGCTATTACGATTTTTTTTTTCTTTTGTCTACACAAAATTAACAGATAGAAAATAATCTAAACCAATAATTAAAATTTTTGGAACAAAAAAATGCACTTTTGATATTATATATAATTTTTATTTTCAGGATTTTTTTTTTTTTTTTTTTTTTAAGGATGATTTTAGGAAATGTAAGTATTTTTAATTTTTATTTGATTCAGGAATTTTTGGGTTAAGGAATTGCACTAACTATTAGTTTTATGTATCATACAATAATGAAATACCTGGTTTTTTCTTGAATAATTGTTGAATTTTCACTGATGAGTTGACTCTTGATGTTAATTATTTGATGTAAAATAGATGTTAAATCCACCTTTTGATTTTCAACGGGCGAAGGACCAAATGTTCCGGGCTGGAATCCTGGGCAGATGCTGGAACGTGGGGGTTCAATTGTTTCTTGATTGAAGACTGCAATCCTGGTCTGCGGCAAGGTTTTATATATAATATTCTTGGCGAATATTATATACCGAGATAGAAAATAAAACACTCGCACGAATTGTTCGGTTTTTTTTTTGTTTTTATTAAATTTAAATTTTTACTTATAATTTTAATTTAAATATTTAATAAATGAAATGGAGCACGGTACTGCGCGTGTCGCTGGCGGCTCGAACAAAGACGAATAGTTATAGTTTCCACTCTAAAATTTATTAAGTTATCGTCTTGATCAACTAATCTTAATGTGATAGAACTTATTCGATTAGTATTCACTGGTAAATAGATCACTTTTCTGGGAACTTCATTTATTTTATAGCCTGGACTAACTTCTGGACAAAATTCATGTAATATATGTACTTGCTTATTATTCATATATGATCCATGTATTATAGCACACTGAACATCTATAGTATTGACATTTGATATATTTACTGGTAGGTCTGATAAATGCCATTGATTTGGAGCCAATTTTCGTTTACTGAAACCAAGAAGCTTTCCTAATGAATTTGCAGTATCAAAATAAATATCTTTAGAACTAATTATTTCACTTTCATTGTATTATTGTTGCCGCTTAGTTGAATATCTTCCTCACCATTATAAAATAAATCAACAGCACTTTGTAAATATGAATCTATATCATCAATTTCATATGAGCCTATAGGAATTTCAATTATTTTATCATCTATTTGTAATATATTGTTGTGAATGTCAATATTTGGTATCGAATTATAAGTAACTAATTCAACAAGAGCACAAACATAGTCATCACCTAATTATAAGGGTGGAAAATAATCAGTAGTTAATATAGAGTTATTACCAGTAAATGGTAATAATGTGAATGACATTATTAGCAAAGAAACAATGAAGTATTTTATTTTAAAAATTTCTTTTTATTCATTTTTAATATAAAAACTTAAATTATTATTATTATAACAGATTGTTTAAGAATGCTATACATAAATGACCACATATTATTGAATTATAGTTTTGATAAGAGTTGTAGTTATACTGTATATTATAACCTAAATATTTAATTACTTCAATAGGAGGTTGTAAGTTTCCAAAGCTATCAAAATATATTACATCATTTTTATTTTTATTGTATGCTACCCAATGAGTACCAAGACCTGATGAGTTATCCAAATTAATAATACCACTTTCTTTATTTAATGCTTTTACAGGTAAACTATTTCGCATAAACACACCTCGAAAATGTGATATAAATTTTACATATTTATGTAAATCAATTTCGCTTAATGCTCTCTTGGGTAGGATTTCTATTTGTTTTTTGATTGTGGATTCAAATACAACCCCAAACCTGTTTTATATGGTTGGAGATATAAACCTTTACCCATAGCAATACTCTCCACTGTTTGATTATGACGTTTATTCTCAATTAATTCATGTTTTGCATTCTTTACATCGTTTATCGCTTTAACTATACCCGTTACACGACCAGACAATGCTCCAACAGCTGATGATCCTGCAAAAAGAGGTATTAGAAATGGTATGACTCCACCTGTTTTAGGTACTGAAATAATTCTGGATTAAACATCTTCGTTTAATCACATTTTTAGCAGCATGAAGTGCTATCTTTATAGCATCATTATTGTTCCTAGGTTTTTGTAATTTTATAGCATTTTTAGCATCTTTTATAGCTTTTTCAAATAACTTTATAGTTGTCTTAGTTTTATTAAATTTCTTATGTTTTTTCTACACCCATTCCCAATTTAATTTTAGTCTTCATAGCGTTTGTTACTAATAAAGCATTCGCTCGTTCTAATAAATTAGAATCTTTAGCAAGAACACGTTTCCAAGCTTTTTCTGCTAAAACTTTATCAGCAATGTTTCGATCTTTAATATTTGTAAATTTAGAATATTCAATATCATGCTCTTTACAAGCTGTATCTAGGGGGTTTATACCAGGATCGCCTTTGTCTAATCTTTTTTGTATTTTTGTACCAGGTCCACAATATTGATAACCACCGGGTAAATGTAATTCAAATGGCAACTTATTTATAATTTTATTCAGAATACCTTCTCCTTTAACATCTTTTTCTTGACTAATATAAATTTTATTATAATCAATCATTATTGACAGATTAATTTATTATGAATAATAAATATTTTGTTTTCAATATATATATATAATATATATATATATATATATATATATATATATATTAATTTAAGACCTATGAAAATTTATCTGTAGTCAAGATGAAATTCATTAAACAACACAAATCTTTACCTGTAAATAATTTAGATATAAAAATAAAAGGAAACGATTGTAAACCAAGAAAGCATAGTGAACTACTACCAAATAGTATACGAGGATTAATAGTGGGCCCATCTAATTGTGGAAAAACAAATGTTATATTAAGAATATTAGAACAACCCAAGGGATTGAAGTTTGAAAACATTTACATATATTCTAAATTCTAAATCATTACATCAACCAAAATATGAATTTCTTAATCAAGTTATGGCAACTATTCCAGAAGTCGGATACTACACCTATTCTAACAAAACAGTGATATAATTCCACCTGAGGAAGCAAAATCATATTCTATATTTATTTTTGATGATGTCGCATGTGATAGACAAAATAATATTCGGAAATATTTTTGTATGGGTCGTCACAATAATATTGATAGTTTTTACTTATGTCAATTTCACGATTTTTCGTCCAATTTATCAAACACTAATACAAACGTACCAATTTTACCGCTAATTTTGATGGTCTGATCCAACTGTTAATTTGCTATTACGATTTTTTTTTTCTTTTGTCTACACAAAATTAACAGATAGAAAATAATCTAAACCAATAATTAAAATTTTTGGAACAAAAAAATGCACTTTTGATATTATATATAATTTTTATTTTCAGGATTTTTTTTTTTTTTTTTTTTTTTTAAGGATGATTTTAGGAAATGTAAGTATTTTTAATTTTTATTTGATTCAGGAATTTTTGGGTTAAGGAATTGCACTAACTATTAGTTTTATGTATCATACAATAATGAAATACCTGGTTTTTTCTTGAATAATTGTTGAATTTTCACTGATGAGTTGACTCTTGATGTTAATTATTTGATGTAAAATAGATGTTAAATCCACCTTTTGATTTTCAACGGGCGAAGGACCAAATGTTCCGGGCTGGAATCCTGGGCAGATGCTGGAACGTGGGGGTTCAATTGTTTCTTGATTGAAGACTGCAATCCTGGTCTGCGGCAAGGTTTTATATATAATATTCTTGGCGAATATTATATACCGAGATAGAAAATAAAACACTCGCACGAATTGTTCGGTTTTTTTTTTGTTTTTATTAAATTTAAATTTTTACTTATAATTTTAATTTAAATATTTAATAAATGAAATGGAGCACGGTACTGCGCGTGTCGCTGGCGGCTCGAACAAAGACGAATAGTTATAGTTTCCACTCTAAAATTTATTAAGTTATCGTCTTGATCAACTAATCTTAATGTGATAGAACTTATTCGATTAGTATTCACTGGTAAATAGATCACTTTTCTGGGAACTTCATTTATTTTATAGCCTGGACTAACTTCTGGACAAAATTCATGTAATATATGTACTTGCTTATTATTCATATATGATCCATGTATTATAGCACACTGAACATCTATAGTATTGACATTTGATATATTTACTGGTAGGTCTGATAAATGCCATTGATTTGGAGCCAATTTTCGTTTACTGAAACCAAGAAGCTTTCCTAATGAATTTGCAGTATCAAAATAAATATCTTTAGAACTAATTATTTCACTTTCATTGTATTATTGTTGCCGCTTAGTTGAATATCTTCCTCACCATTATAAAATAAATCAACAGCACTTTGTAAATATGAATCTATATCATCAATTTCATATGAGCCTATAGGAATTTCAATTATTTTATCATCTATTTGTAATATATTGTTGTGAATGTCAATATTTGGTATCGAATTATAAGTAACTAATTCAACAAGAGCACAAACATAGTCATCACCTAATTATAAGGGTGGAAAATAATCAGTAGTTAATATAGAGTTATTACCAGTAAATGGTAATAATGTGAATGACATTATTAGCAAAGAAACAATGAAGTATTTTATTTTAAAAATTTCTTTTTATTCATTTTTAATATAAAAACTTAAATTATTATTATTATAACAGATTGTTTAAGAATGCTATACATAAATGACCACATATTATTGAATTATAGTTTTGATAAGAGTTGTAGTTATACTGTATATTATAACCTAAATATTTAATTACTTCAATAGGAGGTTGTAAGTTTCCAAAGCTATCAAAATATATTACATCATTTTTATTTTTATTGTATGCTACCCAATGAGTACCAAGACCTGATGAGTTATCCAAATTAATAATACCACTTTCTTTATTTAATGCTTTTACAGGTAAACTATTTCGCATAAACACACCTCGAAAATGTGATATAAATTTTACATATTTATGTAAATCAATTTCGCTTAATGCTCTCTTGGGTAGGATTTCTATTTGTTTTTTGATTGTGGATTCAAATACAACCCCAAACCTGTTTTATATGGTTGGAGATATAAACCTTTACCCATAGCAATACTCTCCACTGTTTGATTATGACGTTTATTCTCAATTAATTCATGTTTTGCATTCTTTACATCGTTTATCGCTTTAACTATACCCGTTACACGACCAGACAATGCTCCAACAGCTGATGATCCTGCAAAAAGAGGTATTAGAAATGGTATGACTCCACCTGTTTTAGGTACTGAAATAATTCTGGATTAAACATCTTCGTTTAATCACATTTTTAGCAGCATGAAGTGCTATCTTTATAGCATCATTATTGTTCCTAGGTTTTTGTAATTTTATAGCATTTTTAGCATCTTTTATAGCTTTTTCAAATAACTTTATAGTTGTCTTAGTTTTATTAAATTTCTTATGTTTTTTCTACACCCATTCCCAATTTAATTTTAGTCTTCATAGCGTTTGTTACTAATAAAGCATTCGCTCGTTCTAATAAATTAGAATCTTTAGCAAGAACACGTTTCCAAGCTTTTTCTGCTAAAACTTTATCAGCAATGTTTCGATCTTTAATATTTGTAAATTTAGAATATTCAATATCATGCTCTTTACAAGCTGTATCTAGGGGGTTTATACCAGGATCGCCTTTGTCTAATCTTTTTTGTATTTTTGTACCAGGTCCACAATATTGATAACCACCGGGTAAATGTAATTCAAATGGCAACTTATTTATAATTTTATTCAGAATACCTTCTCCTTTAACATCTTTTTCTTGACTAATATAAATTTTATTATAATCAATCATTATTGACAGATTAATTTATTATGAATAATAAATATTTTGTTTTCAATATATATATATAATATATATATATATATATATATATATATATATATATATATTAATTTAAGACCTATGAAAATTTATCTGTAGTCAAGATGAAATTCATTAAACAACACAAATCTTTACCTGTAAATAATTTAGATATAAAAATAAAAGGAAACGATTGTAAACCAAGAAAGCATAGTGAACTACTACCAAATAGTATACGAGGATTAATAGTGGGCCCATCTAATTGTGGAAAAACAAATGTTATATTAAGAATATTAGAACAACCCAAGGGATTGAAGTTTGAAAACATTTACATATATTCTAAATTCTAAATCATTACATCAACCAAAATATGAATTTCTTAATCAAGTTATGGCAACTATTCCAGAAGTCGGATACTACACCTATTCTAACAAAACAGTGATATAATTCCACCTGAGGAAGCAAAATCATATTCTATATTTATTTTTGATGATGTCGCATGTGATAGACAAAATAATATTCGGAAATATTTTTGTATGGGTCGTCACAATAATATTGATAGTTTTTACTTATGTCAATCTTATACTCATAATCCAAAACATCTCATTCGAGATAATGCTAACTTTTTAATAATATTCAAGCAATATGATATGAATCTAAGGCATATTTATACAGATCATGTTATCAATGATATGACATTTGCACAATTTCATGAAATATGTCTTAATTGTTGGGAAAAAAAATATGGTTTTTTAGTTATAGATAACTAGTGAAAAACAAGATGGTTGTTATCGTAGAGGGTTTGATGAATTCTGTTATATAGACTAAGCATAGCATATATATGTCCAGAACAACTCAATAGCTCAACAGATCTACAGATCAACAGATTAACAGCTAAACAGACTAATTAAATATAATATATATTAACAAATATGAATGAGAAAATTATAAAAGATATTATTAGAACTAGTAAAGCAGTTAAAAGAAAATATAGATCTTTAAAATCCGGTCAGGTAGAAGCAGAACATGTATTAGAAGAATATTTTAAACCAATTACATTGCCACTCAAAAATGTTGCAAAAGCATTAGAAGAAAAATCACTTTATCCTGAAATAAAACAAGAGAAATCAATTGGTGAAATTATAAAAGAAAAAAAATCAAGATTTTATGATGATGTTTCTAGTATAAGACAATCAAACAAAACTGATTCTGATGATAATGATGATTATGATAGTGTGGATGAATCTAAAATTTTATTTCATTAATCTACTCCTAATAAATTTACATCAAAACATTTATTATCCCCAACACCTATAAAACATTTAATTGAAAACCCTAATACTATTCTATACCGAAAAATTTTGATTGAACTTTTGGACCATATTTTGATCAAAGTTCTGCTGACTGGAAAATTGGTAATAAACAAATAGTAGTAAAACAAAATGAAATAATTATTGATAAAAGTACATATAAAAACACAATTTGATTGCAAGAGTTAATATTTATGAAAAATCCAGATACAACTATATATACTGATGAAGACTTAAACACATATAAAAAAATATTAACAGAAACTAATGCACATAGACGTGGATATGATTCAAATCAACAAATACGAGGAAATAGTGGTAATAAATATAGTTTAATAATTAAAAAAATATTTCCACATCAGTATAATACTCGAAAGACATCACCAACATCAACAGCAAGTCCTATGATGGAAGTTTCTAAAAAAAAGCTTGATTATGTTTACTGCGATGATCCAAATGAATTAGTTGACAGATTGCAGTTGTTAGTAGGTTCTCAAAAAGCTGGTCATAATAATCATAATAAGAAATTATTAGTATTTTGGATGAGTTGAGAGAGGCTAATATTATACAATAAAAAGAAATAATTTAAAGAAATCACATTATTTGCAAATATGCCTCCTATAGATAAGTTTGGTCGTACTGGTCAATCAGTCAGAAAACCTTTACGAGGATTAATGGGACCTGCTAGACCTATTGGGCCTGTTGATCTGAAGGACCTATTGGATCAGTTGGACCTATGGGACCTACAGGACCTTATGGAATTGGATTTATATTGGATGAGAAAAATGATTATGACATTCAAAATAAACGAATTGTTAACGTTCACCAGCCAATTCGCAAAAATGATGCTGCAACAAAGGGTTATACTGATGATATAATTGAAAAAAAGGTTAAGTTTGTATTAGATGTTTTACAAAAAGAACAAAAAGCTTTGCTAGAAAAATATGATACATTTGAAACTTTTGTATTTAATCATATAAATACAATAGCAGATACAAGAAAGGTTGACAATACAATTGTTACTAAGCCTTTTAAAGTTAATACTGAATCAAAGTATGAGTGAAGTTAATCAAAATATGTATATAAATAAAAAATTGAATAGTATAATAATCATTTTACATCAAAATGAGTAAGAATGATGTAGTTAACGAATTACACAGACCAGCTCGAAAAAACTTTCACAGACGACGTGTTATTATTAAAGGATTTGATGATCTTTGGCAAGCGGATTTGGTTGAAATGGGTGCATATGCGAAATGTAATAAAAATTATCGATATCTTTTAACAGTAATTGATATATTTTTAAAATTTGCTTGGTCAATTCCAATTAATAACAAAACTGGTAAAGAAGTAACTAATGCAATGAATACAATATTCAAAACTGGAAGAAAACCTGATAATCTTCAAACAGATCATGGAACTGAATTCTTTAATAAAATATTTCAAGATTTAATACAAAAAAAATATATAAATCACTACGCTACATATAGTTCTTTAAAAGCATCAATAGTTGAACGTTTTAATAGAACTTTAAAAAATATGATGTGGAAAAACTTTAGTTTGAATGGTTCTTATAAATGGATTCATATATTAAACCAACTTTAATGAATATAACCATAAAAAACATAGAACAATAAAAATGCGACCGTATGATGTTACAAAAGAAAATTCTAAATATTTACTCCCAACTGTGTATTCACATATAAAACAATTTACAGCAGGCAAATATAAAATTGGAGATAATGTCCGCATAAGTAAATACAAACATGTTTTTGAAAAAGGTTACACACCAAATTGGACAACAGAAATTTTTAAAATACGTAAAATTCAAAATACAAATCCTATAACATACTTACTTGAAGATTATCAGGGTCAACCTATTGAAGGAGGATTCTATGAACTAGAACTAAATAATGTAAAACATAATAACATGTATTTGATTGAAATTTTTTTTAAATAAATAAGGATAAAGTATTTATAAAATGGCTTGGTTTTTCAAGTCAACATAACTCATGGATAAATAATACAGAAATTCTAAAATAAAAAACATATTTCTTTTATTCACTAAAATTAGATTATTTCACAATTTCCAATAATCGTTCTTATTTATATATAAATATATCAATACATTGACAGGTATCAAGACTGGTTGTAGCAATATCAGAAGACCACAAACAGCGAGAGGAGTGATTTCCATGTATTGATAGTTTCATTTCATCATAATTAGATAATATTGTTAATAACTTTGGATAATTTATAAATTTTTCTTTAAATTCCTCAAGTACAAAATCATTATATTTATATAAAAACTTATTTATGTTTTCTAATGAAAACGATGATTCATCATCATCGAGATCGAACTCAGCAATTGTTTGAATATCATCAAACGACGTCATCGCACCAGCTCAATTAACAATAAAACTCATAAATTATTCAAGTAATGATTTTATACATATCAGGCACCCTTAAAATCCCATACAAAACAAACCATCTCCAACAAAAATTACACCCAAACAAAAAAAAAACACCTAAAAATATGCAATAAAAATTAATTCACAACCAAAATCATCACACATAAATTATATTTAAAAAAAAAATCCTAGAAATATGCAACAAAACATAATTTGATCCAGAACCGGCCTAGGTAGCCTTCACTACTTTTGTTGATCTTAAATTAGTACTTTCAGTAGATTCACGAGTCTGTATATAGTACATTTTATATTTTTTTTAAACTTATTGATACTGTTCTATAAACTTGACTGTTTTTCATTAAAAACAAATTATATAATATTTTATGAGCAAATTAAAATATTTTTTTTATTTTCTCTCCATCACACTTTAAATTATGTTATTATTGCATTTATAATCCGTGTTTCATACTATATTTAATGAATATTATTTTCCTAAAATTAATTTTTCTTGCGATGAATTTTCTTGTGATGAATTTTCCTAGCAATTAATTTTCTGCAATTGAAATTTCCTGCGATGAATTTTTTCAGCGAATAATTTTATGCGACGAATTTTCCTAGTGATTAATTTTCTGCAATGACTTTTTCTTGGCTATGAATTTTCTCAGCGTTTAATTTCAGCCATGAAAGTTCCTGCGGCGTATTTGTCCAGCGATCAATTTTCCGCGATGAATTTTTCTTGACTATGAATTTTCTTGCTTTAGATTTTTCCGCGATGAATTTTCTATTTGACAAATTTTCCCTGCCAGTGAATTTTCTCCGATGAATTTTTTATGATGGATTTTCTGCGATAATTTTTCAAAAACCTTAAAAAAGGCCTCAGTTAAAAACATTTGAGCCAATTAACGGTAATAAAATTGTTTAATGATGAAAAATCTTTTGCAGATCATAAAATCGATTACAACCACAAATTGTCTACATGAAGTCGCGTTACATTCTTATTCTTAATGTTATATAAAACTATAGAGCAGAAATTTTGTAGCAACAGACTTCATAGAAAATAATCGGTGCGGTAGAAAGTATAGCACAATATTTTTCAAAAATTGCGTGACTTTGTATTTTCAAATTTGTCTTACCATTTCGTGCTGAAAATTTTTAGCACCAGCAACAACAACATATCAAAGTTTTATAATTATATGAGTGTTAAGATTGTTTCAGTTTGGTAGGCGCGTAGAAATATTCTTTAGTGTAAAAAAAATAATTAAGATAAATATTTAATTTATTGGGTAAAAATATTGGCGTTGTGTTGTAATTGCCAAGATTTTTTTTTGTTTTCAGAGTATTTTTTTTATTAAATTTTATTTGAAAATTATTAGGAATTCATTAGGGTGTGCTCAGCACCTAGCGCACCTTAGACCACACGCCACTGACTGAAGTAGAAAAAAATAAACTTACGCTTAAGGTGGAAATTATTTAGATTTCTCTAAGAATTGCTCCTTTGCAATAAATTGCTGTAAAATCGATTTTATGATATGCAAAAAAATTTTCATCATTAAACATTTTTATTACCGTTAATTGGCTCAAATGTTTTTAACTCGGGTATTTTTTAAGGTTTTTGAAAAATTTATCGCATAAAATCCATCATAAAAAATTCATCGGAGAAAATTACTTGCAAGGAAATTCATAGCAGAAAAAATTTATCAAATAGAAACTCGGATTATAAATTCAATAATAACATAATTTAAAGTGTGATGGAGAAAAATAAAAAAAATATTTGAATTTTCTCATAAAGTATTATATAATTTGTTTTTAATGAAAAACAGTCAAGTTTATAGAACAGTATCAATAAGTGTAAAAAAAATATAAAATGTACTTTATACAGACTCAACATGACTTTCATATGTTGAAAGTACTAATTTAAAATCAACAAATATATCGCGTAACTAATCTTAGTATCGAATTTAATTGAAAATGAGTAAAACTTACTTTAAATGATTTTTTGAATTTATAACATTTTTCTATGAAATTTCAGAATAATCCCGCTGTAGTTTCCTAAATAAAAATATTATACTTTGAGGATTCAGATTTATATTTTAATTTTCAATTCATTGACTCATAAAATTCCTAAAACTTTTAGCAAAGTAAAAAAATTAGAACAATTTAATATAAATCTCAGACTACGGGGCAAAACCAGTTAATTCAGAATTTAAAAAAATAATTTTGCTTCACCTAAGCCAAGTTTAATGACAATCGAATATTTTAGCTAAAACATCTAACTCGATCTGAATGCAATATTTTGCGCAATTCTACATTGATCAACCAGGCCAAATTACTAAAATTAATTGCGGTCCAAAAAAGGGTTTCCACAAGCATTTAACCGTTTAGTTTCCCAGGAAGTTTAGAATTAATTGTAAAACTATCCACATATGGATAAAAAATCTTAATATAATACAATTGTAAAATGTAAAAGTAGCAGAACATATTCGATAAAAACACTTTTCTGACAAACTATAAAATATGACTTAAGTGCTTTTGTCCAGAGAAATATTTTTTATCGAAAATTAATGCGGTGTCAAATTTCTTATTTTCAATATTTGATACGCATTAATTACAATAGTTTATATGAAAAGTGCAAAAATGAATAAAATGTTCATTATTTTATATGGAGTATGGAATTTATTTTCAATATTTCGCCCATTTCAGTTAAATCCGAATTAATTGACCCTTAAAATTTTCAAAACTTTTGGAAAAGTAAGAAAAAAAACCATTTAGATCGTGCTATATATTAGTCTTAGCGGGAAGTAACAAAACAATAAAATTACGCTTAAGTATAAATATTTTTAATCGAAACTTAATGCGTTCAAAAATGAACGAAATGTTTGTAATTTTGTTTGGAATATCGGATTTTTTTTACACATTTTCGAATAATTACTCATTTGATTCATATAAAAAACTATAAAATGTGCAAAAATAAACTATTAAAATGTGCAAATGTCCATTATTTTGTATGGGTTTTGGGATTTATTTTCAATATGTTACCCATATGCGAAGAATTACTAAAAGAATTAATAAACTATTAAAATGTGCGAAAATGAGCAAAATGGGCATTATTTTGTATGGGGTGTGGAATTTATTTTCAACATTTCGCCCATTTGCGAAGAATTACTTATTTCATATAAACTATTAAATGTACAAGAATGTTCAAAATGTGCATTATTTTGTATGGGCATGGATTTTATTTCCAATATTTTGACCATTTTAATTAATTATCTGGTTATGCTAAATTTTAAGCGTGAGAAAAACGATATTAATGTGCACGTCCATTAATATCGTTTTTCTCACGCTTAAAATTTAGCATTGAATGAATTCTCTGGCTGAGGGACCATTAAAATTCTCAAAACTTTTGGGAAACTAGTAAATTAATTTAGATCATGCTACGCATATTATTCATCACCGGAAGTAGAAACAAAAATTGAAATTGCAATTCATACTTCATACACACTTGAAATTACCAAAAGTTTTAGAAAAATAAATCAATTTAAAACATATTACATTATTATTCTCTACTGGAAGTAAAAAAAAAATAGAATTATAATTAAGTATAAATATTTTTAATAAAATTAAAGCGGTGTCGAATTTCATTAAGGTGAAAATTACTTAATAATTAATGTGCAAAAATTCTTACAATGCTCATTATTTTGTATGCAGTATAGCATTTATTTTCAATATTTTGCTCATTATTTTTGCTCATTTCCTTTGTTCCAGAACATGTATAAATACACTACTGTTGTGCTTTTTTTACAATAAATTCACATTAAAACTACAAAATATTAATATTATTACATAATATATTGCAGTTATTTGCACTCACTTTAATTACATTTATTTTTTATTTAATTTTATTTTTCCGCGATATTAAGAATTCAAAAAAAAAACTGATAAGGATTGAGATTTAGTTTTGATAAAGAAAAGTAACTATATTAAAAGGATTATCAGTTAAAATTGACTATTTTTTTTTAACATTACCAATATACTGAATTTTATTCAACTTAGAAATGAATTTTATAGAAATTAGTGGATCATTATTAATTTAATATAAACTATCTTGTTTAAACCTTTAAAAAAAAAATATGAAAAATTATTTTTATTTTTTAATTATTAAAAAAATATTTAAATATTTAAAATTAAATTGGATGCATTTCAAGTAAAACTATCACCCATCATCAGCAATGCGGTACTGAATAAAAAAATAATTCGTCTTTATATATAAAACAATTTTTTTTAAAAATTAAGAAACAAATTTAATGTATTTCATTATTGAGAAAAAACAAGAATAGCATTTTCAAAGATAGCTTGTTCCATCAAATAGGTGTCTTAAATTATATGAAATTTTTAACAAAGCTCTCTTTGTTACTTATTTATTTATTGATTTCTCTGTTTAATTTAAACATTTTAACAAGTATATTATATATTAAATTAAGTTAAATTACAATACATATATTAAAAAAACAAAACAAAAAAAAAATTTTAAATTCACTAAAATTAATTAATTGATTTATTCTAATAATAACTAGAATATTGTCAGACTATATATAAAGACAAACTGTATGATAATAATATAGTAATTTTATCTGTAATTCAAATGTAATTATACTAAAAAATATTCTAAATTAAAAAAAAAATCGACTTAAATATGATTCATTTATATGTAAAAAAATAGAACAATTTTTACAGTCAAGAACCTTACATAAAATTATTTAAAAAATAGAATAACAGTAATAAATATATTTAAAAAAAAACATATCAGATATTTATTATTAACTTTTTTAAATTATGCTTAGTAGTCGAGATTCTAATAACATTTTGGTATTTATTACAAAGTATTAGCATCCTATTAATAGGCTCATACTTCCCATATGTAGTTCTATGGAATTCTAATTTAAATAAATTAGGAGATCTTAATCTATGGTCATGATTCATATTAATTTTTTTTAAATATAAATGATGAGTCAATGTTAAGCCTAAACACTTCAGATAAGAAAACTACGTCAGCCTTTTCACGTCTTTTTTCTAAAGTGATCAAGTTAATAAGTTTTAACCTATTTTCATACGGTGGCAAGACAAGATTAACGGATTAATCCAATAAAATTGACGGAAAGCAAATCTTATAAAAATTCTTTGGATAGATTCAATACGATGGGTATGTACATCGAAGTATGAATTCCAGACTTGACTAGCGTATTCCAGATTAGGACGAACAAGGCAAGTGTAAAGGGATTTTAAAATATAAGTATCCGAAAATTCCTTTGACCATCTTTTAATAAAACCTAGCATTGAGTTTGCTTTATTAATAATATAATTATAATGCAATTTAAAATTAAGTTTTGGGTCCAAATAAACACCCAAATCTTTAAAAGATTTTACAATTGGTACATTTTTATCAAATAGTGTGTAATTATATTGAATTTGAGAATTTTGTCTAGTAAACGTCATAATAGCACATTTCTCAAAATTAAGTTTCAAAAAATTTAAATTACACCATGTAGAAAAACGATTTAAGTCTTCTTGAAGTGAAATTGAGTCATTCAAAGAAGTTATTTTTTTATATATTTGCATATCGTCTGCATTAATATTAATATTACTGTTTTTAATAATAGATACTACATCATTAATAGAGATAATGAATAATAGAGGACCAAAATGACTTCCCTAAGGTACCCCTGTAGTAGCTTCAAATGATGAAGATATTACTGATTTAAATAAAATACTGTATGTTCTATTTGTTAAGTAAGACTGAATCCATTTTATGAAGAAAGGCGGAAATCTAATTTTCTAAGTTTAAATAAAATCACACTTTGTGGTCAAATGCTTTACTTAAATCACTGAATTGAACGACAGTTTGAGACCCAGCTTCCATATTATTAATAAATGTAGACGTAGACTCAACCAGATTAGTGACAGTCGATCTGTGTTTCATGAAACCATGTTGATTTGTAACTAAAAAATTTGCATAATGATCATAAATACTATCAAAAACAACTAACTCAAATAATTACTATACTATACTGGATAGTTTAGCTATTGGACGGTAATTAAACATTTCCTTTTTAGATCCTTTCTTATGAACCGGTCTTATGTAAGATTCCTTACATATGCCAGGAAAAATACCAGTAGATAAAGAACGCCGAAACAGTAAAGTGAGAGGCGTAGTTAATGAACCAGAACATTTTTTTAGAACAATTTCTGGAATGCCATCAGGCCCAGGACATGAATTATCCCCAAGTTTATCCAGGTATGTCTTTATTAAATTGACATCAAGATTTATGGCCTGAAGCGTAGTTTTTGGAAAGTCATTTAAGTGATCAAAATTAGATTTATTAATATGAAAGTCAGAACTTACATAAGTAAATAAAAAAAATAATTTGAAATGACATCAGGGTCATTAATTAAATTTCCATTAAAACTCATAAAAGTTGGAAATTGATCTGATTTTCTTTTAGTATTAATAAAATTCCAAAATAATTTTGGTTTATCAATATGTTTAAAAGACATATCATCAACATAATTCTTATAGGATTGTTCAATTTTTTGTTTAAAAATATTAAACAAATTCACAAAATAAATATAATCAATGTTACTTTTAGACGTAAGATATTTACCCCAAGCTTTGTTTTTCATATTTCTAAGCTTTT
Organism: Rhamphomyia laevipes; assembly: GCA_963920725.1. NCBI lineage: Eukaryota > Metazoa > Arthropoda > Insecta > Diptera > Empididae > Rhamphomyia > Rhamphomyia laevipes. Next base: position 50,134,260 of record OY987255.1, on the reverse strand, counting down.
TCAATTCTTTAGAAAACCAAAGAGGACTATTATCAGTCCCTTTATCCCTGGATTTTGGCACAAACATATTAAAGTCACATATGATAATATTCAATGACTATATTAAAATCTACATTTTGAAGTAATGTAGGAAAGTCAATTGTGTTAAAAAATTATTAAGCCCATGAAAATCAGTTTTCTTAAAATTAAATCGAAAAGAATTTTCAATTGTAGCTGTAGAAACACCACTATAGCAATATGAGAACGATATTGGTGGATGGTATTGATCTATATTAACTAAAGGTGATCCAAACTGTGAATTCATTATATTATCCCAATTTGAAGTAAATATTAGATCTAATTGTCTGGATTGATAATTTTTTATATTTGAAATTCGTTGCACATAGTTAGGATTAAGATTATCACAAAATGAAAATTCAATTTCATTTACTAAATTAATTGGAATCAGAAAATATTCTTCAACATGAGGCAACCATTTAATATTAGGAAGATTGTAGTCTCCACAAATTATCAACTCATCGGTGTGCCTAAGTTCTGAAGAAATACTATCAATAGACTTATTAAAATTTCAATATATTTCAATACTTGAATTTGGCGGAATGTAGCAATTAATTATAATAAGTTTTTTCATTTGTAAATTAATTTGAACACCAACTATCTCTAATGAATCTGAATACGGTATAGAATTTTCAGAAACATTAAACTTAGATTTAATAGCAATTAATACACCACCCCCTCTCAAAGAAGGATTTGGGTTAAGCATAACATCAGATTGCAAATTATATCTATCTCTTCTGAAAACAATAAATGATAGATCAAATAATTCAAGATTATTAATTGAAGAAGTCAACCAAGTTTCAGTGAGAGCATGAATATCGAAATCCATAGAAAATGAATTAGAAAATACAGTTTTAGTTTTAGTACGCAGGCCCCTAAAATTCTGATAATAAATTTTTAAGTCATTACGATTTGAATTACTATTTATAGAAATCAAATTAGAATTAATTCGCTCACGTTTATTATTATCAGTATTATTACTACATATGTTAAGAGGCCTATGGTCGAAAGTACTTATGGGTACTCTCTCTAATTCTTTGCAAGTAGTCAACTCTTTTATTGCAAACGTGACTACGATATGTTTTTAAATCTGCTGATACTTCATCTGAAGAAATATTAAAATTTTCATTATATCGGTCATAAAGTAACCTAAGTTCTTTAGAATGAGATGGAACCCCTTCTTTTTCAATTAGGATCTTAAGATGCGTCCTTGTTTTGCCATCAACACATACAGAATCATCTTGATCACTTAAATACGCTAAAAATAACCTAACGTTGTCAAATAATATATTATCCCTAAGTCTTGAAAGTACATACATACTATCACCATCCTCAACAGCATTTTTTGTAAGCCTCGCTATAGGCGTAATAAAGGGTTTAAAAAATTATTAATGGGAAAGTCATCAGGTTTATGAATATTAATATTATTATTAGTAGGGATACTATCACACAAAGGAATATTAGTATTAATATGATTAGTGAGGACAGCACTGTTAGTATTATTAGTAGGGACAATAGAAGGAGCAATGGTGGTGGGATCCACTACTCATTCATTTCACTTTGAATGAAGTTTGAATACGCACTATTATTACTCCCATATAGGCTGACGTTAGTTTTAGTGGTTTTATTACTTTTACTACTAACAGTTTTAATTTTACTAATATTACTGTTATTCTTACTCACAATATTTCTATTTTTTGCATTCAACTTACTATTATTCTTGTTTACAAAATTATTATTTCAAGTACAATTACATTTAGTTTTATTATTATTAGAAATAATTTTATTGGTTTTTGAGTTACTAATTTATTTTTTAATTTTAATATTATTAATGTTTTTATTTTAAAAATTTTTTTTTTTTATTATTATTACTAATATCAAAAGACTTTTACTATTTTTTATATTTTTATTTGTATTCTTATTTATACTAATATTGTTACTAGTTTTAGTAATTCTTTCAGTGTTGACATTATTGTCAATAGAAGTACTCAATGCATATTTATTTTTATCAACATCAGTAATCCCGAATGTTTTATAAATTAAACTTTTAAGCCAATTCGCTTCCGCTGAAGCTGGAGTTCCTCTGACGAATAACGAACTACGTGTAATTGTGGGATTAGTAGGAATTGAAGGTGCAGAGGTATTGTGATTAATTTCACAATTGTTATTATCCTGGAAATTGTCGCATTTAATAGTGTTGGTGGTAATAATGAATTCATCGTCAATAGAAAGTTGATTTCTTCCTAAAGACAAGTTAGGGATGGTTTCATTAACACAATTAATCATATTTTTACATTTTAACTCATCTATAGCGTCATTTAAAAGTAATTTAGCTGACACAAATTCTTCACCGTATAATGAGAAAATTTAGCTTGTAAATCAGCAATGTCGGGAATACAATTTAAATAATTTATTTCATTAATAATTTTCTGTAAATTATTTGTGTTATCAGATAAACACTTGTCAAAAAATGAATCAAATTTAGTGGAATTACCTTCAACGGATAACTTAACTTTCTTTATGGATGAGTAAATATTTTCCAGATTAAATTTTAGGTTTTTAATTACCAAATCAATACTTGTTGAAATACTATCCGAAAATAGTTCAAAATTTCCGTGCTTTGTTCAAAACAATTTCCGTGCTTGTTGATTGATTATTGTAAGTTTTAACCATTCTATCAATTAGACAACACAACTCGTCAACATGTTGAAATAATGATTTATTATTCTCTTCTAACTTGAAAGCTTTTTGTTCGGCTATAAGAGATTTTTTTTTTTTAAATTTTCTAAAAAAGGTACTATTAATTAAAAGACAATATTGAACGTAAACAAAGGTACTATTAATTAAAAGACACTATTGAACGTAGACTAGGATTAGATACAATAACTACTAGTTAATGATTTCGGCTCCCCACAGCTAGCATCATTTTTTTTTGCATTTATTGAATTGTACACTTGATATAAAACCATTAGGTTCACCATCACCACTAATTTATTTCTTTGAAAATTACTTTTTTTAATAAAAATACCCAAGCAGAAATTTGTTACTATTGTAGTAACAAAATTAAGAACTTGAGTCATGATGTGGTTAAATTTTATAATTTTTGTGTTAATAAAATAATTCTGATTTTAATGTGACACTTTAACCAATATTTTACGTTACAATAACTTGTAAAAGCAATATATTTTTATAGTAACAAATCGGTATCTTTTGTGTCCTGAATGTTACCAAAAGTGATTATTTTTAGTTTCAAAAACTGATATGTTACTACTAAATGTAACTGAAATGTAACCAAAAATTTAAGTACACAATATCGTCTTTATGAACAATATATGAGTCAATAACGTTTTCTATACTTTACCGCCACATTTATTACACATTTTGATACACGTTTTTGTATTTATATAGTCATAATACCCACAATGTGTGGATAATGGCATATTCTAATATTCTAATAAAGTAATATGTTACCATAAAATAAAATAAAAAATAATTTTGTGCAGTTTGAGTAACATTTTCATATTAAAGCAAAAATATTAGATATGGATATATGGTCGGACCCGTACCTAGGATTTAGACAATTCGGACAACGCCTAAAATTAATTCAAAAATTTAAAAATATTAAATTTATAATTAAAATATTATGTTTATTCTAATAACTGAAACTGAAATCGTATAACACAGAATCTATTTGCATAATAGAAGTTAAATTTTTAAAATTAGTAAAAGTAACTTTACTATATTTATTTAAACCTTTATTGATTTCACAAAAATTATTATTAAAAAAAAATTAAAAAATTAAATTTAAATTTAAATTTATTTAAACTTTTAATAACATTAAAATTGAATGCATTTCAAGTGAAACTATCACCCATCATCAGCTATGCACAACTGAATAAAATATAATTTAATTTGTAATTTTTTATAAAACAATTATTAATTATTAAGAAACCCGGATATAAACCAAATAATAAATTTTTTTAAAAAAGAAAGAATTTAACAAAAAGAATTTTAAAAAACAAAAACCGCGATAACTAAATTTAAAAACAATAGATTTAAAATTATAACTCAAAACAATAGATACAAAAAATTAAAAATCGCGATAACTAAAAATTGTTACTAACTAAATTTAAAAACAATAGATTTAAAATTATTAATTTAAACAATCGATACAAAAAATTTTTAATAAAGAAATTAAAATTTGAAAAATCGCGACGACTAATACATTTAGTAAAATTATACTATTATATTAATATTGAAAATAAATTAGAGATTATATTTCCGTCGTCAGAATTGATGCAATTTTGTTTGTTTTTGGCTATGAAATAACTTTCATATGCATCTAAACATCTATCATCTCTCACACTTTTTAAAAGTTTTAAATCTGTGTTTAAAACGTTTAGGTGGTCGTCCTTTAGCGCATGATGAGCAATTGATGATTTTGTTGGTCTATGAAATCTGATATGACTTGTATGTTCCTTAAAGCGCACTGCCAAATTTCTTTTAGTTTGTCCGATATAAACTTTCTCATAAGTATTGCATTTATATTGGTATATCCCTGATTTTTCCAATACTGGTGTATCATCCTTCGTATTGCCAAGAATGTTTTCCAATTGATTATTATTGTGATATACCATTTGTAAATTGTGGCGTTTAAAATGCGTTTTTAGTTTGTTCGTTATTGTCGGAGCAAAAGTAATTTTAGTTCTCTTATTCTTATTAATTTTATTTTGCTTGAAAAGTGTTGACAAATTGTTGTTTCTAATTTTGTTATGTTTTTTTACCAAACTATCAATTATGCTACTATTATAACCATTTACAATAGAGCAGCTTCATTTCATACGATTAAAAAGAATGTATGATATTTATTATATCTTAAAATCGGTTTATCGGATAATAATTAGTATACTCCAGATCTAGATAGAACATATAAAATATATAATAAATCATATATTCTTCAGAAACTAAGCTGCTCATATATTAATATTATAGTTTAAAAGAAATAATTCAAATTAAATTAAAAACTATAAAAATATCTATACTTCAAATTTAATTACAGCGAGGCTTGAATTTAGCTCAAATAGGTATATTATTTAACCCTTTTATACGTGGTGTACAATATATTGTACACCACTTTGTATTCTCAATATCTATGGTACTTTTTCGAAAATATAATGTAACAAGTACTTTTTAAAAAATTATGTATTCGTTTTAGTACATTCTAATAGTTTTGGCGCCAAAAAGTGACATTTTAAGTTATTTTTCAGTAGATTTTGTGAAGACCACACGTAAAAGAAAAAACACTCTCGTGTATATAAATTTAATTCGCAGTTATTGCAAAAAGTATAAAAGCGATTTTAATAAATTTTGAGGTATGTTGAAGAAAATTGATTACTTTATTATTAAATTACATTATTTTAGAAAATTGTCAATAATATTTGTATAAAACATAGCTTAAAAATTAATGTACAATATCTTGTACACCCCGAACCAATCGTTGTGTACAATTTATTGTACATTACTATATCTTGTACATCCCGAATCAATGATAAATGCTTTTAAAACAATTTTTTAATAATTTTCAAGTTTTAATTGAAGATTGATCTAGGTTTTTGTTAAATATTTAGGATAATGAGCTGGAAACAGCTAACGGTAAAAGAAATATATGATATTCTGTGCGAATCAGATCTTGAGGATGAAGTCGACATAAAAAAAATTCCGAATTCGCTGGATGAAGATTTGATCGATATTATTGAAATTGATAAACCAAAAGAGGCTATTCCTCATTTGGAGAAAGAAATTTTTGAGGAAAATGAGGTAACTGAACAAAATGAATCTATTGAAGCAATATTGTTAGCTGAAGGCAGTGAAGCCGAAGAAATTTTTTAGACGAAACTATTGCCATTGAATTTTTAGATGAATTGCAATATACAAACAAATCAGATATTAAATGGCGAAGAAGAGAATTTCAGTCCGAAGTTCAAAGCGAAACTTTTAATGAAAACTTAAATAATAATATAGGTAATGATCCCATTCAAACCCCTTTGAAATATCTTGAAAAATATTTCACATCCGAAGTGTTTGAAAGCTTTGCATTTCATACAAATATTTATGCACAACAAAATTATGTGAATGGTTTTAGACAAACAAATGCACAAGAAATGAAGACATTATTTGGACTTCATATGCTTATGGGATGTTTAAAGTTTTCGCGCATTAGAATGTATTAGTCACCAGTTTTAAACATTGAAATTTTTAAAAAAACACATGACTTCGGATAGATTTTTCCAGCTTAGAAATAATTTACATATTGTGAACAATTTAGAAAAACCCAATGATTGTAAGGACAAGTTTTATAAGGTAAGACCATTGGTTGATGCTATTCGTCGTCGGTGTAATCAATTGACATTGGAAGAAAATGTTTGTATTGATGAACAGATTATACCGTTTAAAGGACATTTGGTAATGAAACAATACATCAAAGGTAAACCGAATTCCTGGGGTATTAAAGTGTTTGTCCTGTGTGGTAAAAGTGGAATACCGTATGATTTTTTTTTGTACCAAGGTGCGGATACACGGATATCACCAATTAATTTAAAAAGATTTGGTTTTGGCGCGAGTGTTGTACTTCATTTGATACAAAGGTTACCAAGTAATAATGGGAATAATCTCTATTTTGATAATTACTTTAGCTCATACCAACTATTTGAAATTTTAAAGCAGAGAGGAATAAATGCAGCAGGAACATTACGGGTAAATCGTTTTGCTAATCCACCATTTATTACAGATAAGGAACTCGCAAAGAAAGGTCGAGGAGCAACTGATTCTGTGGTCAGTAGGGATGGAAAAATTGCGTTGGTTAAATGGCAGGACAATAAGGCTATCCACATAGGCTCGAATTTTGTTGGAATTGGAACTACTGACGTTGTGGAAAGATGGGATAAAACTGCGAAAAAATATATAAAAATTTGTCGACCTGAGATTATTTCTCGGTACAACCTGTGCATGGGAGGAGTGGATCTTTTAGATCAGCTTATTAGCTATTATCGAGTTTTTATCCAGTCTAAGAAGTGGCCATTGAGAATATTTTTTCATTTCATGGATTTTGCTACATGCGCCAGTTGGTTAGAATATAGAAGAGATTGCGAAAACCAAAATATTCCAAAGAAAAATCAACAAGATTTATTAGCCTTTAGAATGGAATTATCAAATAGTTTAGTTTCAGCAGGCAAGCCATGTAATGAAAAAAAAGGGGTCGACCCTTTTCAAATTCAAGTGTTGATACTCCAAACGTAGACAAACGGTCAAAAAAAAACCAAGAAATAAGACCGTACAAGGATATCAGATTTGATGATACTGACCATATGCCCCAACATGATCAAAAAACTGAACCAACTCGCTGCAAACAAATTGGCTGCAAGGGCAGAACATTTTTTTTATGTGATAAATGCAAGGTTCACCTTTGCATTAATAAATTGAGGAATTGTTTTTCAGACTTCCATAGGAATAATAACTGATCACTTTTTTTTTTAAAAAAAATAGAACACGAAGTTCTTATTTGTTTTTTTTTTTTTTGTTTATTTAACTTTTGTTTATTATATATTGTTTATTTTATGAATTTCAAGGCTGTGTCCTGTTTTTCTTATTTTTTTATATAGTTGCTTGATTACTAAGTATGTATTGAATTCTGAATAAACATACATTTTATTTTTGTAATTCTTTTTTGTTTGTATCTTGTTTTTTTCTTTGTTTTTCAGATTTGCTATAGTACTTCATTTCAATTCACCTCAAAGGTATAATTTCTACAGAACTTTTATATATATAAAAGTTCTGTAGAAATTATCACCTACTGAGACGAAATGTACAACATATTGTACATTCCCGAAAACCGTTATTTAAAAATATTTTTTTTTTTTTTTTTTTTTAATAATTTGATATGTCCTTTAACAACTTTGAGGTTCTGAATAATTAATTTAGCCACAGAATTAATTCCCGAATGAAAGGGTTAAATTTAAAGTGTTTTAATAGATTAACTGATATAACTTAATAAAAATGATTATTCTTTATCAACTTGTACCAAGTTTTTTTACCTTATTTAGAACTAAGAAAAGCTGATAACTAAGGGCGTCAGATAACTCGTACTTGAACAGTAGTTATCCAACAGTTTTTTGTAATTTCACATATTGTGTTTTATAGAATTTGTAATTTTGATAGGGACTCACTGAAACTGCTGACCCTAAATTTTATAGGCACCAACTATAGATTTAAAAATACTTTGCGTACCAAATTTTATTGAGAAAATGATAATATTTACCATATGATCTAGAACGTATTGTTTTTAGCGTGCGCTATCTTGGTCGACACTTAAGTAATCACGAGTCGAATGTGTACCAATTTTCATTCATATCGGATAATAATAACGTGGTATAAAATATATAATTCTTAAGGTACCAGAGTCTCACTTTTGAGGACCACCAACTTGATCGTAAAAGTAAACTTTGCGGTTCATTGAAATCATATAATAATTAATATACTGTAGAACATATGAATTATTAATCGTAAATTTTACGATGGACCCCCTGGAGCTACTAAACTTTATCTTGGTGAACACATGCGTAATTACGAATTCAATGTTTGTACCTGATTTCATTGAAATCAGATAATATTTAACATATGATCTCGAAGATATAAAATATAAATCGGAAATTTTAGCATAGACCCCTGAAGCTACTGCGGACTCTACCTACATAGCCAAATGCGTAACCAAGAATCCAATCAGTGTACCAAATTTCATTATATTGATATCGGATAACAATTAATTGCCATAAAATACGTAATTATATAAAATTCGGAAAATAAAACTAACTACCTAAGAACGCCCGAAAGTACAGACCCCAAATTTCAGGTGAGCAAACAAGATCACAAACTTAACCAGCGTATAATATGTATATTATTAAAATTGCAAATTAGATAATAATTACTACATGCTCTAGATCTAGAACATATCCTTTAAGACACCAATATTGTGTTTTATAGAATTTGTAATTTTGATAGGGACTCACTGAAACTGCTGACCCTAAATTTTATAGGCACCAACTATAGATTTAAAAATACTTTGCGTACCAAATTTTATTGAGAAAATGATAATATTTACCATATGATCTAGAACGTATTGTTTTTAGCGTGCGCTATCTTGGTCGACACTTAAGTAATCACGAGTCGAATGTGTACCAATTTTCATTCATATCGGATAATAATAACGTGGTATAAAATATATAATTCTTAAGGTACCAGAGTCTCACTTTTGAGGACCACCAACCTGATCGCAAAAGTAAACTGTGCGGTTCATTGAAATCATATAATAATTAATATACTGTAGAACATATAAATTATTAATCGTAAATTTTACGATGGACCCGCTGGAGCTACTAAACTTTATCTTGGTGAACACATGCGTAATTACGAATTCAATGTGTGTACCAGATTTCATTGAAATCAGATAATATTTAACATATGATCTCGAAGATATAAAATATTAATCGGAAATTTTAGCATAGACCCTTGAAGCTACTGCGGACTCTACCTACATAGCCAAATGCATAACCAAGAATCCAATCAGTGTACCAAATTTCATTTTACTGATATCGGATAACAATTAATAGCCATAAAATACGTAATTATATAAAATTCGGAAAATAAAACTAACTACCTAAGAACGCCCGAAAGTACAGACCCCAAATTTCAGGTGAGCAAACAAGATCACAAACTTAACCAGCGTATAATATGTATATTATTAAAATTGCAAATTAGATAATAACTACTACATGCTCTAGATCTAGAACATATGAAATTTTAATCGGAAATTTTACCATGGCCTCTTGAAGCTACAGATATGTAGGCTAGTGCACAATCGTAATAGTATAACCTATGTATCAAATTTCATCTAAATCTGAGACAGAGCAAAAACACAGAGGTTCCACATAAACGGGGAATTCAAATATAGTCCCACTAGATCAAACCCATCTTGTACGGACATCAGGGTAAAGTCTACATGAACCTGTGTTCCAAATTTCATTAAAATCTGACGAGCGGTTCTAGGAAATGGTACTGCGCACATGCAATTCTACATTGACCAACCAGGCCAAATTACTAAAATTAATTGCGGTCCAAAAAAAGAGTTGACAAACACTTAAACATTTAGTTTCCCAGGAAGTTTAGAATTATTTGTAAAACTATCCACATATGGATAAAAAATCTTAATATAATACTATTGTGAAATTAAAAGTAGCAGAACATATTCGATAAAAACGCTTTTCTGACAAACTATAAATCATGACTTAAGTGCTTTTGTCCCTCAATCAGAGAAATATTTTTAATCGAAAATTAATGCGGTGTCAAATTTCTTATTTTCAATATTTTATACGAATTAATTTCAATAGTTTATATAAAATGTGCAAAAATGAATAAAATGTTCATTATTTTATATGGAGTATGGAATTTATTTTCAATATTTCGCCCATTTCAGTTGAGTCCGAATTAATTGATCCTTAATATTCTCAAAACTTTTGGAAAAGTACAAAAAAAATCCATTTAGATCGTACTATATATTAGCCTTAGCGGGAAGTAAAAAAACAATAAAATTACGCTTAAGTATAAATATTTTTAATCGAAACTTAATGCGTTCAAAAATGAACGAAATGTTTATAATTTTGTATGGAGTATGGGATTATTTTTACCCATTTTCGAAGAATTACTCATTTCATTCATACAAAAAACTCTTAAAATGTACAAAAATGAACAAAATGTGCGTTATTTTGTATGGAGTGTGGAATTTATTTTCAATATTTTGCCCATTAAGGCCGATTCATCGTTGCGGCTAGAAAGTGCCGAACTCAAACGCGAGTTATGAAATAGGTTTTTATTTCCTATTTTTTTTTTTATAAAAATTGTAATAAAACTAAAAACACCAATTATTCTTTTTAAAGTGTAAATTATTTATTGAACTTTATTTAATGAGAATCAGAACTAGACTGACTAAATTTATTGAATTAAAAATTTAAGAAATATAGAGATATAATAAAAACTTATTTTACAAAACTTACAAAATATGATCTTTTAGTTAATGTAATCTAAACAGTAATTTAAAAGTAATATTAAATGTTGATTATTGCAAAATATAAAAATATAAAAATATAAAAATGTTATTTCTTATCTTCTAAATGAATTGTGGGAACGGTAATAATAATAATATGATATTTAGTTGGCATTAGAAAAAATATGATTTTTGTGGGAAAATCATTTTAAGAATTTAGAATATACTTTCTGTACTGGTACCTGTATTTGTATTGGTATGTGAGTTTGACGTAACTGCTCCCTCCTTAAGAGGAAGAGCTCCCAGAGTTTTTGTTATTCCGTGAACTATTCGAAATTTACAATAAAAATATACTGAAATGATTACAATTATCAATATTATTATTATTACCGTTGAGACAATATACATCGATTGATTATTATTTTTGTATCTTAATTCAGTTATTTCTTTTGTATTATTAATTTGCTTAAGATGAATTTCCTCAAATTTTAATTTTTTATAACATTTATTAAATTATTTGGTATTGCAAAACTATGTCGAAATTCTTTTTGATTATTAATAATTATATGATCATTTATGTTTATAGTACAATTGTGGAAAGATATTAAATAATTGCCTGTTAAATTAATCACTCTTCCATCGCAAAAGCTATTTAAAATTACATTATTTTGATTTTTCAATATAACAACACCTTTATCTATTTCTATAATTTGAGTAGAATTATTATATATTCTTGGACAATTTCTTTTTATTAAACAATTATTACAAATTTTGAGACTTTTTAAATCTTTATTTGGTTCACATACATAAATTCTATTTTCATATTTAATTATTTGTTGAGGCTCAAAGCTCAATTCCTCTTGATATTTGTTACTTATAGATATTAATAAACTTTTTAAAATTTTTATTTTATTTTTTATATTGTATATTTCTGTCTTCAAATTTTCAGCTTGATCTTTTTCTATTGTTAGTGGTATATTTTCTTCAAAAAGTTTGATAATATTCTCTAGTTCTGGTATATTGATAATGTGTATAACAGTATTATAGTTTAGCACTATGTTTACGTCCTCTAGTTTTATCTCGGAATATCCAAGTTCGGTTTCGATTTTTTCAATTATTAAATTACTCGATGCAGTTGACATCATTAGCATTATCGTCACGATCCATATTTTGAACGTCGAATTGATCTGAAAATTTTGGTTTTCTTTTAACATTGATTTTATGAATATTTACAAATTTATGTTTTATATATTTGGGTTCTTGTTTATGCCTTAGACTTTTATAATTTTTAATGTATACTTCGCTTGTAGTTTCTATATAAACCTCTCTTTTTTCGTTCCTTTTGTTTATATACCTCTCTTTTTCTTTTATCATATTTCTATATATTTGTATTTTGTTGCAATTACCTTCTTGTACTCTTATTGGTAACAGAATGAATGCTATTGTTGTACCATTCCAAAGCTTTTGACATTTTTTCTGTAATGTTTAGGTTACTATGTTCAATGCCTAACGTTCGTATTTTTTCACCTATTGTGTTGTGTAATCTCTCAATGTCGGCATTTCCAGTATGATTATTAGGTTTAACTAAATGAAGTTCTATGTTTTCATTTCTTAAATAATCTTTTATATTAATGCTTCTGAACTCATTATCTGTTATTAATTTTTTTAAATGTCCTATTTGAGATTTTAACTGTCTTAACTTTTCAATGATTGTTTGGTTATTTCTGTCTTCTAAATAATAAGCCGTAGCAAATTTGGAAAATCTATCAATAAACGTTAGAAAATTACCTCTGCTATTTGTATACACATCCATATGTATAATTTGTTTAATATCGTTTGGAGTTTCTGTTTTTTCAAATTTTGCTTTTATTGGCTTTCTTGAATATTTCACCCTATTACAAATATCACAATTATTTATATATTTTTGAATTAAAGTTTTCAAATTTGGAATTGTATATAACTTTCTTCAGAGATTCGTAGTTTTCATTAATACTAGTGTGGCCAGTTTCATATTTATGGTATTTATGTATTTCTTTTAAAGCTTCGTCTTTCTGATGTCATATCTTTTGCAAAATAACTACATCTAACAAATTTAATGTTGGAACTCTCGCTAAATAGTTCTATTAATTTTTCTTGAACAATATTATATTTATGATCGTTCAATTCGGTGTAGATTCCTATTTTAGCTGAACTAATATATCTCCTAAAAATATCAACTAAATGTCTTTCTATGTATTCAGAATTTATGAAAATTCTAGTATTGTTAAAGTAATTTCAGTCTCTTTATTTTTATTGTCTGTTAAGATAATTTGGGTTTTAAATCTATTAACTACTGTATCTAAAATTGAAAAGTGGTCATTTATTTCTTCTATTTGCGAATATATTGTATTGTTGTCTGAATTTATGTTATTTTGAAGAGATGTATTTTAATTATTAGATTCATTAACAAGTTCGTTCAAGTTGATTTAATTTTTTACGGTGTCTATTCTACTAAGAAAATCAGCAACTACATTTTCTTCTCCTTTAATATATTCTACATTCATATTATATTCTCCAAGTTTCAATAACCATCTATTTAATCGCGGATTAATATCTCTTTTTTGCGACTTTGTATGCAACCATTTCAATGGTTGATGATCAGTTAAAAGATCAAATTTATTACCATATAAATATGGTCTAAAATAATTAGTTGCCCAAACGATCGCCAATAGTTCTTTTTCTATTGTAGAATAGTTTCTCTCATGGTCGTTGAGGGTTCTACTAGCATAGCATATTGGATGAGAATCTTGCTGCAATGTTGCTCCAATTGCATAAGCACTAGCATCGGTAATTAATTTAATTTTTTTATTAAAATCAGGATATTTCAATATTGGATCTTCTGTAATAATCTTTTTCAATTTTTCAAAAGCATTTATATAATTTGTATCTTTTACATTGATTTTGGCATTTTTCTTTAGAAAATTTGTTTAAGGTTGGGCGACTCTAGCATAATTTTTAATAAATTTTTGTTAATAACCGGTAATTCCTAAAAATGATTTTATTTGCTTTTGGGTTGTTGGTAACTGTAATTTTAAAATATCATCTACCTTTTTTGGGTTTGGCTTTACACCATTGGGGGTTAGTATGTGCCCTAAATATTCACTTTGTTTGGCAAAAAATTTGCACTTCTATTTGAATTTTAAGATTATATTCTTTTAGATTATTTAAGATTTTTTTAATATTATCAATATGTTCCTGTAAAGACGTAGCAAAAATTAAAATACCGTCAAGGTAACAAACACATATTTTGTTAATGAAATCTTTTAATACCCTATTCATGAAGCGTTGAAAAGTAGCCGGAGCATTTTTCAACCCAAATGGCATTCGAATATATTCGTAATGACCAGACGGTGTAGAGAAGTCCGTCTTTGGACGATCTTCTTCTTTGACCAAGATTTGGTGAAATCATTTAGCGAGATCTAAGGTGGTAAAGTATTGGGCTTTTCCTAGTTTGTCCAATATATTTTCTATATTCGGTATGGGGAATTTATCCTCTACCGTTATCTCGTTCAGTTTTCTATAATCCACAACCAATCGCCATTTTTTCTTTCCTGAATTATCTGCCTTTTTTGGGACCACACACAGAGGACTATTATATGGAGAGTTACTTTCTTTTATTATTCCTTGCTTAAGCATATCAGTAATCTGTTTGGTAACTTCTTGCTCATGAATTTGTGGAAATCTGTAAATTTTGGAAAATGTTGGTCTATTTGTCGTTGTGATAATTTGATGTTCAATTTCAGAGGTATAACTTAAGTTTTCCCCTTCCTTGTAAAATAAATTATTATAATTTTTTAACAGATTTTTTAATTCTAAACTTTCCTCATCATTTAAGTCTTTAAAAAGTAATTGTTTTATTTCAGAATTTAATTCAACAGGTTCCAATTGATAAATTTTACCACGGTTATATGGATAATCATTTATGAAGGGTATTTCGTTTCCATTTATTATTAAAGCTTCTTTATTCATGTCAATTATTGCTCCGATCGGTCTAAATAAATTTTGTCCAATTATTCCATCAAAACTTTTGTCATTTAATTTCATTAAATTCCATACAATTAAATTGTCTTCTTTAAATTCTTTTGGTAGATTTGTCATAATTTGTTTTTTGACTATACTAATTCCTGAATTTATTGCACTAAGATATAAAGGGTTGGATAAAGCTAATCTTTTATATTTAGGGAGTTTATTTTCATCTAAAATTGTAGTACTAGAACCTGTATCTATTAAACATCTAATTTTGTCTTTTCCTATTGTACATTCTATTAGCGGTAAACTATTTTGTGAGGCGGTATTTGAAAATTTTCTTCATTTTGAACATGATCTACTTCCATTGGCTCAGGGTTAGAGGACATTCTACGTTGGGGTAGTCTATTTTGGGAAGAATTTTGGTTTTGATATTGGTTTCGGGGTTGGTAATTATGATTGTCATAATTTCCAGCATTTCTGTTATAAGAAGTATTTCCGCTTCTTGTATTTTCAAAATTATTTCTATAATTAGCTGAACTGTTATTATGATTTTTATAGTCGCGATTATAACGAAAATTATTTCTATTTTCTAAATTCTTATTTTGAAAATTATTTCTATTAAAATTATTTTTGTTTTGAAAATTATTATTATTTAAATTACTTTTGTTTTGAATATTATTATTATTTAAATTACTTTTATTTTGAAAATTACTACTTGGTTTGTATTCTTTTAATAAGTTTTCAGTTTCAAGAATATCAAAAGCTTCCCCTAAACTAGAAATATTTCTACTAATAATTACAGAGGATAGATATGGATCTGTATTATTTTTAAAAGTTTTTAGAATTAATTTTTCATTCATTTCGGGTTTAAATTCTACAGGTTTTCCTTCATCAAATTGATATTTCAAATTTAACTTATTTAATATATTTCTTAAATTATAGTAATAACTTCTTACACTTACATTCTTTAAATTAAATGCTTGGTGAAATAACTGGAAGTAAGTTTCCTTTGGGCTATAGAATTTTATTAGTTCTGCTTTAACTGCATTCCAAGTAGGACTGGGCCCTAGAGATCTGACAACTTCAGTTGCAGGTCCTTGGATTTTGTTATATATTATTTTTTTGCCAAGATAATTCTTTAGTTCTTCAACTGTAATAAGAACAACCACTGCTTCCACCTCTTTTATGAAACTATCAAGTGATCTATTTCCATCACCAGTAAATTCTTTTATACATTGAACTTCTTTAATTAGTTGATCTTGTGTAAATTCAAACGGCATTTTAGAAAAAATATATTTTTATTTATTTATTTTATATTATTATGTTTGTTATAACTTAATATTTATTTTGAAAATATTTGTTGTTAAGTTTATTTTAGTTATGTACTGTTTATATTTATTATATTTATTATAATATATATTTTTTTAATTCAGTATTTGTATTTATTATTTACTTGTAAAATTATATATATAGTCACTTCGTTTTTATTATACTCGATACATTTATTTATTAAAATTTTACACTATAAGTTATTTATTAAAATTTCTTTACAGAAATGTTTTAATTTATTACATTAAAAGAATTCCTATACTTTAGACAGAAATCCTACCGACTGCGCCAGTTATGAAATAGGTTTTTATTTCCTTTTTTTTTTATAAAAATTGTAATAAAATTAAAAACACCAATTATTCTTTTTAAAGTGTAAATTATTTATTGAACTTTATTTAATGAGAATCAGAACTAGACTGACTAAATTTATTGAATTAAAAATTTAAGAAATATAGAGAATTATAATAAAAACTTATTTTACAAAACTTACAAAATATGATCTTTTAGTTAATGTAATCTGAACAGTAATTTAAAAGTAATATTAAATGTTGAATATTGCAAAATATAAAAATATAAAAATGTTATTTCTTATCTTCTAAATGAATTGTGGGAACGGAAATAATAATATGATATTTAGTTGGCATTAGAAAAAATATGATTTTAGTGGGAAAATCATTTTAAGAATTTAGAATATATAATATTTTAGAATATACATACTTTCTGTACTGGTACCTGTATTTGTATTGGTATGTGAGTTTGACGTAACTCGCGCGCACACTATTTATATGAAAATTTGAAATTCTCAATTTTTGAATTTTTTATTTTCGAAAATATTTCTCTCTCTGAAAAAGTTGATTTATATTGAACTTTATTGCGGCACATTTTTGAAAAAGTCAATCGAGACATCAAAAACACAAAAATGAAATGACAGAAAAATCATTTGAATATATAATTTTGTAATTATAAATAAAATTCATCGTAGTTTGCCAAATAAATAAAACTTTTTTGTCAAAATGTCAATCTATTCTATAGTCATAAAATATTTTAGAGTGGCTGATTCCAGCCGCAATGATGAACGTTCTAGAATGAAATCAGTTCGACTGATTTTATCCGCAACGGTCAATCCGCCTTTAGCGAAGAATTATTTATTTCATATAAACTATTAAAATGTACAAAAAAGTTCAAAATGTGCATTATTTTGTATGGGGCATGGATTCTATTTCCAATATTTTGAACATTTTAATTAATTATCTGGTTATGCCAAATTTTAAGCGTGAGAAAAACGATATTAATGCACGTGCATCCGAATCAATTCTCTGGCAGAGGTGTTGTGTAATGCGTTTTATCATTGTTTCCAGCTCTGATATTATTGTTTACATTTCTGTTATAGTAAATGCGACCTTCAAATAAAATCGAAAAAGGCGCATCAGCAAATACCTTAACTTATATGTGACACATATAAGTCAAAATGTAAACAATAATATTTAATGCGATAGCAACAAAATAATAAATAAAGCAAAGAAAAGGTTAATGAACAAAAAATACATTCATAATTTATTTATATTATAATGCACATGTGAATAACCTTTTCTTTGTTTATATTGTTTTGTGGAGCATTTAGTAATATCAAACTGCTAGTTCAGCATTATTGAATTGGCAACTGAAACAGTGGTAAAGTCTGATTGCACAATGCTGTAATAATAATTTATATTACTAATTAATTAACGTTTAATAACTATTGATTTGCTGAAAGGGCAATTTAGCACTATATAAGTCGTGGAAATTTTATATTCAATTGTCTTTTAATTCTAACTATAACACAATCAGATTCAATAAGTTATAAACTTATTAGTAGACTAATTTAATTAGTAGATTGTAAGAAAGAATAAAAGGATAAATAAAAGTAATTACTTAAAAATAGACAAACAGTAATATTTAATTAAAAAGAAGACGATCAGGCCAAGGAAAATATAATAAAATATAAAGCAGAGGTAAGACATCAGAAATAGGATCACAACATTGGTGCCGTGACCAGTTGCTGAATTAAGTCTACATTCAACCAACATTTTGGTGCAGTGTTGGACTACGTCCAGCAAAAGAACCAGGGGGTAAACGTCTTTTATTTTTACGTTAAATTTCAGAACCTCTACAGGCTTTTGCTTGAGGTGGTAAAAAAGCAATTCACTTTGCTTAACTACTTGAAATTAGTAAAAAACAAAGATTTAGTACATGTCATCGAAATCAGTAGCAGAATTAATAAAGGAAGATCCTCAAGTTGGACCCAAACCAATTTCAATTGATAAATATAGGAGTCGTCAACAGGAAAAAACAGAAGCAATTAAAATTAAAGCAGGGGAGCAAAAACTAACAAAAAGAGGTGGAGAAGCAGCAAGAAGGAGAGATGAAATTAAGAATTTACATCGAATATTAAAGTTGGAGTGTACGAGAGAACAAGAGCGTTTGTTCAAACAACAGCTAAGGGATTTAAAAAGACAGCAGCGACGAGAAATAAAATTAAGAAAGCAGAAACAAGGAAATGCCAAGTTTTAAAGCAGACCGTTTAAATATGCAATGAGAAAGGGGTCGTGTGTGACAATTTGTTTTTATTTTAGATTAATTTTTTGTAGTAGGTTCAAGTTTTTTTGTTTCAATTGTAATATATAATTAATTTTAAATAAAAATGGTTTTGATTTTGTAATAATTTTTAATAGTAGGTTGATTTTTTTGTAATAGCATAATTTTAGGCGTTAAGGTTTTAATCTTCATGTTTTTTTTATTTTTTTATTTTTGCATAATTTTAGGCGGTAATTTTTATTTTTTTTTGTCATTGATTAGTTTGGTAGTACATTTTTTTTAAACGTTTTTGTCTTGATTTTTTTTATATAATTTAATATTTTTGATTGTGGTAAAATAACGCAAAAATGTTTTGCTTTTAACAATTTTAAAATAAAGAACAATTAAATTATTTTTATATAAATTTTTTTCATATATTTATAATATTTTATAGTTATATATTTGTATAAGGGATTTTTTTTTTTTTGATAAGGTTTAGGTTGATATACTATAGTGTTGTAGAAAATTGTTCAGTGGTTGCTATTAGAGTTCGATTTAGTCTATTAGTTATTTTAAATTTATTAGGTTTTAGTTTTTCTCACAGTGTTTTCTTTTGGATTATCTCAAAGTAGTTGTTTTCATGGAAATTCTATGGCACCTGTAACTCGCAAACAGGGAAAAATTCAAGAAAAGGATTCATTATTTTCAACCTAGTTACAAAATTACGAGAATTTTTCGGTAACGAACATTACGTTTGGAGCAAATCCTTTATTAGAATCTACTCCTCGAACAACATCAACAAACAAAAACAGACCTAGACGATCGGTGACTTTCACGACCAACCATTCAGATTCAAGTAGTGAATTGGAACTGGAAGGAGCGGTTGGCGGTATAGAACAAAAACCAGAAGACGATTTAATAGAAGAAGTACCGGAAGACCATTACGCTACGATTGACGAAGACTTACAGAAAAAAGAAAGCTTACCACAAAACATCGCAATGGACCCAAATAAATCACAAGGTGCAATACCACGTACAAAAAACAGAACAGACCAACAGGACATTTTCAGGAATCGTGAATCTGGGTTCAGTCAGCGATCTAACATATTAAATGTAGATAACACTTACGATTTAGGATTATCTGGTAATGTCCAAGACATGACAATGCCATTGGAACGGACCTATAAGACTTTTTTTCAGGGAGTTCCGACATTTTCTGGTGAGGGTGATAGGTTAATTCTGGAATTGCAGAATTTCGTATCATTAGCTCACGAAGCATATTTTAGAACGAACGATCAGGACAAACCTTCGGTTTTAAATCAATTGATTAGGGGTAAGCTAAAAGGAAAAGCCGCTGATATTTTTCAAGAACGGACAGTGCACAATTTCAAGCAATTCAAATGCATACTTGAAGATGCTTTTATTCCTTATAAAGATTTGACACAACTTCGAAGGGAAATTGAAGAATGTGTCCAAATTCCTGATGAATCGGTTGAACAATTTGGAGACCGAGTTGAAAGGAAGTTAGGGTGTTTCAAATCTGCAGCTAGGTATAAATTCCCAACCAGTTTTGAAGGCATTATAGAGGACGCAGAAGACACAGCACGTAAAACTTTTATTAGGGGATTACAGTCCGAAACGGTTAAACAATATATATTGACTCAGAATTGTACGGATTTCGGTTTAACTATAGTGAAATCTAGTAGATTTGCTAGAGAATCACTTGAATTATTAAAACCAACAAAAAATAGTATAGAGCGCGGACGACAAACAGACCAAACACAACTGTTATTGGAACTTTTGCAAAATCATGGAATCGGATCAAATTTGCAAACAAAATTTTCAGACAGACATAACCAAAACAACAATGACAGAGATAGGATTTTTAGTAATAGTAATTTTAATAGTAATAATAATAATTATAGTAATAGAAATCTCATTAGGAATAATAATAATTATGGCAATAGAAATTTGGTTAATAATAATAGTAATAGGAATATTAATAATAACTATAATAACAATAATAGGGGTTTCAATAATAATAATGGTAGTTTTAATAATAGAACAAACTTAAGATTAACATGTTTTAATTGTGGTCAGGGTGGACACATAAGTAAGGATTGCCGTGCACAACGAAATCAAAATTCGATTCGTCCACTAGCACCACAGCGAGAAACCAATTGGCAACGAACGGAATGTTTTTCTTGTAAAAATACAGGACATATAGCAATAAATTGTCCTTTCAAAAATCGTTCAGCAATAAATACAGCAGCGCCACAAATAAATGCCGTAGGGATTGGCACAGTACTAGTAAACTGTGAATGGTGTCTTAGGGATGGACATACCAAGCTTATGTGTCCAGCTCGACAGCAATATCAGGCTAAGCAGGGAAACGGGCAAGGGATGAATTAAAAACCCAATTTTCATCCCGTAGTTTTAAGGACGTGGGTGTACTGGCGAAAAATCACCAGTATGAACCTTTGGTGACCTTGCCGTTGGACATAGCCAACAACAATAAGGTCACATTATTAATTGATACTGGAGCTCAAGTAAGCCTATTAAAGAGAGAAAGAATTAGTCAAAAAACAAAGATTTGTGCAGAGCAAAAAACAACAATAAAAACTGTTCACAACAGCAGTGAAACTTTAGGGAAGTGTATTGGTAATTTTTTAACACCAGAGAAATTTCGATTCGAATTCCAAGTTGTGGGTGATAATTGTTCGTTACCAGCAGATGGAATTTTGGGTAATGATTTCCTAGCGGAAAATTGCAATGTTCTAGGACCAGGAAGGGTTCTACAATTTCCAATAACATCTAATAATAAAAATGAATTTTCAATTCCTATAAATAATGATTATTCAGCAGATTTTGATACCAAAGATTTAATTGGTGAGAAAGAAATGAGAAAAAGTTACGGTTGCATGAAAGATTTCACAAGTAATAAAATTAAAAATGAGAATATAAAGAAAAGTAATAATATTAATGTCGAAGTTGAGTTTAGTAGAATTGAAAATGAAAATATAAAGAATAATAATAATAACGTTGATAATAAAGTTAAGTCGAATATTGATGAAAATAATATTGAAAATAAAAGTAAGGATAAAGCAATTATTAGAGAGATAAATTATAATAAGAAAATCGGTAGTAAGGTCGAAAGTAATATGGAATTAAGTGCAACAATAGAAGATATCAAAACTTTGAATAATCATAATAACATTAAGGGAGATAATGAACAAAGCTTGGAAAATGAACAACAAAAACATAGGAAATACCCAAAATTTTCGCAAATTATCATACCTGCACGTACGGAAAAAATTGTGGACATACCTGTAAGGATAAAAGGAGCAAGTAATGTAATAAATAATACGATTTCAAGGGAACTAGGGGCAGATTATATAAAATCAGCACTAATAAATAACTGCAAAAGGAAGAGAAGATTACGAACCGTGGGATTTTAACAAATTATTTGGAACAAGTTATGGCATGACAAAATGATTAACCTTATTGGTATTGATATTGAATATAATCGTTTACGTTTTAGTCAAAACGTGTAAAAAATTTAATAAAAAAAGGACAGAATCAGTTTTGAGTGGAGATCGACGAAAGTTACAAATAGCATTACCTCAAATAACAACAGAAACAATACATACAAAAACTAAACACACTAATACGCACATTCCAAAAACTAATACTATTAACAGTCAAAACCCTAAAGCTAATACAACTAATATCCAAACTAAAACCATTAATATTCAAACCCCAAAAACACATAAAACAAGAGTTAAACAATTTAAACGAAATTACAATTAACAACACTAATAGAATAAACATTTTAAGCCACCACATGGTAATGCACCAAGTCTACCAATTCTGAAAAATCACAAAACTCGGCAATTATATTCTTGTTACTCTGATAAATACGTGACAGGACACCAATATGCTATCGTTCCGAGAAATTGAGAAAATGAAATATAGTATATGGATTATCTGTTTTAAGTTTTATAATTAATAGTTTAATAGTTAATTTGAACACTAGTTAAAATTTTGGCACATTTTTATCATATACAAATTGTAAATTTTAACATTAAGGTTTAGCACATTTCTACAATAGATGATACAAAGTTAGAATAAAGGTTTGTTTTGAATTAATTATTTGTATTAATTGTTAGTATAGTTTTATTTGGAAAAGGGAGGGAATAGTAGAATATAGTATAATAGTAGAAACATAGAATTCGTTTAATTTTAAATTGGTTAAAAGTAAAATCTAATAATTATTTTTTTTTTAAATAAAATAAAAGCGAATAAAAACCTATCAATGACAATAAAATTATAAGTTTTTTTTAATTATCAGATAAAGTTAAAATATAATAAAGTAAATAATAAAATTTTTTTTTATATATAAATAGAAATTATTTGAAAATTAATTTTTAATATTTATGATTATATGATATATTGTAATAAAAAAAAAAGAGGGAAAATAAAAAAAAAATACATATTTGCATTAAGGAAATTTATTAATAAATGTTTATTTAATTATTTTATTTTTTTAAAAAAAAATTGTTTTGAAAATATATATTACATTTTATATTAAGGGAATTTATTAATAAATATTTATTTAAGTTTTTAATTATATATTGTAAGGTTTTATTAAATTTTAAGGTTTTATGTTTGGCATTAATTTAACTATTATAAATCTATTAATATTATTGTAAAAAATTAAAAGAGAATTGAATATCAAATTTTTAAAAATTATATATAATTTTTATCGCGGAAAAGGGAGGTGTTGTGTAATGCGTTTTATCATTGTTTCCAGCTCTGATATTATTGTTTACATTTCTGTTATAGTAAATGCGACCTTCAAATAAAATCGAAAAAGGCGCATCAGCAAATACCTTAACTTATATGTGACACATATAAGTCAAAATGTAAACAATAATATTTAATGCGATAACAACAAAATAATAAATAAAGCAAAGAAAAGGTTAATGAACAAAAAATACATTCATAATTTATTTATATTATAATGCACATGTGAATAACCTTTTCTTTGTTTATATTGTTTTGTGGAGCATTTAGTAATATCAAACTGCTAGTTCAGCATTATTGAATTGGCAACTGAAACAGTGGTAAAGTCTGATTGCACAATGCTGTAATAATAATTTATATTACTAATTAATTAACGTTTAATAACTATTGATTTGCTGAAAGGGCAATTTAGCACTGTATAAGTCGTGGAAATTTTATATTCAATTGTCTTTTAATTCTAACTATAACACAATCAGATTCAATAAGTTATAAACTTATTAGTAGACTAATTTAATTAGTAGATTGTAAGAAAGAATAAAAGGATAAATAAAAGTAATTACTTAAAAATAGACAAACAGTAATATTTAATTAAAAAGAAGACGATCAGGCCAAGGAAAATATAATAAAATATAAAGCAGAGGTAAGACATCAGAAATAGGATCACAACAGAGGGACCATTAAAATTTTCAAAACTTTTGGGAAACTAGTAAATTAATTTAGATCATGCTACATATTATTCTTCACCGGAAGTAGAAACAAAAATTGAAATTGCAATTCATTGATCTTTGAAATTACCAAAAGTTTTAGAAAAGTAAATCAATTTAGATCATATTACATTATTATTCTCGACCGGAAGTAAAAAAAAATGGACTTATAATTAAGTATGAATAATTTTAATTAAATAAAGCGGTGTTGAATTTCATTAAGGTGAAAATTACTTAATATTTAATTTGCAAACATTCTTACAATGCTCATTATTTTGTATGCAGTATAGCATTTATTTTCAATATTTTGCACATTATTTTTGTTCATTTCCTTTGTCCCAGAACATGTATAAATACACTACTGTTGTGCTTTTTGTTTACAATAAATTCACATTAAAACTATAAAATTTTAATATTATTATATATATATTACACTTATTTGCACTCACTTTAATTACATTTATTTTTTATTTAATTTAATTTTTCCGCGATGTTACCTTGCTAATTTTATTGTCGGACTACCACAAAAATTCTACCACCCAATTTATAGTGTCCTCTCGAGTAGAAATTTTACCAAAAATTTAAAAAAAAATCCATTTCACATTATTACTAATACCTTGTTCAGACAGAAATGTTTAACATGAATTAATTACGTTTAAGAATCTAGTGTTCACACAGAAAAACATAATTAAGGCTGTCAGAAAACAGTTTTTTTTTTTAATTTTTAAATGAAAAAATAATGGAGTGTAATAAAAGTTTATATTTATATTTAAGTAATGAAAATAATTTATTAAATAAACTATTATATATAGATAATACAATAAATGAAAGACGACGATTATTAAATAGGAAAGATGTGACAAATTTTGACCAAGTTCCAGCACATATTGTTTATGCATTTTATACATAGGGAACATATAAAAATAGGCTTTTGGTGACAACATTTGCATTTATAAATGGTAAATCAATTGATCAACTATTTGAGTTGATTAAATGGCCTTTGAAAGAAAATTATAAATATAATATAATTGAAATTTTTAAAATGTTATAAGGTCCTATAAAGTCCTACAAATATTATAGTTATAACGTTATCATGAAACTGGTATTATTTTGTAATAATGATATTAGAAAATTTGGTAAACGAATCCCTGGAAAAAACTAAAATTATAAAATAAGTAAAATATATGTTTAGTTATGAAAGTATTGTTGAAATAAAAAGAATAAATCATAATAAAAATTTTAAAGTTTTTGTCATTTTTAGCCTTTTTATAGAAGAGTTTTGTTAGAACAAGTTGATTTTAAAAAAAATATGAAGCTTAGCTCTACTACACGAAATAAAAAAAAATCACTTAACGCTTACCGTTATTAAAATAACGGTAAAATATTCACTACACCTATAAATCTAGTAATTGACAGTTTTAGAAAACTTCTTAAATTAAAAAAAAATTTAAATTTTGAGAATATTGTATTATTAAATCAAACAATCTCTTCTAGATCTAATGAGCGAATGCTCTTTATTTAAAAATGCACTTATATTATAATTAATAGTAATTACAAAATATTATGATATATGTGTAGTATATATAATTATTACAGGTGTGGGTGTGAGCGGCGATATAAATGAAGTTATGTCGCTACACCTCCCTTTTTTTTTGATAAGCTTGTATAAAATTAGAACTTAATTAAATTTCAATATTTTTTTTATTTGGTAATTATTTCTTTAATTATTTTTATATTTAAATATTGAATAAAATAAGTAAACCATCTCATTTTTATAACAAAGTGAAGTTGCGCTTCCTTCCCTTTTCGAAAATGAGAGTGTTTAGTTATTTTTTTTTTCTATATATTTATGTTACTTTTGGTTTTTTTTTCTTATATATTTATGTTTTTTTTTTTTGGTTTTTTTTTCTTATATATTTTCCCTTATATTATGATAATTATTATAATATTATTACATTATGAAAGTATGTTATTTTTAGAAAAATAAACTCTTAGTTATATTTATATTATAGTAAATACATTATAAAATTGAAAATGCTTAATTTTATTATTGGATAGTAATATTGTTAATTATTTATATATATTAGATCTTAATAGTTATTAATGCTTATTTAATGAATTTTATTTATTTAATATTCTTATTTAGTCATATTCATGTTTTAATTTTGATTTATTCCTTAAATTTAATTACATTGTTTTTGTGAATGACTTTGATTCTATTGAATTTTGGATCTAAATAAGTAACATTTGACGAATCTACATTTTCTACCATAAATGGTCAATTATAAACTTGACCGAATTTATTTCGAGTTTCATCTAAAATCAAAATTTTATCACCTATTTTAATATCAATTTCATTAATATTTTTATCATAATGAGATTTTATTTTAATTTTTGTATTTTCTAACAATTTCCTAGCAATTTTTCCTACTAATTGAATTTTATATTTTATTTCTTTAGCATAGTTATCAATATTATAAATAGGATCTATTTTACTTGAATTAAAAATTTCAGGATAGTTTGCTTTTCTACCATACACTAACTCAAATGGAGAAAATCTATTATTAAAACTAGAATGATTAGAAATGTTATAACAAAATGTAAAAATTTCTAAATAATCTTCCCATTCATCTAATTCATTTAAATACATTCTAAGATATTCATTGAATGTTCTGTGATTTCTTTCTACGGTGCCGAGAGTTTGGTGATGGTAAGGCGTTGATTCTTTGTGAACGATATTAAAAAAATTTGAAATTTCTTTGAAAATTTCATTGCAATACTCAGTACCTTTATCTGTCAGTATAGTTTTTACTGGACTATGAATTAAAATTAATTTCATTATTATAGACTTAGCAACTGTTTTTGCATTTTTACTATTTATTGGAATCGATATTAAATATTTAGTTAGATCACACATAATTGTGAGAACGTACTTATTACCGTTATGTGAAGTTTGTAAAGGTCCAATAGTGTCTATTGATACCTTATCAAATGCTTGATATGGTGTGTCCGTTATTGTCATTAATTCTTTAGTTCTATTTTTAGGTTTATTTACTTGGCATTTTATGCACTTGGAAATATATTTTTTAACATCACTGTGCATATTTTTCCATTTGTATTTTTGTCTTAATTGGTTATATACTTTATTAATTCCTTTATGACCTCCATATATTGGATCGTCATGAAATAATTTTATTAATTCTGTGCGTTCTTCTACAGTGGTAATGAGTTTACGCGTTTCTACTATAAAAATTTGTATCGTATTTAGAATGTTGTTGCCAATTTCCTTTAGTGTGTCAACAGGTATTATTTTAAAAATTGGGTCATCCTCTAATATTTGATATTGGCATATATTAATCTCATTTGCTTTTTTTTGTAAGGTTGATAGAAACAATTCCGCAAATTGACTATCCTGAATGAGATCGAAATTAAAAATTTCTTTACCCGTTTTATACTTTTTTCTAATATATACTTTTAATTTTGGTATGTGATCACTTATTGGCATAGTATTTATATATGGGATGCCCTTCCCTAATAAATTATTTGATAATTTTATAATTTTTGGTACCAATATTTCATTATTTATTGTATTTAAGTCATTATTTATTGGAATACTAGTATTTTGTTTTTTTGTTTGTGCGCAAGTTGCAACATTCACACTTATATTGTCGTCATAATTTGTTATTTTTTTTATATCATTGATATGAATTCGTGACAACGCGTCCGCCACCACGTTTTCTTTACCAGGTATATGTTCAATTGTAAAATTATACTCAGCTAAATCTAAACGTTAACATGTTAGTTTAGAATTTGGGTCTTTTAGATTAAATAAATACACTAGAGGTCTATGATCTGATCGAACCGTAAAGTGATTTCCGAATAGATAATGTTTAAAATGTTTTATTGCCCAGTGTATTGCAATTAGTTCTTGTTCTATCGTCATTTTATTACGATCTGCTTTACTGAAACTTTTAGATGCAAAAGCTATTGGTTTGTCGTTTTGTGAAATGACTGCACCAACTCCAGTTTTTGACGCATCTACCGTTACGACAAATTCTTGCGTATAGTCTGGATAGATAAGAACTGGTGCTTTGCAAAGTTTGTTTTTTAGATTATCAAACGCATGTTGACATTCTTTAGTCCATTCAAATTTAACATTTTTACGCGTTAGATTGTTTAATGGAATTGATATGATTTAGAATTTATCTATAAATTTACGATAATAATTTGCCATTGCGACAAATCGTCTTACACTATCAGAATCTTCCGGTATGGGATATGTTTTAATACTATCATATTTGGAAGGATCTGGTTTTATACCAGTTTGAGAACAAATATGTCCTAGAAAAAGTACTTCGGCTCTAAAAAAATGGCATTTATTTGGATTTATTTTCAAATTTCGTTCTCTGCAAGGCATAAATGTTGTTTGTATAATTTTGTATATGATCTTTTTCTGATTTACCCAGAACGATAACATCGTCCATATATACAAATAAATTATCTGCCGGCAGACCAGAAAAAGCTAGATTCATCATACGCACAAAAGAATTAGGACTGACATTTAAACCAAAAGGTAATACTTTCCATCTAAAGCTACCTTGTTCAGTGCTAAAAGCTGTTACATCACGAGAATTTTCTTCAATGGGGATTTGATGGAATCCATTATACAAATCTAAAACAGAGAAAAAAACAGCACGTCCTAAATTATCCAAAATATCATCAATACGAGGTAATGGAAATCTATCAGGTATTAACGATTTATTAACTTTCCTGTAATCAATACACATTCTCCATTTTCTTTTATCACCGGGCGATTTTTTTGGAACTAAAATTATGGGAGAGTTATACGGTGAAACGCTTGGTTCTATTAAGTTATTTTTTAATAAATTATCTACTTGGTTTTTAATTTCGGCTT
The DNA here is from genome assembly GCA_963920725.1 of Rhamphomyia laevipes. Classification (NCBI taxonomy): domain Eukaryota; kingdom Metazoa; phylum Arthropoda; class Insecta; order Diptera; family Empididae; genus Rhamphomyia; species Rhamphomyia laevipes. Next base: position 50,104,796 of record OY987255.1, on the reverse strand, counting down.
TTTTATTATGAGGTGTTCTATAATTTTTTGTATATGTTGGTGTATTATTTGTCATATTTAATTTTGGAGTGTAAAAATTGTTTGTTGTCATCATGTCATCTGGTAATGCAAATACATCAGCAAATGAATCGACTAAATTTGAAACAGATTGTTGAAATTGAATTGGCGTATTGCTATTAATTAAATTTTTAATTGTTGTACATCGTTCAGAATTGTATTTAATGCTTTCAGCTGAATAACAATTAAATTTAGAAACAGGTTCAAAATTAATTAAATTTTTGGAAACAACTTGAGGTACATCACTTGTGTTAATTACACGAATTGAAACATTTTTTGGATTAACAATTGTTCTTGCTAAATAAACTCCCTGCGCTAATTCAGTATGATCAATCACACAATCTTCATTGCTGTTTATATTGAATGTTCGAACAGTTTCACAACGAGGAGGTATGATTAAAGTATCTTCAGTTAGACCTTGAGTAATATTAAGAATACTAGCTGTATAATTAGGATTAATTGTAAAAGACATATCAGAATAATTTATTGAACAATTATAGGTACTCAGAAAATCTTTTCCCAATATACCATCGGTATTGATATTAAAATCATCATTAACCAAATGAAATTTATGACTAATACAATCTTTAAGATATAATTTTAAACTAATAACACCTAATGATTCTAACGAACTATTCGTAATACCTTTTATATTAATTATTGTTCAATTATCAACAGAAATTTTATTTGTTAACAACGATTCTCTAAATATTGATACATCAGCTTGTGTATCAACTAAAAATGTACATTTTTTAAAAGAACCATTGGTATTAATAGTAACGAAATCATTATAAAACAAATTAAATTTTAATATTCTAGCAGTTTGTTGTTTGAATGCTGCAATATTATCCGATTTGGCCACAAATTCAGTTTCTAATTTTGGTTCTGCTGAGTGGGCTCCATTCTCATCGAGATTGGAGCCTGCTCTGCGTTTCCCTGATTGGTAAAGACACGCACAAAATTACCACCATTATTTGGACGATTTGTATTATTTTGACGACTGTAATGGTTCTGATTGTTGTTATTTCGTCGATTATTGTTATATTGATTTCTGTTACGACCCTGTCCACGATTATTATTCGATCGGTATTCGTTTTGGTTATAGTTAACATTATTATTATACCGATTGCCGCGATATTTTTGGAAATTATTATTATTGTTGTTACTGTTACGACGAACGTTATATGTTAGTACCTGTGCTTCACTTTTTGTTTTATCTACTTGTGTAATCATTTTAGCAATTACATCTTTTGGGGATTGAAATGTCGACGCTTCTAAAATTGATTTTATTAAGGTCGAATGTGTATTTTTCCTACATAACTCAACTGTTTTTTCAACAGTTATATCATTTGCTTTAGCAGTTGTTACTCCTTCAATGATTAATGTACGTCTGAGTGAATCTGCGAGCTTTCCTGCTTTTTCAGCAAATTCCTCAGACGATACGAGATTGAATTTTAAACCTAACATTCTTCCTTCAACAATTTTAGAATTATCGGGTTTAATATTATCGAATAAAACTGTTTTTAATTGATCTAAATTTGTGACTTCACTAGTAATAAACTCGCGAGCTCGTCCGTCAAGTTTCGTTTTAGCAAATGTAAATAAAAGAGCTTTTAATTCAGCAGTTTCAGCTAAAGAATTGAGCAGATCTAACGAATCTATATAAGAATTTAATGTTAATGGATCACCCGAATAATTTTTATTGATTTGGCTTGCAGCCAATCGAAGAAATTCATGCTTTTCCATTTTATTTGCTTTCGTGTTATTTATATTAGTTAAAATTTGACTTATTGCGTTTGGTTCTAACGAAATTTTTTGTATTGTTTCCGTAGTATCTATATTTTCAGTTATTTGCTTTATCTCATCTAATTTCTCATCTACTTTTATATCAGAATCAATATCGGAATCTAAATTACTTTCACTATCACTTTGAATAATATTTACTGGACCTACTTACTTCTTCATATTTAACTATTTCTGTAATTGGCCCTGACTCATAAGTACAATTTAATCTATTTAGACACAATAAAAATTTTTCTCTAACTTTTTCTAGAGTGGTATCATATTCAATTTGATGAGACCTAGGTGCCGTATGATATTTACGTATAATATAGCTAACTATTTTATTATTTGCTTCGATTATTTTAATCCTGTATTTTTCTAATGTATCTATATTTTTACTTAATCTTGATTTTAAGATTAATTTAACTATATTAATAAAGGCTTCATATTCGTTCTTCAGAGGCATTTATGTGATATATTACTTATTTAGATCGAAATTCTAGTTATTCAATCTACAATTATTTTACGTTATTATTTATGTAGATATCATATCGCATAAATTGTTAATTTTTCAAAATTTATTAGAATATTTTAATTTTTCTAAATAATAAATTTGATATTTCAAATTATTTCAAACAATTTTTTTTTTTTTTTTTTTTTAAATTTCACACCTTATTGAAAGAAATACAATACTTTTATTTTTGTCATTTTATTAACTTATAAATTTTTATTCTTCCCATAGAATATTCTTATCTCAGAAAATACATGCTATATGATATAATATTTTTTTTTTACTTTTGTTTATTGATAATTTTTATCAATCAGCATTTTTATTCATGAGAAAATTTGTGTGGGCAGAAAAATAAAATTTTGAATTGTACTATTACTATCTGTTAAGGAATTTCATAAAATTAAATTGGTGTTCGTTGCACATTTATATAATTTTTATGTATATGGAAATTCTAATGTAATGTAAAGTAAATTTTGTTTTATAGATTGCAATATTTAAACACAAAACTATATGTGAAATCAATATATAAATTTAAATAATTTATTAAATAATAATTTATTTTTGAATAAAAAAAAATATATATTTGTAAAAAAACTAGTATTTACGATTTTGTTAACTGCATGATTTTCTTTTGATGTTAATGATTCTGGATGGTTGATGAAGTTCCTTCTATGTTTCATTGATACTTCTGTATGATTATGTTGATGGATGATTACATTTATGGATGATTGTGTTGATGGACCAGTGTATATTGTTGATTGAAGTTATTCTTTTTCTTTGTTTTCAATACTTTCTTTTAAGTTTATTATTATTATTTTTATTTTATTTTATTATTATATTATTTTTATGCGTTGTGTTTTTAACTGTAATTGGCTTTTATATTTGATCAAACTGTACTTAGGCTTAGGCAAGAGCCACCGTTGATTGATATTTCTTTTTTAAATTACGGTTATGCCTTGAATAAATATTGATTGTAAATTCCAATATTTTAATAACACAAATAATTATAAGTATCACCAAAATATAGTCATTGTGAACTTGCACTGATTCTTGTATTATTAAATTGTTATTTACTTGGCCTGCGGTCTTTACGTCTTGCCTTGTTGGCGTAGAGTCCGAATTGCCCACTATGTAATAATAGATTAATTATTTTAATATTTTATGATCTTTAATGATGGTCACAAAATTTTACTGCACCTTTTTGTTATTTTTTTTTTTTTATTAAATGTTATTTATTTATAACTACGTATTTATTACAGATCAGTTATTTATTTATTTGTTATTAAATTATAATTTATTTGTTAACACATATTAGCACTTAGTTCAATTTTATTTTTATTTTACAAGTATTATATTATAATGATACATATTAAGTCTATTTATTATAATAATATTGTATTAAAAGATCATCTATTTTTTCACTGTCACGGTCGCCATGTATTATTAAATCAAACAATCTCTTCTAGATCTAATGAGCGAATGCTCTTTATTTAAAAATGCACTTATATTATAATTAATAGTAATTACAAAATATTATGATATATGTGTAGTACATATAATTATTACAGGTGTGGGTGTGAGCGGCGATATAAATGAAGTTATGTCGCTACAATATAGGGAATTTTATTAGCTACAATTTAAAAAAGAAATTGGGATCCTATGGAGAAAATGGCAAAAATATGATTTTTTTAAAAATTTTGGGTTGCATTTTTCGGCCACTAGTTGGCATTTGCTGGCAAAATTACGTCATTTTTCGGAATTCTGACGTCATAAAGTACCGTTATGTAATGACGTCATGTTAAAAGCTCGGGCCCGTTATTCGGAAGTAAACCGTAAAAAATTATTAAACCTAAAAAAAACTTACATCTAATAAATACCTTGATGCAATATTTAACATTTACTGTTGATTCCAGTTGAACTATTTTTATTGTAGATGAGATAGATAATTTCTAATATGGGATAACATGTAAGTAATGTTAATTTAGCACAGCATTACTATATTAGAAAATTATAGAATTACTTTTTTATCAGTTTTACTATTTACTGGTACAATATCTAAATATTTTTTTAAAAAAAAATTCTAATTATTAGATAATATGCGAACAAACATGAAATCTGATTTATTTACTTATTTATTTATGTTCTTTAAATCTTTATTTATTGCACAAAATAAAAATTATTAAAAATTATCTTTATTTTTTATTTCTGTAACGATGGAAATGTAATTTCTAATTTGTTGTCAATGTTAATATAATACCAATTAATATTATTATTTTATCAAAAGATATTAGTCATCACGGTTTTTTTAATTTCTTTAAATTTTGTATCTATTGTTTTAATTTAGAATTTTAAATTTATTGTTTTAAATTTAGTTACTAAGTTTGTTATTTCTTAAATTAGTTATTTTTATAAAAATTTGTTTTATATACGGGTTTGTTAATTTTTTTTAAAAAAAATTTTTATATATAGAGACAAATTATCTTTTTATTCAGTTCCGCATTGCTGATGATGGGTGATAGTTTTACTTGAAAATTTAGAGAATTTTTGTGGTAGTCCGACAATAAAATTCTCTAAATTTTGTCGCACGACTTGTAGGAACTAACACTATCGAAGGTTTTGATCTAGCAATTTGGTTATCTAGAAGTTTCAGTAAAATACGCAAAGAAAATAAAATTAAAATAGAAGGTCTGGATGAAATGATACAGTACTATTAATGTTAGTTATGAAAAAATTAAAAATTTAAAAAAGAAACTGATAAGGATTGAGATTTAGTTTTGATAAAGAAAAGTAACTATATTAAAAGGATTATCAGTTAAAATTGAAGAATTTTTTTTTTAACATTACCAATATACTGAATCACGAAAAATTTTATTTAACTTAGAAATGAATTTTATGGAAATTAGTGGATCATTATTTAATATTTACTATCTTGTTTAAACCTTTTAAAAAAAATATTAAAAATTATCTTTATTTTTTATTTTTTAAAAAAATATATAAATATTTAAAGTTAAATTGGATGCATTTCAAGTAAAACTATCACCCATCATCAGCAATTCGGAACTGAATAAAAAGATAATTTGTTTTTATATATAAAACATTTTTTTTAAAAAATTAAGAAACCCGTATATAAAACAATTTTTTTATAAAAATAACTAATTTAAGAAATAACAAACAAAAAATAAAACCGCGATAATTAAAAATTTCTTACAAACTAAATTTAAAACAATAAATTTAAAATTCTAAATTAAAACAATAGATACAAAATTTAAAGAAATTAAAAAAACCGTGATGACTAATATCTTTTGATAAAATAATAATATAAATTGGTATTATATTAACATTGACAACAAATTAGAAATTACATTTCCATCGTTACAGAAATAAAAAATAAAGATAATTTTTAATAATTTTTATTTTGTGCAATAAATAAAAATTTAAAGAACATAAATAAATAAGTAAATAAATCAGATTTCATGTTTGTTCGCATATTATCTAATAATTAGAATTTTTTTTAAAAAAAATATTTAGATATTGTACCAGTAAATAGTAAAACTGATAAAAAAGTAATTCTATAATTTTCTAATAGTAATGCTGTGCTAAATTAACATTACTTACATGTTATCCCATATTAGAAATTATCTATCTCATCTACAATAAAAATAGTTCAACTGGAATCAACAGTAAATGTTAAATATTGCATCAAGGTATTTATTAGATGTAAGTTTTTTTTTAGGTTTAATAAATTTTTACGGTTTACTTCCGAATAACGGGCCCGAGCTTTTAACATGACGTCATTACATAACGGTACTTTATGACGTCAGAATTCCGAAAAATGACGTCATTTTGCCCGCAAACGCCATCTAGTGGCCGAAAAATTCAACCCAAAATTTTAAAAAATTAATATTTTTGCCATTTTCTCCTTAACGGTAAATTGTAGGATCCCAATTTCTTTTTTAAATTGTAGCTAATAAAATTCCCTATATTCTCAAAAAAAATTTTTTTTATTTATTTAAGAAGTCGTCTAAAACTGTCAATTACTAGATTTAGAGGTGTAGTGAATATTTTACCGTTATTTTAATAACGGTAAGCGTTAAGTGATTTTTTTTTATTTCGTGTAGTAGAGCTAAGCTTCATATTTTTTTTAAAATCAACTTGTTCTAACAAAACTCTTCCAGAAAAAGGATAAAAATGACAAAAACTTTAAAAATTTTATTATGATTTATTCTTTTTATTTCAACAATACTTTCATAACTAAACATATATTTTACTTTTTTTATAATTTTAGTTTTTTCCAGGGATTCGTTTACCGAATTTTCTAATATCATTATTACAAAATAATACCAGTTTCATGATAACGTTATAACTATAATATTTGTAGGACTTTATAGGATCTTTTAACATTTTAAAAATTTCAATTATATTATATTTATAATTTTCTTTCAAAGGCCATTTAATCAACTCAAATAGTTGATCAATTGATTTACCATTTATAAATGCAAAAATGTTGTCACCAAAAGCCTATTTTTATATGTTCCCTCTGTATAAAATGCATAAACAATATGTGCTGGAACTTGGTCAAAATTTGTCACATCTTTCCTATTTAATAATCGTCGTCTTTCATTTATTGTATTATCTATATATAATAGTTTATTTAATAAATTATTTTCATTACTTAAATATAAATATAAATATAAACTTTTATTACACTCCATTATTTTTTCACTTAAAAATTGAAAAAAAAAAGCTGTTTTCTGACAGCTTTAATTACGTTTTTCTGTGTGAACACTAGATTCTTAAACGTAATTAATTCATGTTAAACATTTCTGTCTGAACAAGGTATTAGTAATAATGTGAAATGGATTTTTTTTTAAATTTTTGGTAAAATTTCTACTCGAGAGGACACTATAAATTGGGTGGTAGAAATAGCGTTGGTACCAAAAAATAAATATTGTAAGATGACCAAAAAAAGAAATGAAAATAGAAAATAGTAATATTTTCGGTATTTTTGTGTGCAAAAATAAAAATAAAAAACATAAAATAAGCCGAATCAATAATACCTGGTTTGAAAGGTCTAAAGTTGCACCAGAAATATGTATGCTTATTACCTATTGTTTTGCTAAAACATATTCATTTGAACAAACTATAGCAGAATGTTCAATTTTTGAAACAAATGTGTCTACCGAAACAGTTTCAGACAGTCTTAGTTTTGCGAGAGAAGTTTGTATGTACACTCTGGATAATACCTATGCTGTACGTGGAAAATTGGTGGTGTAGGATGTATGTAGAAATTGACGAGACCAAAATTGGGAAACGCAAATATGAGCGAGGACGCATAGTTGAGGGAAGTTGGATAATTGGTATGACTGAGAGAAACAGTAGCAAACAGTAACAATAGTAGGAAATATGTCCCAATAATAAAAGAGACAAAAAAACATTAGAAGATTTAATAAAAAAGCATGTACTTCCAGGTAAATAATATTTTAATAATCAATTTTTTTTTTTTTGCAACTTTTCAGAAAAGGGTAAATCCATTATTACTTGCAAAACTTTTCGGAAAAGGGAAAACCCATTATTAGTTGCAAAACTTTTCGGAAAAGGGAAACGCCATTATTTTTGAAGGGTTTAGTGTTTTTTTAAAAAAAATTATAAATGTTATGGCCAATTTTAAGTCCTTTACGCCCTTTACCTTAAATTATTAATAAATTTGTAATTTATCTAATCATGTAGGAACTGAAATTCGTACAGATTGTTGAGGAGGATATATAGATTTAAATCTAATTGGTTATATCCATAAAACCGTAAACCATTCCGAGAATTTTGTAGATCCAGAAAGTAATGCGCATACCCAAAGTATTGAAAGTTCCTAGAGAAATTTAAAAAGACGTTTAGGACGAGGTGGTGTAAGATAAGAAAATATGGATTTACATTTATGTGAATTACTTTGGAGGAAAGAAGCAAAAAAAAAATGTTTTGATGCATTTTCAAAATAAATTTATGATATTAAAATGTTATATTGTGGTTGAAAAAAAAAGAATAAATCATAATAAATTTTTTAAAGTTTTTGTCATTTTTATCCTTTTTCTAGAATACTTTTGTTAGAACAACATGCTTTCAAAAAATTCTGAAGCTTTGCTCTACTACACGAAATCAAAAAAATTCACTTAACGCTTACCGTTATTAAAATAACGATAAAATATTCACTACACCTCTTAATCTAGTCGATGGCCTCGAATAAAACTAACGTAAGTCAAAAACAGCGTTTTTCAGGATAGCTAAAATACTTTCTGAAATCCTTAATACTGGAGCTAGGCTCTTGAAATAAAAAGCATCATTTGCCGAATTTAATTTCACATTGTTGCCCGAAAAAAAAAGAAAAAAAATTAATTATGGTGCTTAAAAAAATAATTTTGTACTTACAAAATTTCAAAATTGCAACACAACTATTGTAACTCAGCTTGCCGTTTACTAAAATTACGCGATTATTATGTGTTATATTATTACAATATTTGTAATATCCAAAATTTAATGTAAGTAGACATACAATCATTGTATTTTTAGGGCCTATTATGATATGTTAAATTGCCATATTTGTTTTTTATTCGATAAACATTGTAAGTAAGTATAAACATTGTAAGTATATAGTTGTTTTTAATATTTCAATAACTACTAGTATTATTGTAAGTCAAATTGCAATAGTTAATATTTTTGAATTTACATATATGATAGCTACTTCTTATGCTTAATGTTGTAACTATTCTTAACATATTTGTCTTCCCAACCAAATTATAGTAATTCAAAATACAATATTTGGATTCTAATTGTACAATATACCACATAAAACAACGGGTTAAAATTAAAACTTAAGAACTAGGTGGAATAATACTATAGAAACTTTATGTGTTTGTGCGTATGGCTTATGCGGGTCTGTAGTAGCCAGGGGAAACTTTTATTGTAAGTCGACATATGGTAGTTGTATTCGGGGCCATCGTAGTAATTGACAGTTTTAGCCGACTTCTTAAAAAATTTTTTTTTTTTTTTTTGAGAATATATAGGGAATTTTAATAGCTACAATTTAAAAAAAAAATGGGATCCTACAATTTACCGTTAAGGAGAAAATGGCAAAAATATGAATATCTTAAAAAATTTTGGTTGCATTTTTCGGCCACTAGATGGCGTTTGCGGGTAAAATGACGTAATTTTTCGAAGTCCTAACGTCATAAAGTACCGTTATGTAAAGACGGAATCTTAAAAGCTCGGGCCCGTTATTCGGAAGTATAGCCTTTAAAAATACTATATTTTTTTTAAAACTGCTTATATTTTCTAAACTTCAGTTTGGAAAAAAAAATTTCGCCCGACATTTTAAGGTTGTTAAAATATCTTTATATCAAAATAAAAAAAATATATGCTATCATTCAAAATATTAAAATATTTATTTTAAAATTGAAATATTTTTTTCTGATATATGTATTTCATTAATGAGAAAAAACAAGAATAGCATTTTCAAAGATAGCTTGTTCAATCAAATAGGTGTCTTAAATTATATGAAATTTTTAACAAAGCTCTCTTTGTTACAAAGGTACTATTAATTAAAAGACACTATTGAACATAAACTAGGATTAGATACAATAACTATAAGTTATCCACGTCGGCTCCCCACTGCTATCTTAAAATCGGTTTATCGGATAATAATTAGTATACTCCAGATCTAGATAGAACATATAAAATATATAATAAATCATATTATTCTTCGGAAAGCTGTTCATATCTTAGTATTATAGTTTAAAAGAAATAATTCAAATTAAATTAAAAACTATAAAAATAACTATACTTCAAATTTAATTACAGCAAAGCTTGAATTTAGCTCAAATATATTTAAAGTGTTTTAATAGATTAACTGATATACGAGGGCTGATTGATAATTACGTGGACTGACACAGAAGACACAGTTTTTTTCAGTTTTTTTTTTTATTTTTCAACGTAGTCACCTTTTAGGACGATACACTTAGTTAGACGATGTTCCAGTTTTTTGATGCCTTCCAAAAAATATGATTTCTCCAACCCTTCAAAATAGCCATTTGTTTCGTCGATGACCTCAGCATTTGACCCAAATCTCTTTCCTGCAAGCCATTTTTTCATATTTGGAAACAGGAAAAAGTCAGAAGGGGTCAAATCTGGAGAATATGGTGGATGAGGAACCAATTCATATCTCAATTCTAATAATTTTACTGTTGCAATTCCTGATTTGTGAACTGGTGCATTGTCTTGATGAAAAAGAACTTTTTTCTTTGCTAAATGTGGTCGTTTTATTATAATCTCTTCATTCCAACGATCCAATAATGTTGCATAATATCGTCCTGTGATTGTTTTTCCTTTTTGTAAATAATCGACATGGATTATACCATGAGCATCCCAAAAAACAGTGGTCATAATCTTGCCAGCTGATGGAACTGTTTTTGCCTTCTTTGGAGCCTTTTCACCAGTAGAAATCCACTGTTTTGATTGTTCTTTTGTCTCTGGTGTGTAGTAGTGTATCCATGTTTCATCAACGGTTATGAATCGACGCCAAAAATCGACTGGATTACGTTGTAATAACTCCAAAACTTGCTTTGATGTTGTCACACGATTGCGTTTTTGATCAATTGTAAGCAAACGCGGCACCCATCTTGCAGATACCTTTTTCATATCCAAATATTGATGTAAAATATTAAAAACACGTTCCGATGAGATGTTCACGATGTCAACAATTTCCCGCAATTTCACTCTTCGGTCATCTAGTACGATATCATGGATTTTATCGACTATTTCTGGAGTAGTCACTTCATTTGGACGCCCAGAACGTTGTTCATCAATTGTGCTGGTACGGCCACTTTTAAACTCAGCAAACCACTTGCAAACCATTGATTTCGAAGGTGCAGATTCACCATAATATTTATCCAACTTTTCTTTAGTTTCCTTTGCTGTTTTCTGCCTCAAAAAATAATGTTTTATCAACACACGAAATTCGTTTTTATCCATTTTTAAAAATTCACTGAGATTGACTTACTTAAACGACTGTTACATGGAAAGTATACAAGATATCGACTTTAAATTTTATATATAGCCTAGTAAATGATTTTAGAGGTAAAAAATACTTACTTTATACCTGTGCATTACCTGAATCACAGGTAGTCCACGTAATTATCAATCAGCCCTCGTAACTTAATAAAAATGATTCTTCTTTATCAACTTGTACCAAGTTTTTTTACCTTATTTACAACTAAGAAAAGCTGATAACTAGGGGGGGTCAGATAACTCGTACTTGAACAATAGTTTATATCCAACAGGTTTTTGTAATTTCACATCTTTTAAGACACCAATATTGTGTTTTATAGAATTTGTAATTTTGATAGGGACTCACTGAAACTACTGACCCTAAATTTAATAGCCACTAACTATAGATTTAAAAACTACTTTGCGTATACCAAATTTTATTGAAACATGATTATATTTACCGATCTAAAACGTATTGTTTTTAGCGTGCGCTATCTTGGTCGACACTTAAGTAATCACGAGTCGAATGTGTACCAATTTTCATTCATATCGGATAGTAATAACGTGGTATAAAATATATAATTATATATAATTCTTAAGGTACCAGAGTCTCACTTTTTCAAATTCGGAAAATAAAACTAACTATCTAAGAACGCCCGAAAGTACAGACCCCAAATTTCAGGTGAGGAAACAAGATCACAAACTTAACCAGCGTATAATATGTATATTATTGAAATTGCAAATTAGATAATAACATGCTCTAGATCTAGAATATATGAAATTTTAATTGGAAATTTTACCATGGCGTCTTGAAGCTACAGACAAGTATGCTAGTTCACAATCGTAATAGTATAACCTATGTATCAAATTTCATCTAAATCTGAGACAGAGCAAAAACACAGAGGTTCCACATAAACGGGGAATTCTAATATAGTCCCACTAGATCAAACCCATCTTGTACGGACATCAGGGTAAAGTCTACATGAACCTGTGTTCCAAATTTCATTAAAGTCTCACTAGCGGTTCTAGGAGATGGCACTGCGCACATGCACGCATACGCATAACCCGGACTCATCCGACCTCGAAAACGACTGGAAAAAAGTTTAAGCAACTATTTTTTGACCATCAAAATATTCACCCAACTTCATGTTATCCCATAACTGCCCGTGATCAATGTAAAATATTATTTTTGTATAAAGTTTTGGATTTTTATATTAATTAAAGGGTAACTAAACGTAAACTACTTAATCATTTATTTTACCATTGAATTGAATCACCATAAAATTGAAATTCAAAATTTATATTTTCAATGTGTTCATTTAATAATTAAAATGTTTGATAAAAGCAGACTATCAAAATTTTAATATAGCGATATCTAGCGAATTTGTATATATTAATTACAATTTACATTCATGATCTGATAAACTTGATAACATTCTTCTACGTTTGCAATAAAATAAAAGATCGAATAATGAATGCTACGATACATTGTTTGCAACAGTGCCAAACTGTTTAATGGGTTATTTATTGAATGGGTGTTCAATAAATACATAAAAGTGGCAACAGTAGGAGCAAGGACAGATCCAGAGGGGGCGGTAGGTTGCGATCGCCCCTATATCGGACCTACGCTATACACTAGATCTTTTCAGTTTGGGGGAATTTTTTACTGTATTGCATATCATATCTGTCAATTACTTACTTTTTTACAATGAAAAAACATTTCATTTAAATTATATTTTCCATTATACTATACATAACAATTAAAAAAAAAACTATAATTCAGTAAACATTTCTATATTTAATTATAAAAAATAAACTATAAATATATTGTTTTAATTAATCCCCCCTTGTTAAACTTTGTGGATCCGTCGCTGGTGGGGAGTAGATAACTTCTTAGGTGCAACAGTGATTTATGTCCAATAGCGTTTTTTATTTAACCGTTATCTTATTTGTAACTTGTTAAATAATTTTGAATAAGCAGACCACTTAATCTTCTGGCCCTAAATTTATAAGCACAAACAAGATTACAAAACTAATGTTTGTTAAAAAAAAGCTCAAAACAGATAATAATTACTATATCCTCTAGCATTGCAACCCCAACAAAAAAATAATTCCTCATAATATTTATAAATTTGCAACCGCAACAACAAAAATTGTCAATTTTTCTTATATCATTTTTCTAACGTTCATTTAAAATTATGAACATGCAACAAAAATATATGGCAATACTAACAAAAAAAACTATTTTTCTTATAACATTAAATTCGCAACAGTAACAACGAACCAACATTTTGAAATTTTTCTTATAGTATTTTTCAAACGTTCAGTTTGCAACCGCAACAACAAAAATTGTCAATTTTTCTATTATTTTTCTAACGTTCATTAAAATTATGAGTATGCAACAAAAATACATCGCAACCCCAACAAAAAAATAATTCCTTATAATATTTATATATTTGCAAACGCAACAACGAATTATTTGGCAATTTTTCTTATATTATTTTTCCAACGTTCATTTAAATTTTGAACATGCAACAAGAATATATGGCAATACTAACAAAAAAAAAAAAATTCTTATAACATTAAATTCGCAACAGTAACAACGAACCAACATTTTGAAATTTTTCTTATAGTATTTTTCAAACGTTTAGTTTATACATATTATGAACATGCCAGTAATATATACCAACACCAACAACAGCAAAAAATCTCTTTCTCTATTAAATTCCGCACAGTAGCAGATCTGCTTCCTTTTTTTTGCTACTATTTTTTTTTGCCAAAAATATCTACTACTTTTCTAGCAGAAATTAAAAAATTTGCTACCTTTTCGGTAGTTTTGAATATATTTTTTAAAATAATCGATACTTACGTTCCTAAGATGGTTAAAAAAGATAAGTTAACTGAGCCATGGTTAGATAAAAATCTTAGAACTCTACGAAATCGGTGAAATAATATAAAAAAATTAAACAACTTATTAATCCGAACCTGGATTTAATCCGTGAGCATAAAGAACTTGCAACAGGGTTCTCTACTAAGTCGCGTTGTTCTTATGATTCCTATATTAATATACTTGGACAAGACCTTTTAACACACCCACAAAAAAATTTCGATTTTGTAAACACCAAACGTAAATGCTCAGGATATCCATCTACCATGCAAAGGATAACACTATCATCAAATCCTAGTGATATAAGTGACATGTTTGCTGATCGATTTAGCGAATGTTATAGGCCCACAACTGATTTAACAGATACTTCATCTATATGTGACGACCAGAACACTATTTTAAATACAATATCTATTTCAGATGAGGAAATACTTAATATGTTAGGTAGTATTGATATTAATAAAGGTTCTGGTCCTGACTTGTTACCCCCACTTTTTCTAAAGAAATGCGCTGATCAACTGTCTTCACCATTAAAACTTATCTTTAATAAATCCATCTCTTCAGGAACATTTCCGTCTGCCTGGAAATCTTCTCATCTCACTCCTATATACAAAAGTGGTGATAGGCCGACGACGATAACTATAGAGGTATTGCTACCTATATACAAAAGTGGTGATAGGCCGACGACGATAACTATAGAGGTATTGCTATATTATCTACTATACCAAAAAATTTTGAAAAAATTATATGTGATAAAATAACGTCAATTATCAATCCAATACTCAACGAGCAACAGCATGGTTTCAGAAAAGGTCGCTCTACCACCACTAATCTAATGGTTTTTACGTCTAAAGTGCTGATTAACATGAAAAAAGGTCACCAGATTGATGCTATCTACACTGACTTCAGTAAAGCTTTTGTATTGACCACAGCATCCTTATCTCTAAATTGAAAAAAATCAGAGTCGCAAACCTACTTTCTCAGTGGTCGAACTCAATCGGTTAAATTTCAAGGGTTTATTTCCAAAGAAATATCAGTTTCTTCAGGTGTTCCTCAAGGTAGCCACCTTGGCCCTCTATTGGTACTCAACTTAACCGTGTAACTCAAATTAATGACCTTGTTTTGTTGGACTGTAAGCTAAATTTTAATTTTCATTATGATAGAATCATTTCCAAAGCCAATAAAATTCTGGGTTTTATTAAAAGAAGAGCCAAAGCGTTTGTGGGTGACTATATCCTTATATTGCCCCTTAGTACGATCTATTCTTGAATATGCCTGTCAGATTTGGTTACCATATTTCCAGATGCACAGTGATAGAATAGAGTCCATTCAAAAAAAAAATCTTCTTTTCGCTCTTCGGGACCTGCACGATCCACACGACTATAATAATTTACCAACGTACCTTTCGAGACTTAAATTACTTGAACTGACTTCACTTTCCTCTAGACGCGACCTACTAGCAGCTTGTTACACTCTCGATGTCTTGAATAACAACATAAACGTTAGTTTTATATCTAACAGGATAATACTTAACAATGACGTAAGACCAACAATACATACATCCCTACTTAAGGTTTCTGCTCATCTTACGGAATATGGTAAAAATTAACCTATTAATAGATGTTGTATGGTTTTCAACCAATATAGTTCCTGCTATTCCGCAACTATATCTAAATTTGCCTACAAATCCAGGCTTCGCAATATCTTGCAATAATCAAATTTCTATTATATCCCTTAATATCCCTATTTTTCACTTCTAATATCTACATATCAACCCTAGTTTATTACAATTTATTTTGTCTAAATATTTTATAATCTTAGATTTTGTATTGTTAAATAAATAAATAATTAAATTAATTTTAAACATTATTTTTTGTTAATAGTAATAAGTAAATAATTTTTTATTTTTTTTTATTATTATCATTTTTGTAAATGTTAATATAATATAATAATTGTATTTGTATAATTAAATGTACCTTGCTTGGTAATAAATAAATAAATAAATAAAATTTAAAACTATATCATCAATTTTTCATAATAGTTAATAGTGAGAAATTCTGACTAATTTAGTTGATCTGATTTATTTGAAGGGGAACGGGTAACTTTTTTCCAAAGGATTTCATTTTAGAGCTGTCAATGTCAAGTTAAAAGTGTCAATATTTTTATTTTCATTTTTTTACGTTAGCAGCACGTGTACGATAGCTTTTTAAAAAAAAATAAAAACAGTAATGAAATGGACAGGTAAGTTATTATATTTATATTTTATAGATTTAGTATTATTGTGCACTTATTTAAATTTACAGGTTAGTTATAAGAAAACAAAAGCCGCAATCGGAACAACAGATTAATGACAATGTTTTATTATGTTCCAGCAATATAAATATATCTGTTTGTTCTGAAAATGAAATTGAATCGTAAGTTATTCATATATCATATTAAATAATTGAACAATCTTAAATTATATAGACACTTTTATATATTTAAAGGCAAACCCCGCAGTTGATTGAAAATATAGCATCTACGAATTTATATATACCATCTTCTGATTGTTCAGAAATTTAAATTACTTCATCATCTAAAAACAACTCTTCCCGGAAATAAAAATATAAACAAAAATTTAAACAAAGCTGGATTTAAACTTTTCCATTTTTAGAAATGGAACCGAAAACGCGGAAACCTTTTTGCAAAGTATGTAAAAAATCGTTGGCAAATAACTTTTCACTTTTAAAAAGACACTCTAAAAATATGTCTCACATAAACAATATTGACATTGAAAAAGAAAATATTATGCTAAGAAATAGAAATGAAGAGATTTGGCATATGGAAGAAAAAAATAAATTGAAAACCAATGTTAAAATTGCTGAACTAAAGCAAGTTATGTTTTTATTGGAACACAATTTATCGTTTAAGCTTATGGAATTTTAATGTCAATTTAACGCAGTAACGTTTACTGATTCGCAAATTGCCACAAACATAAATTGCAGTAGGACGAAATCAACAGAACTAGTATATTTTTTAGGAAAAGAAGGTAGCTTATCTTTAATTTGATTTTATAGCTTTTTATTTGTATTTTAACATAATACTGTTTTATTTTTAAATTACTTTTAGGTAAGAAATACGTAGCAGAAAATGTGCAAAAAAAAATGTATTCAGTAGTATGGTGGATGAGACGACAGACTGTTCAGTTGATAAATCATTAGTAATCGTAGTTAGACAATTTGACAAAGTAAAGGGTAAAACCAGAGATATTTAATAAAAATAACAGAAGCTACTGGAATTGCAATTGCGAACCATATTTTAAATTGTATTCAAATTTATGATATTCCTTTGAATAACCTAATAGGAATTTCAACTGATAATGCGAGTGTTATGGTTGGCGTGAATAATGGTGTTGCTGCTCATTTAAGAACAAAAATTCCTGATTTATTTTCTATAGGATGTGGTTGTCATTCACTTTCGTTGATGAATCATGCTGCATGTAAAATGCTTCCCACATATTTAGAAGATTTGTGTAAAGACTGCAACAATTTTATAAGTAAAAGTCCGAAAAGACTTGGTGATTTTGAAGATTTACAAAAAAATTTTAATGTTGAAAATCATAAATTATTGAGACATTCTGATACTCGTTGGTTAGTAATGGAAGAAGTGGTTGTTCGTATGATTGAACAATGGGTTGCCTTGAAACATTATTTTATAAGAGCCCAACTTGAAGATAAAGAGCTTTCTTCAAAAACCAAAATTGACAAAATAATGTTGCACCTTAACGACGATAATTTAACTTATTTTATTTTTATGAAATATATTTTAAACAAAATGAATAAAGTAAATCGAGAACTGAATCACACCCCATTTAATTTCTTTCTTATCAAACTTTAAAAGTTTACTGAAATCCATATTACAAAAAATTTTAACATCGGATTATATAAATTTATTAGATGATGATTTTGGTAATAATTTCAATATTCCAGAATATCAAAAAGATAATATTTATTTATGTCTAGAAACTGAAGCTTTTGTACGAAAAAAAATTACATCGAGGATGATTTGATAGATATAAGAAAAAATGTTTATATATTAACTTTACCGCATAGTAGCGCAGCAGCTGAAAGCTTTTTTTTCAAAATTAGCTTTGTTTAAAAGAAAATTAACTAACAGATTAAAAATAAAGACTTGCGATATGAAACTTGCTGCATTAAATTTATTAGGCGATAAACCAGCAAAAGATTGGACTCATTCTAATAATTTATTAAAAAAATTAGAAGATGTTAACAAAAAAAATTACTTTCTATTGATGAAATTTAAAATATTTGCTTCTTACCTTTGAGTTGTTAATTTTTATTCTATATTTTTTAATATTTGTATTAAATTTTTATAATGAATTAGAAAGAATACTTTCAATTATTTTTTATTTTTGTTATTTAATTTTAATTAAATCTAGTTTAAATGAACATTATTTAAAAAATATAATTAAAAAATATAATTTTTTTTGAAATACAATATTTTTATTGTAAACCTACAAATTATGTGATATTGGATTAATATTCATATGACAACTGAATAATAAAGATTTAGGAAATCTACTACATTTTTTCAAATCTACTACCTTTTCTACTACTTTCAAAAATCAAAAATGCGCACAGTAACAACGGACTAAAAACCATTTTTCTCATGCATATAATATTTTTCAAACGTTCATTTAAAATTATGATTATGATTATTTTATTATGAACCAAGTTTTTGTTGAGAATTTCATATTTGCAGAGAATATTTTTGAAAAATTGAGAGATTATTATATAAGTTCTATTTCTATAGTGATGTTCAGTTTCAGTGTTCAGTTGAAAATATGAACCGACGAATAAATTATTTATAAGTAGGATAGGATAGGAATAGGATATAAAAGTACCACTCTTCCGGTTGGTTTGTGTTGTGTCAAATTATGGTCGATCGTTAGTTCAATTACCTGTTTAATACATTATTGAACAATATAATGCGCTTATTAATAATATTTAGTATTTGAATAAATTTGATATGCTTAATTAACAATTATGTTAATTAAGCAAATTAATAATTAAATGTACAACAGGTAATTGAACGACATAAATAAAACCTTGATTTTAGTAACGGAAATCAAGGCAAATGACCGTCTGTAATTTTACAATTTGAAAAATAAATAAATAATTAAATAAAAAACTGAGAGTTGATTCGCGACGCGATTAGAGTTTAGACGTAATTTTAATTAAGCTAAGTTTCATTATATTATATTAGTAAAATTAAGTTAAATAAAGATTAATTATATGAGTTTATTAATAAATCTGGTGTACTTATTATGAGTCCGATAGTAAATAATTAAATAAAGAAGTAGGTACATTTATGTTATCGCGAAATAGTAGCTTAACATTTGCAATAAGGTTATTAAAAATGCCATTTCGTTAAGTAACGATTATAAAAAATCAATAATTTTAAACGTAGCGTTTATATTTTATATACAACTATACAACACAATGCGAAAATAAAATATTCAATAGTTTCAGAATAACTATTAACACTAAACAAAATAAAAATATTCACACTTTTCAAAGATTACCAGCAGACAAGATTCATTTAATATCTGTTATAAATAAACATATATTAAGTTAATAAATTATAAATAAATAAAAATTATGATTCCATTCAAATAATTTTAAATATTTGATTGATCGAATTTATTAGTTAGATTAATAAGAAATATATTTGAAATATCAAAATTTTTCAAGTTTTTCAAAGAAACCATTATTTTTAATTTGGATAAATTATTTTGCGTTAATTGTTTTTAAACATGAATTAGTGTTATTTGTTATAGTTCACGCATACACGATTCAGCTTATACAACCAAATCTTGTATCATAATATCCAACAAAAAGATTAAAATTATTTAGTAATTCTTGTCATTTTTATAAGTTGTCACAATGAATTAATCCTGACATGCACAACCATAAATAGTATTTCTATTTCTACCAATTTCTTCAAAATCATTAATGCAAAGTTATCATATTATATAAATAGACAAAGCATCTGTTGCTATCATGTCTCGTCAATATAAAATAGTTCCTTCTTTTTTTCATATTAAGCAATTATATAATAAATACTTTATTTTTAATCAAAAAAACATTCAAATTGTATAAATTTATTTATTTTTATAGGTCCAAATTGGTTACCTTACATAGGAAATACGTACCAATTGAGAAAAATTTCCACATCACTTGGCGGACAACACTTAGCATTTGAAGAATGGTCAAAGTACTACAAATCTCCAATTTTGGGGCTTAAACTTGGAACAGAATATGTTGTAGTTGCATTAACATATAATTTAGTTAGACAAATCCATATGAAAAATGAGTTTCAAGGAAGACCTGATAATTTTTTTCTTAGATTAAGAACAATGGGTTCGAGATTAGGAATAACATGTACAGATGGCCCGCTTTGGATTGAACATAGAAATTTCACTGTACGGCATCTTAAGCAAGTGGGTTATGGACGCAAACCAATGGAATTTCATCTTCACAAGGAAGTTACTGAACTGATTACATTAATAAAAAAATTTGATAGAAATCCTATATGGCCCGGAAGTTTTTTAGCTCCAAGTGTGATTAATGTTCTCTGGTCATTAACCGCTGGTAAACGAATAAATAGAAATGATAAACGTTTTGAAACGCTTCTTCATCTGCTACAGCAAAGATCTAAAGCATTTGATTTGTGTGGAGGGATTTTAAGTCAAATGCCTTGGGTACGATTCTTAGCACCGGAAAAAAGTGGATACAATTTAATACAACTATTTAATAAAGAATTGCATGAATTTTTTATGGAAACTATAAATGACCATAAGGAAAATTACAGTCCAGAAAAAGTAAACGATGATCTCATATATGCTTATATAACAGAAATGAAAAAAGATGATAAAAATACTTTTACTGATATTCAGCTTACCATGATAATTCTCGATATTTTTATAGCTGGATCGCAGACCACTAGTAACACATTAGATTTAGCATTGATGATGATGATTATAAGACCAGATATTTATGAGAATGTTAAAAATGAAATCGATTCAGTTTATAAAAACAAAACATTAAATATAGAAGTTGATAAAATTAAACTTCCATACACAGAGGCTGTTTTAATGGAAGTACAAAGATTTTTTCATATAACTCCAATTACTGGTCCAAGGCGAACACTCCAAACAGCTAACCTTGGTGGCTATACAATACCAAAAAATACGACTATTTTGATTGGATTAAGAAGTGTACTAATGGATAAAGAATACTGGGGAGATCCCGAAAAATTTAGGCCAGAAAGGTTTTTGGACACAAATATGTCGATAATTACAAAGGAGTACTTTATGCCGTTCGGACAAGGTAAACGCCGTTGCCTTGGTGATTTATTAGCTCGTGCTTGCTTACAAACATTTTTTGTTGGTATAATAATCAATTTTAATTTGGAAATTCCCGCAGATACAATTCCCCCAAATACATTACTTTTACCAGGAATTACACTATCGCCAAAACCATACAAAATAATATTTAATGCTCGTAATAATATTGTATTATAAGAAACTTTTAAATTATTTTTTATTAATAATTTTGTTATAACTAAAAACCTATTTTAATAAATTTATAATTCAAAGTTTCAATATTAATATAGTATATTTATTTCTGAACTTTAATTTATTTTATATAATATAGGTATACATTTACTATGGTAATGGCCATGGCAAACCAGTAAAATCAACTGGTCCTCCTAAACCAGCATCAGCTTCTAAGAGGCTCATAATAACAGCCATTGCAGCTTCATCATTGCCATCACTAGTTAAATTTTGGTTAGAAGATTCATGTACAGATGTTGTTATAATTGAAGGTATTTCACAATCATTAGCTGTAATTATGCAACTATGTATATTTCAGTAAGTAATCGATGAGAAAGTATACCATTATCTGAATTAGATGTAAAGTTATTATGATTATTGTTTGACGTAGTTACAGCCACATTTATTCTTGTTTCATTGAGAAAAGTAGATCTTCTTGCATTTCCAGATTCTACAACGGAAGTGCTATTTTCTCCTGAAGATAAGTTTTGACTTCTACTATCAGGATTTGCACTTCTACTATCAGGTTCAGGACTGCTTTCTGTATATAGTTTTATTCAATTTTACATATAATAAAAAAAAAATTATATTTGTATATATACCATTAGAGGAATCACTTATCCTCCTTTGATAGTCTAGTACCTCTTCGGCTATTTGTTTACCAATTTTACTAGCTTCTACATGAGTATTAATTATTTGATAAATTTCTCTACTATTTGCTAGCCAATATTAGTTTTTTTTTTTAAATTTTTAGTAAGAAAATTGCATTTTTATCTTCATACTTACTACATTGTTGCAGAAAATCAAAATTTCCAGATTCATGTGAGTTTCTGTCAGAGTTACATAAACCACTTTCTCTAGAATCATTTCTGCAAATAAGAGAATATTAATAAAAGTTATCTAATAGTTATCGTTTCGTATTAGCATACAAAATTACAGAATTTTTAGCCATTAAATACTCAACATCTTTTGTCCATGGATTCTTCAATGCTTTCCATTCGCTTTGAAGTCGAATAAATCCATTTTCTTTGCTACGAAATCGGTAAACTATTGTAGAAACTTTGTTAGAACTTTGAAGTGCTGTTTTGTGCGATTCGGCTAATGCTGGAATATCATCGTTTTTATAATATTCATACATGCTGGTGCCTAATAACTCTTGCGGTAAAAATCCTAGCACCAACGTAGCCCTGTAGAAGTGTAATATAAAAATCCGAAAACGTTATATATCCATATAAAAATTGTATTTTCAATATTTACCTTTGATCAACAAACAAAAACTTTCCGTCCATAACATGCCTAGATATAAATTGGATTTGTCTCACTTTTGGATAATTACTAAGTGCACGTGATGGAGCAAATACATTTGGTGGAATTCGACCAACAGCCACTAGACAAGATAGATTACACGAATCACTATCAACTTCGTTTTTTTGTTCTTCTATTCCAATTTTAACAGCAGCCCAGGATTTTAGATAACCTGTACATTGAATTACACAATACTTTTTGTCTACATTTATTTTAGTTTTAGTTCTTATTGAACTAACAGATGAATCACTTTCTTCTTTTAATATTTGTATCGGCTTACCCTTCATTCTACAAAAAAAAGATCTTCTTGCACCTGAACATAATCTAGATAATCCTTGTGGTATATCTGTTTTAACCGGAAGCATAGCTAATTATAAAAAGGCTTGGATTTATCTACGAAAATAAGATAAAAATAATTTATTAATTACTTTTTGCATCAATTAGCCGTTCGCGTGGACTAAGGTCTGACGACGACAATTCTTCCTTGACTTTAGCCACATCTTTTGGATGTAATATATCAAACCAACTCTGTCCCAATAAGTCACCTTGTGTATAATTTAATACTTTTGAAACCGACTCCGATACATAAAGAATACGACCTCTATCACACCCAACAACAAATAAAAATCCTTCAGCAGCTTGTAGAATTAATAATTTTAATTCCTCATCTGGAATAAATGCTGGTTTGTAATGTCCTTCTGTATAAGAATGTACAGCTCCGCGTATTGTTTTTAAATGTTGGACAGCCATTCTTAGAACCGTTAGTTTATCTAATTTACGCGACATTGCATGGCACATGGGTACCATTGCTGATAACTCTGTTATATATGTGTTCATCTTGTCACGTCGCCGTTTTTCAATTTCACTGTGGTTTTGCCTAAAAATATATTGTACGAAACAATATAATTTATATATAATAAATTATAGGGATAAGTTAATATACATAAAATATAATATAGTATAGTAATATTATAAAATATAAAACTTAAATTAAAAAAAAAAACATTTTTTTATAATAATAACTAAGTAAAGTAATAATAAGTAAAAATAAGTTTCATTATTTTTTATAGTTATTAAGCTGTGAATCCATGGTTCAGTTCAAGAAAAAATGTATATTGGGATATGTATTGATTTCAAAAAGTCCGTTAAAGCACTGACAAACAAAAAAACATAGCATTTAAAAATTATTCGGTCTGGAAGGATAAAGGACTATATAAATCTAAACTATTCAATTGTAGGACTATTTTTGAATACGCTATAACGGGTGGCTACCGCGAGTTATATCAACCATATATATTTATATACACACCATATATATGCTGTATACAAATATATATTTATTATAAATTTTATCAACTTTCATTTTCATTTTCTCACACAATTTTAATATTTTTAAATTAGAATCTTATGACATAAAAATTCCCACAATAATTGCATTAACTAAATTTATTAATATCAAATAAAATTATTAAATAACTTTATCTACTTAAATATCATATTACTAAATTTAATTATAATTATTGTAAAACTAAAATATAAATTCTCATAATAATTGTTACTAAGCTAAGCATAAAACTAATATCAAGTAGAGTTCTAATTATATTTAAATCTAACTAAAAAGTTCAGTCTGTTCATTACCGTAAACAATTGAAAAGGAACTAATATTTCACCAGATATTGTCGGTAACGGGAATTTTGATTTTAGAAATAGTATTACCCGGAAGTACTTTTTCCATTAGTACTTTGGAATTTGTATTGAAAAATTTTATAGGAATTTTTTACATATAAAATAAATTGTAATTGTCAATATTATTAAAAAAGTAAATTTCATATTATATAAAATAATTTATTGTATTATATTAAAATACATAATTAATAAATAAAATATTAAATCAGTGATAATTTTAAACCATTGTTTTAAATTATATATATAAAATAACTTTCTTCTAAAATAAAATATATTTTTATAAAAAAATTATAAAACTTGTTATTTGTACATAACTGGCGCAGTCGGTATTCCTGTTGCAAAGCTGTCTATCGAAGACAACTTTTCTATTTTGATAGTTGAGCAACAAAAGAACTACAGTGAAAAATAACTAAATAAATTAAGAACAATAAAAGTAATAAATATAATTAACTAATATAGTTAAAAAAAAAAAAAATAAAAAAAAAAAGTGGTGTAATATTGGTATATATCCATCACTAAAAATAAACAAATTGGAGATACAACCTAATACTTCAGTACAACAATTTAATATTGCAAGCAGCCGAAATCGATGAATACGATAGTCGTTCTATGAGTAATCTAATTTTTATAATAACTTATAATATTAATGACAGACTCCTCTGAATCCTCCCAGTCCTTAAGTGAAAGTGAGAACAATTTACAGTTAGATATAGATTCTATTACAAAAAATTTAAATCAAATTTCTCTTTGTAAAAATACATTACAAATAAATACTAAAACAATGACAGATATTCCAAATTTTTTGAAAGTACATGCAGAAACAATACCAGATTTTGATGGTAATGTTAACGAATTAAATTTCTTTCTTGAAAGTATTGATAGTATCCTCGGGAATTTTTGGGATACTAAAAACGTAAATAATTATCAAAAGTCATAATTTATCGTACCATTATCAGTAAACTAAAAGGTGCAGCAAGAGAAGTAATTAATATCTGCTGTGCTAATAGTATTACTGATATAAAAACCGAGTTGATTCGAAATTTTAGTGATCAAAGGGATGAAAGTTGTTTATCTTTTGATCTAAATAATCTAAGACAAGATTATAATGAAACACCCTATGATTTTTATGATAGAGTTCGAAAATTGTTAAGTACAATTTCAAACTATCTAGGAATTCACGAAACGCAAATAGAATCTCGTAAATTTAAACAAAAAATCTATAAAAATACTAGTAGTATTTTTAGCGGGTTTGAGAAATCCGTATGGAATGATGGTTCGAACTAAAGAACCTAAAACTATGTTAGATGCTATAAATTTTATAAAAAAAGAGTATAATATTAAATATATTCAAAATTCGCATTCAAGTTCAACTTCAAATCAGAGTAAAAGAAATTTTGCAAATAATAGACGTATGATTTCTCCAAATGGTCAAAATACAAATTTTAATAACAGATCAATAATTTCGCCAAATGCTCAAAACCAAAATTTTTATAATTCCACTCAGACACAAAATTCGAATTTTAAAAACCAAAATTCACAAAATCATAATTATGTGGCACAAAGTTCCTATCAACTGAATTTCCAGCCAAAATACAAAACGCCCTCTTTAAGACCAAATTGGTCAACCCCATCCCAAAATTTCCACACCCAAGAAAAAGTATTTGGTCAATCAAAACCTTTCGGAAATCCACAACAAAATTTTAATCAAAACAAACCAATTCTTATGAGTATTTCAACCAGACAATCTACTGCTATTCAAAAGCCTTCAACATCAAAATTTCAACAAGCAGAAATTTATAATACTGAAATCCAAGATAATAATATCAAAAATGGTGAAAATTTTTCGGAAACTAATCCCGAAATGTACGAATATGAATATTTAGAACCATTAAATGAAAGTAATTTTCAGGATTTTCTCAACATCCAATCACAACAAACGGGAACATAATAGAGCTCAATAACTGTTTTGACAAACGACAACTTCCATACATTTCTATAAAAAACCCTCCTATGAAATTATTAATAGATACTGGTGCTACTAAGTCTTTCCTTGATCCAGAAATATTAAATAAATATTTCTACAAATTTAAAATCCTAGACCCGTTCATTGTTTCTACCTCTTTCGCGTCTTCAAAACACACAACTTCAGTTTCTATACCAATATTCAGTGAATTTAACGAAGACCGTATTGTAAAATTCTATTCTTACAAATTTCATAACGTTTTTGATGGTTTAATCGGTATTGATATTATTCGACCTTTAAGTGCTCAATTAAATTTTCAAAAATTAGAAATTACTACACCTTATACAAAAATTCCTATAAAATTTTTCAATACAAATTCCAAAGTACTAATGGAAAAAGTACTTCCGGGTAATACTATTTCTAAAATCAAAATTCCCGTTACCGACAATATCTGGTGAAATATTAGTTCCTTTTCAAATAATTCAAAATTGCGTAATACCTGAAATCTTAACTAAATCTGTTGATGGTTGGGCAAATGTTGAAATACACAATAAATCAGCTGATGAAATAAATTTTACCTTATTATATCCAGTTAAAACTGTTTCTGTTCCAAAAAATTTCGAATTATATCATTTTAAATGTGAAAAATACACAAAATGTAATATAGAACCAAATATTAAAAAATTGATCAGAACTGATCACTTAAATTCGGAAGAAAAATCCGAAGTAATTTCACTCTGTAAAGAATATTCCGATATATTTCATTATGACGAAAACCCGTTGTCATTTACAAATCAAGTAAAACATCAAATAATAACACATAATGAAATACCGGTTCATAAAAAAAGTTATCGCTATCCTTTCGTACATAAAACTGAAATTCATAATCAAATCCAAAACATGCTACAACAAAATATAATAAGACCAAGTAATTCACCATGGTCATCTCCAATTTGGGTTGTTCCAAAAAAACCAGATGCTTCCGGAAAAAAGAAATGGCGTATAGTGGTTGACTATCGCCATGTTAATGAAAAAACAATTGATGATCGGTATCCCATACCCAATATTTCAGATGTTCTTGATAAACTTGGTAGATGTAACTATTTCACAACAATAGACTTAGCTAATGGTTTTCACCAAATACAAATGCATCCTGATAGTGTAGCAAAAACTGCATTTAATGTTGAAAATGGGTATTACGAATTCTTGCGAATGCCCTTTGGATTAAAAAATGCATCTGCTATCTTTCAGAGAGTTATGGATAATATTCTAAAAGGGTTGTTACAAAATATAATATGTCCAGTCTATTTAGACGACATTATTATTTTTTCCACTTCATTACAGGAACATATGGTCAATCTAAGAAAAGTATTCCAACGACTTCGTAAAGCAAACTTTAAAATACAGTTAGACAAATCCGAATTTTTAAGAAAAGAAACTGCTTATTTGGGACATATAATAACTCCAGAGGCTATTAAACCTAATCCCGACAAAATTAAATCCATTCAAAATTTTCCAATGCCAAAAACTACAAAAGAAATTAAAAGATTCTTAGGCCTTCTAGGATATTACAGAAAATTTATTCCAGATTTTTCCAAAATAACCAAACCTATGACTATGTTTAAAAAAAGGTGCCAAAATTAATTTTAGCCCTGAATACATTCAAAGTTTTGAAAATTGTAAAGAACTCCTAATAAATGAACCAATTTTGCAATATCCTGATTTTTCGCGACCGTTTAATCTTACAACTGACGCTAGCCAATTTGCTATAGGTGCCGTTCTTTCTCAAGGAACAATTGGTCAAGATAAACCAGTAGCGTATGCCTCTAGAACATTAAATGAAGCCGAGCAAAATTACAGTACTATAGAAAGAGAACTTCTTAGTATAGTGTGGGCTACTAAATATTTTCGACCATACTTGTATAGTAAAAAGTCTAATATATATACAGATCATAAACCCCTTCATTGGTTATTTTCAATTAAAGACCCAAATGCTAGATTAACCAGATGGCGTCTAAAACTTGAAGAGTATGATTATAAAATTTTATATAAAAAAGGCTCACAAAACGCGAATGCTGATGCATTATCAAGGATTCAAATTATTGAAGTTAATATCAATGATAATGTTGAAATTTCAAATAGTGATACGGAATCAATTGTAGGAAATATTCATGAAAGTCCAGATATAGATGAAATTCAATCCGAAATCAACTACCCTTCTGACGATTATCAAACTATTCATTCCAGTTCTGAAAATCCTATTCTAGAAGTAAAAATTTTTGAAACAGCAATAAATTATTTTCAAAATCAAATATTTTTTAAATTAGTTTTTATATCTCCAAAAGCACCAAAAATAATTCGTTTATTCGGAAATAAAACTAGAACAATAATTGAAATATCTCAAAACAATTTTGAAAATGAAATAGTCAAAACATTTAAAGAATTTACTACTATCAACAAAACATTTGCAATAAATTTAGATAAAGATGAATTCATTCCTAGAATTTGTCAAATATTTAAAAAAACCTTCACAAATTCCGCTTTTGAAATAGTTCTTTGTAACACGATTCTAGAAGATGTGAAAACACTAGAGGAACAAGAACAAATAGTGAAGCTATATCATGAAGGTAAAACCAACCATCGTGGAATATCAGAAACAGAACTTCAAATTAAAAACCAATATTATTGGCCAAATATAAGAAGTACAGAAACAAATTTTATTAATAATTGTATTATATGTCAAAAAATGAAATATAACCGTAATCCCCCTAAACAACAATTTCAACTTTCTCCAACTCCTTCTAAACCATTTGAAATCATACATATTGATACCTTCACAATAAGCAATCAAAAATTTCTGACAATAATAGATACGTTTTCAAAATATGCTCAAGCTTATCCAATTAATGCTTTGACTGCAATTCATGTCACAAAAGCCCTAATTACATTTATGACTCATCATGGTTTAACATTTAAGAATTATAAAAGAAACTAAAAAAGAACTTAATATTCTTGATCAAATGCCATATGCAATCTTAGGTTATAATCATTCCATTCATTCCGCAACTAAACATCGTCCTATAGATGTTATCAGTGGACACATAGGTTTTAATAGTCCATTCAATATAGATATTCAAAAAAACTTGTACTCAAATTATATAAACCAACACAAAGAAATTACAAAAGAAATGTATAAGTATATTAGCGAACAAATTTCCTATCAAAAATAAATTAGTATACAAAATGTTAATCAAAATAGGGAACCCCCACTTACATACGAACCTGGTACACTGGTCTATCATAAAACAAGAGCTCGTAATAAAACAAATCCTCGTTTTAAACCTCATATAGTTGATTCTGAGCAAAATAATACTATTGAAACCAATGGAAAAAAATATCATAAAAACAACTTAAAAAGACCTTTAATTAATCAAAAACAAATTCTTTTGCAGAATCGTTCTTGCCGTAATGGCAACTCATACAATCCAAGAAGTAAAGATAACTAATCTGGCTTTGAATCCTGGAATTCTACCTTTTCGAATGGGAGATGCAAAATTAAGGGCAAGTTCCCATACCTTTATTCATTATTTTGATCTCAAACCTATTGAAGATGAACTATCAAAAATTATACGACAATACCAAAAACTAGAACAGGAAATTAAAGACAAAATTAACGAGACTTTCATGAATGAACTACAAAATCAGAAAAATCTAGTTAAATTTCAAATTTATCTTGTCCAAGAAAAATTCAATTCACTTCATTTTAACAAAAGAGTAAAAAGAGGATTTTTTGATGGTCTTGGAAGCGTTTTTAAAACTATAACCGGAAATTTAGATGCTTCTGACGGAAAACGGTATGATGAAGCTATACACAATCTGCATTCTAACGAAATTAACTTAGCAACCACTTTAGATAAACAAATTTCATTAACTACAAAGATTCTTGATGAATATAATACTACTTTAACTTTG
Organism: Rhamphomyia laevipes; assembly: GCA_963920725.1. Taxonomy (NCBI): domain Eukaryota; kingdom Metazoa; phylum Arthropoda; class Insecta; order Diptera; family Empididae; genus Rhamphomyia; species Rhamphomyia laevipes. The sequence goes on along the minus strand of OY987255.1, from coordinate 50,073,985 downwards.
ATAAAACAAAATGAAGAATTAATCGGTGCCAAACTTATTGACTTTGAAAAAAATGGCCAAAATACATTTATTTCTTACGTAGTAACTAAAAATGCTTTAGATGAAATTAATTCGGTCGTAAACATAATTCTGCATACTTTAAACAATTTGGAAAACGGAATTACATTTGCTAGACTTAAAATTTTTCATAGTAGCATTTTAAAAATAGAAGATTTAAAATTTATCATTGAGAAATTACTGTTACACTACACTGTTCAAGAATTATTTTTTGGATATGATATTTCTAATATTCATAAATATTACGAAATTATTGATGTAGAATCATATCACTCTAAAAATAGAATAGTATTTATAATTCATTTCCCAATCATGTACCGAGAAACATATTCCTATTACCACCTCTTCCCAGTTCCTAATAAAAACAATACAATTCTCATTCCCACAAAACCTTATCTGATCATTAGTAATAAAGGTCATCAATACGCAGACGAAGAATGTCGAAATATACATCCAATGTACTATTGTATGCAGAAAGACTCATTTGAACTATCAAATCAGAACGACTGTTTGAATGAAATATTACAACTTCAAAATTCGAATTCTAACGTTTGCCAGCCGATTCCTGTTGTAATCAACCAAGAGATGATCCAAGAAATTACTACTTCACATTACATTACAATATTTCCAAAAGAAACCAAATTAAAACTGACCTGCCGCAAAACCGATTTAACAACTCTTCAAGGATCTTTCCTAATTGAATTACCTACCAACTGTAGTTTTCAAACACCAACAAATTTATACATCAATAACGAAGAAACTATCATTGGTCAACCACTTTTACTACCATCAATAAAAATATTTAAAGCGCCATTAAATAAAGATCAACAACTAGATTTACACCATATATCATTAGACCAAGTACATAAGCTTCAAAAGGATCAACAACTAATTCGTCGTACAATACTAAAAAATATTCCAAACTTAAATCATACATGGATAATTCCAGCATGCAGCTTTCTCTTATTGTTGGTTATTTTTGGGACAATTTGTCTGTACAAACAGAAATGGTGCAAGAAAACATCTTTAACAGAAAAGAATCATTTTCAATATCCAACACAAGATGAAGACGAATAAATCGTTCAGCCCTGTATGGTCTTCTCTGAAACGGGAGGAGTTATATCAACCATATATATTTATATACACACCATATATATGCTGTATACAAATATATATTTATTATAAATTTTATCAACTTTCATTTTCATTTTCTCACACAATTTTAATATTTTTAAATTAGAATCTTATGACATAAAAATTCCCACAATAATTGCATTAACTAAATTTATTAATATCAAATAAAATTATTAAATAACTTTATCTACTTAAATATCATATTACTAAATTTAATTATAATTATTGTAAAACTAAAATATAAATTCTCATAATAATTGTTACTAAGCTAAGCATAAAACTAATATCAAGTAGAGTTCTAATTATATTTAAATCTAACTAAAAAGTTCAGTCTGTTCATTACCGTAAAACAATTAACATATAAAATAAATTGTAATTGTCAATATTATTAAAAAAGTAAATTTCATATTATATAAAATAATTATTGTATTATATCAAAATAAATAATTAATAAATAAAATATTAAATCAGTGATAATTTTAAACCATTGTTTTAAATTATATATATAAAATAACTTTCTTCTAAAATAAAATATATTTTTATAAAAAAATTATAAAACTTGTTATTTGTACATAACTCGCGTAAGAAATTCGCATCATTCGATTTTCGCGAAAGGCAGATCCGAATTTCGCATCGTTTGCTAGCGCGTAAGAAATTCGCATCATAAAATAGTATTGCCAAATAAAATATTCAATTTTGACATAAATTGATATGTCATTGGGACATTTGCTTATTTTATAAAGAAAATTATTTTATAATTTATAAAGTATTATTAATATATTATTATATAACGGTTGATAAAGAGAAGCAGAATTGATCAAAATTAATGGTAGCAAATCTGGTCAGAATTAGTAGTATGTTAAGAGATCTTATGAGAATTAATAGAATTTATCAGAATCAAAGATATTTATAAGGAGTCTACTTCCCTTTTACTGTACTTTACCTTCACTGAATCTCTAATCTAGTACGTTTGCAGTTAACCCTACTACAATTGACCATTAACTCTAGATACAAGAATGTAAGATTATGTAATTTTAGTATTCTTATTTATTTATTTATTTTTGGACGCATATTATTATTTATAACGGAAAGTATTTTTTTATAAAAAAAAAATTATTTATTTTTTTATTAATTTCCTTAATCTTGTTATCAGATTTAGCTTGTTCCATGTAAGCCAATCATTGATTTGAAACAGAGCAATACCTTTTCCGAGATATTCGTCAAATGTCTCCTTTCAAACGGAAAAATGCTTCTTCTTCAATAACGTTAGCATCATATATATTTTTAAACCAACGACATAGCATTCCTTAATTTTCAAAACAAATAATATGAATCCCAATTTATACAAAATTTTACAATTTAGTGTTCCTAGGAAAATCGGCTGTACTTAAAAAGAATAAATCATAATAAAATTTTTAAAGTTTTTGTAATTTTTTTCCTTTTTCTAGAAGACTTTTGTTAGAACAAGTAGATTTCAAATTAAATCTGAAGCTTTGCTATACTACATGAAATCACAAAATTCAGTTAACGCTTACCGTTATTCAAATAACGGTAAAATATTCACTACACCTCTAAATCTAGTAATAGATAGTTTTAGAAGACTTCTTAAAAAAAAATTTTTTTTTTGAGAACATAGGGAATTTTATTAGCTACAATTTAAAAAAGAAATTGGGATCCTACAATTTACCGTTAAGGAGAAAATGGCAAAAATATGATATTTTAAAAATTTTGGGTTGCATTTTTCGGCCACTAGATGGCGTTTGCGGGTAAAATGATGTCTTTTTTCGGAGTTCTGACGTCATAAAGTACAGTTATGTACTGAGCCAACGTTCCCTCTAAGCTGCGCAAGTGCGCAATTGCGCACAGAAATATTTTAAGTTGCGCATAAGAAATTTCTTCTGAAAAAAAAACTTTTGTTTGGAAACGTTTTCAAAATTATTTTCTTTTTTAGGAATTAAAGTTATAATTTTTAAAGTTAAAGTTATTTAGAAGTTATGCACCATTTGGACAAAAGATTTCCTGATAGTGACATGGACCTTTGGAATGGTTTTGATCAAAATTGTATTGTCAATACATCAGATTTTAATTATGGGAATGAAAATTTAAAACAAATAATTTTGAAATATGGAGATCTCATCCCAAATAAGGATAATAAAATAATAATTGATGAGTATAAAGATTTAAAATATTTATTTACGGAAAAATTTAAAAATAATGGTCGTAATTTCAATAATCTACTTCAATTGGTTCCTCATGGAGACTGTTTTCAAAATATAAAATATTTGTTTGATATATGTGGACCTTTCAAGCGTCGAGTGCTGATTGTGAAAGAGGTTTTAGCATGATGATTTGATTAAAACAAAATTTAGAAATAGATTGATTGGACGTAAATCATTTGAGTAACTTAATAAGTATAAAATCTTACTTAGTTTCGGAAAATATTATTGATCTGGTTCCATTAATGGAAGCACAATAAAGACAGGCGAGAAAAAAAAAATCATGTAGTTAATATGCAAAAAAAAAAAATTATTTATAAATTTTTATTATTTTTAATTATTTTTTTAATCGTGGCTCAATATTTTTTTTTTCTGCGCAGCTAAAAAAAAAAATAGAGGGAACGTTGGTACTGACGTCATTTTAAAAGCTCGGGCCCGTTATTCGGAGGTATACCCGGAAAATCAAGGTTGAAACAATAAACTTGGGAATGGGTAATATCAATGAAATGGATCGATTAAATTGTAAAACCATATGTTGTATCCTTACATATTTTTTTTTTATTCATAATTATATTATGTTTTTTTTTTTTTATTCGTAATTATATTATGAGCTTAATTAAATTAAATATAAATACAATGAACGTAATTCATTTAATTTAAAAATATACTAAATTGTATTAAAAAACAACAAATTATTTGCAAACACAACACATCCGATATCAAAATACTTTTCGAATAATAATTATAAAAAAATATAATTATAAATAAATATCCATACAAAAATTCATCATTAGGTACTTTGTTTTTAGCCGCCCATTTAGTCCAATGGATAAGGAGGTATTGTCTACACCTCGACAAAATAAGTAATATTTTTATTCATCTAGTTTTCTAGAATATTTGTGTAGAGTGTAGAGGGATTATGCCATTGTAAGGATTGTCGCGGACCGGACCTCCTGATAATAATGAAACATTTTTAAAATTGTATATTTACCGTAACCAAAACGTTATGCAAATAATAAATTAAAAAATATAGAAATTTCAAATAACGGATGTACATAATACAGAGTTTATAAATCAATAATTAAAAAAGGATTAATGAATTTAAAATATTTTTAACTTAGCAACACGATTGTTTAATAAAAATGATTTAATATGTCTAACATTAATTCAAATATAAAGCCAAATGATAATCGTTATAAACAGATACTTTTAACCTATATATATATATATATATATATATATATATATATATATATCAAAACTCCCATGAGAGAATTAATTAATTTATTTGATAAAATATGTCGCTTTGTTATTAAATATATTTAGTTGGAATTAATTATGTCCACATAGCATCAATATTGACAATAGGATTAAGTTATTACGATATGATGGTATACTAACTTTTTATTTTCATCTGTAGTTTTCACTGATTTCGAATCATCTCCAGTATCATCTGCTGCGTCACTGACATCACTGCAAAAGAAAAATTATATGTAAGGTGTATAAACCTAATTTAAATTTCTTTGAAATATATGTATATAAATGTATACTTTCAAAATATTAATTCAAATGAAAAACCATTCCATTAGCAAACAAAATATTAGGTACAACGTACAACATCATACATTAAGGATTAATCAATAATGATATACAAAATATCTGATAATATATGATTTCTTACAAAACTGAATATAATACCTTAACAAACTGTAAATACTAATAATAATAATGACAAACAGCAGACTAGTCAAGGGTGTCGGATTTAATGTTTTTTTAACTATGAACATTTTTTTCTAGCCATATTTAGTATTATATGTTAGGAATTGTATTATTATCTCATCATCGTACATATTTAATTTACATTTTTATTATCTCATCATATATGTAGTATATATTTAATTAGTTTAGTTTAGTTTTAGTTTTTATTAGTTTTAGATAAAAAACATTTTTAACAATAAATTACAATATTTCATTACAATAATTTTATCTCAATAAATATTTCTTACAATAATTTTTACAATATAAATTCGTTTAATATTAAATCTTCAAAATGATTGTATGACAAATTGTGACAATTTTCTTTTATATGCGTATAAATTAGTTTCTATTTTTATTTCATTTGGCATATTATTAAACATAATTAATCCCATATTCAAAATAACATTTTGTGTTCTTACTAATCTAACTATTTGAATTCTAAACTCATTTACATTTCTTAAATTTCTACTATGTACATCTCTAACGTAATTTAAATTTCTACTTTAGTATTTTGGTAACAAATTATATTTAATTTTAAACACGAATACTAATATTTTAAAATTAAGCCTTTGTTTAACGTTCAACCATTTCAATCTTTCTAGCAGTACAGAGCTCGATGTATACCTATCACACCTTAATATAATTCTCATTGCCTTATTTTGAAGGTTTTGCAACCTTTCAATAGCAGCATTATTGCACATAAATAAAATCGTGCCACAATAATCATACAGCGGTAAGATAATTGTATTATAAATTGTAACAAGACAGTCCTTCGGTACTTTATTTTAAATACTATAGAATATATTAGCCACATAAAATTTCCGAAATATTTGAGGTCTGTATGTTTAGTGGATCCCAATAAAAATTTTCTGATAATTTAAAATATATATTTCAAAAATGAGATTATTCCAATATTTGACTTTCCTTTTTTGTGGCATGTCACATTTTAAAAATAAAATAAAAAAAAAATTAATAGCTTTTTATTTTGTTAAATATTCTTAAATATTCCTTTTTGAAACATTAAAAAAACTGCTTACTTAGGGGTAGTATAAAACTCTTAGAGATTTATAATAGTGCTTTGTGTTGTGTATAAATCTTTGACTATATATATATGGACTGCTAGTAGCCAACTTCAGACACGAGCCAACATAAAGTGGTGCAGGGTAGGTGCTGCCGGCAAAAAAGAGTACTAGTGAATTGTCAAAAAGTACCGATATTCCTATATACTATACAAATTCAAAAAGTTTATCTTGTATACAAAACTAAAAGTATTAAATTTAAGTGTTTATTTCGTTTATTTAATTTAAAACAATTTGTTATTGTAAATAAGTAAAATCATCTTCAGAAGCAAATTGTGTAGCATTAGATGGAACTAATATATTAACAGTTTCATCTAGCAGAATACCAACACAAGAAATCATCAATGATATTGATATCGATGAAACTATTGAAATTGATGATATTCCTATAAATTTTATTGAATCTTCTTTAAAAGAAGTTATTATTTATGTTGCCGGTTTCACAGAGAGAAACATTATTAAAAAAATTAAATGTGATAAGTGTATTGAACTTTTCAAAAAATGTGAGCCGCATGCGGCTTCATTTATTAATTTAAAATCTAATGGAAACTTAATATTTACACATAAAGACACAGTACAATTATGTAAAATTATTCAAAAAATAATAAACTTGCTTAAATTGCAAAACAAAATTAAAATAAAAAATGTATTTCAACTACTTGTGGTTAATACATTAAAAAATATTAATATAAATTCTGTTTTTAAATGTTTTGACGCTCATGTTTTAGAATGTGAAATTTTAGAAAATCATAAATATTTCTTAATTAAGCTTATAATAGAAACATATTCAAAAATACATTTATTTCATATTGGAAAACAATATTCATTAAATGAACACAAGTCATATATTAGACACAAATTATCAAAATATATACATTTTATGGATCAAAAAAAAAAAATTCATTAAAAATTTGAATCTAACTATTTTTTATTGTTACTTAATTGTAATGTTTAATTTTACAATAATATACATATTATATAGTTATTAAATTAAATTAAATTTTCAATTTAATTTTTGTTTTATATTACATAGTTCAATTTATTCTCACTACTTAAAAGCAAAGTTCAACTTCAATTCCACTAGATGCCACTACATTTAGTACTCTTTTTTGCCGACAGCACCCACCCTGCGCCACTTTATGTTGACTACGATTTTTAATTTATAAATATATGAAAATGACAGATCGTTAACAGTCCATATATATATTGTCAAAGGTATAAATACACTGCATTATCCTAAACTAAGTTGACCATGCGTCTACTCAGACCTTTATGAGCATATGTCTAATCAGGCCCTTAAGTACTAAAGTCTAACCGTGCCTAAACTTAGTCTACAACAAGCTTCCAAAATAAAGGTTGGATTGGTACATTGCATGGAAATTAATGCATTTACCTGCAACCCATATAATTTCAATGTAACGGTATTGAAATTATATGTCATAGGATCGTTTTTGCTGAATTGCAGAAATGAAATCCCATAAAAACGGTGCAAATCCAACAATTGTTTGTCATTCAATACATTTGCTTTGACTAGTTGACTTCCCCCTACCCATACCCACGGTAAAAAGTCAATTAGAAGAAAAGTATAATTTATTGAGAGATAATTAAAAAAGTAATTTAAAAGAAATAAGTAAAAACAAATGATTTACAGAAAAATATTAAATTAACCAAAAAGATGATTTTAAAATTATATACTATTTGTTAAAAAATTCAGAAAAACATACATATATATAAAATTTTACGATTTTTTTATTTTGCATTTTAGGAGTCTCCCTAGATGGAAATATCTTTGTTAAGGTATTATATAATACCAATTTATATTTATTATGAGAAATGGGTTGATGTGTTTCTGAATTTTCAAAACTTTTTGATTGAATTTAATAAGGAAAATATATAGGTGATTTTAACGCTAGGAAATGATATAAGCAAGAAATTGAGGTTAACCTTAGACATTATTATGTTGGTTTGAATCCAGTTATGCAATCAAAAGATGAAATAGCAAATAGTAAGGTACCAAAATTTATAGATTTTTGTAGCCAAAATAGTCTTCTTTTACTTAACGGGAGAACAAAAGGTGATGCTAATGGTTTGTCTATCTACATAAATCAAAATAATTGTTCGGTGACTTGTGTTGTGTATCTGGTAGTTGGCATAATTATATAAAAGATTTTAATGTGATAAGTATAAACCATTCACCAAACACATACCAATCTCTGTAACAATCAACTGTGACCAAATAGAAAACGCAAAGGAAATTAGCTTATGACCGCGATTATTTAGGAGAGATAGCAAGTTAGAAAACTAATAAAAAATTAAACGAATTAGTTGCAAATTTAGAAGAAAATAAATAATAACGACTTTAATAGTTTAAATTTTAAATCAAAGGTTGATAGATTAAAATTGCCAATGGGAATCAAATATCTAAACCACTTATAAAGAAACAAAAATGTTTTGGTTTTCGTTGCAATCGTTTGCTCTTTTGAATTTATTTAGAAAAACCAATTCATGCCAGATTAAGCAAATGTATTTAAAAGCAGTTTTTAGAATTCGGTTAGAGGCTTAAGGAGTTGTAAAAAATATATGTGGTTTACAAATAGATTCTGAGCAACTAGCTACTTACTTCAGTACCCAAATAAATGCTCCTTTAATACAATTTGCTGATATATACAAAGAAGATCCAATTTTGGATGCAAATATTACGTTCTTAGAAATTAAAAATGTACTTAGAAAAATAAAAAAAAAATAAAGAGCCAGGCTTAGATAGTGCTAGTTATGAATATTTTAAAAATGCTTCAGACGTATTTTTGAACAAGATAGTGTATTTGTTCAATAGAATAATGGTAACCAAAAAGGTTCCAAATGCTTTTAAAAAAACTATTATATTTCATTTTTATAAAAAAGGTAGTGTAGAAAATCCAGCTAATTACAGAGCTATCTCATTTATAGATTCAATCGCTAAAAGTTTTTCTGGAAAACTATTAAATCGCTTACAACTTTTGTAGAAAATAATAAATTAGTAAGTAAATTTCAAGCTGGATTTCGTCCAGGTTATAGAACAATTGATCACATATGTAGTACAATTATTACTCTCACGAATGAAATAAATTATTTAAAAAAAAAAAAATATATTGTATGCCTTTTTTATTGATCTAAGTTCAGCTTTTGATTGTATAGACAGAAATGCGCTATTTTATAAATTAAATGTATTATGTTTTTCTCATCAATTTATTAGTATTATTAGAGATTTATATAGTGAAACTAGTGCTTGCGTTTGGGATAAGAATCTTATCTCAAAAGAATTTCAAACTATGATGGGCCTTAAACACGGTCTGGTGATGGGTTGGATGGTCGAAAAAAAAAGTTCTCTCAAATTTTTTTTCTAAGCGTTTCCGAGGTCGGGGGGTCCGAAAATGCAAAAAAAAGTGTGCAAGGGACGCGTACGCTTTTTATGTGCGCAGCAACATCTCCTAGAACCGCTCGTCCTATTTTAATGAAATTTGGCACACATGCTCTAACAGACTTCACCCCGGTGCCTTTACAAGATGAGATCGATCCTTGTAGTGTGACCATGTTAGATTTCCCCATTTATGTGGTAACCTATGTGTTTTTGTTCTACGGAAAAATGTAAAAGAAATTTCATGTCTCAGATTTGGATGAAATTTAAAACATAGGATGGTATCATGATTACAGATACAGGTACATGTCTGTAACTTCAGGGGGTCCATGGTAAAATTTCCGATTAAAATTTCGTATGCTCTAGTAGAGTATATAGTAATTATTATCTAATTAGCATAAATTTCGGTACATATGATAGTTTCCGTATGTACTTGGCAGATTGAGTTCGTGATTATGCATAGGTTGACCAAATAAGAGGTTAGTAGCTTAGAGGGTCCATGTAAAATTTCCGATTAAATTTTTTAATTTTTTTTTTATATGTTCTACAGCATATAGTAATTGTTAACCGATTTCAAAGATATTTTATATATAGGCTAATTTTGTGATCTAGTTGGCTCTCCTGAATTTTGGAGACCTTCACGGGGTTCCTAGAAAACAGTTTTAGTTTCCTAATTTTATATAGTTTTATTTATTTATTTATTTACCAAACAATGTACAGTAATTACTTACATATGAGTTACATTTTTTTATTTTATAGTTAGCATAAGATCTATATTTAATTACAAAATGAAATATTTACAATAAAATTAATTAAAATTAAAATTAAAAAGAAAATATACATTATTCTTAAATTCTGTGGAAAATTGCCAAAACATGATAAGTGCAGTTTTTTAAAGGTAATTTAAAAATGTTGAGGGATATTTTTCATAATAAAAGCATTTGTAAAATAGCTACATAAGTATTGGAATTAGAATATCATTTTTTATGTTTTTGGTAATATTTCCTACAAATAATGATTTTGAAAATAAAAGTTGTATATTTTTGTTGTTATATTAAAAACTGCACTTATGTTTTGGCAATTTTTCACAGAATTACAATTATGAATACTTTTAAAGTATATTTTATCTATATTTATAATTATAAGTATGTTTGAGATATTTTTTTAATCCATATACACATAGAAGAAGTTAAGTTTCTAGTATAGTGAGGTTGTTTATTAGTTGTGACTTAAAAGCGTATTTAGAGTTTGAGGTGTTAGAGTGTGTAGCGAATTTATTGTAGATTGTACAACATCTGTTAATTGGTTCATTTTTTCCATAGTCTGTACGATGGAAGTATTCAATTAGAGGCCTAGACACTCTTGTTTGTCTTAAATCGTTTTTGGGTTTTATTTTATCAGATATGTAGGAAACTTCAATATTTTTGTTTAATACATCATAGGTAAATAGTTAACAGGATTCTTCTTGACGATAACGGTAATAAATTAATTAACGCGTGTCTGGTAGAATAAGATGGTAAATTGGCATAGTCATTAGGATCAAGTAGGTCTCTTAAAGTATATAGCAGATTTTTTTTTGAATTGATTCAATTCTATTACTATTAATTTGATATATTGGATCCCAAATTTGACAGACATATTCCAAAATAAGCCGTACGAGAGAGCAGTACAAAGTTTTAGTCACCCATATGTTTTTAAACTCCTTCGCTCTCCTTTTAATAAAGCCAAGTAGTTTATTAGCTTTTGCAATAATTTTATCATAATGATAATTGAAAGAGAGCTTCCTGTCAAGAATAATGCCAAGGTCTAGTATTTGCTCAACACGGTCAAGAATAGTACCATTTAAGCTATAGTTAAATTTGCTGGTACATCTTTTGCGAAAGAAAGTAATTACATGACACTTAGATATATTTAGATATAATCTATTTTGTATGCACCAGTAATTAAGAGCATCTGGTTTTGATTGTAAAAATCGTGCATCAGAGGGTGGTGAATCAACAACATAATAAATTTTCAAATCATCAGCATATAATACATGAGGTATGTCATGTGATATTTCAGAGAGATCAGAGTTAAGATGTTAAATAATAGAGGACCTAAGTGACTACCTTGGGGTACACCAGACGTTACAGATATTTGTTTTGAAACGTATAGCCTTGAAATTTGACATACTGCGTTCTGCTTGTTAAGTATGATTTTAGCCATTGGTACTGAAATACCTTTTTTTCTAATTTTTTAAGTAGGATATTATGATCAACTTTAGTAGTGTATTTATATATGTTCTAGCGCAAAAGAAATGTGCAAATAAAATGTGCAAAATATTGAAAATAAATTCTATACTGCATACAAAATAATGAGCATTTTAAGAATTTTTGCACATTAATTATTAAGTAATTTTCACCTTATGAAATTCGACATCGCTTTAATTTAATTAAAAATATTTATACTTAATTATAATTCCATTTTTTTTCTAATTCCGGTCAAGAATAATAATGTAATATGATCTCAATTATAATTTACTTTTCTAAAACTTTTAGTAATTTTAAGGTTCAATGAATTAATCCGGATGCACGTGCTTTAATATTGTTTTTTCTCACGCTTAAAATTTAGTATAACCAGCTAATTAATTTTCTATAGGATTTAATGAAATAGAAATAATTAATTTTTTCAAATTAATATTTGCATAATTAAAAATTCTGTCAATTACGCAATTTCGATTAATTTTATTAAAAATTATTATTACCAGAAAAATAATATCATATTACAAAAGTACAAAAGTAATAATTGCTAGAATAAAAATCATGTTTGAACATGTCGTTTAGAAGAAATTATATAAATAGAATATAAAATCCGAAATAATTATTAGTATTTCTAAAACCCTCTAAAGTTTAAGTTTAATTGTTTTAAAATTAATAATAAAATGGCAAATATTATGGAAAAGTTTCAAAACTCGGCAGCAGGAGCAGATAACGAAGCTCTAGCAGTAGATGAACTTATTGCAGGCAAAGAATATGCAGTGGTTGACTTCGCTTTTAAGGAGACAAGGATTGGTGTAAAGCTAATAGATAATTTGGAAGATCAAGAAACTGGACAGCATATGTGGATTTTTTTACCAAACCGAATGATGAAAATTGCAAAAACTGATGCAGAACTCGAATCATTAAACGCTCATAAATATAATATGATTTTAAAGGTAGAATTCCAGAAAAAAAATATGGCTATTTTTGATTTTATTGAAAAAACCGAATATGTAATGAATGAAAACAAATTGTAAAGTAAAAAAGCTAGAAAATAAAAATTATTATTACAAATAAAAAATATGTTCTTATTATTTTTACAAAAAAGTTTTTTTATTTACAAGGTTTACATATTTGATTTGATATAATAAATTTTCTTCCTCCATTCTGATTATATTTAAATAATTTTTTATATAATTGTAAAATCTTCTTATCATTTTTTTCTAAATTACTCGAAAATTCATTTAAAAACTCTTAAGTTTTTTTAGTTTTGCTTTATAGCATAAATATACAGCACAATAATTTCCGCACGTTGTTGAAAAAAAAACCTGCAATCTTTTGTAATGAATGTATGTTAATCATTTTTGTTTTAGCCAAATATAATATTGGTATATTAGAAATAAATCAATTATTGTTAAAACATTTACTTCATGTTCCTACTCTGACGCCATTTGTAATGAATGTACATTTTAGGTCCCTGCTCGGGCGCCATTTGTAATGAATGTATGGTTTAACATTTTTATTTTTAGCCAAATATAATATTGGTTTACCGCGCTGCACGTCTAATTGGGGTAGCTTAAGCCGGAAAATAGGGGGGTTCACAAATGCGCGTAACATTCATACAAAAATTGCGTGCAATTTTAAACTAAATAAGATAAATAAAAAAAATCAAAGCTAAAATATGCTAATAAAAATTAATAGAAAAATAAAATAAACTACTCTAAATTTTAAATTCCCCTAAAACTAATATGTAACACCAAAATTAGATAATTATGTTTAATGAAATGGATTTAGATGTTAACCATTTTAAATTTTGCCCACCCATCCATGTGATCAATACAAAATCCTAAAATAATCCTAAATGTATGATCACCCTACATATTATTCAAATCTACTTACTCACTCAATCACTGCATAATAAAAAAAAAATCTTAAATCCTGCGAAGGAAAAATAAAAAAAAACCTTATTTAAAAAGAGACATTATTTCGTCCATTTTGAAAATAATTTTATTTAAAAAATCCAAAATAAATTCAAAAAAAAATTGTATACACAAATAAATAAAATAATTCTGATATAAAAAAAATAACTTTACAATAAAAATTCTAATCAAAATTAATATATTTTACAACAACAACTAATAATTAAAATTTTATTGTTGTAATTATAATATATTATATAGGGAAGCCATTAATTTTTATTACAAATTCAAATAATTGTACACACCCTTTATACTACTTTAACGATTCTGATCGCCTAGTACAAATTATTCATATTCCTATACGAATATGAGATTCTACTTTATTTGAATTTATTAAATACAAAAATCTTCAAAATATAGATAAAAAAAATAGAAAATTAATAAAATTCTAATAAAAATCAACTAAATTGACTAACTGAATAACTCAAAATTGTATATAAAAAAACTTAATGCATATTACACTAACAACTATTTGTTACAATTTTGTTGTTGTAATCAATATAAATGGAGAAGCCATTAATATTATAAATTCAAATAATTTGCATATGCAATTTGTACTACTTTAACGATTCTGATCGCATATTACAAATTATTCATATACGAAATATGAAATTCTTATTTGAGTTTATAATAATTAAAATTAGATAAATCTTCAAAATATAAAAAAAATAAAAATTAAAGGAAATAAAAATCGAATTCAATTTAATATAAAAAAACTAAATTTTATATTAATAAAAAAAATAATAAATTAAAATATGGCAGAATATTCCATACTATAAAATAAAATAAAACCTAAAATTGAAATTTCTTGAACTCAAACTAAAACGTACTAAGAAATCACGTAATAACTAAATTTTATATATAATTATATGAAAAAAAAAAATTAAAACCAAAAATTAAATATATATATATGTATATATGAAAAAATAAAATCAAAAATTAAATATATATATATATGAAAAAAAAATTAAATCAAAAATTGCCAAGATTTCCCTAAGCCATAAATTTTAGGGCATTTACTACGAAATCCCAAGTAAATTAAAATAAAATAAAATTTATAAAAATAATATTTAAATTAAAGTAAGAAAATCATCGCGAAATACAAACAAAAAAAAAATAGGAATGAATTCAAATTTCTAGTTTCGTAAATAGCCAGGTAATACCAGACTATTAATAAAATTAGAAAGTGAATTCCAGGGAATACCTGTTTTCCATTTGAACTACAATTTTTGACTGTCCACTTTTTTTCTTCTACCACCGATTTTAAGGGTATTTATATCATTTTGAACAATGGTTCTAATTAAAAATTATGAATTTGATAGTTGTATTTAAAAAAATGACGTTTAATTCATAATAAATTACGGAAATCTAATAAAATCATTACTAATACATATAAAATGTAGGTAAATTGATTTTAAAGTTTAATGAACCCAATGAATTCTATTAGAATTAAAAAAGTGATCAAAATGATACTTTAGGTAAATTCCCTAAAATCAGGTAAAACATAAATAGGATTCCCTATTTACAATAATAATTCCATAATAATTCTTATCCCATAAATTTATTTTTGTGTGGATAAACTACAAAATTTTCTTTTTGGTAATAATTTATTTTTATGTTGGAACGTGGAACTTGCTCAGATTGATAAGTTCTACACTCCACAAGTTCTACACGGGTTAAATCGATACACCTAAAATTATGCAATTCGAAAATCTTGATGTACAATCTTTAATTCTTCATATACAAAAAATGAACCATTACAGAACAGATACATTGGCGGTTATTACCAGCGAAACGGAACTGTATGATGGTTTATTGAAAAAAAAAAATAATTAATCCCGATATAGTTCAAGAAATTTTTGTATTATAATACAATACTTATTAAATAAAAAAAAAAATAACTTAATAACTAGAAAAAAAAATGATAATTCAAAATAAGAAAAAAAATAATTCATAAAAAAAAATAATTCAAAAAAAAATAAACATGAAAAATATAAAAAAAAATAATAATAAAAAAAATAATCCAAAAAAAATACAAAAAAAAATAATTCAAAAATAAAAAAAAATAATAAAAATAATAAAAAAAAATAATTAAATCTTCATCCTAATATTTTAATATCCATCTGATCGATAAGTCGGAAGGCTTTAGCTACTTCTTCCGTGATGCACTCATTTGGGACCGCTTGAGGTGGTAATCGATGTTGACGTTGTTGTTGGAACTGATGAATCTGTTTTTTCTCTTGGTTTTGCTTGCGTTGCTGCCGATTATTGAACCACACACTTTCACAAGTCTGCATGTCCTACAGCGTTTCCCTTAGATTACGTGGTGGGGCTGTTGGTAGCGGTGGACGTGGTGGTGTATGTGGTGGTATATGTGGTGGTAGCTGAGTATGTAGGAGTACCTCGAGCTCAGCAGCGTACTCTGGAGGTAATACCTCCGGTTCATTTGGGCTATCTTTCCAATGCTCGGGAGTGGTCGGAGTGCGAGGGATATCCCAGGACAAGTACTCCTCCAACTCACTCTTGTCCATCATAATTGCTAAACTGAAATATATAATTTTGTTAATTTATTCTCCCTACCAATTCTAATGGATATGGAAATCCGGCAATTTTCGTTGAGTTCATATATATATATATATATATATATATATATATATATATATATATATACATACTACGCTAATGGATGATTAAATAAATTGAATTCTAACTTATAAATTTATACAAATATATTTTTCTAAAGTTTCTAATCAACCTATGATATTATTTCCGAATATCCTTTGCGTGATAAATACCAACGCTTCTACCCTTAAGATCTACTAATTCATATAATGAACTACCTAAGCTCTTTAAAACTCTAGATTTCACAAATTTGGGAGCAAGTTTTGCATTATATTTATCTGAAGCTTTGCTTAATGTAAAATTCCTACGAAAAACTTCTTGTCCTAATACAAAATTTACATCTTTCTTTGCTCTCAAATTGTATGTTTTAATGTTTCTATCGTAGGCTTTCTTAATATTTTCTTCAACTTGATTTCTAATTAGCTGGATTTGATCAAGCTTGCCTAAACTAACTTCACCCTGATTTAAGCTATTGATATTTCTAAGTAGTTTATAGGAAGTAGCATCATTAATCATATTTTGACCATAAAGCACAAAATAAGGGGAATACGCGATTGATTGATGCATAGAACTACGCAAAGCTGCACTTATTTTGGACAAATTATTATCCCATTTAGTGTGATCTTTTACTAAATACGCTCTGATGCCAGACAATATTTATTGATTTACTCTTTCTGACGCGTTGGCTTGAGGTGAATATAAAGCTGTATACATGTGTTTGACACTATAATTATTTAAAAGTTCATTGAACATATTTGATATAAATTGAGAACCATTATCACTGATATTTAATTCTGGAACTCCGTAAGTATGAAAAATTTCTTCTTCAATAAATTTACAAATCGGAGTGGATGTAAATTTGTTAAATGGTTTCAACCAATGAAATTTCGAATAATGATCAAGAACTATTAAAATACCTATATAGCCTGCTTTCGTTCTTGGATAAGGACCCAAGATATCGATATACAATCTTTGGAAAGGACGTTCCGATATAGCTTGTGAACCCATTAAAGGTTTCAAAGTTTGATTCGGAGATTTCGACTGTTTACAAATTTCGCAATTTCTTACGAAATTTCGAACTTGTATTGCCATTTTTGGCCAATAAAAATTTCTGCGTAAACGCTCTCAAGTTTTTGAAATACCACCATGTGCAACTATTGGTGGATTATGGGCGCGTTCAATGACAACATTTGTAAGTTGATCAGGTATCCATAATTTCCAAGCACGTTCTTCTTGGTAAATATTACCTGTTGAATGCTCTACGCGTTTGTAAATATAATTGTCAAGTATTTGGACATCAGGATACTTATTCTGATTTTCTACGATTTGTGTTTTAAAATTTACATACTCATCAGAAGCAAATGCTTCTGAATTTAAATCTATTTCTGGACCTATTATATCGATTTCGTTTATTGTATTTTCGTCTTCAAAAATTCGCGATAAACTATCTGGTACTGTATTTAGACTACCACGACGATGTTCAATAACGAAATCAAAACCTTGAAGCTTTAAGCTCCATCTAGCTAATCTACCAGCTAAATCGTTCTGCGACATTAGCCATTTTAAGGATGCATGATCGGTAATAATTTTAAATGGGTGTCCTTCAATATATGCTCTGAATTTTTTTATTCCCATTATTGCAGCTAAACATTCTTTTTCCGTGACTGTGTAATTTCTCTGAGCTGAGTTTAACTTTTTGCTCATAAAAGCTACAGGACGTTCGTTTCCTTGATCATCTACTTGAATTAATACACAACCTACACCACTATTACTAGCATCACATTGTATGACACAAGGATGCGAAAAATCAGGATTAATTAAAACAGGAGCACACGACAACGAATTCTTAATTTTACGAAAAGCTACATCAGCTTCATCAGTCCAAACGAATTTAGATCGACCTTTTTTTAATAATTCAGTTATTGGGGTAGATAATGTTGCATAATCTTCAAGGAAACGTCTGTAATACCCGGCCATTCCTAGAAATCTGCGAACTTGCCGTACTGAATTTGGTGCTGGATAGTCAGCTATTACACTAACTTTATCTGAATCTACTCTAAGACCGCCTTTTCCTACTACGAAACCTAGATATTTTACTTCATTTAAACAAAATTTACTTTTTCCTACATTTATTGTTAATCCCGCTTTACGAAGAAGTTCAGCAACTGTAGATAATATTTTCATATGATCTTCGAAAGTTTCCGAGATTATCAATAAATCGTCTAAATAAACAAAAACTTCATTTTTTAAATGTGGTGGAATTACTAAATCCATCAATCTACACATAGTTTGAGGAGCATTGCATAATCCAAATGGCATGACTTTAAATTGATATAGTGGCCTACGTGGTATGGAAAATGCCGTTTTCTCTCTCGATTGTTCTTCAAGAGGTATCTGCCAAAAAGCGTCTTTCAAGTCTAAACTTGAAATAATTTTTGCTTTAGGTAACCGACTAAGAATACCTTCAATATGTGGTAACGGATACGCATCTTTTATTGTTACGTTATTTACTTTTCGCGAATCTAAACAGAGTCTAACTGTACCAGGTTTTCTCACCAGAACAACTGGTGAACTCCAAGGACTCTGACTTTCTTCAATAACACCTAACGAGATCATTCTATCTACTTCGTCGTACATTAATTTTTCAATTGCTGGAGATACAGGATAATGACGTTGTTTAATTGGTTTTGCATCACCCACATCAATAACATGACTTAAAAATTTAGTTTTACCCAATCCATTCTTCTGAAACGATGGAAAAGCATTTTTCACAACTTCTAACTTCGCGATTTGTTCTTTAGTTAGAGAATGCATATTAGGATCTTTTTTAATGTCCTCCGAAATCTCGCCTATTATTCCCGGAGCAGGGGCGAGTGGCGGCGACCTCCAAGGGTGCGTGACAAGTCCATCACGCCGGTTCGCTCTGGGCAATGCGTTTTACGTAGCTAACAGCCGCCTTCCTATCCCCTCCCCCATGACCTCCTATCACTTTCCTTATCCTTCCACTTCCGCATTCCCATTCCAAACCTAACGTCAAGGTGGTGTGAGCACCGTGCCGATGTCTGAAAGGCTGGGGGTTAAACCAGTCGTTAACGAGCTCCCTCCGATGCCCAGGCAAGATCGGTTGTACTAATTACCTTATCTTGGTAAGACGGCTCTGGCAAGATGGACCCCATTTCCGGTCACACTCGTGGGAACAAGAATGAATAAAACTACAACAAATACAACAACAACAACAAAACAACAAATCGGTTCATCTTCCGAAGATGAACTTCTAGCCTCTAGCCAAGAGACTATGATATCTGCCAGTACCAGTTTCGGTACTGAACCTAAAGCCGGTACCAGCCATAGTACCGCAAAGTTACCTGAACGCGGTGGAAGTAGTCATAGTACTCCTAAACGTTCAAGTAAACAGGGTACAAGCCATGGTATCCTTAAAAAAACCAGTCAGGTCAGAAGTGCCGATGCCACATTCAAAAGGCTGTACTCGAAAGCCAAATTCATTTTAGGCAAGATCGCCAAGAATGAAGCTGAGGGTACAGTTAATGAAAGAGACGACGCTGACAAGATTAAATACATGGCAATCGTCCAGGAGTACGAAAACCAATCTTCTCAAAAAAAGGTGGCGAAAAAAAGAGATAGGTCTCAGGACGAACCCTCCGAATCCGAAAGTACGCAGAGTCGTGCAAAAGTCGCCAAAAATACCAGTAGTAATAATGACAAACAAGCCATTCACAAGAAGCTTAGTGATATAGTCAGAGATCACTTAAGACTAGCTGTAGTGAATGAGAAGGCGCATAATAGGCAAGTCACAGCCGATTTATGGGTCAAAATAGAAGTTAAGCTGTCGGAGATGGTAATGGATTGTGTCCTTGCAGGTAAGGGTGGAGCCCTTCCATGCTTTGATTCATCCGAGGTAGTCAAAGGCTACCGGGTGATCAAATGTGAGGATCAGTTCTCTATGGATTTCCTTAGCGAGTGTGTTACTAAGACGCCAAGATTGGCTTAATCCCTGCTAGGGAAATTCCTAGAAGACCTAGAGCCCGCATTTGGTTACCGCGGATGGACATTGAAGGAGAGAAGCTCCTCAAATGCCTGCAAGCACATAATCCAACTGTTCCGATGGCATACTGGGTAATTCTGAGGAAGGAAACGGACTCGACGGAACTCCAGAGAGGAGTAGTTCATCGTTCCTTCTCCTAATTAGCGAAGAAAGCATCAAGCCTCTGGAAAAGCTGGATTCCAAGCTTCGATTTGGTATACGGCAAGCTAAGGTAAAGATCTTCCAGTCGGGCAGCCCTGAGCTTGACGAGCTAGACATAGCCAGTGACCAGCTAGAAGAGATGTCTCTAGCCAAAGAGACGGTGGCAGTGAAAAATGCGGATGAGGGTGGTACAGGTTAATCTTAAGCACTCGAAGTGCGCCTCGGATAACCTGCTGGTCTTCCTTAGCGAGGAAGACCTTGATATTGCCCTTATTCAAGAGCCCTGGGTGAATGCGTCCAAGATTAGGGGTATGGACCACAGGAATTACAACCTATTTTACAAGCCTGCAGATACAGTGGGAGGTAAGCCCAGAACTTGTATCCTGGTTAAAAAACACATTAATGCACACTTTTGTTCTAATTTCAGCTACGGGGATTTGACTGTTGTCAAACTGGAGCTAGATAGGGGCAAGGAAATATTCATTAGCTCAATGTATATGGCCCACGATGAACCAGCTCCTCCGCCAAGATTTCAACAGCTGGTCCTAGACAAAGGCAATGAGCTGCTTGTAGGCTGTGACGCTAATGCCAGACACACCCTGTGGGGTAGTTCTGAAATAAATGAAAGAGGTGAGTCACTTTTTGATTTTATTCTTAATACTAACTTATCTATATGTAATAGAGGTAACACTCCTACCTTTACCTTTCCAAGTTCAGACAGTTTCGCTGGATGGCAAGATGTAATCGACATTACCTGCATTAGTAATGTTGACTCCTTAACGGTTGACAATTGGAGGGTGTCTGCTAAAAGATCTTTTTCGGATCACAGCTGGATACTCTTCGACGTTAATCTCAAAATTCCTACCCCGAAACCCTATAGAAATCCGAAGAATACGGACTGGGGTAAATTTAAAACTGTGTTGAGGCAAAAGTTATTAGTCACAGGTAACGCCGAGGCCAGCATAGATATGGTTGATAACCTTGAAAAGGAGACGGACAGATTTGCCAAAGCCATGGAGGTTTCTTTCAAGGTATCGTGTCCCATAAAACGTAGCAAAAAATTATTTCCAGTTTGGTGGAATGAAGAACTTACCAATCTGAGGAGGATGACTAGAGAGGCATATAATGTTTGCTATAGGCAGAACACTTGGCAGCTCTACAAAGATCGTCTCAGAGTATATAAGAAAGCAATACTGCTTTCTGAGACTGAGTCATCTTATGATACATTAAATCTCTTAGTGGGCACCCACTTTCCGGGCTGCTCAGAGGTTGACCAGCCATTTCCTCAGTCAGTAGAGCGTGCTGATCGTGAGCAAATAGCAGAATGGGTTGACAAAACAATCAGCCTTGATAAGGTCGCCTGGGCGATCGATAATTTTTCACCGTACAAATCTCCTGGTTTGGATGGTATTTTTCCTAAAATGTTACAAGAATCGAAGGAGCTAGTTGCTCCAGTTATGGTTAAACTTTTCAAAGGTAGTCTTTCACTAGGTTATATTCCACAGTCGTGGAGACGTGTGAAAGTTGTATTTATACCAAAAGCCGGTAAAAGAGGGCATGAAGAGGCGAAAGATTTTAGGCCAATTAGCCTGTGTTCCTTTATGCTGAAAACCCTAGAACGAATTCTAGAGCTGGAATTACGAAAGACCCTGGAAAGAACTCCACTCTGTAAATCCCAACATGCGTACTGTAAAGGTAAATCCACAGAAACCGCGCTGAGTGAAGTAGTGCGTACTGTGGAGCAATCTATCCAATACAAACAATACACGTTAGCCTCCTTTCTGGACATAGAGGGAGCGTTTAATAACGTTCATGTTACGGCTATCCAGGAGTCCTTGGTCGAGCTAGGTGCTCCAAGGGCACTGAATCAGTGGATAACAAACATGCTAATGGCCAGAGAGATCCAAGCGGATCTTGGCAATTGTAGGATCACCAAACGAGTAAGTAGGGGCACTCCACAAGGGGGTGTTCTATCTCCGCTGCTGTGGATATTGGTGATGAACAAAATATTAAAAATACTAAAAGTAGAGGGCGTTAATGCAACAGCATATGCTGATGACTTAGCGATATTAGTCTCTGGTAAGCATCTTCACATAATCAGTGAGATTATGGGCAGAGCTTTAAGAAGAGTTAGTGCGTGGGCCAAAGGGTGTGGCCTCAGGGCGAACCCGCAGAAAACTGAACTAATGTTATTTACGACCAAAACGAAAATACCAGCATTCACCTGTCCAAGTCTGGACGGAGTCTTGCTGAACCTTTCCTCTAATATAAAATATCTGGGCGTAGTTCTCGACCCTAAATTAAATTGGAAAGAGTCAAGAAGACATGTGTAGCCTTATATGCTAGCAAAAAACTGCTCGGTAAAAAATGGGGGTTGAAGCCGCGCATGGCTGTATGGCTGTTTACGGCTATAGTACGACCAATTCTTACCTATGGTTCCATAGTATGGTGGCCAGCATTGGAGAAGGAGTACAATCGTACCAAGCTAGGTAGGGTTCAGAGGAGCGCGTGTATAGGTGTTTCGGGTGCATTGAGATCAACGCCGAGAGATGCACTAGACGTAATCTTCTACCTTCTCTCCCCTGACCTTCATATCAAATATTTATCTGCGTGTAGTGCAGTCAGACTCAGGGAAAATGGGTCATGGCTTAATAAACCTTACGGTCATAGCAGTATTCTTGGCCTTATTAATAATACCATGCTGCCAGCATCAACGGATTACATCACTCCCAAGTTAGACCTTGAGAAGACATTCAAGGTCCTGATACCAACCAGAAGGGATTGGAAGAATAATAATCCGCTGATCGGGTTTGATATGACAGTATTCACTGACGGTTCAAAGATGGACTGTGGCGTGGGCGCTGGAGTGTATTCGGAAACACTAAATATCAGAAAATCCTTTAGATTACCAAACAAATCCAGTGTGTTCCAGGCGGAAATGCTAGCCATTTGGAAAGCATGCCAAATACTTGGAGAAGTAAACCCTCCCTGCAATAGTGTAGCAATAGTATCAGATAGCCAGGCGACTATTCTGGCACTAAACTCCAAGCTAATATCCTCTAAACTAGTCAACATGTGCGTGGCAGAGCTGGCGCGTCTGGCTAGTAGATACAACGTCAAGCTACTCTGGGTTCCTGGTCATAGGAACATCCCAGGGCCAACTCTAGGTGGTCTAGTCTAACCACGTGCAAAACGACCAGGAAAACCTGGCCGTCTTACAACAAGAGTAAAACAGATAACATTCTAAAAATCCCCTGAAAGAACATAGCCAGAACGGTAGCTGTGTATACGGGTCACTGACCCATTGGTGAACATGCGGCCAGACTTGGCATCCCGTTCAACCACATATGTCGCAGCTGCAAAGAACCAAGCGAAAAAGAGACGGTAACACACTTCATCTGCAAGTGCCCGACACTGGCAAGAGCCAGGCTCTGTTTGCTTGGCAGCCCTTCCTTCAACGACCTCAACGATCTCGCCGCGAAATGGCCTACAGAAACTGTCAAATTTCTGAACGCCACGGGGTGGATCTAAAAACTACCTAATAATTACTGTGGTCACGAGAGTGAGTGGTAACAAAACGGCGCAAATGCGCTTATTGGAACTCCATGTCAGCGGATATGTAGTTCGCCACTTTTACCAACCAACCAAACAACCATTCCCGGAGCAATATTAAAGGTTTTCCAAAAATTGATTCCTAAATAACAATTTTGGGTAAGTGATGGAACAATTAAAAATAATATCTTTTTCGTTTCACCACGAAAGGTTACATCTGTGTATATACTACCTCGTACCGTTTGTTTACCTCCGTCAGCAGTTTTAACTTCTGAGCTAAACTTTGCATAAGGTAAATTAGAGTTTAATAATTCTTTAGCACTATCGAAACTTATACAACTTGCGGTCGCTCCACCATCTAGTAAACCTAGTATTTTTTTCCCAAAAACTTTTATTTCGGCATATGAGCGAACGTCATTTACTAAAGTAGTGATAGATGAAATTACAAGATTTCGATTTGCTCTTAATTACTTCCAATGATAACGATATCTAAGGGAAGAGCGTTTATGGATCTGTTTAATTGGTTCTGTTTTATTAATTGTTGAAATACCATCAACTTTATTATCAAAAAATTTTTTACGAGTAAGACCCGCGACTTATAATCTTTCAATCTTTGTTGATACGGTTTAATGTTATATAAGTGTGGTTCCTCACCACTACTATCAATATTTCTTTTTAAAATAGAAATATTCGTTTTATCCGATTTTAATTTATCATTTACTTTTTCGGGAAGTGACTGATGTTGTTGTACCCCCGGTTCATCAAGTTTTTTGTTCGACAAATTTTGCAATTTGGCTTATAAATATTTTTAGCTCCACAGCCATAACAAAATATTTTTCGGGGTGATAAACAATCAGTAAAATGATGTCCTATTACGTCGCAATTCCAACAACAAATAGTTTTGTCATTATTGTCAGAATTGAAATTGATTACATCAATCTCATTATTATCTAATAATGGTGGTTCAGTTAAATCTACACCGTTAGTTTGGATTTCTGATACATTCCGAGAAGGATATGGTTTATGAGTAAAATTTATCCGTGAATACTAAATGTAAATCACAACATAAATTCTGAAAATCTCTATTTAACATTTGATTTGTTAATGTTCCTGTTCGGTAAATAAATTCATCAACCGTCAGACCAGTACGATTACCGCTAAAATTTAAATTCCAACTTTTGATCAAGTTGGCCCTACGTTCATTGGAAATTATAGTTCCGACGTGATTTTGATCTTGATTATCATTATTTCCATGATTATGATTTAAGTCATAATTTGAATTTCTATTCGGAACCGAATCTGTATTTAAATTTCTATTATTATTTCGTCTTGGTTGTGAAAATCGTTCACTATTGTTTTGAGTACTATTAACCGATTGATTAATAGTATTCCTATTATAGTTTTCCACTAATGGTGGAGGAAATGCGAAATTATTATTTACATTATTTGGTAATGTTAACCTAGGTTCTGGACGAATATACATATTTTGTATCAAATGTTCTACGGTTTCTTTTATCGATTGTTTCAAGCTAGCTTGTAATCTACTCATAGCTAGATCTTGGTTTGCTTCTACCGTTTTCCTAATGATTTCCGTTAAAGCGGATAAATCGAAAAAATTTCCGATTGCACCTCTTGGATCTGAATTCGATATTTGGTCGTTTATGGTTGCAAACTGGTTTGATGCACCCATACTTGGATTTGTGATTTTATCAGAGGTTAATAAATAAGTCTGAGACCTGGTCGTAACATTAGTTTTTAATGATGCACCAGTATTTCTCGATTGTTTAAGTTTGTGGGTTTTAATATCTTTTACAAGACATTCCTCACGACAATTTGGACACGTTTGGTTATCTTTTAGCCATGTGCTGATACATGCGCTATGAAATACATGTTGACATTTAGTAATAACTAAGTTATTTGATGTCGACAGTAATTCGTTACAAATGGAACAATGAGTTTCCATATCTACTTTCCTTGGTGAATGAAACAATTCAATACTCAAAGAACTAATAATAACTTCAAAAATTAATGAAATATATGCTTTTCCCCTAGCATTCATTAAGATTTTTTTTTTTTTTTAATTTGATACACAGCGAAGGTAAGTTTAAATAACACAATACTAATTTTGGGTACAGAAAAGAAATAAACTAATTAATAAACTCGATTATACATATGAACATAAACTAAATTAAGGTAAATCACAATTCTATGATGCATTATAATTAATCATTATTAGATACAAATGTCGGTCGGAATTCGGCTAAATACGGCCAAATCTCCACATGTCCATTACAATTTGCATACTAAAATTTTCGTTAAAATCCACTCATAAAACATAATCTATTCAATGTAATTTATTTAATAAACATTAGTCATTTTATCATATAATTACCAGAATCAAATTTGCCGGTCGGAATTAAGCTAAGTACAGCCAAATCTCCGAATTTCCATTGCGAAACCGATACTAATAATACAACAACAAAATTACTAATAACTAAAACTTATTTGTAAATAATCAAAGCAATTCAAATCTTTGGAAATCTACTAGCACCACATTTGCCGGTCGGAATTTAGCTAAGTACAGCCAAATCTCCGCATGTCCATTGCTAAACCGATACTATAGAACGCCAAAAATTCAAAATATAATCAAATTTACAGGTAAATTTCCTGAAACTACACTAATAATTTTATATATTATTCCTATATAGATACAATACTAAAACAAAACGTCAAACCTAATAATGGACGTTAATTAGCTACAAAAAAAAAACAAATTGAAACGTATTTCCGAAAATTAAAATTTCAACCTATGAATCAATATTTAATCACTACAAAGATAATACATAAAATATTAATAAATAAAAATCGAGTGCCAGGAACCTTGATGTTCTTCAGGTTCTTTCTTGTGCATCATTTGTAATAAACAAATGTTCCACTTTTCTAGACACCTTGGTTACTTTCAAGTCCCTTTTCGGGATACTTATCAGGGTCCCTGCTCGGGCGCCATTTGCAATGTATGTATGTACATTTCAGGACCCTGCTCGGGCACCATTTGTAATGAATGTATGTTAATCATTTTTGTTTTAGCCAAATATAATATTGGTATATTAGAAATAAATCAATTATTGTTAAAACATTTACTTCATGTTCCTACTCTGACGCCATTTGTAATGAATGTATGTACATTTCAGGTCCCTGCTCGGGCGCCATTTGTAATGAATGTATGGTTTAACATTTTTATTTTTAGCCAAATATAATATTGGTTTACCGCGCTGCACGTCTAATTGGGGTAGCTTAAGCCGGAAAATAGGGGGGTTCACAAATGCGCGTAACATTCATACAAAAATTGCGTGCAATTTTAAACTAAATAAGATAAATAAAAAAAATCAAAGCTAAAATATGCTAATAAAAATTAATAGAAAAATAAAATAAACTACTCTAAATTTTAAATTCCCCTAAAACTAATGTAATAAACAAATGTTCCACTTTTCTAGACACCTTGGTTACTTTCAAGTCCCTTTTCGGGATACTTATCAGGGTCCCTGCTCGGGCGCCATTTGCAATGTATGAATCAAATTAATACTGTCAATCAGTGCAGACGTATTTTGAATTCGCTCGTATTTTTAATTATTTACATATTGACTTTAATTATTTACAATTTTTTTTTTAATTGAATATAATTTTGTCTTTTTTATAATTTTCGCTGACGTATAGTTTCGCAAGTTTATTTACCTTAATGCAAAAAAATAAAACAAATTATAAAAAAATTATAAAAAAAAAACTGTAATATAATATATCAAAAATAATTTGAATAATTCTAAGTGTAATTGTTTTGTAATTATAATTACATATATTTGCCAAGAACATTGACCTAGTCTTACAAACTTTTTGCTGGCATATTTGATTTAATTTTTTGTGGTTTGTTACAATATAAGTGTTTTCATTCTAAAAAAAAAAAAAAAAACTAAATATAATATGGATAAGCAATGTGGTAATACAAACTGTGCAAATATTGGTAATTGCAGTGATTGGGTTAAGTGCAATGGCATATGTGGAAAGTTTTTTCACCCCATATGTATTGGTATAGGCCGTAGATTAACACCCCACTTGACCGAGGTTTTTGAAATTTTCACTTTTTTTTGCAATGAATGCAAAGAAATATCACTTGCTCAAGTGCTTATGGCCATTAAATGTAATCATGTACATATTAAAAATTTGACAGAGTCAATTAATACATTGTCAGATACCAATGCAATCCACAGCAGCAAAATAAATAAACTGGCTAGCAACGTTGAAACAGTCAATAAAGGTATTGAAGAAATCATTGTATCGACCGACAAATTTGAGGACTTCAACAAACTGAAATTTAAAAATTTTGAGGAAGAATTATCTAGAATGTCATTATTATTATCCAATACTTTGAACACCAATACCAATAATAACCTTCAGGCTAACCTTATGGAAATAAAAAATGAAATTAATTTTATGAAATCTTATGTACAAAACAAAAATTCATCAGAAATCATTATTGAGCACATAAGCACTATTCATGATGACTTATACTCTAAAATCCAAGAAACAAATAAAATTCTGTCGAATCAACAAGTGAAACTGGATGATATTTCCTGCAGATATTTTTATTTTGGTCGCTATTTTGAATATACCGAAAAAATTGATGATGTGCAGAATAAAATTAACTCCATAAATAGTGATATCAGCAACATAATACATAGATTTGACGAACTTCCTTCCGAAATTAATAAAACAACATCGCATCTTAATAACAGCATTGTTTCTTTACATAATGGTATGTCTTTACATGCTGAACTAATGGCCAACAATTCTTATAATTGTGCAGCACAAACTAGCATCGTCGTTGATATCCCGAAAACTAATGTTCCAGCACCAAATCATCCAGTTTTGGCTGCCTTAGTACCACAAATCAATATTACTGAAACTAATATTCCAGCACCAAATCAGGTAGTTTTTGCACCCATAGTCTCAGATGCCAACACACAGATTGATAAATTTGGAACATTATGGTCCAAAGCTGACTGGGAAACTAGGCTCTCAAGAATTGGTAAATATACTTTACTTGACACAGTCTCTAAGGATAAATCAAGCAGCCAGACTATATTTACTTTCCATGTGAAGGCCATCACAGAGCATGTTACAAAAAGTTTGCTGATTAATTATTTAGAAAATGAACTCCATGTTAAAGTAATCTCATGTTCCGGCATTAAACCTAGAGCTAAAAAACTAAAAAAAAAACAATTTGTACCAGGCCGTAAAACTACGAATACACATGGCTTTGTCAGCATCCTGAAGGGCGTTTTATACTTGGTAATCTGCAGTTCACACCATGGGTAAAAAAATTTATAAATAATAATAATAAAAATAATAAAAAAAATATTAAATATTTACCTAACACTATTTCTAAGGCAATTACTACTAATAATATTGAAAAAAAGCTAAACCCCAAATTAACGCCTTCAAAAAATCATACCAACTTTAAAAACAAAAAAATTTTATCAAGTAAATGCTTGATTACCAACAGACCACATTTTAACCTTGATCCCAGTGATGATATTCCTGGTATAAAAACTATAAATTTTACACAAGGTGAAACATTAAACGACCCGGAAAAGACATCAAACGCCACACATATTAATCCCAGCAATTCTTTTTTGGATCCTCTTTTCCCCCTAAAATAAAACTGACGGTAAATTCTGCTAACAGTTTTGAAAATAGATATTTATTAGGTCGCTTTAGGGAACCCAGACTTTTCGAGGACGTACGCCTATTTTTGGCTTATCTTCACAAACAACCACAAGACGTTTGTGTGGACGGTAGAACTAAGACTAGCACATTGGTCTCCATTCAAAAAGAAGGTTTACCTACTGATTTCAATGCACTAAAATCATTGTATTATAAATATCATGAACAATTGGGAATCTCGAGCGTTCAGACTGACCAGGATCTAGCTGCATTTGAGTCTCATTTCAATTTAAAGCATACTGCACAACTCCAACATGCGCAAAAATTGCGTGAAAATCAGGATAAGCTTTTTCGTGAACCTAAACACAAGTCAGCAAAAAAGTCATTCTACATCCCTTTCGGGTAAGTCCTTTGTAAATTCAAGTCCTCTCAAAATTCTTTATCATAATTGTGGTGGCATTAGAGGCAAAATAAAAAACTTATTTATTGATGCCAACTCGAGCCCATGCGACGTCATAATTATTACCGAAACTTGGCTTAACGATTCTTACAATAATGAAGAAATTCTTAATAGTGATTGTACAATATATAGACATGATAGAGATTTTAATTCTTCTGGTCTATCAAGGGGTGGTGGAGTTATGATTGCTGTAAGAAATACAATGTCGCATTATAATATATCTACAGTTCAATCGCGTCACTTTGAACATAAATTCATTAATATACTGATTAATAAAACTAAGTTATATATTGGTGCAGTATATATTCCTCCAAATTCGGACGAAAGTATATATAATGAATTCCTTGAGTCATCACGAAAAATAATCAATAACATTTCGGAAAATGATAAAATTTTTATTTTTGGTGACTTTAATCGCCCTAAACTTAATTTTATAAATGACAATTCGGACAACCACTTGCTGCCAGTTAATTTTACCGATGAAATTGATTTTTCACTTATTGACCTATATTACAGTAATGATATTCAGCAAATTAATGGTTTTCCAAACAGCAATGGCAGATGGTTAGATTTAGTTTTTACAAATACCTATGACGATGCAATTGTTACTATTGCTGACCCTAGTGTGAATTTATTTTCTAACTCTAAACACCACACAGCCATCATTGTTGAACTTCCCACATCTCAGATTATTTTTAATAAGTCGTACAACAAAAAAGTTGTATTTGATTTCAAAAATGCTGACTATGAACAAATAAACAATGCACTGGCTACCATTGACTGGACTGACATACTCTCATCAAACGACCTGGACTACAATTCAGCAGTATTCTACAAGGAAATTTAAAATATAATAGAATTGAACGTTCCAAAAATAATAAAAAAGGACAAACTTACTGAACCTTGGTTAAACAAGGACCTTAGGGCATTGCGTAACCGCAGAAACAAATTATATCTGAAAATTAAAAATAATCCTAATCCTGATGCTGAATTAATTCAGAATCATCAGAAACTAGCATCTGAATTTTCATATAAATCCAGAGAATGTTATGATTGTTACATTGGTAATCTTAGTCAAACCATTATTACTAATCCAAAAAAAAATTTTGATTTTGTAAACTTAAAAAGGAAATGCAATGGTTATCGTTCCACTATGTTTAATGATATTAAAACTTCATCCGAACCAAATGAAATATGTAATATGTTTGCTGCTCGATTTCGTGAAGTTTATTGTTTGCCATCAAAACCAAACAATGACCTTTCACAACCTACATCTCCAATAATCAACTCTTTATCTTTAACTGATGAAGAGATCTTGAATGAGTTGCATAACTTAGACATTAATAAGGGTCCTGGACCAGATTTAATACCACCTAGTTTGCTTCACTACTGTGCACAACAATTAACAATACCATTAAACATAATTTTTAATAAATCTCTATCACTTGGTGTTTTCCCTTCTGACTGGAAGTCGTCATTTTTAACACCTATTTATAAAAGTGGAGACAAATGCAATATAGATAATTATAGGGGAATTGCTATTTTATCAGCTATACCGAAACTTTTTGAAAAATTGGTCTGTGACAAAATTTCCACTATAATTAATCCACTTTTAAATGAACAGCAGCATGGTTTCAGAAAAGGTCGCTCCACTACCACCAACCTAATGCTGTTTACTTCCGACATTCTATGTAATATGGAAAAGGGCCACCAGATAGATGCTGTGTACACTGACTTTAGCAAATCTTTCGATAGTGTTGACCACAACATTTTAAAAACTAAAATGAACTCTATTGGAATTACTGGGCCTATATTAAACTGGATTTTTTCATATCTTAATAATAGAACTCAATTCGTGAGATTTCAAGGACTAATATCATCTGCTATTAATGTCACATCAGGAGTTCCTCAAGGTAGTCACTTAGGACCCCTTCTGTTTAACATCTTCATTAAGGATCTTTCGGAAATTCTTGGTGACATAGCACACCTTTTTTATGCAGATGACTTAAAATTATATAAAATTATTGCTTATTTGTCTGACGCGAGCTTCTTTCAAAATAAACTTCAGGACCTAGAAAACTGGTGTATTGCTAATAAATTAAACCTAAATGTTAAAAAATGTCACGTGATTAGTTTCTCTCGTAAAAATACAACTTTGCTGCATAACTACCATATTAATGGTACACCGCTCCATCGTGCTAATCAAATTAGTGACTTAGGTATTTTGTTAGACGTGAAACTAAGCTTTACTAGCCACATAGACTAAATAATTTCTAAAGCAAAAAAAATGGTTGGGTTCATTAAAAGAAGAGCTAAAGAATTTAATAATGTTTGGGTTACTAAATCATTATTCAGTGCTCTCGTCCGTCCGATTCTTGAATACGCATGTCCTATCTGGAATCCGTTCTTTCAAATACATACTGACAGAATAAAATCTATTCAAAAACAATTTTTGCTATTTGCATTGCGTGACTTATATAATCCAAATGATTTTACTAATTTACCAAGTTACTCAGATAGACTTTAAATAATTAATATCATTCCGCTTTCTACAAGGCGTATAGTGCTCACTTCGTGTTTTACATTTGACGTATTGAAGGGTAATATTGACGTGACTTCTATAATAAATAGAATCAAATTTAATGATGTAGTCAGACGTACAAGACATACCAGCCTCTTAAAAACATATCCGCACACGAAAGAATATGCCAAGAATGAACCGATTAACAGGTGCTGCATAACTTTCAACACACACTGCAGTAATTACGCCTCTGACATATCAAAAAACATTTTCAAGACTAATCTTATACGCTCCCTTAGCGTTGGGTAATGCTTACATTTATAATTATGAATAAACAATGTATTTATTTAATAATGTAATTTTAATAATAAAGTATAATTTTAAATATTTGTATAATCATTTGCAATATTATTTATATTATCTTTATATATATGTATATAAATTAATTTCTAGTCACAAATAATGTACTTATATTTTATTTTATTAAAGTAATTTTTTTTTTTATATATGTAGTTATATATTTAAAAATTAATAAATAATCAATGTAATCTATATAGATTTAAGTTTGTACCTTGTTTTGGTGAAATAAATAAATAAATAAATAATATGTAACACCAAAATTAGATAATTATGTTTAATGAAATGGATTTAGATGTTAACCATTTTAAATTTTGCCCACCCATCCATGTGATCAATACAAAATCCTAAAATAATCCTAAATGTATGATCACCCTACATATTATTCAAATCTACTTACTCACTCAATCACTGCATAATAAAAAAAAATTCTTAAATCCTGCGAAGGAAAAATAAAAAAAAAACCTTATTTAAAAAGAGACATTATTTCGTCCATTTTGAAAATAATTTTATTTAAAAAATCCAAAATAAATTCAAAAAAAAATTGTATACACAAATAAATAAAATAATTCTGATATAAAAAAAATAACTTTACAATAAAAATTCTAATCAAAATTAATATATTTTACAACAACAACTAATAATTAAAATTTTGTTGTTGTAATTATAATATATTATATAGGGAAGCCATTAATTTTTATTACAAATTCAAATAATTGTACACACTCTTTATACTACTTTAACGATTCTGATCGCCTAGTACAAATTATTCATATTCCTATACGAATATGAGATTCTACTTTATTTGAATTTATTAAATACAAAAATCTTCAAAATATAGATAAAAAAAATAGAAAATTAATAAAATTCTAATAAAAATCAACTAAATTGACCAACTGAATTACTCAAAATTGTATATAAAAAAACTTAATGCATATTACACTAACAACTATTTGTTACAATTTTGTTGTTGTAATCAATATAAATGGAGAAGCCATTAATATTATAAATTCAAATAATTTGCATATGCAATTTGTACTACTTTAACGATTCTGATCGCCTATTACAAATTATTCATATACGAAATATGAAATTCTTATTTGAGTTTATAATAATTAAAATTAGATAAATCTTCAAAATATAAAAAAAATAAAAATTAAAGGAAATAAAAATCGAATTGAATTTAATATAAAAAAACTAAATTTTATATTAATAAAAAAAAAAAAAAATTAAAATATGGCAGAATATTCCATACTATAAAATAAAATAAAACCTAAAATTGAAATTTCTTGAACTCAAACTTAAACGTACTAAGAAATCACGTAATAACTAAATTTTATATATAATTATAACCAAAAATTAAATATATATATATGTATATATGAAAAAATAAAATCAAAAATTAAATATATATATATATATATATATGAAAAAAAAAAATTAAATCAAAAATTTCCAAGATTTCCCTAAGCCATAAATTTTAGGGCATTTACTAGGAAATCCCAAGTAAATTAAAATAAAATAAAATTTATAAAAATAATATTTAAATTAAAGTAAGAAAATCATCGCGAAATACAAAAAAAAATTAAATAAATAGGAATGAATTCAAATTTCTAGTTTCGTAAATAGCCAGGTAATACCAGACTATTACTAAAATTAGAAAGTGAATTCCAGGGAATACCTGTCTTCCATTTGAACTACAATTTTTGACTGTCCACTTTTTTTCTTCTACCACCGATTTTAAGGGTATTTATATCATTTTGAACAATGGTTCTAATTAAAAATTATGAATTTGATAGTTGTATTTAAAAAAATAATGTTTAATTCATAATAAATTACGGAAATCTAATAAAATCATTACTAATACATATAAAATGTAGGTAAATTGATTTTAAAGTTTAATGAACCCACTGAATTCTATTAGAATTAAAAAAAATTATCAAAATGATACTTTAGGTAAATTCCCTAAAATCAGGTAAAACATAAATAGGATTCCCTATTTACAATAATAATTCCATAATAATTCTTATCCCATAAATTTATTTTTGTGTGGATAAACTACAAAATTTTCTTTTTGGTAATAATTTATTTTTATGTTGGAACGTGGAACTTGCTCAGATTGATAAGTTCTACACTCCACAAGTTCTACACGGGTTAAATCGATACACCTAAAATTATGCAATTCGAAAATCTTGATGTACAATCTTTAATTCTTCATATACAAAAAATGAACCATTACACTTTTTGAGCTTCCTGAAAATGTTTTACTGTTGTTTTTCAAAAATTTTAAAAATTGCTGATTTGATGGCATCTCTCCCAATGAATCGAAATATTCAGCTGTTCCTTTTGAATTAAAATAAAAAGCGACCCAATGCATACCAGATTTTGATGCCGGATCTGCATTAGCAATTATTAAAACCGGTTTTTTTCTTATTTTTAGTGGTAATTGATCAGCTGGAAAAACTCCTTGAAAATATTTTTTGTGCATCGATTTTTTAGAAGAGCACGGGTGAGTTCTAAAGTATCCATCATATTGATTGATGTGTAAAGAAAACAGTTCTTTATAACCTTTGATGAATGTTTCTATTTTGATCTATTTCGAGAATTGCATCATATTCGCAATATACAAGACATGTTACGGCCTCTTGCAAAGCGCTTTGGAAACGTCCTTCTATTATCAAGCGGTAATGAATGACTTCCGGGATGTAAAGTAAAAGATTTTACTTCGACTCGGTTGTACGGGTAAATCGCATTTCTAGTTTGCAAAACTATGTGAAAGTTGCTTGAAGAATTTTTATTGTTGATTCACCAGTCGTAGCCTCCATTATGCAAAAATCAGGTTTTTCTAAATTTAAAGTAATTTTCAAATCGACATTATTTAATAGATATTTTGGTTGATTAAATATATCCGCATGAATTTTGCCCATAAGCACAACTTTATTGCCTTCTTTAAGTAATTCCCTTCTTTTATCTAATCCAGGATTTTCCTTATCTATAATAGAATTAACTTTTCCCGTATCTAAAAACCATCCAGAAGACTCGAGATGAGTTTGTAATGCATTAGATCCATAATTTAAAAGTGTTTCTATGTATGCTCTGTAATGGTAATTATTATCCAATTGTGATACTGGCATATTATTTAAAGATACGATGCAGTTAAGCGAATGCAAAATATTATTCACAACGCCGACTTTTGGGGTAATCGATTTTGGATCAGCCGATTTCGGTTCATTTCCCCCTTTAATTTGTAAAACCATTCTTAAATGTATATTTGAAATATCTCTATAAGTTTCGCCATTACCCAAAGATACAAATTCGATAGAACTGGCATTATCTAAAGATGCAATGGGGCTAAAAGGAACTTCTTCACAACGTAAAACACTCGATTGAATAGGTTATATGATTTATGTATAAATGGCGAAAATAGGTCCAATTCGCTTTTCATGCATTCTACATGTGCTGTCACATTTATCTATTTTTTAGTTTGTAAATATGTCTGATTTATTACGATTTTTTAGAAATTTTTTTAATTTTGATATATGTCTTCCTTTGCTGCTAGTCAAAGACTGGGTTTTAGCTTTCAAAGTTTTATTTTTTATACGTAATCCGCACCTCGAATGAGCCATATTTTTAAGCTTTCTTATACCTTTTTCTTTCAGCTCATTTACAACTGCAACACTTTGATGTTTTAAAATTTCAGTTATGGGTCTACTACCAATATCTTCTAAAACAGACTTTCCCGATTTAATTGCTTGATTTTTTAATGCTAAAATCACCGATTGCCACAATAATTTCAAATATTTAAAAATTCCCGAGAAAAAAGCTCCGACACTCCCTCTACCCGACTGGATAACTCTTGGGATAGCGTACACTATCCTATGTCATGTGTGCCACCACCAATTTGGCTCATATAATAATTTGTGTATACTTTTTCCATGGTTGAGTACAAAATGAAGAAATTTTAAGTAGGCATTTTATTTATATAGTTCCTAATTTCTTAAAATGTAATGTGCAAAATATTGGCGTCGAACTGGCTTTGAAATCGACTTTTCTACCCAAGTCATCTGCTATCAATAATGAAATACTTGGAATAGAAGAAATTTCTATTGGCGAGCACTCGATTCTATCAAATTTAATATGCTGTTGCGACTGGCAGGACTCGTAAACATTTTATAAATTGACTGCCAAATAATCTAGGTTTTATAATATCGCTATAAACGAAAATATGACCAACCACATCATGTTTTTCTTTTTTTATTTTTAAATGATTTATTAAGCTTTCAATTGAGCCTATGAGAGGAAATATCATTTCAAGTATCTGAAAATTATTTATAATGAGGCTTTCAGTTTCTTTGTTTATTTCCTTATTTTTGCGATGGCGCTTGCGTGTTCATAAAGAAATGTTTAGAAGGTAAGACACTTGCCGGATCAGACGCGATAATTGTTTTTCTGGAAAAATTTGAATCCATATTGAGTTCATTTAAAAAAAAATCCGAAATGCTAACAACCCAATCGCCTGTAAGCTTCAAACATTTCTGCAGAGAATTTGTAAAATTAGATTGCACATTATTCGAGTAAATATTGAGAGAGTTATTACTAAAAACTGTAACAAAAAAATCCGTGTCCGACATGATGTATACAAGTGGTAATATAATTATAAAATAAAGCAAAGTAAATATATACATTTTTATTATTAACAACACTTATTTTTTCATATATACATGTCTACATATAAAATTATTTAATCTTACACCATGAAAAAATATTATTTCCCGTTTGTTTTTTAGATTTAGAACGAGAACGAGTTATACGCGTTTCCCTAGTTTCCTCAGCTTTATTTTCATGTTCTGCTTTTTTAATCATTTCACGTAATTCTGCATCATCAAGTTTTTTATTATCGTCACATAGAATAGTATAAACTGACCCATCTTTTTCTATAATTTTCATATCATCATGCTTTCGTTCTTTTTTTAAAATTAAATTGCACATTAGATTGCACATTATTCGAGTAAATATTGAGAGAGTTATTACTAAAAACTGTAACAAAAAAATCCGTGTCCGACATGATGTATACAAGTGGTAATATAATTATAAAATAAAGCAAAGTAAATTCTTTTTTATATACATTTTTATTATTTACAACATTTATTTTTTCGGTGTACGGACAATTCGTAGAAAAGCAATTCGTAGAAAAATAATTCGTAGAAAAGCAATTCGTAGAAAAATAATTCGTAGAAAAATAATTCGTAGAAAAGCAATTTTGAACAATTCGTAGAAAAAACAATTCATAGAAAAGCTAATTTAGCTAATTCGTAGAAAAGCAATTCGTAGAAATACAATTCGTAGAAAAGCTATTCATAGAAAACCAATTATCCGGGAAATTCGTATAAAATAATACTAAAAAAAATTCTCGTTCTTATAAAATGATAGGTACCCAATCTCAGCGTAACTCAGAGCCAACGGCGGGAACGTGTTGGGAATATGGCTCCATTTTTTTTTTTTTAATTTTTTTTAATTTTTTTTTTTTTTTAATTTTTTTTAATTTTTTTTTTTTTTTTTTTTTTTTATTTTTTTTATTTGTAAGTAGAAAGAAAATAATTCGAAATAATAAGTATATCAATTCATAGATAAAAAAGAAATTCGTAATAAATTCATACGTTTCTTAAAATTTTATATATTTTTTGTGGTTTTTTTTTATATTTGTTATTTGAAAATATTATATTTTATTTTTAAAATAAAATATAATTTTAATAAAAAGAAAATAAACTAATTCATAATAATTACAAAGAAAATATCAATTCATATATTAAAAAAAATAATAAATTCATACTAAATAACAATAAATTCTTTTTTATATACTAATATTATGTGCAACTGATCTTAAGTATGTAATTTTAGTATCAGAATTGTACGTTTTAACAATTTTTTGTAGGCGCTCATCATAATCGCGATATTTCTTTTTCTTCGTAGCAGTTTCGCAACCAGCCAAAATTCTTTCTAGTTTTAATTCATTATTATTTTGTTCCAATTTTAGACTGGACAAAAATTTCCAAATTGTTGGATGTGTTCCAACTAATTTGGAAAATGAATTATGCCACCCTTCCATATTATTATTAGTCCGTGGTTCATTGTCAACAACGGCTTTATATTGATTCCAATGCTCTATACAATATCTTGGTGTTCTTCGTTTACGCAGCCGCAAATCATACCTACCAATATAGGTATCCTCAAGGTATCTATAATAATGTCAAATTCACTTGCAAATTCTCCTTCTAGAATTAATAACTCAAAAGCTACGATGACATCTTCAGGTGGTATAAAAGCGAGAGCGGTCAACATTTTAATTTTAAAAGAAAATTCAAGGTCACGATCATAACGTTGCTTTAATCCTTCACTGCAAATCTTCCGGTATATATTTTGCGAAAAATGAAAAAAACAAAACCTTTCTTTAGTTTCAGGAAAAACAGATTTCCAACCATTAACAATTGCTAACTCAAAGTCAGACATAATTGATTGTGGCTTGATATTTGGCTTGCTGATTAAAATTTGCATAAAAACAGATGTGTAGGATTCTTGTTTCTTATTTGGAAGTAAAGCAAAAACAACAGGTAGAGAAATGCTATCCTTAATGACGTGGATGGAAAATACTTGTTGGAATAACAATGGTGCAGAATGGAAAGTACCATCACAGTACCAATTTTTGGAACTAGCTAGAACTTGCAAATTCGAATTAGTTGTAAAAATTAAAATACGATTTTCTGATGGTCCTGAATCAAACAGAAGGAAATTTACGTTATTGTGGGTAATTTTAAATTCGTTTGGTATTATAAGATCAGTCAAATTCTGGGGATTTGTTGGATCACTTTGTTGCCGAACTCTTCGAATCGTCTTTTTTAATGAAGTGGATGAGGGCAAATGCGGGGCAACTACGAACGATATACTTGTAGATGTACTTACAAGCAACTGTTGGGGGGTATCCCGACAAAAAATTGCTGCGTGTTTTAAATTTGTAATAATCTTACGTTTTTCAACATTAATAGCACTACCAGCATGATTATGTTCTTTTCTACAAAATACTATTTCATTTCCAACAGTGTGCAACCGCATTTTGCAACCATGTTCATTTTGAGCACATTTCCAATATATTTTTTCCTTGTACTCTTTGTCTTTATAAAATGTATAACCTTGGTACGTTAAACATTGTATATTTTTTTCAGTTAAAAAAAATTCTGGTTCCATTTTTCTGTGGTTTAATTTAGGAAAATGTATAAAGCAAAAGTACTAAAGACACAATGAAATTATAATGGCAATATCAAAACTGAAAGTACACAAAATGAACGAGAAGAAAACAAAATAAGACGACCATAAGAAAACAAAAGAGTAGAACACAATATATATTGTAATTGAAAACCCAGTATTGTCAATAATCAATATCAATACTGAAAGTATACAAAGATCAAAGAAGCAAATAAAGACAACAAAATAAGCAAATGAGAATTAAACAAAAAAGTAGAAAAACACAAAATAAATTGTAATTGGAACCGAAAATCAATTCGTAGAAAAAAAAATGGTCGGAGGGCGCGCGCCCTCAAAAACCCTCCGACCATTATTTTTTTCTACGAATAAGTTTTCTACGAATAAGTTTTCTACGAATTATTTTTCTACGAATTGCTTTTCTACGAATTGCTTTTCTACGAATTATTTTTCTACGAATTGTCCGTGAATCATTTTTTCATATATACATGTCTACATATAAAATTATTTAATCTTACACCATGAAAAAATATTATTTCCTGTTTGTTTTTTAGATTTAGAACGAGAACGAGTTATACGCGTTTCCCTAGTTTCCTCAGCTTTATTTTCATGTTCTGCTTTTTTAATCATTTCACGTAATTCTGCATCATCAAGTTTTTATTATCGTCACATAGAATAGTATAAACTGACCCATCTTTTTCTATAATTTTCATATCATCATGCTTTCGTTCTTTTTTTTAGGCTCCATAGTATCATCTAAAACATTCCTATTTCTTTTTCGCGGTGCCTTGGGAGTTTTGAAGCGTTCATGATTATCTGAAAAATTTTCATCTTCAAAATATGTTTCCTTCATACTTTCATTTAACATTTCCTGTTTTTCAGGAACAGTTTGCGATGAAAAATCATTTTTAAATATAAACTTAGTTTGAGAAGAGTTGTCTTTCCAATTTTTAGTTTCATGGCTCATATCTTTATTCGCTTTACCCCTTCTTCTCAAAGTAGATAATTTGAAAAGATTTTGACGTAGCTCTATCCATTTTTGTTGATCGCTTTTTTCATTATCATAAATAATGGGCAATAATTTTCTAGAAATGATTTCAGCTTCAGGATTTTCTTGTAAGCAAGTCTTTATACGATTATAAGCATTAGGAAATATTAGCAGCATTTTAGTCATTTTATTACTATGCATTTTCGATAATTTTACCGATTATTCCCGAAAAAATTTTTGCTAAAAGAGTTGGTAAAAATCCGCCTTTTTGAATTAGAAGTTTTCTTTTAGAAGTTAAACTTCGCTTTGGACATGATAAGCATCGCATTTCCTTTTTATACTTTCCGAAATATTTTTTATCTTTTTCATTAACTTTATGATTTCCATTTAATGTGTTGTATACTATTTCTATTAAAGCTTTAATTGCGTCAGTATTTGCATTTTGTAAAATAGCCTTTCTAAATTTCTGTAGCACGTATAATAAATGTTTGTTGTCCGCCAATCTTTTCAACTTAAAGTTTTTCGTTATTTTCATTTATAATGCAAAAACAACAACAAAAATCTTTATTAAAAATTTCCGATCGGAATCTAAGACAATCGTTTATATTTTATTTATTTATTTATTTCTGTTTAATTCAAACAACTTACAATTTCTTTAATATACTATACAAATACGTAACATTATAAAAAAAAAATATATATACAAATACAATACTTAATAACTAAGTTAAAATTTAATACTTAATATATATTATTAATTCTATACAAATAAAAATAGAATATTGTCAAGATTTAATTTAATTTTTAATTTAGTTTAATACAAATTATTAATTCTATAAAAGTATAGATATAATATTAAATATTACCAAATAATAAATGGATTAATTAATTAACTTCAATTAACTACAGTCTCCATTTGAGCAGACTACTTAAATATTACATACTAACTATTAAATACTAAATAGTATTAAAAGAATAATAATACTAGTAATAATGGTTAATAGATTATATAACAATCAATTACCTATAATTAGCTTTTTTAAGTTATTTTTTGAAGTTGATATTCTAATTTGATTTTGAAATTTATTGCCTAATATTTGCATCCGGTTAATGGGTTCAAATTTACCATATGTAGTCCTATGGAAAGCTATTCTGAATAAATTTGGAGATCTAGATCGATAATTATTCGTAAATTCTATTTTATTTAAAATGAATGATGAATCAATTTGCAAGTTTATAACTTCAGTTAAGAAAATAACATCAGCCAATTCACGTCTTTTTTCTAATGAAGCCAAATGTATTAAATTTAGCCTATCTAAATATGGCGGTAATTTTAATGGATTCAGCCACTGAAATTGACGTAAAGCATACCTAATGAAATTTCTTTGAATTGACTCTATTCGACGTACATGAATATCAAAATATGGGTTCCATACTTGGCTAGCATATTCCAAATTAGGACGAACAAGACATGTAAATAACGATTTTAGTATATAAGGATCAGAAAATTCTTTTGACCATCGTTTTATAAAACCTAACATTGAATTTGCTTTATTAATGATGTAATTG
The DNA here is from genome assembly GCA_963920725.1 of Rhamphomyia laevipes. Classification (NCBI taxonomy): domain Eukaryota; kingdom Metazoa; phylum Arthropoda; class Insecta; order Diptera; family Empididae; genus Rhamphomyia; species Rhamphomyia laevipes. Next base: position 50,030,886 of record OY987255.1, on the reverse strand, counting down.
TAGTGCAATTTAAAGTTTAATTTTGAATCAAAATAAACACCTAAATCTTTAAAAACTTCTACTCTTGATACAGTTTCTTCATTAAGTTTATATGAAAATTGAATGTTGACGCGAAAACGTCATAATTGCGCACTTATCCACATTTAATTTTAGAAAATTCAAACTACACCATATTGCAAAACGATCTAAATCATATTGAAGCAAATGTGAATCGTTCAAATAGGCAATCTTTTTATAAATTTTCATATCATCAGCGTAGATATTTATATCGCTATTTTTAATTATGGAGACTACATCATTTATCGATATGATAAATAATAATGATCCAAAGGGACTACCTTGAGGCACGCCAGAATTAGCTTCAAAAAATGATGATATTGCCGTTCTAAATAAAATACTATAGGTTCTATTTGATAAATAAGATTTAATCCAATTAATGAAGTAAACTGGAAATCCTAATTTCTTTAGTTTAAATAAAATAATGCTATGAGGTAGTAGATCAAATGCTTTACTGAGGTCACTATATAAAACATCCGTTTGAAACCCTGCTTCCATATTATTAATAATATTCGAAGTTGATTCAATCAAATTAGTTACCGTCGATCTGTGTTTCATGAATCCATGCTGATTAGGCACTAAAAAATTTACGCAGTGTTCATAAATAGAATCAAAAACCATTAGTTCGAATAATTTCGGTATACTTGACAATTTAGCTATAGGACGATAGTTAGTTACTTCCATTTTAGAGCCCTTCTTATGGATTGGTCTTATATACGATTTTTTCCAAAAATCAGGAAATATACCCGTTGATAGAGAGCGTTTAAATAAAATAGATAATGGTAATTTTAATGAGCCAGAGCATTTTTTTAGAATAATTTCCGGTATACCATCCGGTCCAGCTGACGAATTATCTCCAAGCTTATCCAAGTATGACTTAATTAAAGAGTCATCAAAACTAATATCCTGGAGAGTGGTCTTTGGAAAAGAGTCCATATGGTCAAAGTAACCTTCATTAATTTGAAAATCTGAGTTCACATACGAATCTGAAAAATGATCACGAAAATAATTTGATATAACAGAAGCATCATTACTTAAGTGACCGTTGAAACTCATAAAAGTAGGGAATTCATCAGATTTTCTTTTTGAATTAACAAAATTCCAGAATAATTTTGGATTATCAATGAGCTTAAATGACATTTCATCAACATAATTATTATATGTTAAATCCACTTTTTGTTTAAAAGTATTAAATAAGTTTACAAAATTAATGTAATCCACCTTATTTTTAGATTTAAGAAATTTACGCCATGCTTTATTTTTAATATTTTTAAGCTTCCTAAGTTCATAAGAAACCAAGGCGGACTATTGTTAATCCCTTTATTAATAATTTTGGGTACATACATATTAAATCCAAATAACACTACGTTATAAAAATTTTCTATAACAAAATTAAAGTCAACGTTATTAAGTAGTGTATTAAAGTTGATTGAATTTAAATAAGTATTTAGACCATAAAAATCAGTCTTGTTAAAATTAAATCTATATGACGTAGCGTGGGTATTTAACACAGGCGCATTATAACAATATGATATCGTGTTTGGAGGATGAAATTGATCAATATTAACTAGAGAAGACTCAAATTGTGAAATTATTATATTATTAGTAGTTACTATTATTAGTAGTTATTGGGGGAATAGTTGTTATTGGATTAATAGGAACAGGGACAGAAGTAATATTAGTAGTTATTAGGGGAGTAGTTGTTATTTTATTAATAGGAAAGTTGGATGAAACAGGGACAAATGACGTAGTATTATCTACCATAAAAGAATCTCCTTGTGTGTTAAATTTACTGAACCTCTTTTGGTAATTAGGATCAGCTACCATAAAAGTATCACCTTGTACGAAGTTTGGATATCTAAGTACATTTCTAAATGAGATATCACTCGAATTAGGAAGTGACAAATCATAAACAGGAAGACTACGAGATCTACTACTATGTCTATTGTTGCTACTAATATTATGAGAATTTCGAAAATTAACTTCATATAATCTATTATTATTACTAGTATCATTTCTAATATTGTAATTATTACTTATATTATTGGTATTAATATTACCATCATTAATATTTTTCTGTTTTTTATTAGTTGGTAAGTTATTTTTACGTTTATTTTTATTTTTATCATTAATATTTATTTTATTATTATTTAAATTATGATTCTTTTTACGGTTACCACTAATGTTACTACTTGTATTATCAGCAGCGTTTAATCTATTTTTTTTTTATTTTTGGTCTACTTACCTTACTATTATTATTATTTAGACTATTTTGGTTGTGATTAATTTTAATTTTATTTTTGATTTTATTATTACTAGTGATATTGTTTTTAATTTTTTTTATTGATCTTATTCTTACCATCATTATTAACATGTCCAATATTCATTCTCAATTTATTATTATTACTTGAAGTATCCTTTTTATTTATTGAACCATTTGCTTTAATTTTATTATTATTTACCCAAATCGAAGGTGATGCATTTATTGAATTCCAAATCGATGTTGCGTCCAGCAGAGTAATAATAGTATGTACTGGAACCTCAACTTTGAAGCTAGAAAATTTTAGTTTATCTTTCTTAAGATAGACTGGTGTTACATTTTTACAGATTATATCTGTAATACCAAAATTCAAAGTAATGAAGTTCTTTAACCACCCAGCGTCCGAGTTGAATGGAGATATCTTCACATAGATTGAGCATCGTTTCACAAAATCATTACCAACTGCCGATGTTGAAGGTCAAGTTTTTGAATTATCTGTATTATTGATTTGTAACTCTTCAAACAACGAACTTTTCACAGGTTCAATAGATTCATTCAAGTTAATTGGTATCTTGAGACATTTCAATTCGTCTATAACATCCTTAAGAGATTGATTATTAGTTTTAATTTCATCTCTAACAAAAGACAAATAAGATTGTACTTCTTCAAATTTGTTATCAGTAGTTACATTATTTAGTGTGCCAATCTTTTGTTTGAAGGAATCTAAATTTTCAGTAATTAATTCAACAGAAGTTTGAAAAAACGTTGAATTATTTTGAGAAATGATAGAAAATTTCTTTAGAGTTGAATAAATTGAATCTAATTGAAAATTCATCTTCATTTGTCCAGATTTCAATTCATCCAAATTTATTTGAGATTCTTTAATAGAAGCAACATTTTTGGACAACATATCTAATTTATTAGAAAATAAATCAATATTTTCTGCGCGAAAATTGCTCTTTTTTTCAATTTTGTCAAAATGGCAACTCAAATCATTAACATGCTGCAAAATCAACTCAACCTTTTCAGTTGTCTTAACTGACTTCTTATCATTCATAAGTAGAGTTTTTTTTATTGATTCTAAGGAATCAGAAAATGATTTAAACACATCATTATTCGACCTTAAGGCGAGCATGATGTGAGAAAGACTTATTGTTTTGCACTCATTACAAAAAAATGAAAATGATTTATTATATTCATCGCAGTATTTAAGTGCAGTACGTGAAAGACCTATACATTGTTGATGAAAAAATTTGGAGCAAATTCCGCTACAAGCTATTAAATCCTTTGAGGGTGAATCTTCGTTATAATAGCAGTTTGAACTATTGCACATATTGTTATTCATATTGTTATTCAAATTGTTATTATTATTATTTTGTAAAATAACACACTATGTAAGCAAATTATATTCAAAGTTTATCGTTCTAATTTAATAAGTTTCACTATTGCCACACTTAAAATAATTAATAAAGATAAAATTGATTACGAAATTAAAAATATTGTATCAATAATATATATATGTTTATTAATTATTATTTAAAGTTATTTTTATTTTATATTTTTACTGAATATTACTATATGACACTTATTAATTATTGCGTAATGTTTTGAAATAATTTAAATGTAATATATTTTTAAACCAGCGAAAATACTGACAACGTAATCAAAAAATAATAAAAAAAAAATGTATTAAGCAATTGTGCAAGTAATTTATTGTAAGTAATTAAATTAATTAAATAATACGGAGCGAAATTAAAACACGTCCGATACGATTGAATATTTAAATATATATGAGTAAGCTCGATTCTGAGTAAGGTCGATTAATAAATAACCATGAGGTTTTTCAGTTACTTCTTTATATATTCTCAACAAATCTTTTGAATCTTGAGGATATATTTGTCTGGATAAATGCTGAAATTGAAGTTGATCACGAGGATTTTAAACATTACAATGTATTTGGCATTTAATGATATATCTCTAGTATGTGAAGCTTTATGAAAAATATTTAGAGTTACTATTGATAAATTTCGATGATGAGAGCCTTTTGTAAATAGCTCACATATTTGCTTATTAAAACCTTCCATCATCAGATCATCTAAAATTATTAAAACATGCTCATTTTCAAAATTTTCAAAATGTTCTGGCACACCTTTATGAAATTGAACATTTGAAATATTCGGCACTGAATTACTTTCACCAAAACACCGAATTACTTTACTAGGTGTATTTTCTATTAAAAAATCCTTATTTAAAATTAGTTTTTCCAAAAATGTCGTTTTCGCGCAACTAGAAGGTCCACTTATTATCATAGTAAATGGATGCACAACTTGAAAAAACATTTTTAAAATCGCACCCTTGACTCACGACCGCCTGTTCTTTAATGTCATGATTTTTATGGGGCAGACGTTTAAAAGTAATCCCATTAAACGTAAAAAGTAGCGCCGCTTAATTCACTAAAAGCAATCCCATGATTTTTGAACGTTTAAAAGTAATCGCATACAAAGTCAAAAGTACACGTTTAAAAGTAATCGCATACAAAGTCGAAAGCAAACGTTTAAAAGTAATCGCATACAAAGTCAAAAGCAAACGTTTAAAAGTAATCGCATACAAAGTCGAAAGCAGACCTTTAAAAGTAATCGCATACAAAGTCAAAAGCAGACGTTTAAAAGTAATCGCATACAAAGTCAAAAGCAGACGTTTAAAAGTAATCGCATACAAAGGCAAAAGCAGACGTTTAAAAATAATCGCATTCATAGTCAAAAGCAGACGTTTAAAGTAATCGCATTCAAAGTCAAAAGCAGACGTTTAAAAGTAATCGCATACAAAGTCAAAAGCAGACGTTTAAAAATAAACGCATACAAAGTCGAAAGCAAACGTTTAAAAGTAATCGCATTCAGAGTCAAAAGTAGCTCACTAAAAGTAATGCCATTATTTTTAGACGTTTAAAAGTAATCGCATTCAAAGTCAAAAGTAGTTCGCTAAAAGTAATGCCATTATTTTTAGACGTTTAAAAGTAATCGCATTCAAAGTCAAAAGTAGCGCCGCTTAATTCACTAAAAGTAATGCCGCATAAGTTGACTATTTTACAGAATGATGTAGTTTTTATTCGCACAAATACTTTCATATTTTTATTTACAATCAAAGTTTTAGCGATTCTACAAAAAAATACGCTGCGTTAAATAAAGTTTAGTTTTTTGTAGAGTCTTAAACGGTAATGATTTAAAAAATTAATTTAAAATGGTACTGTCAAAATCGAAATTAATTAAAAAAGCTAAAAAAAATATGGATAAGCGAATGTCATATTATAATTTACTTATGGATATTTCATATAATAGTAATAACATAAAACTGAGACTGGGATATTCGCCATTATACAATTTTGAGCCATTTCTTTGGATTCACGATGGTTCACATCATGTAGGATTTAACTATGTTAGTTGGAGCAAGTTAAATATGTATAAAAATATAGTGATTCTTAAATTAGATGGAACAACGGAAAATAAGGAGCGTCTAGATATAGTCGATAAAAACAATTTTAATTATGAATTTAAATGGAGAACTGACCCTGATAAAGTTTGTTTAAGTATTCAGCATAAAAAAAGCAAAGTAGAAAAGATAGAGTTATTCAATAAAGAACGGGCTGATTTATGTATAATTTCACCATTTATTTCACAATTTTTATGCAGCTCTTTAACAAGAAATGCGATCCGCGAATACTACTATAATAGTAAATGAATTGCGTAAACAAGTAAGAAAAAAATTTGTACGCAGAAGAGTAATTCAAAAAGGCCTAGATGACACATGGCAAATCGACTTGGTAGAAATGATAATGTATACTAAATTCAATAATAATTACAAGTATTTGCTCACAGTGATTGATATTTTTTCCAAATATGCCTTTGCTATGCCTGTGAAATCGAAAAATGGAACTAATGTTACCGAAGCCATGAAAACAATTTTTGATAAATCAAAAAGAATTCCGAAAAACATACACTCCGACCAAGGCAAAGAATTTTTCAATTCCAAATTTAAAGAGCTTATGAATAAAAATAAAATTAACCACTACAATACTTTCACCGATTTGAAAGCTTTAATATGCGAAAGATTTAATCGAACGCTAAAAACTAAAATGTGGAAAATGTTTAGCTTTAATGGAAACTACAAATGGACGATATTTTTAGATGAGTTAGTTGAAAAATATAATAATACGAAACATAGAACGATAAAAGAAAAACCTGTAAACGTGACTTTAAAAAACGAAAAACATTTATTAAAAACAATTTATAATTATCCTAAAGTATTTTCTAATGGAAAATTTAATATAAACGATTTTGTTAGAATTACAAAGTATAAAGGAATATTTACTAAAGGCTATGAGCCGAACTAGTCAACTGAAATTTTTAAAATTTATAAAATAAGAAATACTTATCCAGTAACATATTTATTAAAAGATTTCAATGATGAAATGATATCTGGAGGATTTTATGAATCAGAATTGCAGAATGTCAAACACAGCGATGCATATTTAATAGAAAAAATTCTTAAACGTAAGAAAAATTAAGTTCTTGTTAAATGGTTAGGTTTTGATGATAACTATAATTCATGGATAAATAAAAAACATATTTTAAAATAACAATATAGAAATGTTTTATTTATATTTTTTCACATAAATTTCTTAAATTAAGTTTACACTATTTATTTTTATTTTCTTATTTTTAATTTTGATTTTTTACATAAATTTCTTATATTTAATTTAAAAATAATCGGATTACAATATTTCAAAGTCATTAGCAGAAAATTTTTCCAAGTCAATTCGATAGTGTCCCCATGCATAGGTACTAATACCGTCTTCCCTAATATACCGTTTATCATCAGAAGAATTCAAAGCTATTTTATTTAAATTTTCGGTGTATATGTTATGAAGTTTAGATCTTAAAACAATCATATCCCCGTAAAAGATTTTTTGTTTATATAAACAATCAAGAAAATTATTTTTAGTTATTTTATCAACAACATTTCGTTTTATACCTTTAACTTTTTTGTTTGATCGTTATTGTCTGTTTCAATAAAATATACCTTACTTCGAAGCCCAATAAATTCTGTCATTATCTCTCCATTGTTTTCGTCTTTCATGAGACCTATAATTTTTTTATTTTTAAGCGGAATGTCGAATCTATTATTTGGAGGGTAATCAGACGTATCAAACTTAAGTTTTAATGGATCATATTCTCTAATATCGTCAAGAAGATCTGCATATAAATTTTCCGTAAAAATAGTATATATAAATGAATCGGTATCCATATAGTTTAAAGTAATATTTTCCCCGAATTTCGGTTTCATGTAAGAATAATGAAAATCATACATTTTAAGTTTCGACAACTCTAGAACGGTGAAGCCAATATATAGAGGTTTATTATAAATGATTCGCGATTTTTTTTAATTGGATAGCAGCCATATTTTCAGAGAAAATTGCAACGCTATGAAAATTCGATTAAGTTATTAAAGAACGCGCTTAATGCTCCTACCATTTCCATTCTCCCAATCAGTTGCGATTTTTACATCAACTCTTTTCTCAACATTCTCGATAGTTTTACCATAAATAGCGTTATTCATACGTTTGAAATTTTTTTTTCTTGAAAACGGTTTTTGAAGCAGTTCTAAATGCGATATTTATGGCTATATATTTTTCCAACCAGCGTGATTGATTGTACTTTAAAGCTCTATGAATATATATTAATCTTAAACCGTTTTTTATACATTGTTGAAGAACTCTATAATCAATAATGTATTTTTCTTTTTTATTTAAATCAGCGATTAATTTAGGAGTTTTATTTTTAATGCACTGATTTTTTGGAGCAAAAGGCAAATCATTATGGTAATCGTGAAGATTTTCAGGATATTCGAGATCCACTTCTAAAATATATCCTTCATCCGATTCATGCGGGAGACTATTTATTTTTGTAAGCAACACTTCATTAGCATTTTCTATCCATGAAAATCCTCCATAAGGTAGAGGTTGAGACATAGCCCACCCATACAAATTATTAGCATCTAGATATGTCATATATTTACTTTTTTTGCTACGATCCCATTCTCCCATATGCTGATTATTAGCTCTAGAATGTCTAAGAGAGCATTGAGTTAAACCCCCGCGTATCCCTTTTTTAAAAAAGTTTAGCATATTAATGTCGGTCAGAAGCTCTAATTTCATTCCGGTTAGTTTTAACATAGCGCCCCACGAAAGACCTGGAGCTGTGTATATGTCATCATATATTCTCTGATATTTCTTCAATCGAATTTTTCCCAAACGCATTGACCTATTGCATATTCTTCAGAAGTACATGATTTGCCATTTAATTTGTTATTAAACGCATTAATAGGCGGCAATTTTTCTTCATTTAACACTTCAAAAGAAGTAAGGTACTAGTTCGGGAATGGTATTTTTTTGGATAACAAATTATTTTTTTCCGCATCTTTTATAACCGATTTTGTTGTTATAAAGTCCGAGTCAGATAAATCTTTTGACAGAGTGTCTAGACTTTCAGGCATAAAACGCGTTGAATCTAAAAATCTTATAACATAGCTATGATTGCTATCCAAGTGAATTCTTACCGAAAATGATATATACCGTTCTTTAGTTTGCAGGATAATATATATTCTAGAAGCTTGTTTGCTAAGAGCCACGATGAACAAATGAGAGTCATATCCTGATAGATTATGAAAGAAAACCGGAAAGAAGTTTTGTACCCGATATGATAAATTACATGAGTTATGTGCAGGAGCTCTAAATTTTCCCGAAAAATGACAATGATCTCTTACCTTATCTCTAGAACTTAAAATTATATGCTTACATATATGGCAAATATTATTCGTTGAAAAACTATTTTCTTCTTCAGCTGGCAGAGGGCTCATTTTCTTCGGGTTTTGATAAAACTTTTGATAAATTGCTTTAGTGTCTTCTATTAAATCCGATATAAATTTGTCTGCACAATCTTCACCTAAACAGAAAAAATATAAATTTAGCATTTCGATATAAAACCGTTTTTATAATTTTCGCCTGCAATGTATATATCTTTACCTGTATATGAAATAAATTTATTTTCATTCTCATCAAAAGAACTTTTCCGATTAAATCCGTATGCGCATGGTTTGTGTAAATTAATATTTGTTGTTGACGAATTTTCAGGATTCTGGCCGCATGTAGATATTGGTTTTAGCACTGATTCTAAATCTGCATAATATGCGAAAGGTGCAATTTGGGCTCTTTCATAATTTTTAAACTCGATAAATGCATCTTCCGATTTAGGTAATTTTGATATCACTTTTCCGCATTCTTCCTTATGAATTGTATAAGCACGTTCATTATTAAAATGGTGGAGACAAGCGTTACAGAAAAAAAGCGTTGTAGTAAAATTAGTTAATTGACTTCGCAAAAGTCTTGATAAACTTTTTATCCATACGAAATGAGAGCGTCCATCTTTTTCTATAATCAGAAGATTGACATGGAATGATTTGTCTTCTTTTGTACAATAAAATGGTCCTGTTATATCAAATTTATTGTTGGATTTTTCCTCATATCCGAAAACATTCACACTTATTATTGGATTTAAATTTTCAAATATTTTTATATCCTGTAGTTTGATGGGGAAGCACATATCACCAAAATTCAGTTCTTTTATCAATACATTTGAATTTGCGAATTTGATATGTATTCGATACGATGTGAGGTAGTACGATAAGGCATATCTCTATAATCGACATTAAAAACAGCTGATATTATCGCCCATTTAAAGCAAAAATTATTAGCATTTTGCACATTAATACAAGCTTTTTTATTCTTTATAAAATCAGGCAGATCAATAAAACTACATCCTTTTATAGGCTTATATTTATTTATATTTATTTCTACGTGGGAAATTCTTATTAATGTCCATCCGGAATCGCGTTCTTGAAATTCCTCTGATTTGGCGACAATCTCTTGAACCATTTCTGTATAAATTTCATCAAATTCATATTTCCCTCTTAGAATCTGGTTTTTAGGAATGAATGATTTCATTTCTATTGCCCAGTTTTCTGCAAATTCTTTGTTGCCTTTACTAATTTTCAAATATTCTCCAAAGAGTTCCAAATTAAATTTTATTGATTCATGTACGTTAAGTATACCGAAAATTAGTGATGTTATATTCTTGATATCGATGAGAAATTTTTGTATATCTAATATACCTTCATTTTCATTATGTAATTCATATCTTCTTATAAAACCACCGAATGCATTTTTTAGCATATTCAAGTTTTTACCAACCGTTTCACCAACAGCTGCCTTATGATCATTTTTTCGTATATGCTGAATTCATTTTTTTGCATCAACTTCAACATTACATTTCTCGCAACGTCTTTTACCGGAAATTTCACTTTGTAAAGCTCTTCGCTCTTTAACGATGTCAGAATCGTTGCACTATTTTGCCGGCCGTGATGGATGGTTGCAATGTGCCGTTTTAAAACAAAATTTCTGGAAAAACACTTGGCACAAAATTCACAAATAAAACCTTTCATTTTAAAAAAATAATAAATTAAAATAAGAACTTGAAAAAAAATTAAATATTATTGTTTGAAAGTTGGGAATGCAACTAATTTATTTCGGCTATTGGTTCTCATTTTATACAAATCAACGGTGAGATAATCTTATATTAATTTATTAATTATAAATTATTAATTGCTGAATTGACATATTAAATTGGGAAAAATAATATTTTTATAATTAAATTTATTGGAAGATGATATGCTTTTTCCTTTAATAGCATTTTTTTTCAAAAGACATGTTCAAACATGATTATTTTTCCTGTAATCATAACATTTGCAATATGATATTATTTTTCCGGTAATAATAATTTTTGATGAAATTAATCGAGTTTGAATATTTGTCGAAATTGCTTAATTGACAGAATTTTTAATTATACAAATATTGATTTAAAAAAAAAAATTATTTCTATCGCATTAAATCTGATAAAAAATTAATTAGCTGTTTATGCTAAATTTTAAGCGTGAGAAAAAAACAATATTAATGCACGTGCATTCGGATTAATTCATTGACCCTTAAAATTCTCAAAAGTAAAACAATTTAGATCATATTACATTATTATTCTTGACCGGAAGTGAAAAAAAATTGCAATTATAATTAAGTATAAATATTTTTAATTAAATTAAAGCGGTGTCGAATTTCATTAAGGTGAAAATTACTTAATAATTAATCAAAAATCCTTAAAATACTAATTAATTTGTATGCAGCATAGAATTTATTTTCAATATTTTGCACATTTTATTTGCACATTTCCTTTGCGCTAGAACATATATAAATACACTACTAACTTTATCAAAGGCTTTACTGAAGTCAGTATAAATGACATCAACTTGTTTACCTTTTTCCATTTAACAAGGCAGTTCGAGACAAGCACCATGAGATTAGTTACAGTTGATCTGTGTTTTCGAAAGCCATGTTGTGGTTCATTGAGAGTTGGAGTGATTAGAGTAGTTATTTTATCACAAACTATTTTTTCAAAGATTTTAGGTATAGAGGATAAAATAGCTATGCCTCTATAATTATCAATATCACACTTATCACCATTTTTGTAGATTGGTGTGAGATATGATGATTTCAAATCAGTTGGAAAGTAGCCTAATTTTAGCGATTTATTAAATATAATAAATATGTAAAGGAAATGATAATTGTTGCGCACAATGGTAGATGAAGAAGTTTGGAATTAAATCAGGACCAGGACTCTTATTCGTATCAATATTTAAGAGTGAAATTATAATTTCGTCTAATGATAGTGAGAGCTCATCGATCAGAGGCTGGTAGGCAGGCGTGGTTAGAGAGGAATTTGAATTGTTTGAGTTTTCAGAGAAAACTTCTTGAAAGCTTTCCGCAAACATATTACTAATCTCTTGTGGATTTGAACTGATGGAATTGTTCTTATACATATTTAAAGGATATCCTAAGGTTTTGCGTTTCATAGTAACAAAGTTGAAAATTTTGTTGGGATTCTTAACGATGTTTTGACCCACCTCGTTAACATAATGATCGTACGCTTCATGTGATAATTTGGAAAAATTATTTGCTACATTGTTGTACTCCTGTTTTAATTCTTCAGAATTATTAGTACAATTTTTTTGCTTTTTGTATAATTTATTTCTGTGATTTCTCAGAGTTCTCAATTCCTTATTCAACCAGGGTTCTGATAATTTGTCTTTCTTTACAATTCTAGGAACAAACTGATGGACTCAAAAATGTGTTCATAAAATACAGAAATCGCACTGTTAATGTCATTGCTAGATAAAATATTTGTCCAGTTAATATTAGAAAGATGTTCATTAATGCTTGTGAAATCAGCATTTTTATAGTTAAATACAATTGAATTATTGTACGATTTAGAATAAGTATTATCAGTGGTAGGGAAATCGACATCAGTGATTGCAGTGTGATGAATTGTGTTAGAAAATAAGTTCTCAGCATCACAAACTGGTGCAACTACCACATTGTCATAAGTATTTGGAAAGATAATATAATACATGAAGATTTCTCATCACATATAAATTTAACGATCAAAATATTTTGTATGGCGGGTTGTAATATTACGACCCGTCATAATATTACGCGCACCAGATTACTACCCGCTCTCAAAATATATTTTCATACTCATATTTATATTCATATTCATAGTCAAAATCAAAAGTCAAGTAAATTTTGCGAAACAAAACAAAAGGAAATAAACAAAAATTCTCTCTGCGTGTGATATTTTTTCTCTTTGTTTGAGAAAGGGTTTCTTCCCTTTTCACGTTGCCCGAACGCACCATAGTTGAAATAAATAAAAATAATTCAGATAATACTTCTTGGGTTTATATATTTTTTGGTATTATTACTGTTATGAAGAGATACAACTTGATGTAAATCATTGCCATAAAATGTTTCAATTAGATCGAGATCTATATCGTTCATAAATTTAATGGGAAGCAACTGACCATCTGATTCATCAATAGTAAATGAAAAATTCGGACGTTTGAAATCTCCAAATGCTGATATTGTCGTCTTCATGGAGAGAAGAATGAACAGATAAAAAAGAAGTAAAAAAAGAATTATAAACAGTTTCGTCTGACGGTATGTATACTGCTCTTACAAAGTAAAATTTATTATTAACTTGAAGCTTAATAAATATGTGTTCAAAGAATTCTGAGGAGACGGTTTCAATAGCTTCATTTTGGATAGTGCTTCGGACAGCGATTAAGACACCACCACCTCAAGAAAGACCTGTAGACTGATAGTCACGGTCATTTCTGTTCACTGTCCATTCGCCATTTGAAAATTCAGAGTTGATAAATGAATCATTTAGCCAGGTTTCTGTTATAACAATAATATCAAATAAGGTTGAGTTAATGTCTACAAATAAGTCTTTAATTTTACCTCTAATGCCACCACAATTGTGATAAAAGAACTTTAAAGATTTAGAAGGTTTAGAAGAAATTGATTTACTAGAAATGGGATTTCTTTTGTTGTTGAGGGAGGGCACGAAAAAACTTGTCAGTGGCTTCACGAGAGTTTTGAAGATAAGAAATCCTCTTTGAGTTTAAATGTGACGCATAAGATGTTAAATGTTCAGTGACTTCAACTAGAGACAAATCTGAACCTTCATAAAATTTGTCGAAAATATTCCTAAGAGCTTTATACTATGTGGGAAGCCCCTCTTTCTGAATTGCAACTTTTAAGTTATTTTTAGATCTATTATCGATATAAACTGAGTCTGATTTTGCGTGAAAATAAGCAAGATAGAGTCTTACGTTCTCAAAAATTCTGTGATCATTAAGGCTAGATAATATATAGTGACCATTAACTGTGGAAGCTGATAATGTTGTTAGTTTTAGAGTTGGAGGTAGGAGGGGATATAAAAAAGAGCGTGGACTTAGATCAAGGGGTAATATACTTTGGGTTTTGGTATCCGAAATAGCTGGACGAGTAATTTTATCATAATCACTGGAATTTAATAAGGATAAATCGGTGGAATAAATTGATGGATCTATGTATAAGTAGGGAATATCATTAACTGGGGTAAGAGGATTTAATGCAGGAACACGTACAAATTTTTGAATTTTTTGGGATAATGTACATTTTAATCCTTTACAAGATGTTTTTTTTATACTTGTTTTACTATCGAGAGTCCTATTCTGTTTAGTTATGCTTACTTTACTAATGTTATGTTGTATACTATTATTATTATTATTACTACTATCATTATTATTATTGGTAGGCATAGTTATAGAAGGAGAGCTGGAGAGGGTGAAAGGAGAGTCATGAGAAAAAGGAGTGGAATAAGAGGGGATCGGATGGTTACCATCATATATATCATTGATAGTAATAGAAGAGGAACAATTAATTTCAGGATTATTATTGTTATATTTATATTTACTAGTAGGCTTATTAGGAAGGAAAATGGAAGGGAGAATGGGATTCAATGTTCGTCCTTGTACAAAGTTTTGGTATTTTTTATTAATATTAATATTACTATTATCATCTATGTTAGAATTGATTATGTTTAGAGATAGAACTATGTTAGCATTAGTCTTAATACTATTATTTTAATTTTTATTTATATTAATATTATGTTTTTTTTTTACTAATCCAAATTGAGAAAGATATATTACCTATTTTAAATATACTGCTATTATTAGGATTCCTGAATAACCATGCGTATTTAGTAGGGATCTGCAGTTTAAACGATGTAGTTGTATTAGCAATCCGTGATTTCTTATTTTTCTTTCGCACTATGGAGCATGAAGCAACTTTAATATGTAGATGCTCTTCAATATAGTTAATAATGTGGGATCCACCGATGCATTGAGCGAAGTATGTTTTTAAATCCGGATGATTATGATTATGATTATGTTTTTTAGACGAGTTTATTAATTCAAGTTTGTTTAGTCTATTAGCCCAATCGGTGCTGCGCCACGTCAAACCAAATTTAATAATTCCTTTTTTATTAATTTCTTTTGAATGAGTTACAGTAGCAGGCTGAACCGGTGTTGCTGGAAGGTCCGCTACTGTTATTTACGGTTCTGATGAAATAATAGGTTTAATACCATTATTATTGCTATTATTCATATTATCAACCGTATTATATGTATTAGAATTAGAATTAAGATTAACATCACTATAGATTAACATCACTATATAATTACGTGTTTTATAGCATGTAATTATTATCTGATTTGAATGAAATTTCGTATACAAGTAGAACTCCTGTTTATTCATGTGTTGGCCATGATAGAAGTTAATACCTTCAGGGGGTCCATACTAAAATTTCCGATTAAAATTTCATATGCTCTAGAGCATATGGTATTTATTATCTGATTTGAATGAAATTTGACACACATAGTAGTTTCTTTATGTACTTACTGTCTGCAAAGTTTAAAGTCGGTAGTCCAGTGGGTCCATGTTAAAATTTCTAATTAAATTTCATAAGTTCAATACTCTACATCACACACAGTAATTGGCACCCAGTTACAAAATTACAATTATATTTCAAACACAGGTTGACTTTGTTACCTACTTATTGCTCCGAAATTTGTATCAGGTAGCTTTATTGTGTTCACGGGAAACTAATATACAAGCAACTTGGTTTCCAAAGAATATTTTATATGTTCTACACCATATAATAATTATCTGTTTTGAATGAAATTTGGTACACAGGTTGCGTTTGTGATTACGCATGTGTTGACTAATATAGAAGTTAGCAGCCTAAGGGGTCCATGCTAATTGTTCTGATTAACACTTCATATGTTTTAGATCATAGGGTAAATATTATCCAATTTCAATGAAATTTGTTACAAAGGTAATGTTAATTACAAGAAGAATATCGGGGGTTATTTGAAGTGAAAAGGGGCTTTATATTAAGGAATGGCTTTTATTGAGCATAAAATATAACAAATTGACATTGGATCAGATAATACAAGTGAATGGAAAGATCAATTGTACACTTTAATTAAAGAAATTGGTAATGAACATTAGGGAAAGTTTTGTGGCGCCCGCGAGAAATTCACTTCACAGAAATATCTATAATGATATGATAAATGACCTGGGACATGATAATTATTTTAATAACAAATATATTTTAATAACAAATACCCGTCCGAGCGTTAATAACAAATACCCGTCACCATATTATTTTAAAACAAATATAGTATAAGTACAATTTCTATAATTTTAAAACAAGGGGAAAACTGTGAAAAATAGCATATAGGTCTCATATACAGTCCGGTAGTACTATTTGTAGCTTATGCAACATGGATTCAAATTTTATATATGTTTTTGTAAAAATGAATTGAAAATAAAACATATATTTTATTATTTTATTTTATTATTATTAACCTACACGATTTTCTGAACTTAAATGAAATCATAGATTAATGGCTGAAATAGATAACGTTTACATGGAAACTGCACCCGTCCGAGCGTCGTAAACCATCACCATTTATTTATACTCATAATGTTTATTACTTTCCTTTTATTGAATTTACAATTCATGTTTTCCTCACCTTGGCATAGCTCCTAAGCGGCTTTACCGATTTAACTAAAATTTGAAACTTAAGCTCGTGTTATTGCCCATTCGGTACTTAAATCATTTTATGGCTCGGCGATGGGGCGGGGGTTGGTCCTATTTTCAAGTCATGTGGGCTATTAAATTAAAGGTATTGATGAGTCCAACAAAAAATGGTGCCAAAAATAATAAAAATCATGTGGGGTATGAAATTAAAGATCTCGATGAGTACATTTCGTTGGGTAATGTTTCAGGTAAAGAGGGCCATATGGGGCCCCCAAAAATTGGGTAAAAAATAAAAAAATATAAATATGTACTTATATATAAATATGCATATATATTATATATATATGTATATATATATATATGAGGCGTTAATTTTGCAAGTGGATTTGTTTCTTAAAAAACTCTTATAGCTGTCCGGAAGAACAACAGTTAAGAATCAGCTTCTTAACGTGTATTCTCGAAGACGACTGTTAGAAGCTCTTAAGTAGATAATAAGGGTATTAAGGCACCTTATAAGTGTGGTTTCCCTCTTATAAGCATCTTTTAAAGATCTGACATAAGAGTCCAGATCTTAAAACATGTTCTCTAGGAGGTTTTGAAGAATCTTATAGAAATGTTTCTCTTTTATTTTAGAGAGAAACTTTATGAGTAAGAAGAGGCCAGATATATAATTTAGAAAAATACCAACACAACCAAATTAAAATATTTATTTATAAAAACAAATTATATAATATGTGTATCTAATACATATATCAAAATAATGAAAATAAATTTGAGTGTTCGAAAAAATTATAAGTCATAATAAATTAGGACTCATAATTTTTATTATTTTGGCATTAACTCCAATAAATTTTATAGCGATTGAAATTTTTCTGTAATTTTCGTTCTTTTTACCTCGAAAAATAGCAATGCCCTTTCATAATTTTAAAAAATAAAAAATAATATTTAATTAACTTTAATATCTTATTCTTATTCAGATAATTGTAAGACATCAGTTAATAGAATTTCTTTCTGATAACAAGAACACTACTCTGAGTATAAGCGTAAAACACTTACGAATGTTCATATAAGTGCACTATTAGAAGTTTTAAAATGACTTCCAGACAGAGTTACGGCTGTTTCATTCTCATATGTTGTAGTAAATGTAGCGGACTTAATAAAATATATCCTATTCGTTGGCGAATAAGATAGGATTTCAATGGTGTATGGTCTTCCGTTAAATAATATTATTATTATTAAAATAAACAAATTAAATATAAAATATAAATCAAAGACATAATGCTAATTTTCATTACAAAAACTTTCAATTTTTATTACACAAACGTTATAGTCGTGGACTAGAACGGGATGCAAAATATTAGTTATAAAAATAAGACAACTTTTTAACATAAATTATGTGACATCTGACATTCATATCTTTTTTAAGGCAAATAAATTGACTTTCATATCATTATATAGTACAAAATTAGATATTAGCATCTTTTTATAGCAAAGTTTTATAGCTTCTTTGTTGAAATATGATTTTTATATTTCAAATTACAAAAAATTTCGTTTGATTTATGTATGTCAACCCTTCCTTCAAACCTGGTAAAATAATTTAAATACTGAAGAATTATTTCCATATTGAATTAAAAGACATTGTAATCTTTAAAGATTTTTGATTATAATCAAAAGAGTTTATGGACTGGATCGCATTAAAAATGTCCTAATGTATATTTGCAAAATAGTACATACAATTTTTCATTTTTCAGCGTAATATATTTTTACTATAAATTTTTACGGGGAACTATTTTATTTTCTTCGTTCGGGCATAGGAAACATTAATAACAGAAAACTTAAAATATATAAAAGTGAGTATTCAATATATGTAATTAAAATAAATTTTACTTCTTGAACTTTATTAATATTTACTTGAATTTTACTCTCATAAGCTTCTCTGAATGTGAATTTCATATGGAAATGGAATTATGTTATTAGAGTACAACTCTAAGTCACAGTCTTATGAGTGTAATACAATGAAAATTCTGTTAGGTGAAAAATAGGAGTAGTTCTAACAA
The DNA here is from genome assembly GCA_963920725.1 of Rhamphomyia laevipes. Taxonomy (NCBI): domain Eukaryota; kingdom Metazoa; phylum Arthropoda; class Insecta; order Diptera; family Empididae; genus Rhamphomyia; species Rhamphomyia laevipes. The sequence goes on along the minus strand of OY987255.1, from coordinate 50,011,924 downwards.
ATTGTATCAGGCTGGTAAGTCTGACTTAGTAAGTAACGCCAATTAGAAAGCCATTTTCTTGTACAAAAGACGCGTATGATTGCAAAATCCATTTTTCTTGACCGCGCGTTATTAAAATTGACAATTCGACAAAAAGCAGGAAATTTACTTGGTTTGTAAACTTAAATTTATCTTAAGACTGATACTCTTATATTTCCGATCTCATAGAGTTCTATTTAAATTGGTATATAACACTAGGGATCAGTGTTGCCAACCGTACTATAATTATAGTATTTGTACCATAATTTGTATCTTGTGTACTATGTACTATTGGAAGTTCTAATTGTACTATAATTTTAACAAATTTATCTAAAACATTTTTTCACTACGATATTTTAATTTTCTGAAAACAATTAATCAGAATTTTTCTAAAAAAAACTTTAATCAATATTAATTTTTTACAAAACGTATTTCGGTATGAATAATGAATATGTGATGCATTATTTTCTAGGATTGTATAATTTTACATAGTGTTTACTGGTATGTATTATGTAATTTAATTTTTGTTGGAATATGTATATGTTTATAGGGAATTAATAGTCTGTTCGCTTTCGCTATCGGCTCACGGCTCACCTATCCAATAATCCAATTGTCAGCAGCTAGCGGCAGCAGATGGTAAAAATTAACATCTGATTTGTTTTGTTGGATTGAAATTCAAAGTTCATGTGTTTTTCTAAACATAGTACGTTTTTTAAATATTAAGTTTTTAAAATGTTTTCTAACTTATTAAGTTTTTAAAATGTTTTCTAATTATCATATGAATTTGTTTGCTATTGTTTTTATGTATATTTTTTAATGGGTCCTGAAGAAAAACCAAATATTTTAATTTTTGTTAATTTAATTTTAATAAAAAGTTTATAATAGAAAAGCATTTTTTTGTAGTTTTTTAAATATGTACTATAATTTTTTTGAAAATACTATAATTTTGTCCATATTGTACTATAATGACATCTTCAAAAGTTGGCAACCCTGCTAGGGATCTAAAGAATGCGACACTTATAATGCAACTCTCACAGAGTATTTTAAGAATTTTATATTAAACTGGAGCTCTAAAAAATTTGACACTTATATTGCCACTCTCATATTGTTCTCTAAGAATTGTCATATCATATAAGACTACGGCTCTCAAGAATTCGACACTTATAATGCAACTCTCATAGAGTAAAGCACTTATGGACTTTTCACATGATACGCGAACTGCGAATTGCGAACAAATCAATTATTCCATGTTTAATTAATTTTTTTTAAATAAATTTCTTACATAAAATGCTTAAAATTAATTAATGCACATAATGTTATCTAAATTTTTTTAATTATGTTATGAAATTTATGAAAATAAACTATTTTTTTTTTCTGCGAATTGGAAAATCTGGTCGCGAACTGTCAATCATTATTCGCGATCCACTCGCAATCCACATTTTTGCGAATAAAAAATTCGCTCGTTTTTAACCTTAAATTTGTTCATTTATTATTATTTTTTGTTGACAAGTTTTTTTTTTTATAGCGATTACTAGATTTTATTTGCCATTTTAATTTTAATATACACAAAAACACAATATTTTTTAAACACAAAATTTTAATAATTAAAGAAATGTCAAAATTGTGAATATTCAGGAATATTCACAATTCGTATCGTTCGTTTTTAACCTCAAATTTGTTTTTTATGAAATATTCGCAATTCGCAGTTCGCGTATCATGTGAAAGAAATATCAAAAATTGCGAATATTCGCAATTCGCAGTTCGCGTATCATGTGCAAAGTCCATTCATTACATGATAGTTCTTTCAGAACAATTTTAGAATTGTCACTTATAGAGTAATACCTTTGCTATAAGGGCTATATAAGAACGCAACTCTTGCCGAAGAGTTTTAAAAGAGCAAAAAAATTTTTTGAAGTGAGTTACTCTTAATAATTGTTAGTTGGGTAGTGACTTTTCGCGAAACATAAGTTAGAGCAATTTATTATTAACATATATATATATACGAGGGCTGATTGATAATTACGTGGACTACCTGTGATTCAGGTAATGCACAGGTATAAAGTAAGTATTTTTTACCTCTAAAATCATTTACTAGGCTATATATAAAATTTAAAGTCGATATCTTGTATACTTTCCATGTAACAGTCGTTTAAGTAAGTCAATCTCAGTGAATTTTTAAAAATGGATAAAAACGAATTTCGTGTGTTGATAAAACATTATTTTTTGAGGCAGAAAACAGCAAAGGAAACTAAAGAAAAGTTGGATAAATATTATGGTGAATCTGCACCTTCGAAATCAATGGTTTGCAAGTGGTTTGCTGAGTTTAAAAGTGGCCGTACCAGCACAATTGATGAACAACGTTCTGGGCGTCCAAATGAAGTGACTACTCCAGAAATGGTCGATAAAATCCATGATATCGTACTAGATGACCGAAGAGTGAAATTGCGGGAAATTGTTGACATCGTGAACATCTCATCGGAACGTGTTTTTAATATTTTACATCTATATTTGGATATGAAAAAGGTATCTGCAAGATGGGTGCCGCGTTTGCTTACAATTGATCAAAAACGCAATCGTGTGACAACATCAAAGCAAGTTTTGGAGTTATTACAACGTAATCCAGTCGATTTTTGGCGTCGATTCATAACCGTCGATTCATAAAAAATTATGAGCAATTAAATGCAATTGCTGAAATATTAAAAACAACATGCTATAAAGATTACGTGATTGAAAATTGCGTCCTATGTAAAGTTGTAAATGGTTCTATAACATCAAATAAAGCTGCGTTTGTGTTGGAACATTTACGAAACCCATACTGTCTCTTACTCATTAATTTATTTTCCTGTAGATATTCAGATAACTGATTATTTACATAAGTTTCAATTATCTTGCTGAAAATTGACGAAATCGAAATTGGTCTGAAATTATTTATATCATCAATATCTCCACTTTTATATATAGGAACAATTTTATTAGTTTTCATCGATTCTGGTACCACTCCTTGTAAAGGTACATTAATTATTGTAGTTATGTCTTTTGACAGCTCTTTCTTGCATTCCTTTACAATGGAAGTTTTTATTTCATCCGATCCAGAAGCATTGGTTTTAGACAATTTATTAATAATTTTCTCCGTACCTTCTACTGTAATATTATTAAATACAAATTTGTTTGTTGTGCGAGAACAAGGTTGATAAATTTTATAATCTTTAATTTTTTTTGCTAAAATTGACCCCACTTCACTGTACATTGTGTTAAATTTATTTAGTTTATGAATTTTTTGTGCTTGATGAATTTCATTATTAAAGAATTTATTATCTTTTACTGTTGTAACACTAGTACTATCTGAAATAATATTTAAAATATTCATCCAAGTTTTACGTGGACAATTAAAGCTTTTTTCAAAACTAGTATTATCATAATTTTCTCGTTTTTTTCTCTTTATTGTTGTAAGTTTGTTTAACCAATATTTATATTTTTCTTTAAAATGAGACGAATTAACATCTTGTGCCAATAATTTTTTCTCTTAATGAGTTCAATGCATTCTTTATCAATCCATGGTTGCATATATTTAATTTTATTAATTTTATTAATTTCAGTTGTAGACTCTTTTAAAATCTCTGTAAGTTTATTAATCAGATGATCATATTTTAAATTTATATTTTTTGTGGTATCGTTGGAAATTAGTATATTATTTATTAGTTTATTTTTAACTTTCTCTTAGTTTACTTCCTTATAATTTAGTTTAACAATATTATTATTTGTAGATGTTTCATATTTACCAAGTTCAATAATAAGTAAATTGTGATCAGTTATACTATAATTAAAATGTGTAATATTTACATCCTGAGAAGTATCATTAATGATAACATGGTCTAAACAGGTTCCTGATGATGGCCTGGTTATAGATTCATCACAAATAACAAATCCATTAGATTCAATAATTGTTTTATAAGATTCAACATTATTATTATTTGTATTTCTTATATTAAAATTGAAATCTCCTATAATGAGTGCATTTTTATTTCGTATTTCATTTAAGTGTACATCCATCAGTGTTAAAAAATTATTAATTTTGTTTTTATGTGTTTCTGGAGGTCTATAAAAAGCGTTAATACTAAGTATATTTTTATTAAAAAATAAATCAATTGCAATTATACTAGTGTAGTTATCGCAATAAATTTTTTCGGTTTTAAATTTTAGTGATTTGTGAATAAAAACTCCAGCACCACCTCCTTTCCTTTTAGTTCGACAGGAAAATACTTTTTCATAATTTTTAATATTTACCAAATTCATTTCATCTTCTAAAATCCAAGTTTCACTAAAAAATATTACATGAATTAAACAGTTCAAATTATCTAATAAAAATGCAATATCATTCATTTTGTGTTTCATGCTTCTGACATTTAAATATAAAGCTTTCAGTGAATTTTGTTTATTAAATTTAATTTTACTTATATTATCTACTTTTTGTATATGGGTTTGTAATGGTAACTTATATGTATGATTTGACATTTAAATATTTAAATTTTTTTCATGCAAAACCCGAATGACTTTGCTAGTTTCTGTTTGTCTAATAAATAATTTTCCATTTTTTACCCATACAAAAGCTATTTTACCTTCTTTTTTCATATCACGACATTTTTTATGCAAAAAACTAAAATATTTTGTTAATTTTTCATTTATAAAGATATTTCCTGGTATTTTATCTCCGAATACCTCTTCAAATGTAATTGTTTTGTTTTTTTTCCGCCATAATTTTTTGTTTATCTTCTTCGTTTTTAAATTCAACAATTATTTTAGGTGGATCACCAGAATTTTTTGCATTTTCAACTTTTGTGACATGACATTTATTATCATTTACCAATATGTTTACACCAATCTTTTCTGCAATTTTCACAATACTTTCCGCGGCATTAGTAGATTTTACTCCTGCAACACCAGAAAATTCAGATGACAATTAAAACGAGATTGTCTAATACTTTCAATTTCTATTCGATTATTATCTAATTTCTCGTATAATATTTCATTTTCATTTTTTAAAGCTATGTTTTCTTCAATTATAGAATCAACAAGTTCTTTGTATTCTCTAACTTCATTTTGAAGTTGAGCGATTTTTTGTTCTTGTGAAGATTGTTTGACTAAGATTTCATCTAATTTAGATGATATGGATGTTTCAAAGTCTTTGCTATGTAATAAACGATCTGCTTTATTACAATTAGATGGTAACGATTTATTACTCGAACATGGAGTGTTTTGGTTTACTGAGATTATTGTCCCAGAACGTCTTTTTTGACGTTTGGTTTTACAATTATCACAAAACCAAATTTTTTCATTATTTACCTGGATTTCATCAAAATCTTCAACACTCAGAGATGTGCAATGTAGGTGGTAGTTCTTTTTACATTCTCCATCACACTGTATGACTTTATTTTTTCTCAAATTTAATCCTTTATTGCACTTTACACATAAGTTATCTTTAAGGTTCGCCATTTTCGCCATAAACATGCTTACAAAATTATCATTAGAAAAACCTGACAGATGGTATCAACATGTTCAACAAGTTCAACAATTTATAAATAGTACTTACCATAGAGCTATAAAGATGTCGCCAGGTCAGCTGCTGTTTGGTATCAAAATGAAAACTGGGAAAAACCTTCAAATAAAATATTTAGCACTTGCTAATTTATCGATCTGATATTCTTAACGTGGTATTGCATACCGATCTTTATAATCAATGCAAAGTCGTTTTACGATCAATGCAAAGTTGATTCTACGATAATCAATGCAAAGTCGTTTAGATCCATCTTTTTTAGTTACTAAAACAATATGACTTGCATACTCAGACGTGGAATATTGTATAACACCATCTTCCATCCACTGAAAAATTTGATCTTTCACCAAGTCATATTCTACCAGCGGCAACCTTCGTGGTGGCTGATGTACAGGAATATTATCAATTACCACTATTTTCATCTGAATATCTGTGTCATCAATTTTATTAGGATTGTACTACACTATTTGTTGGTAAACTTCTTGATAAACTTTTTCGTTTGTAATAACCAAGTTTTGTAACAATTCATCTTGTGGATCTGAAATTATATCAATTTTGAGTAAACATTACCTTTTTTATCGTTTTCACCCAAGCGGTTTTCTACTACATCAACAACATATCGTTCTTTTAATCGAACACCATCTTTATTAAAAATCATATCAGCGGTGTTGATTACATTAATTCCAATTATAATGTCGGGAGCCATGACGTCATCATTAACCAAATGTATTTCTGATTTTTCGAAAATTTCATCACATACGTATCATAATATCAGCTTCTAAAATACCATTTGTATACAATTCAGCACCAACACCGGAAATGGAAATTGATTTCGTTGTTTTATAACACTCTGGCTCTAAACCATCCAAAAAATTTCTCTTCATAATATATAATTCTGCACCGGTATCGATCAAACCCACTAATTTCATCTTATTCACCAAAATATTTTGGTACATTTCATTTTTTCTTATTATGTTCACAGCTGTTTTGATGACGTCATCTCTCTTGATCATGCACCTATTGCTTTTGTGGCCATAATTGTTGCACCTAAAACACTTTGGGCCTTTAGACGCATTGGGACAGTTTTTCGATTCATGACCAAAATCTTCACAATTAAAACACTTTGTACTACTGGTCATCCTAATATGTGTATTTGATTTTTGATTAAATTTACTATCAATTTGTTTTTTATTCTCACTTGTGAAATTCTTTGATCTTCTTTCTACACGTCTTTGTTTCATATGTTCATATCTTAGAGTAAATATACAGGAGACGCTATATCGATAAAATCGTGTCGCCGTTTTTTGTGGGGGGAAAGAGATGTTTTTTTGTAGTGACGGCTTTAGAAACTGCAGCCATTCTCAGATAAAATAGACAGGATAAGTAAAATCAGTTGTCAAATGTCCAATTTTTTTTCGTGCGGAAGAGGGGTGTTTTTTTTGTGACGGCTTCAGAAATGCAGCCCGCGCATAAAAGCTCTATTCATTGAAACAAAGCTCTTTTTATAATTTTAATTTATATGAAAATTTTATATATGCAAAAAATAATGGAATTATGTGATTATTTACCTATTTAATAAATGATAATTAAAATAAATTAATAAAAGGCTATTTTGTTACAATAATTTAATTTATTTTCACATTTTATCGAAAATAATAATGGTATATTATATAATATAAAATTTTTGCAATATATATATATACTGTATATGTTTTGTGAATTGGAAAATTTATAATTTTTTAAATACGAGGTTGTTTCCACATGACCTTTGAGGTAAACCTCTCAATGCATTTTTTTTATACTAAACGCAATATAAAATTATAATTATTATTTTATATAACATTTTAAACTTAAAACTTACATAATTTGGTAAAATTTCCTTTAAAGTCACTCTATCTTCCGATATTGACGAAATAAGAAAATCCATTTCCTAAATATTATATAAAATTATAATTATTTATATAATATTTTTAATTTAAAACCTACATTATTTGGCAATCTATCTTCCAAAATAGATTCGTATTTTCTTTTTCAGCAGGTACTGGCTTCAACGTATATAACAATAAAGATTAGAATATAAAGCCAAGGAAACAATAAGAAAGAGAATTAGAATAAAATTAAAGATTAGAATTAAATGAGAAATAAGAATTAAAGAATAAAATTGAAATATATTTCCTAAAAATATTAATAAAACAATTTAAAATTCTTGTTTAAAAAGTTACCAATTTTGTGAAGGAACTGCAGTTTTATTTAGCAGTTTCCGATGTTGAGTTTTTTTAAAATCTTGCGCTCTAAAATGTAACGCCTGTAAAGGTTTACCCTTTACCTGTAAAAGGTAACCCTTTCACTTTTTGGTAATTTATTAAATAAATTATATTTACACCCTTTCACAACACAATAACATTATAATATTGTTCAATTTATACCACTTTATAGTATAACTAATGTTTTTTAAAATACTTTTTTACTTTTAATTAATAATAGCACAAAAAACCCAAAAAACTAACATAAAATAATTTCAAAATAACAAATTTTCAAAAACGAATTGAAAGCTCTCATCAAAAATATTTGACAACCAATTTGCAAATATTCGACAACAAATTTGAAAATATTTGACAATAAAAGAGCTTAAAAAATTCGGAAACAGCTTGTGGGTGCAAATATATCATAAACCATATCCTGTATATTATTTTATCTGAGCAGCCATTGTTTAAAAGCTCTTTTTATTTAAGAAAATCTTTTTTTATATATATTTAATATGCCAAATGATAGATTTGAATAAATTGTAAATATTTTTGAGATTAGTTTTGAAAATAAAATAATAATCCTCGGCTAACATATTTACAGAGAAAACCATTTAATTTTATTTTTTGTGTCCTTAGGAAATCTAAAAAATATATTTTTTAATAATTCAGTCAGAAATACTAACCGCGCCTCATATCAAAATTATCCTGACTACGATTTTTTAAAAAGCTTTAATAATCTCAGTTTTTCTTACAAGTAAAAAAAGCACTCATCAGCTCTTATAATAAATTTTTTTGACAGCAAATGTGCGGTTTTCTGACAACGAATCTCAGTTTTTCTGACAAGTAAAAGCTCTAAAAAACGGCGACCGAGTTCGTAGGGGCAAAATAGCATTATAGCGTCTCCTGTTTATTTACTCTAAGGTTCATATGCTTTAAATTTTTCTTTTAATTCTTTAAAATTTGTCGTACCATACAAAATAATTTTATCTGATCAATAATTCCGTCTACAATATATTTTATTACCGAAGAATTTTCGATTTTTATTTGTTTGCAATCAAGTGCATTTCATAAAATTAGTCTTTACATGACTCATTCGACCTTTTAATGCGGCTTCGTAATTGAGCGTGAACGTCTGCACTATCTCCACGAATTTAATTTTTATTAATTTTTGTTACAGTTAATTTTTAACTGTAATGCGGAAACTTCCAACAACCTTTTCGAATAAACACATAATTCTACATCATCCCATGCTGCAATTTCATTGAATTCTTCGCAATCATCAATCCATGATTCAATTCTTTTTTTACCATCACCACAAAATGTTTCAACTGCATTTTCAAAATCGCAAAATTTTATCACACCATATCGATATTCAGCGACACATTTCGTTTTACGTCTGATTCTTTTGCTATTGTGGTTACTTTCAGATGACGTTTCATTTGCTGATGTTTCATTTTCAGTCGTTTCATCTTGTTTGCCTGATGAATTATTATTTATATTTTTCATATTAATTGCATTGTTTTTACTACCACTAGCAAAACTTGATTGTGTATCTACAAATATATTCTCATTTATATGAATTTTTTTCTTACCGTCGTTTAAAATTTTCTTATTAGAATCACCATTTAAATCATCCTCATCATCGTCGTCGTCGTCGTTATTTGAATTGGCGGTGCTATTTTAATTTTTCGTCATATATTTTATTAGTCTCGTCTTCAATGCATTTTCATCTCCTCTCGTTGATTTTTTCAAAGATCTTAACCGTTCTTTTGTTTGGTCCACCGTTAAATTTTCAATGTCTTCTTTTTGGTTGTTGCCAGGCATTTTAAAATGACTTTTTTTTTTAATTCAAAACACTACTGTATTTTTAACTGTTTTTTTAAATTAAATTAAATTTTCACTATTGTTTCAGATTGATTGTTACCATCCCGGTTGAGCCCCCATATGATAATTTAAATTAAACACTATATGTGATTTTTAGCTTATAGAAATTTATTTTAAATGTTTAAGATTTTATTTTTAAATTTGGGTAACAATTTAATTTAATCTGAGCGAAAGTAAATTTTCTATATTTTAATATTTCATTGCAATTTAAATTCTAAATTAGTTCAGTACAAATTTTACTTTAAAATAAATGATTTTATTTACACGAACACAATTAGTATTTTTATAGTTTATAACAATTATAATTTTAATGACTCTTTATAATCAAGAAAAAGCACAATTTATTTTAGTTTTTATTTATTTAATTTTAATTTCAACACGCGGCTACTGATTTTGATATGATGCGTCGTCTTCGTCGTCTTTTTGCAGAATGCCTCTCTCATAAACTTATCGATGTGATTTTTGTGGATTGTTGTTTGACGTTTATTAAATTGTTGCTTTCTCTTGATGCTTTCTCAATTTTAATTCTACTTCCACATATATATATATATCAGTGACGAAGCTAATGGTTTTATATCGGGTGTTCAGTTCAATAAATACAAAAAAGTAGGAACAGTGGGGTGTAGATAATAGGGAACCACTTAATCTGTTGGCTCTAAATTTTATAAGCACAAACTAGATTACAAAACTAATGTTAGTAAAAAAAATCAAAATAGATAATAATTTACTATATGTTCTAAGTAGTGTATTTATATATGTTCTGGGACAAAGGAAATGAGCAAAATATTCAAAATAAATTCCATACTACATACAAAATAATGAGCATTTTAAGAATTTTTGCACATTAATTATTAAGTAATTTTCACCTTAATGAAATTCGACACCGCTTTAATTTAATTAAAAATATTTATGCTCAATTATAATTACAATTTTTTGTACTTCCGGTCAAGAATAATATTGTAATATGATCTTAATTGATTCACTTTCTCAAAAGTTTTGCGAATTTTAAGGGTCAATGAATTGATCGTGCATTAATATTGTTTTTTCTCACGTTTAAAATTTAGCATAACCAGCTAATTAATTTTTTATCTGATTTAATGCAATAGAAATAATTATTTTTTAAATCAATATTTGCATAATTAAAAATTCTGTCAATTACGCAATTTCTATTAATTTTATTAAAAATTATTATTACCGGATAAATAATATCATATTTCAAATGCTATCATTGCAGGAAAAATAATCATGTTTGAACATGTCGTTTGCAAAAAATCCTATTAAAGGAAAAAGCATATCATATTACAAATAAATTTAATTATAAAAATATTATTTTTCCCAATTTAATATGTCAATTCAGTAATTAATAATTCATTATTAATAAATTAATTTTGGATTTTCCCACGGTTGATTTGTATAAAATGGGGATCAATAGCTAAAATAAATTAGTTGTATTCCCAACTTTCAAACTACAATATAATTTTTTCAAGTTGATATTTTAATTTACTAGTTTTAATAAAATGAAAGGTTTTATTTGCGAATTTTGTTCCATGAGTTTTTCTAGAAAGTTTAATTTAAAACGGCACATTGCAGCCATCCATCGCGGCCGGCAAAATAGTGCATCAATTTCCGACATCGTTAAAGAACAAAGAGCTTTACAATGTGAAATTTCCGGTAAAAGACGTTGCGAGAAATGTAATGTTGAAGTTGATGTCAAAAAATGGATTCAGCATATTCGAAAAAATGAGCATAAGGCAGCTGTTGGTGAAACGGTTGGAAAAAATTTGAAGATGTTAAAAAATGTATTCGGCGGTTTTATAAGAAGCTATGCATTGCAAAATGAAAATGAAGCTATATTAGATATACAAAAATTTCTCATCGATATCAAGAATGATATAACATCACTAATTTTCGACATACTTAACGAACATGAATCAATAAAATTTAATTTGGAACTCTTTGGCGAATATTTGAAAATTACCAAAGGCAACTATGAATCTGCAGAAAACTGGGCAATAGAAATGAAATCATTCATTGCGAAAACGCGAATTCTAAGGGCAGAATATGAATTTGATTAGATTTATAAAGAAATGGTCCAAGAGATTGTCACCAAATCGGAAGAGTTTTAAAAACGTGATTCCGGATGGACATTAATAAGAATTTCTCACTTAGAAGTAAATACAAATAAATATAACCCTATAAAAGGTTCAAGTTTTATTGATCTGCCTGACTCTGGATAAAGTATGGATAAAAAGTTTATCAAGACTTTTGCGAAGTCAATTAACTAATTTTACTACAACGCTTTTTTCTGTAACGCTTGTCTCCACCATTTTAATAATGAACGTGCTTATACAATTCATAAGGAAGAATGCGGAAAAGTGATATCAAAATTACCTAAATCGGAAGATGCATTTATCGAGTTTAAAAATTATGAAAGAGCCCAAATTGCACCTTTAGCATATTATGCAGATTTCGAATCAGTGCTAGAACCAATATCTACTTGCGTCCAGAATCCTGAGAATTCGTCAACTGTAAATATCAATTTGCACAAGCCATGTGCATATGGATTTTATCGGAAAAGTTCTTTTGATGAGAATGAAAATAAATTTATTTCATATACAGGTAAAGATATATATACATTGCTCAAAAAGTTTTATATCGAAATACTAATTTATATTTTTTTTGTTTAGGTGCAGATTGTGCAGACAAATTTATATCGGATTTAATAGAAGACACTAAAGCAATTTATCAAAAGTTTTATCAAAACCCGAAGAAAATGAACCCTCTAACAACTTAAGAAGAAAATAATTTTTCAACGAATAATATTTGCCATATATGTAAGCATATAATTTTCAGTTCTAGAGATTGTCATTTTTTGGGAAAATTTAGAGGTCCTGCACATAACTCATGTAATTTATCATATGGGGTACAAAACTTCTTTCCGGTTTTCTTTCATAATCTATCAGGATATGACTCTCATTTGTTCATCGTGGCTCTTAGCAAGCAAACTTCTAGAATAGATATTATCCCACAAACTAAAGAATGGTATATATCATTTTCGGTAAGAATTCACTTGGATAGCAATCATAGCTATGTTATAAGATTTTGAGATTCAACGCGTGTTATGCCTGAAAGTCTAGATACTCTGTCAAAAGATTTATCTGACTCGGACTTTATAACAACAAAATCGGTTATAAAGGATGCGGAAAAAAATAATTTGTTATCCAAAAAAATACCATTCCCGAACGAGTACCTTACTTCTTTTGAAGTGTTAAATGAAGAAAAAGTGCCGCCTATTAATGCGTTTAATAACAAATTAAATGGTAAATCATGTACTTCTGAAGAATATGCAATAGCTCAATGCGTTTGGGAAAAATTCGATTGAAGAAATATCAGAGAATATATGATGACATATCTTAAAAGCGATGTGCTACTCTTAACCGATATTTTTGAATGTTTCAGACGTACCTGCCTAGAAAATTATGAGTTAGATCCGTGTCATTATTACACAGCTCCAGGTCTTTCGTGGGACGCTATGTTAAAATTAACCGGAATGAAATTAGATCTTCTTACCGACTTTAATATGCTAAACTTTTTTAAAAAAGGATACGCGGGGGTTTAACTCAATGCTCTCTTAGACATTCTAGAGCTAATAATCAGCATATGGGAGAATGGGAACGTAGCAAAAAAAGTAAATATATGATATATCTAGATGCTAATAATTTGTATGGGTGGGCTATGTCTCAACCTTTACCTTATGGAGGATTTTCTTGGATAGAAAATGCTAATGAAGTTTTGCTTACAAAAATAAATAGCCTCCCACATGAATCTGATGAAGGATATATTTTAGAAGTGGATCTCGAATATCCTGAAAATCTTCACGATTACCATAATGATTTGCCTTTCGCTCCAAAAAATCATTGCATTAAAAATAAAACTCCTAAATTAATCGGTGATTAATTATAAAAAAAAATATAAAAAAAAATACATTATCGATTATAGAGTTCTTCAACAATGTATAAAAAACGGTTTAAAATTAATATATATTCATAGAGCTTTAAAGTACAATCAATCACGCTGGTTGGAAAAATATATAGCCATAAATATCGCATTTAGAACTGCTTCAAAAACTGTTTTCAAGAAAAAAAATTTCAAACGTATGAATAAAGCAATTTATGGTAAAACTATGGAGATTCTTGAGAAACGAGTAGATGTAAAAATCGCAACTGATTGGGAGAATGGAAATGGTAGGAGCATTAAGCGCGTTCTTTAATAGCTTAATCGAATTTTCATAGCGTTGCAATTTTCTCTGAAAATATGGCTGCTATCCAATTAAAAAACGCGAATCATTTACAATAAACCTCTATATATTGGCTTCACCATTCTAGAGTTGTCGAAACTTAAAATGTATGATTTTCATTATTCTTACATGAAACCGAAATTCGGGAAAAATAAAAAAATTATAGGTCTCATGAAAAACGAAAACAATGGAGAAATAATGACAGAATTTATTGGGCTTAGAAGTAAGGAATATTTTATTGAAACAGACAATAACGATCAAACAAAAAAAGTTAAAGGTATAAAACGAAATGTTGTTGATAAATTAACTAAAAATAATTTTCTTGATTGTTTATATAAACAAAAAATCTTTTACGGGGATATGATGGTTGATCTAAACTTCATAACATATACACCGAAAATTTAAATAAAATAGCTTTGAGTTCTTCTGATGATAAACGGTATATTAGTGAAGACGGTATTAGTACCTATGCATGAGGACACTATCGAATTGACTTGGAAAAATTTTCTGCTAATGACTTTGAAATATTGTAATCCGATTATTTTTAAATTAAATATAAGAAATTTATGTAAAAAATCAAAATTAAAAATAAGAAAATAAAAATAAATAGTGTAAACTTAATTTAAGAAATTTATGTGAAAAAATATAAATAAAACATTTCTATATTGTTATTTTAAAATATGTTTTTTATTTATCCATGAATTATAGTTATCATCAAAACCTAACCATTTAACAAGAACTTAATTTTTCTTACGTTTAAGAATTTTTTCTATTAAATATGCATCGCTGTGTTTGACATTCTGCAATTCTGATTCATAAAATCCTCCAGATATAATTTCATCATTGAAATCTTTTAATAAATATGTTACTGGATAAGTATTTCTTATTTTATAAATTTTAAAAAATTCTGTTGACTAGTTCGGCTCATAGCCTTTACTAAATATTCCTTTATACTTTGTAATTCTAACAAAATCGTTTATATTAAATTTTCCATTAGAAAATACTTTAGGATAATTATAAATTGTTTTTAATAAATGTTTTTCGTTTTTTAAAGTCACGTTTACAGGTTTTTCTTTTGTCGTTCTATGTTTCGTATTATTATATTTTTCAACTAACTCATCTAAAAATATCGTCCATTTGTAGTTTCCATTAAAGCTAAACATTTTCCACATTTTATTTTTTTAGCGTTCGATTAAATCTTTCGCATATTGAAGCTTTCAAATCGGTGAAAGTATGGTAGTGGTTAATTTTATTTTTATTCATAAGCTCTTTAAATTTGGAATTGAAAAATTCTTTGCCTTGGTCGGAGTGTATGTTTTTCGGAATTCTTTTTGATTTATCAAAAATTGTTTTCATGGCTTCGGTAACATCAGTTTCATTTTTCGATTTCACAGGCATAGCAAAGGCATATTTGGAAAAAATATCAATCACTGTGAGCAAATACTTGTAATTATTATTGAATTTAGCATACGGTATCATTTCTACCAAGTCGATTTGCCATGTGTCATCTAGGCCTTTTTGAATTACTCTTCTGCGTACAAATTTTTTTCTTACTTGTTTATGCAATTCATTTACTATATCTAATTTACTCATCTTTCAGCAATATAAAGAGCTACTAAAGTTGTTTGATTAATGAAAATATGTTATATGCTAAAATATAATCTTATATTTTTCGATATCCGTCTTTAATTTTTTTTCATAACTGTCGGAATTTCATAACAAAGACGCATATAGTCAGCCATTTCTATTTCATCATATTGCTTAAACGGCACGTCTTTTAATTCTAGTTTCACCTTGCCGAGTTTTACACAATTTGGTATACAAACATTATAGTAGTATTCGCGGATCGCATTTCTTGTTAAAGAGCTGCATAAAAATTGGGAAATAAATGGTGAAATTATACATAAATCAGTCCATTCTTTATTGCATAACTCTATCTTTTCTAATTTGCTTTCTTTATGCTGAATACTTAAACAACTTTATCAGGGTCAGTTCTCCATTTAAATTCATAATTAAAATTGTTTTCATCGACTATATCTAGACGCTCCTTATTTTCCGCTGTTCCATCTAATTTAAGACTCACTATATTTTTATGCATATTTAACTTGCTCCAACTAGAATAGTTAAATCCTACATGATGTGAACCATCATGAATCCAAAGAAACGGCTCAAAATTGTATAATGGCGAATATCCCAGTCTCAGTTTTATGTTATTAATATTATATGAAATATCCATAAGTAAATTCAAACTCTTATAATATGACTTTCGCTTATCCATTTTTTTTAGCTGTTTTAATTAATTTTGATTTTGATAATACCATTTTAAATTAATTTTTTAAATCATTCCAGTTTAAGACTCTACAAAAAACTAAACTTTATTTAACGCAGCGTCTTTTTTTGTAGAATCGCTAAAACTTTGATTGTAAATAAAAATATGAAAGTATTTGTTATAATAAAAACTACATCATTCTTTAAAATAGTCAACTTATGCGGCATTACTTTTAGTGAATTAAGCGGCGCTACTTTTGACTTTGAATGCGATTACTTTTAAACGTCTAAAAATAATGGCATTACTTTTAGCGAACTACTTTTGACTTTGAATGCGATTACTTTTAAACGTCTAAAAATAATGGCATTACTTTTAGTGAGCTACTTTTGACTTTAAATGCGATTACTTTTAAACGTCTGCTTTCGACTTTGTATGCGATTATTTTTAAACGTCTGCTTTTGACTTTGTATGCGATTACTTTTAAACGTCTGCTTTTGACATTGTATGCGATTACTTTTAAACGTCGGTTTTTGACTTTGAATGCGATTATTTTTAAACGTGTGCTTTTGACTTTGTATGCGATTATTTTTAAACGTCTGTAACACCGCACAGTTCGGTTGACAAATTGCAACAGAACCGGAGGACACCACTTGGCTTTGGCATGTTAAATTTAAAATTTAAATTTTATTTTGTGGGGTGGCAATGGTACCCGTGCACCATTACACTCTTCGACCAACACAATAACATTATAATATTGTTCAATTTATACCACTTTATAGTATAACTAATGTTTTTTAAAATACTTTTTTACTTTTAATTAATAATAGCACAAAAAACCCAAAAAAACTAACATAAAATAATTTCAAAATAACAAATTTTCAAAAACGAATTGAAAGCTCTCATCAAAAATATTTGACAACCAATTTGCAAATATTTGACAACAAATTTGAAAATATTTGACAATAAAAGAGCTTAAAAAATTCGGAAACAGCTTGTGGGTGCAAATATATCATAAACCATATCCTGTATATTATTTTATCTGAGCAGCCATTGTTTAAAAGCTCTTTTTATTTAAGAAAATCTTTTTTTATATATATTTAATATACCAAATGATAGATTTGAATAAATTGTAAATATTTTTGAGATTAGTTTTGAAAATAAAATAATAATCCTCGGCTAACATATTTACAGAGAAAACCATTTAATTTTATTTTTTGTGTCCTTAGGAAATCTAAAAAATATATTTTTTAATAATTCAGTCAGAAATACTAACCGCGCCTCATATCAAAATTATCCTGACTACGATTTTTTAAAAAGCTTTAATAATCTCAGTTTTTCTTACAAGTAAAAAAAGCACTCATCAGCTCTTATAATAAATTTTTTTGACAGCAAATGTGCGGTTTTCTGACAACTAATCTCAGTTTTTCTGACAAGTAAAAGCTCTAAAAAACGGCGACCGAGTTCGTAGGGGCAAAATAGCATTATAGCGTCTCCTGTTTATTTACTCTAAGGTTCATATGCTTTAAATTTTTCTTTTAATTCTTTAAAATTTGTCGTACCATACAAAATAATTTTATCTGATCAATAATTCCGTCTACAATATATTTTATTACCGAAGAATTTTCGATTTTTATTTGTTTGCAATCAAGTGCATTTCATAAAATTAGTCTTTACATGACTCATTCGACCTTTTAATGCGGCTTCGTAATTGAGCGTGAACGTCTGCACTATCTCCACGAATTTAATTTTTATTAATTTTTGTTACAGTTAATTTTTAACTGTAATGCGGAACCTTCCAACAACCTTTTCGAATAAACACATAATTCTACATCATCCCATGCTGCAATTTCATTGAATTCTTCGCAATCATCAATCCATGATTCAATTCTTTTTTTACCATCACCACAAAATGTTTCAACTGCATTTTCAAAATCGCAAAATTTTATCACACCATATCGATATTCAGCGACACATTTCGTTTTACGTCTGATTCTTTTGCTATTGTGGTTACTTTCAGATGCCGTTTCATTTGCTGATGTTTCATTTTCAGTCGTTTCATCTTGTTTGCCTGATGAATTATTATTTATATTTTTCATATTAATTGCATTGTTTTTACTACCACTAGCAAAACTTGATTGTGTATCTACAAATATATTCTCATTTATATGAATTTTTTTCTTACCGTCGTTTAAAATTTTCTTATTAGAATCACCATTTAAATCATCCTCATCATCGTCGTCGTCGTCGTTATTTGAATTGGCGGTGCTATTTTAATTTTTCGTCATATATTTTATTAGTCTCGTCTTCAATGCATTTTCATCTCCTCTCGTTGATTTTTTCAAAGATCTTAACCGTTCTTTTGTTTGGTCCACCGTTAAATTTTCAATGTCTTCTTTTTGGTTGTTGCCAGGCATTTTAAAATGACTTTTTTTTTTAATTCAAAACACTACTGTATTTTTAACTGTTTTTTTAAATTAAATTAAATTTTCACTATTGTTTCAGATTGATTGTTACCATCCCGGTTGAGCCCCCATATGATAATTTAAATTAAACACTATATGTGATTTTTAGCTTATAGAAATTTATTTTAAATGTTTAAGATTTTATTTTTAAATTTGGGTAACAATTTAATTTAATCTGAGCGAAAGTAAATTTTCTATATTTTAATATTTCATTGCAATTTAAATTCTAAATTAGTTCAGTACAAATTTTACTTTAAAATAAATGATTTTATTTACACGAACATAATTAGTATTTTTATAGTTTATAACAATTATAATTTTAATGACTCTTTATAATCAAGAAAAAGCACAATTTATTTTAGTTTTTATTTATTTAATTTTAATTTCAACACGCGGCTACTGATTTTGATATGATGCGTCGTCTTCGTCGTCTTTTTGCAGAATGCCTCTCTCATAAACTTATCGATGTGATTTTTGTGGATTGTTGTTTGACGTTTATTAAATTGTTGCTTTCTCTTGTTGATGCTTTCTCAATTTTAATTCTACTTCCACATATATATATATAGCAGTGACGAAGCTAATGGTTTTATATCGGGTGTTCAGTTCAATAAATACAAAAAAGTAGGAACAGTGGGGTGTAGATAATAGGGAACCACTTAATCTGTTGGCTCTAAATTTTATAAGCACAAACTAGATTACAAAACTAATGTTAGTAAAAAAAATCAAAATAGATAATAATTTACTATATGTTCTAAGTAGTGTATTTATATATGTTCTGGGACAAAGGAAATGAGCAAAATATTCAAAATAAATTCCATATTACATACAAAATAATGAGCATTTTAAGAATTTTTGCACATTAATTATTAAGTAATTTTCACCTTAATGAAATTCGACACCGCTTTAATTTAATTAAAAATATTTATGCTCAATTATAATTACAATTTTTTTGTACTTCCGGTCAAGAATAATATTGTAATATGATCTTAATTGATTCACTTTCTCAAAAGTTTTGCGAATTTTAAGGGTCAATGAATTGATCGTGCATTAATATTGTTTTTTCTCACGTTTAAAATTTAGCATAACCAGCTAATTAATTTTTTATCTGATTTAATGCAATAGAAATAATTATTTTTTAAATCAATATTTGCATAATTAAAAATTCTGTCAATTACGCAATTTCTATTAATTTTATTAAAAATTATTATTACCGGATAAATAATATCATATTTCAAATGCTATCATTGCAGGAAAAATAATCATGTTTGAACATGTCGTTTGCAAAAAATCCTATTAAAGGAAAAAGCATATCATATTACAAATAAATTTAATTATAAAAATATTATTTTTCCCAATTTAATATGTCAATTCAGTAATTAATAATTCATTATTAATAAATTAATTTTGGATTTTCCCACGGTTGATTTGTATAAAATGGGGATCAATAGCTAAAATAAATTAGTTGTATTCCCAACTTTCAAACTACAATATAATTTTTTCAAGTTGATATTTTAATTTACTAGTTTTAATAAAATGAAAGGTTTTATTTGCGAATTTTGTTCCATGAGTTTTTCTAGAAAGTTTAATTTAAAACGGCACATTGCAGCCATCCATCGCGGCCGGCAAAATAGTGCATCAATTTCCGACATCGTTAAAGAACAAAGAGCTTTACAATGTGAAATTTCCGGTAAAAGACGTTGCGAGAAATGTAATGTTGAAGTTGATGTCAAAAAATGGATTCAGCATATTCGAAAAAATGAGCATAAGGCAGCTGTTGGTGAAACGGTTGGAAAAAATTTGAAGATGTTAAAAAATGTATTCGGCGGTTTTATAAGAAGCTATGCATTGCAAAATGAAAATGAAGCTATATTAGATATACAAAAATTTCTCATCGATATCAAGAATGATATAACATCACTAATTTTCGACATACTTAACGAACATGAATCAATAAAATTTAATTTGGAACTCTTTGGCGAATATTTGAAAATTACCAAAGGCAACTATGAATCTGCAGAAAACTGGGCAATAGAAATGAAATCATTCATTGCGAAAACGCGAATTCTAAGGGCAGAATATGAATTTGATTAGATTTATAAAGAAATGGTCCAAGAGATTGTCACCAAATCGGAAGAGTTTTAAAAACGTGATTCCGGATGGACATTAATAAGAATTTCTCACTTAGAAGTAAATACAAATAAATATAAACCTATAAAAGGTTCAAGTTTTATTGATCTGCCTGACTCTGGATAAAGTATGGATAAAAAGTTTATCAAGACTTTTGCGAAGTCAATTAACTAATTTTACTACAACGCTTTTTTTCTGTAACGCTTGTCTCCACCATTTTAATAATGAACGTGCTTATACACTTCATAAGGAAGAATGCGGAAAAGTGATATCAAAATTACCTAAATCGGAAGATGCATTTATCGAGTTTAAAAATTATGAAAGAGCTCAAATTGCACCTTTCGCATATTATGCAGATTTCGAATCAGTGCTAGAACCAATATCTACTTGCGTCCAGAATCCTGAGAATTCGTCAACTGTAAATATCAATTTGCACAAGCCATGTGCATATGGATTTTATCGGAAAAGTTCTTTTGATGAGAATGAAAATAAATTTATTTCATATACAGGTAAAGATATATATACATTGCTCAAAAAGTTTTATATCGAAATACTAATTTATATTTTTTTTGTTTAGGTGCAGATTGTGCAGACAAATTTATATCGGATTTAATAGAAGACACTAAAGCGATTTATCAAAAGTTTTATCAAAACCCGAAGAAAATGAACCCTCTAACAACTTAAGAAGAAAATAATTTTTCAACGAATAATATTTGCCATATATGTAAGCATATAATTTTCAGTTCTAGAGATTGTCATTTTTTGGGAAAATTTAGAGGTCCTGCACATAACTCATGTAATTTATCATATGGGGTACAAAACTTCTTTCCGGTTTTCTTTCATAATCTATCAGGATATGACTCTCATTTGTTCATCGTGGCTCTTAGCAAGCAAACTTCTAGAATAGATATTATCCCACAAACTAAAGAATGGTATATATCATTTTCGGTAAGAATTCACTTGGATAGCAATCATAGCTATGTTATAAGATTTTGAGATTCAACGCGTGTTATGCCTGAAAGTCTAGATACTCTGTCAAAAGATTTATCTGACTCGGACTTTATAACAACAAAATCGGTTATAAAGGATGCGGAAAAAAATAATTTGTTATCCAAAAAAATACCATTCCCGAACGAGTACCTTACTTCTTTTGAAGTGTTAAATGAAGAAAAAGTGCCGCCTATTAATGCGTTTAATAACAAATTAAATGGTAAATCATGTACTTCTGAAGAATATGCAATAGCTCAATGCGTTTGGGAAAAATTCGATTGAAGAAATATCAGAGAATATATGATGACATATCTTAAAAGCGATGTGCTACTCTTAACCGATATTTTTGAATGTTTCAGACGTACCTGCCTAGAAAATTATGAGTTAGATCCGTGTCATTATTACACAGCTCCAGGTCTTTCGTGGGACGCTATGTTAAAATTAACCGGAATGAAATTAGATCTTCTTACCGACTTTAATATGCTAAACTTTTTTAAAAAAGGATACGCGGGGGTTTAACTCAATGCTCTCTTAGACATTCTAGAGCTAATAATCAGCATATGGGAGAATGGGAACGTAGCAAAAAAAGTAAATATATGATATATCTAGATGCTAATAATTTGTATGGGTGGGCTATGTCTCAACCTTTACCTTATGGAGGATTTTCTTGGATAGAAAATGCTAATGAAGTTTTGCTTACAAAAATAAATAGCCTCCCACATGAATCTGATGAAGGATATATTTTAGAAGTGGATCTCGAATATCCTGAAAATCTTCACGATTACCATAATGATTTGCCTTTCGCTCCAAAAAATCATTGCATTAAAAATAAAACTCCTAAATTAATCGGTGATTAATTATAAAAAAAAATATAAAAAAAAAATACATTATCGATTATAGAGTTCTTCAACAATGTATAAAAAACGGTTTAAAATTAATATATATTCATAGAGCTTTAAAGTACAATCAATCACGCTGGTTGGAAAAATATATAGCCATAAATATCGCATTTAGAACTGCTTCAAAAACTGTTTTCAAGAAAAATGTTTTCAAACGTATGAATAAAGCAATTTATGGTAAAACTATGGAGATTCTTGAGAAACGAGTAGATGTAAAAATCGCAACTGATTGGGAGAATGGAAATGGTAGGAGCATTAAGCGCGTTCTTTAATAGCTTAATCGAATTTTCATAGCGTTGCAATTTTCTCTGAAAATATGGCTGCTATCCAATTAAAAAACGCGAATCATTTACAATAAACCTCTATATATTGGCTTCACCATTCTAGAGTTGTCGAAACTTAAAATGTATGATTTTCATTATTCTTACATGAAACCGAAATTCGGGGAAAATAAAAAAAATATAGGTCTCATGAAAAACGAAAACAATGGAGAAATAATGACAGAATTTATTGGGCTTAGAAGTAAGGAATATTTTATTGAAACAGACAATAACGATCAAACAAAAAAAGTTAAAGGTATAAAACGAAATGTTGTTGATAAATTAACTAAAAATATTTTTTTTCTTGATTGTTTATATAAACAAAAAATCTTTTACGGGGATATGATGGTTGATCTAAACTTCATAACATATACACCGAAAATTTAAATAAAATAGCTTTGAGTTCTTCTGATGATAAACGGTATATTAGTGAAGACGGTATTAGTACCTATGCATGAGGACACTATCGAATTGACTTGGAAAAATTTTCTGCTAATGACTTTGAAATATTGTAATCCGATTATTTTTAAATTAAATATAAGAAATTTATGTAAAAAATCAAAATTAAAAATAAGAAAATAAAAATAAATAGTGTAAACTTAATTTAAGAAATTTATGTGAAAAAATATAAATAAAACATTTCTATATTGTTATTTTAAAATATGTTTTTTATTTATCCATGAATTATAGTTATCATCAAAACCTAACCATTTAACAAGAACTTAATTTTTCTTACGTTTAAGAATTTTTTCTATTAAATATGCATCGCTGTGTTTGACATTCTGCAATTCTGATTCATAAAATCCTCCAGATATAATTTCATCATTGAAATCTTTTAATAAATATGTTACTGGATAAGTATTTCTTATTTTATAAATTTTAAAAATTTCTGTTGACTAGTTCGGCTCATAGCCTTTACTAAATATTCCTTTATACTTTGTAATTCTAACAAAATCGTTTATATTAAATTTTCCATTAGAAAATACTTTAGGATAATTATAAATTGTTTTTAATAAATGTTTTTCGTTTTTTAAAGTCACATTTACAGGTTTTTCTTTTATCGTGCTATGTCTCGTATTATTATATTTTTCAACTAACTCATCTAAAAATATCGTCCATTTGTAGTTTCCATTAAAGCTAAACATTTTCCACATTTTATTTTTTTAGCGTTCGATTAAATCTTTCGCATATTGAAGCTTTCAAATCGGTGAAAGTATGGTAGTGGTTAATTTTATTTTTATTCATAAGCTCTTTAAATTTGGAATTGAAAAATTCTTTGCCTTGGTCGGAAAAATAACCACTGTTTTTCGGAATTCTTTTTGATTTATCAAAAATTGTTTTCATGGCTTCGGTAACATCAGTTTCATTTTTCGATTTCACAGGCATAGCAAAGGCATATTTGGAAAAAATATCAATCACTGTGAGCAAATACTTGTAATTATTATTGAATTTAGCATACGGTATCATTTCTACCAAGTCGATTTGCCATGTGTCATCTAGGCCTTTTTGAATTACTCTTCTGCGTACAAATTTTTTTCTTACTTGTTTATGCAATTCATTTACTATATCTAATTTACTCATCTTTCAGCAATATAAAGAGCTACTAAAGTTGTTTGATTAATGAAAATATGTTATATGCTAAAATATAATCTTATATTTTTCGATATCCGTCTTTAATTTTTTTTCATAACTGTCGGAATTTCATAACAAAGACGCATATAGTCAGCCATTTCTATTTCATCATATTGCTTAAACGGCACGTCTTTTAATTCTAGTTTCACCTTGCCGAGTTTTACACAATTTGGTATACAAACATTATAGTAGTATTCGCGGATCGCATTTCTTGTTAAAGAGCTGCATAAAAATTGGGAAATAAATGGTGAAATTATACATAAATCAGTCCATTCTTTATTGCATAACTTGTAACGAAGAAAAGTGGTCTCATGAATTTCCTCATGAGATGATGCTCGAACTGTTGGAATAAAAATGACCAGGCCACGGTCCCTTTTCCACGCCATAAAATTCTGTCAGGGAGGAAAAATTTTCAAACAACAAACAGATTTAGGATATTGCTCACGTCCTCCTTCTCAGCCAGGCCTAGTTACGCGGTTGGGCGTGGGCTGAGCAATATCCAGGGCCAAATTTTTCCGTTCAAGAATAATACTTACATTGGGTAAACATCACCTAGAAAAGGAAAGGATGGGGAAAAGGAATGGTGAGGGTTAAATATCCAGGACGTTCAATCACATGATTTTCCGGCTGTACTATTCCATAATTAATAAACCATTAAATAAAAAGAAAATGATTTTGGTTGGCAAAACAATTATTATAATTTATTTATTATTTTAAACATAAGAAAAAAAAAGAAAATATACTACTCTACTTATAATCATTAATAAAAAAAATCAATACAAAAAAAAATATTTTAAACTACTCTACTTTTTATAATTATGGAATTTAGATAACAAAAAAAAATATTTAATTATAATTAATTACCTGGGATTTATAATTTATTCAACTCCTGAAGCTTCAGCGGCCGAAGATTTACCCACTATTTTATTAATTTATTATTATATATATCTTAAATTTCCAAATTTACTTTAAATAAAAAAAAAATCTTTAAATTTTAAACTACTTTACCAAAAAAAAAAACTAATTTTACACTATAAAAAAAAATTTAAATTTAAAAACAATCTACTTTACTTTACAAAAAAAAAAAAAAATCTAATTCTATCACCAACCAAAAAAAATATAATGTTGTGGTAGGTTGTCCTTGGACGACCTTCCCGATGTTGTTTCACACTGGATCAGCGACTCATTGTTGATTTTAATAAATATGTGCCTTGCACATATTAAATTCAATATTAATGTCTTGCACAAAAACGAAATATTTTATGTTGTATATTATCATTATTACTTATAATAATATAACTATAATATTATTATTTTTTTTTTTTTATATATATATGATGTATTTGTTATAAACTATTTGTATATTTATGTATATTAGTGTTTTAATTTTATCTTCGGCTTTTAATGTTTAAATTTCTTGTTTATATTTTAATAATTTTAAAATTAATTATTTTAATTAATTTGACACCACTAATAAGTCTTATAAATTTTTTTTTAATGTAAGTCTATTTACACCTTTATATTTTTTTATTTATAACTAATTTAAATTAAACTTTAGAATAAACGATACACATTACGGCTAATTACAAGCTAGTATCTTAAATTTAATTTAAAAACTAGCTACATTCTAATATTAAAATAAAACTAATTTTTGGAATACCTCCGGTATTCTCTACTACTAATTACATACTCCTCTCGGTCGTCCACTACACCTAGCAACATAGATCGATATCGATCACCCCACATCAATCCCTTTGTTGTCTCCGAAATTCAACCCGAAGCAATCACCCCATCCGAAAGATTCAATAAAATTATCTTTTCTTCCAATCAGAATAATTTTCATCCGAAGGGCTGATTAACTTCGGATTCAATTTTGGTTACAAAAGGGGAAATTGATCTAAAGTAATCGATACCGAATCTATATTTACTAGATGTAGTGCCGCGACATCTATATATAAATAGTTTGATCACTCTACGTGACGGCGCCTATATACTAATTCCCTATTTAACCGCTAGGGTATTTTGTACTAAACAATGCTACAATTTTATAACTAACAAAAAAAAACAATAATTCTGTCAACCAATGTCAAGTGCATGTGCAGCCATCATGGATTCATTCAATACAGAAAAAGGTAAACAAATAACATTTATATTTAATTCTATTAATTTTCTACATTTCTAATTAGACTTTTTTTTTTTTTCCTATTTCTTTTCAGATAATTTCCGATGTTACAAAACAGTTTTTCTAGCAGCGAGTCTTGAGCCAAAGGAAAACTGACAAAAAGGAAATTAGCTAAAATCTATATATTTACTACTTTGGTTTAAAATTTATTTCTTTTCCAGATTTTTCGCTGCACTTGTAAAGTATGTCGTAACAAGATCGACCCACGACCCTAATCTCTACATTATATAAATTTAAGAACTACCTATTTTTATTTTATTATATATAATACCATTGTACTATCAAAAATTAGTATGACGACGAGACAAAATTCGCTCAGGTAAATATAACATATTTTTCATATCTTAGATTATATTATAATTAAATACAGACACTCAGGACACGAAAACAATATATATACATAATTAAAAATACCTAAATATTTAACCATTATTTTCTAATTGTAAATGATCATTTACAATTCAGCTTCTAATCTTAATAAAAAAATTGTATTTGTAAATTTAATTCTAAAATTATTATAGTTACTATAATAATCAATTAACTTACAAATAATATTTAAATCTAACGTATTATAATAATTCTTATACTGAAATATATAATACTAATCTGGTGTATTTTTATCTATGGTTTTTGATTAACAAAAATCAAAGAAAATTTACCAGAAGATAATCTAATTTATTAAGATAAATAACCATAATAACTAATAAATAATTATTTTAAATGTTCTTGAAACTTTCTAATCACAAAATACAAAATACAAAAAAAAAATAACAAAGAAGATATTACCTAATAACCTATACTAATACTATACTACTACACATTATTACAGATATATTACATAACTATTTTACACTAATAATTTACGAATTTTAAATAATATGTACTTAAACCTTAAACATAAATCAATATGTAATATGATACTTATTTTTAAAGTCAACTTATAGATCATTTTAAATATATTTTATTCTATATAATTATAATATACCACAAATATAAATATATAAAATCATTTACTTTAAATAATTTTAATTTTACTATTTTCATTTTCAGATTTTAAACGACGATTACTGAAGATACAAAAAAAAAACAATATTCAACAACAGAAACATCAGAATTTTCATCACAAAAAATAAATAAATAATCAATATTTCTGATCAACAATGAATTCGCCGATCCTGCAAATTATAATTTTATATGGAAACAACATAACATATATTTATAATAATATTATATATATTATAATAATTTTTCAAAATTATATATATTTATTTAATTGTAAATTTAATATGCACAAATTATTTTATAGTTAATTTTTTTGCTTTTATAAATATATCGTGCACAATATATGTATTAACTTTAATTCATTTTCAGTATTTTATTTTAAAAAAAAAAAAAAATTATCTTATTTTCAGAATAATTAACTTTGTTCGAGTAAACCGTGATTGAACTTCCTATCAATTTAACTACACCATAAAGGAAATTTTAGGAAAAATAGGAAATGGTTTAGGAATAGGGTATAGGAAATTTCATTTATTTTTGGTTTATGGAATAAATAATTATACCGAAGGATTGAATACAGGACCACCAAATATTCATCTAGACTCCGAATAATTTATTTATTGATTCCGAATTTTAACTATTAATTTACTTTATACTGCATACAATAACTTTAACTTTACTTTACTTTATATATATAAATTTTATACCAGGATTTGTTAAGGACCACCTTAAAACAATCTAACCAGAGTAAAATTTATATATTTTCCCATGTTGATTAAATTTTAGACCACTAAAATTTATCTAAAACATAGACTTTATAACAAAAAAAATAAACCAAAAATAAAGGAAATCACATCATTCTTGAACAGAAAAAACCGAAATTTGGAGTAACAATTTTCTCAACAAATTACAGCTGTTCTGGCCCCACGTTGGGCGCCATTTTATGTAACGCAGAAAAGTGGTCTCATGAATTTCCTCATGAGATGATGCTCGAACTGTTGGAATAAAAATGACCAGGCCACGGTCCCTTTTCCACGCCATAAAATTCTGTCAGGGAGGAAAAATTTTCAAACAACAAACAGATTTAGGATATTGCTCACGTCCTCCTTCTCAGCCAGGCCTAGTTACGCGGTTGGGCGTGGGCTGAGCAATATCCAGGGCCAAATTTTTCCGTTCAAGAATAATACTTACATTGGGTAAACATCACCTAGAAAAGGAAAGGATGGGGAAAAAGAATGGTGAGGGTTAAATATCCAGGACGTTCAATCACATGATTTTCCGGCTGTACTATTCCATAATTAATAAACCATTAAATAAAAAGAAAATGATTTTGGTTGGCAAAACAATTATTATAATTTATTTATTATTTTAAACATAAGAAAAAAAAGAAAATATACTACTCTACTTATAATCATTAATAAAAAAAATCAATACAAAAAAAAATATTTTAAACTACTCTACTTTTTATAATTATGGAATTTAGATAACAAAAAAAAATATTTAATTATAATTAATTACCTGGGATTTATAATTTATTCAACTCCTGAAGCTTCAGCGGCCGAAGATTTACCCACTATTTTATTAATTTATTATTATATATATCTTAAATTTCCAAATTTACTTTAAATAAAAAAAAAATCTTTAAATTTTAAACTACTTTACCAAAAAAAAAAACTAATTTTACACTATAAAAAAAAATTTAAATTTAAAAACAATCTACTTTACTTTACAAAAAAAAAAAAAATCTAATTCTATCACCAACCAAAAAAAATATAATGTTGTGGTAGGTTGTCCTTGGACGACCTTCCCGATGTTGTTTCACACTGGATCAGCGACTCATTGTTGATTTTAATAAATATGTGCCTTGCACATATTAAATTCAATATTAATGTCTTGCACAAAAACGAAATATTTTATGTTGTATATTATCATTATTACTTATAATAATATAACTATAATATTATTATTTTTTTTTTTTTTTATATATATGATGTATTTGTTATAAACTATTTGTATATTTATGTATATTAGTGTTTTAATTTTATCTTCGGCTTTTAATGTTTAAATTTCTTGTTTATATTTTAATAATTTTAAAATTAATTATTTTAATTAATTTGACACCACTAATAAGTCTTATAAATTTTTTTTTAATGTAAGTCTATTTACACCTTTATATTTTTTTATTTATAACTAATTTAAATTAAACTTTAGAATAAACGATACACATTACGGCTAATTACAAGCTAGTATCTTAAATTTAATTTAAAAACTAGCTACATTCTAATATTAAAATAAAACTAATTTTTGGAATACCTCCGGTATTCTCTACTACTAATTACATACTCCTCTCGGTCGTCCACTACACCTAGCAACATAGATCGATATCGATCACCCCACATCAATCCCTTTGTTGTCTCCGAAATTCAACCCGAAGCAATCACCCCATCCGAAAGATTCAATAAAATTATCTTTTCTTCCAATCAGAATAATTTTCATCCGAAGGGCTGATTAACTTCGGATTCAATTTTGGTTACAAAAGGGGAAATTGATCTAAAGTAATCGATACCGAATCTATATTTACTAGATGTAGTGCCGCGACATCTATATATAAATAGTTTGATCACTCTACGTGACGGCGCCTATATACTAATTCCTTATTTAACCGCTAGGGTATTTTGTACTAAACAATGCTACAATTTTATAACTAACAAAAAAAAAACAATAATTCTGTCAACCAATGTCAAGTGCATGTGCAGCCATCATGGATTCATTCAATACAGAAAAAGGTAAACAAATAACATTTATATTTAATTCTATTAATTTTCTACATTTCTAATTAGACTTTTTTTTTTTTCCAATTTCTTTTCAGATAATTTCCGATGTTACAAACTCTATCTTTTCTAATTTGCTTTCTTTATGCTGAATACTTAAACAACTTTATCAGGGTCAGTTCTCCATTTAAATTCATAATTAAAATTGTTTTCATCGACTATATCTAGACGCTCCTTATTTTCCGCTGTTCCATCTAATTTAAGACTCACTATATTTTTATGCATATTTAACTTGCTCCAACTAGAATAGTTAAATCCTACATGATGTGAACCATCATGAATCCAAAGAAACGGTTCAAAATTGTATAATGGCGAATATCCCAGTCTCAGTTTTATGTTATTAATATTATATGAAATATCCATAAGTAAATTCAAACTCTTATAATATGACTTTCGCTTATCCATTTTTTTTAGCTGTTTTAATTAATTTTGATTTTGATAATACCATTTTAAATTAATTTTTTAAATCATTCCAGTTTAAGACTCTACAAAAAACTAAACTTTATTTAACGCAGCGTCTTTTTTTGTAGAATCGCTAAAACTTTGATTGTAAATAAAAATATGAAAGTATTTGTTATAATAAAAACTACATCATTCTTTAAAATAGTCAACTTATGCGGCATTACTTTTAGTGAATTAAGCGGCGCTACTTTTGACTTTGAATGCGATTACTTTTAAACGTCTAAAAATAATGGCATTACTTTTAGCGAACTACTTTTGACTTTGAATGCGATTACTTTTAAACGTCTAAAAATAATGGCATTACTTTTAGTGAGCTACTTTTGACTTTAAATGCGATTACTTTTAAACGTCTGCTTTCGACTTTGTATGCGATTATTTTTAAACGTCTGCTTTTGACTTTGTATGCGATTACTTTTAAACGTCTGCTTTTGACATTGTATGCGATTACTTTTAAACGTCGGTTTTTGACTTTGAATGCGATTATTTTTAAACGTGTGCTTTTGACTTTGTATGCGATTATTTTTAAACGTCTGTAACACCGCACAGTTCGGTTGACAAATTGCAACAGAACCGGAGGACACCACTTGGCTTTGGCATGTTAAATTTAAAATTTAAATTTTATTTTGTGGGGTGGCAATGGTACCCGTGCACCATTACACTCTTCGACCAACACAATAACATTATAATATTGTTCAATTTATACCACTTTATAGTATAACTAATGTTTTTTAAAATACTTTTTTACTTTTAATTAATAATAGCACAAAAAACCAAAAAAACTAACATAAAATAATTTCAAAATAACAAATTTTCAAAAACGAATTGAAAGCTCTCATCAAAAATATTTGACAACCAATTTGCAAATATTTGACAACAAATTTGAAAATATTTGACAATAAAAGAGCTTAAAAAATTCGGAAACAGCTTGTGGGTGCAAATATATCATAAACCATATCCTGTATATTATTTTATCTGAGCAGCCATTGTTTAAAAGCTCTTTTTATTTAAGAAAATCTTTTTTTATATATATTTAATATACCAAATGATAGATTTGAATAAATTGTAAATATTTTTGAGATTAGTTTTGAAAATAAAATAATAATCCTCGGCTAACATATTTACAGAGAAAACCATTTAATTTTATTTTTTGTGTCCTTAGGAAATCTAAAAAATATATTTTTTAATAATTCACTCAGAAATACTAACCGCGCCTCATATCAAAATTATCCTGACTACGATTTTTTAAAAAGCTTTAATAATCTCAGTTTTTCTTACAAGTAAAAAAAGCACTCATCAGCTCTTATAATAAATTTTTTTGACAGCAAATGTGCGGTTTTCTGACAACTAATCTCAGTTTTTCTGACAAGTAAAAGCTCTAAAAAACGGCGACCGAGTTCGTAGGGGCAAAATAGCATTATAGCGTCTCCTGTTTATTTACTCTAAGGTTCATATGCTTTAAATTTTTCTTTTAATTCTTTAAAATTTGTCGTACCATACAAAATAATTTTATCTGATCAATAATTCCGTCTACAATATATTTTATTACCGAAGAATTTTCGATTTTTATTTGTTTGCAATCAAGTGCATTTCATAAAATTAGTCTTTACATGACTCATTCGACCTTTTAATGCGGCTTCGTAATTGAGCGTGAACGTCTGCACTATCTCCACGAATTTAATTTTTATTAATTTTTGTTACAGTTAATTTTTAACTGTAATGCGGAACCTTCCAACAACCTTTTCGAATAAACACATAATTCTACATCATCCCATGCTGCAATTTCATTGAATTCTTCGCAATCATCAATCCATGATTCAATTCTTTTTTTACCATCACCACAAAATGTTTCAACTGCATTTTCAAAATCGCAAAATTTTATCACACCATATCGATATTCAGCGACACATTTCGTTTTACGTCTGATTCTTTTGCTATTGTGGTTACTTTCAGATGCCGTTTCATTTGCTGATGTTTCATTTTCAGTCGTTTCATCTTGTTTGCCTGATGAATTATTATTTATATTTTTCATATTAATTGCATTGTTTTTACTACCACTAGCAAAACTTGATTGTGTATCTACAAATATATTTTCATTTATATGAATTTTTTTCTTACCGTCGTTTAAAATTTTCTTATTAGAATCACCATTTAAATCATCCTCATCATCGTCGTCGTCGTCGTTATTTGAATTGGCGGTGCTATTTTAATTTTTCGTCATATATTTTATTAGTCTCGTCTTCAATGCATTTTCATCTCCTCTCGTTGATTTTTTCAAAGATCTTAACCGTTCTTTTGTTTGGTCCACCGTTAAATTTTCAATGTCTTCTTTTTGGTTGTTGCCAGGCATTTTAAAATGACTTTTTTTTTTAATTCAAAACACTACTGTATTTTTAACTGTTTTTTTAAATTAAATTAAATTTTCACTATTGTTTCAGATTGATTGTTACCATCCCGGTTGAGCCCCCATATGATAATTTAAATTAAACACTATATGTGATTTTTAGCTTATAGAAATTTATTTTAAATGTTTAAGATTTTATTTTTAAATTTGGGTAACAATTTAATTTAATCTGAGCGAAAGTAAATTTTCTATATTTTAATATTTCATTGCAATTTAAATTCTAAATTAGTTCAGTACAAATTTTACTTTAAAATAAATGATTTTATTTACACGAACACAATTAGTATTTTTATAGTTTATAACAATTATAATTTTAATGACTCTTTATAATCATGAAAAAGCACAATTTATTTTAGTTTATTTATTTAATTTTAATTTCAACACGCGGCTACTGATTTTGATATGATGCGTCGTCTTCGTCGTCTTTTTGCAGAATGCCTCTCTCATAAACTTATCGATGTGATTTTTGTGGATTGTTGTTTGACGTTTATTAAATTGTTGCTTTCTCTTGATGCTTTCTCAATTTTAATTCTACTTCCACATATATATATATATCAGTGACGAAGCTAATGGTTTTATATCGGGTGTTCAGCTCAATAAATACAAAAAAGTAGGAACAGTGGGGTGTAGATAATAGGGAACCACTTAATCTGTTGGCTCTAAATTTTATAAGCACAAACTAGATTACAAAACTAATGTTAGTAAAAAAAATCAAAATAGATAATAATTTACTATATGTTCTAAGTAGTGTATTTATATATGTTCTGGGACAAAGGAAATGAGCAAAATATTCAAAATAAATTCCATATTACATACAAAATAATGAGCATTTTAAGAATTTTTGCACATTAATTATTAAGTAATTTTCACCTTAATGAAATTCGACACCGCTTTAATTTAATTAAAAATATTTATGCTCAATTATAATTACAATTTTTTTGTACTTCCGGTCAAGAATAATATTGTAATATGATCTTAATTGATTCACTTTCTCAAAAGTTTTGCGAATTTTAAGGGTCAATGAATTGATCGTGCATTAATATTGTTTTTTCTCACGTTTAAAATTTAGCATAACCAGCTAATTAATTTTTTATCTGATTTAATGCAATAGAAATAATTATTTTTTAAATCAATATTTGCATAATTAAAAATTCTGTCAATTACGCAATTTCTATTAATTTTATTAAAAATTATTATTACCGGATAAATAATATCATATTTCAAATGCTATCATTGCAGGAAAAATAATCATGTTTGAACATGTCGTTTGCAAAAAATCCTATTAAAGGAAAAAGCATATCATATTACAAATAAATTTAATTATAAAAATATTATTTTTCCCAATTTAATATGTCAATTCAGTAATTAATAATTCATTATTAATAAATTAATTTTGGATTTTCCCACGGTTGATTTGTATAAAATGGGGATCAATAGCTAAAATAAATTAGTTGTATTCCCAACTTTCAAACTACAATATAATTTTTTCAAGTTGATATTTTAATTTACTAGTTTTAATAAAATGAAAGGTTTTATTTGCGAATTTTGTTCCATGAGTTTTTCTAGAAAGTTTAATTTAAAACGGCACATTGCAGCCATCCATCGCGGCCGGCAAAATAGTGCATCAATTTCCGACATCGTTAAAGAACAAAGAGCTTTACAATGTGAAATTTCCGGTAAAAGACGTTGCGAGAAATGTAATGTTGAAGTTGATGTCAAAAAATGGATTCAGCATATTCGAAAAAATGAACATAAGGCAGCTGTTGGTGAAACGGTTGGTAAAAATTTGAAGATGTTAAAAAATGTATTCGGCGGTTTTATAAGAAGCTATGCATTGCAAAATGAAAATGAAGCTATATTAGATATACAAAAATTTCTCATCGATATCAAGAATGATATAACATCACTAATTTTCGACATACTTAACGAACATGAATCAATAAAATTTAATTTGGAACTCTTTGGCGAATATTTGAAAATTACCAAAGGCAACTATGAATCTGCAGAAAACTGGGCAATAGAAATGAAATCATTCATTGCGAAAACGCGAATTCTAAGGGCAGAATATGAATTTGATTAGATTTATAAAGAAATGGTCCAAGAGATTGTCACCAAATCGGAAGAGTTTTAAAAACGTGATTCCGGATGGACATTAATAAGAATTTCTCACTTAGAAGTAAATACAAATAAATATAAACCTATAAAAGGTTCAAGTTTTATTGATCTGCCTGACTCTGGATAAAGTATGGATAAAAAGTTTATCAAGACTTTTGCGAAGTCAATTAACTAATTTTACTACAACGCTTTTTTTCTGTAACGCTTGTCTCCACCATTTTAATAATGAACGTGCTTATACAATTCATAAGGAAGAATGCGGAAAAGTGATATCAAAATTACCTAAATCGGAAGATGCATTTATCGAGTTTAAAAATTATGAAAGAGCCCAAATTGCACCTTTCGCATATTATGCAGATTTCGAATCAGTGCTAGAACCAATATCTACTTGCGTCCAGAATCCTGAGAATTCGTCAACTGTAAATATCAATTTGCACAAGCCATGTGCATATGGATTTTATCGGAAAAGTTCTTTTGATGAGAATGAAAATAAATTTATTTCATATACAGGTAAAGATATATATACATTGCTCAAAAAGTTTTATATCGAAATACTAATTTATATTTTTTTTGTTTAGGTGCAGATTGTGCAGACAAATTTATATCGGATTTAATAGAAGACACTAAAGCGATTTATCAAAAGTTTTATCAAAACCCGAAGAAAATGAACCCTCTAACAACTTAAGAAGAAAATAATTTTTCAACGAATAATATTTGCCATATATGTAAGCATATAATTTTCAGTTCTAGAGATTGTCATTTTTTGGGAAAATTTAGAGGTCCTGCACATAACTCATGTAATTTATCATATGGGGTACAAAACTTCTTTCCGGTTTTCTTTCATAATCTATCAGGATATGACTCTCATTTGTTCATCGTGGCTCTTAGCAAGCAAACTTCTAGAATAGATATTATCCCACAAACTAAAGAATGGTATATATCATTTTCGGTAAGAATTCACTTGGATAGCAATCATAGCTATGTTATAAGATTTTGAGATTCAACGCGTGTTATGCCTGAAAGTCTAGATACTCTGTCAAAAGATTTATCTGACTCGGACTTTATAACAACAAAATCGGTTATAAAGGATGCGGAAAAAAATAATTTGTTATCCAAAAAAATACCATTCCCGAACGAGTACCTTACTTCTTTTGAAGTGTTAAATGAAGAAAAAGTGCCGCCTATTAATGCGTTTAATAACAAATTAAATGGTAAATCATGTACTTCTGAAGAATATGCAATAGCTCAATGCGTTTGGGACAAATTCGATTGAAGAAATATCAGAGAATATATGATGACATATCTTAAAAGCGATGTGCTACTCTTAACCGATATTTTTGAATGTTTCAGACGTACCTGCCTAGAAAATTATGAGTTAGATCCGTGTCATTATTACACAGCTCCAGGTCTTTCGTGGGACGCTATGTTAAAATTAACCGGAATGAAATTAGATCTTCTTACCGACTTTAATATGCTAATCTTTTTTAAAAAAGGATACGCGGGGGTTTAACTTAATGCTCTCTTAGACATTCTAGAGCTAATAATCAGCATATGGGAGAATGGGATCGTAGCAAAAAAAGTAAATATATGATATATCTAGATGCTAATAATTTGTATGGGTGGGCTATGTCTCAACCTTTACCTTATGGAGGATTTTCTTGGATAGAAAATGCTAATGAAGTTTTGCTTACAAAAATAAATAGCCTCCCACATGAATCTGATGAAGGATATATTTTAGAAGTGGATCTCGAATATCCTGAAAATCTTCACGATTACCATAATGATTTGCCTTTCGCTCCAAAAAATCATTGCATTAAAAATAAAACTCCTAAATTAATCGCTGATTTAAATAAAAAAAAAATACATTATCGATTATAGAGTTCTTCAACAATGTATAAAAAACGGTTTAAAATTAATATATATTCATAGAGCTTTAAAGTACAATCAATCACGCTGGTTGGAAAAATATATAGCCATAAATATCGCATTTAGAACTGCTTCAAAAACTGTTTTCAAGAAAAAAATTTTCAAACGTATGAATAAAGCAATTTATGGTAAAACTATGGAGATTCTTGAGAAACGAGTAGATGTAAAAATCGCAACTGATTGGGAGAATGGAAATGGTAGGAGCATTAAGCGCGTTCTTTAATAGCTTAATCGAATTTTCATAGCGTTGCAATTTTCTCTGAAAATATGGCTGCTATCCAATTAAAAAACGCGAATCATTTACAATAAACCTCTATATATTGGCTTCACCATTCTAGAGTTGTCGAAACTTAAAATGTATGATTTTCATTATTCTTACATGAAACCGAAATTCGGGGAAAATAAAAAAATTATAGGTCTCATGAAAAACGAAAACAATGGAGAAATAATGACAGAATTTATTGGGCTTAGAAGTAAGGAATATTTTATTGAAACAGACAATAACGATCAAACAAAAAAAGTTAAAGGTATAAAACGAAATGTTGTTGATAAATTAACTAAAAATAATTTTCTTGATTGTTTATATAAACAAAAAATCTTTTACGGGGATATGATGGTTGATCTAAACTTCATAACATATACACCGAAAATTTAAATAAAATAGCTTTGAGTTCTTCTGATGATAAACGGTATATTAGTGAAGACGGTATTAGTACCTATGCATGAGGACACTATCGAATTGACTTGGAAAAATTTTCTGCTAATGACTTTGAAATATTGTAATCCGATTATTTTTAAATTAAATATAAGAAATTTATGTAAAAAATCAAAATTAAAAATAAGAAAATAAAAATAAATAGTGTAAACTTAATTTAAGAAATTTATGTGAAAAAATATAAATAAAACATTTCTATATTGTTATTTTAAAATATGTTTTTTATTTATCCATGAATTATAGTTATCATCAAAACCTAACCATTTAACAAGAACTTAATTTTTCTTACGTTTAAGAATTTTTTCTATTAAATATGCATCGCTGTGTTTGACATTCTGCAATTCTGATTCATAAAATCCTCCAGATATAATTTCATCATTGAAATCTTTTAATAAATATGTTACTGGATAAGTATTTCTTATTTTATAAATTTTAAAAATTTCTGTTGACTAGTTCGGCTCATAGCCTTTACTAAATATTCCTTTATACTTTGTAATTCTAACAAAATCGTTTATATTAAATTTTCCATTAGAAAATACTTTAGGATAATTATAAATTGTTTATGTTTTTCGGAATGTTTTTCGGAATTCTTTTTGATTTATCAAAAATTGTTTTCATGGCTTCGGTAACATCAGTTTCATTTTTCGATTTCACAGGCATAGCAAAGGCATATTTGGAAAAAATATCAATCACTGTGAGCAAATACTTGTAATTATTATTGAATTTAGCATACGGTATCATTTCTACCAAGTCGATTTGCCATGTGTCATTTAGGCCTTTTTGAATTATGTTTCTGCGTACAAATTTTTTTCTTACTTGTTTATGCAATTCATTTACTATATCTAATTTACTCATCTTTCAGCAATATAAAGAGCTACTAAAGTTGTTTGATTAATGAAAATATGTTATATGCTAAAATATAATCTTATATTTTTCGATATCCGTCTTTAATTTTTTTTCATAACTGTCGGAATTTCATAACAAAGACGCATATAGTCAGCCATTTCTATTTCATCATATTGCTTAAACGGCACGTCTTTTAATTCTAGTTTCACCTTGCCGAGTTTTACACAATTTGGTATACAAACATTATAGTAGTATTCGCGGATCGCATTTCTTGTTAAAGAGCTGCATAAAAATTGGGAAATAAATGGTGAAATTATACATAAATCAGTCCATTCTTTATTGCATAACTCTATCTTTTCTAATTTGCTTTCTTTATGCTGAATACTTAAACAACTTTATCAGGGTCAGTTCTCCATTTAAATTCATAATTAAAATTGTTTTCATCGACTATATCTAGACGCTCCTTATTTTCCGCTGTTCCATCTAATTTAAGACTCACTATATTTTTATGCATATTTAACTTGCTCCAACTAGAATAGTTAAATCCTACATGATGTGAACCATCATGAATCCAAAGAAACGGCTCAAAATTGTATAATGGCGAATATCCCAGTCTCAGTTTTATGTTATTAATATTATATGAAATATCCATAAGTAAATTCAAACTCTTATAATATGACTTTCGCTTATCCATTTTTTTTAGCTGTTTTAATTAATTTTGATTTTGATAATACCATTTTAAATTAATTTTTTAAATCATTCCAGTTTAAGACTCTACAAAAAACTAAACTTTATTTAACGCAGCGTCTTTTTTTGTAGAATCGCTAAAACTTTGATTGTAAATAAAAATATGAAAGTATTTGTTATAATAAAAACTACATCATTCTTTAAAATAGTCAACTTATGCGGAATTACTTTTAGTGAATTAAGCGGCGCTACTTTTGACTTTGAATGCGATTACTTTTAAACGTCTAAAAATAATGGCATTACTTTTAGCGAACTACTTTTGACTTTGAATGCGATTACTTTTAAACGTCTAAAAATAATGGCATTACTTTTAGTGAGCTACTTTTGACTTTAAATGCGATTACTTTTAAACGTCTGCTTTCGACTTTGTATGCGATTATTTTTAAACGTCTGCTTTTGACTTTGTATGCGATTACTTTTAAACGTCTGCTTTTGACATTGTATGCGATTACTTTTAAACGTCGGTTTTTGACTTTGAATGCGATTATTTTTAAACGTGTGCTTTTGCCTTTGTATGCGATTATTTTTAAACGTCTGTAACACCGCACAGTTCGGTTGACAAATTGCAACAGAACCGGAGGACACCACTTGGCTTTGGCATGTTAAATTTAAAATTTAAATTTTATTTTGTGGGGTGGCAATGGTACCCGTGCACCATTACACTCTTCGACCAACACAATAACATTATAATATTGTTCAATTTATACCACTTTATAGTATAACTAATGTTTTTTAAAATACTTTTTTACTTTTAATTAATAATAGCACAAAAAACCCAAAAAAACTAACATAAAATAATTTCAAAATAACAAATT
This sequence comes from Rhamphomyia laevipes, assembly GCA_963920725.1. Lineage (NCBI taxonomy): Eukaryota > Metazoa > Arthropoda > Insecta > Diptera > Empididae > Rhamphomyia > Rhamphomyia laevipes. The sequence continues at coordinate 49,971,190 of OY987255.1, read as the reverse complement.
TTCAAAAACGAATTGAAAGCTCTCATCAAAAATATTTGACAACCAATTTGCAAATATTTGACAACAAATTTGAAAATATTTGACAATAAAAGAGCTTAAAAAATTCGGAAACAGCTTGTGGGTGCAAATATATCATAAACCATATCCTGTATATTATTTTATCTGAGCAGCCATTGTTTAAAAGCTCTTTTTATTTAAGAAAATCTTTTTTTATATATATTTAATATACCAAATGATAGATTTGAATAAATTGTAAATATTTTTGAGATTAGTTTTGAAAATAAAATAATAATCCTCGGCTAACATATTTACAGAGAAAACCATTTAATTTTATTTTTTGTGTCCTTAGGAAATCTAAAAAATATATTTTTTAATAATTCAGTCAGAAATACTAACCGCGCCTCATATCAAAATTATCCTGACTACGATTTTTTAAAAAGCTTTAATAATCTCAGTTTTTCTTACAAGTAAAAAAAGCACTCATCAGCTCTTATAATAAATTTTTTTGACAGCAAATGTGCGGTTTTCTGACAACTAATCTCAGTTTTTCTGACAAGTAAAAGCTCTAAAAAACGGCGACCGAGTTCGTAGGGGCAAAATAGCATTATAGCGTCTCCTGTTTATTTACTCTAAGGTTCATATGCTTTAAATTTTTCTTTTAATTCTTTAAAATTTGTCGTACCATACAAAATAATTTTATCTGATCAATAATTCCGTCTACAATATATTTTATTACCGAAGAATTTTCGATTTTTATTTGTTTGCAATCAAGTGCATTTCATAAAATTAGTCTTTACATGACTCATTCGATCTTTTAATGCGGCTTCGTAATTGAGCGTGAACGTCTGCACTATCTCCACGAATTTAATTTTTATTAATTTTTGTTACAGTTAATTTTTAACTGTAATGCGGAACCTTCCAACAACCTTTTCGAATAAACACATAATTCTACATCATCCCATGCTGCAATTTCATTGAATTCTTCGCAATCATCAATCCATGATTCAATTCTTTTTTTACCATCACCACAAAATGTTTCAACTGCATTTTCAAAATCGCAAAATTTTATCACACCATATCGATATTCAGCGACACATTTCGTTTTACGTCTGATTCTTTTGCTATTGTGGTTACTTTCAGATGCCGTTTCATTTGCTGATGTTTCATTTTCAGTCGTTTCATCTTGTTTGCCTGATGAATTATTATTTATATTTTTCATATTAATTGCATTGTTTTTACTACCACTAGCAAAACTTGATTGTGTATCTACAAATATATTTTCATTTATATGAATTTTTTTCTTACCGTCGTTTAAAATTTTCTTATTAGAATCACCATTTAAATCATCCTCATCATCGTCGTCGTCGTCGTTATTTGAATTGGCGGTGCTATTTTAATTTTTCGTCATATATTTTATTAGTCTCGTCTTCAATGCATTTTCATCTCCTCTCGTTGATTTTTTCAAAGATCTTAACCGTTCTTTTGTTTGGTCCACCGTTAAATTTTCAATGTCTTCTTTTTGGTTGTTGCCAGGCATTTTAAAATGACTTTTTTTTTTAATTCAAAACACTACTGTATTTTTAACTGTTTTTTTAAATTAAATTAAATTTTCACTATTGTTTCAGATTGATTGTTACCATCCCGGTTGAGCCCCCATATGATAATTTAAATTAAACACTATATGTGATTTTTAGCTTATAGAAATTTATTTTAAATGTTTAAGATTTTATTTTTAAATTTGGGTAACAATTTAATTTAATCTGAGCGAAAGTAAATTTTCTATATTTTAATATTTCATTGCAATTTAAATTCTAAATTAGTTCAGTACAAATTTTACTTTAAAATAAATGATTTTATTTACACGAACACAATTAGTATTTTTATAGTTTATAACAATTATAATTTTAATGACTCTTTATAATCAAGAAAAAGCACAATTTATTTTAGTTTTTATTTATTTAATTTTAATTTCAACACGCGGCTACTGATTTTGATATGATGCGTCGTCTTCGTCGTCTTTTTGCAGAATGCCTCTCTCATAAACTTATCGATGTGATTTTTGTGGATTGTTGTTTGACGTTTATTAAATTGTTGCTTTCTCTTGATGCTTTCTCAATTTTAATTCTACTTCCACATATATATATATATCAGTGACGAAGCTAATGGTTTTATATCGGGTGTTCAGTTCAATAAATACAAAAAAGTAGGAACAGTGGGGTGTAGATAATAGGGAACCACTTAATCTGTTGGCTCTAAATTTTATAAGCACAAACTAGATTACAAAACTAATGTTAGTAAAAAAAATCAAAATAGATAATAATTTACTATATGTTCTAAGTAGTGTATTTATATATGTTCTGGGACAAAGGAAATGAGCAAAATATTCAAAATAAATTCCATATTACATACAAAATAATGAGCATTTTAAGAATTTTTGCACATTAATTATTAAGTAATTTTCACCTTAATGAAATTCGACACCGCTTTAATTTAATTAAAAATATTTATGCTCAATTATAATTACAATTTTTTTGTACTTCCGGTCAAGAATAATATTGTAATATGATCTTAATTGATTCACTTTCTCAAAAGTTTTGCGAATTTTAAGGGTCAATGAATTGATCGTGCATTAATATTGTTTTTTCTCACGTTTAAAATTTAGCATAACCAGCTAATTAATTTTTTATCTGATTTAATGCAATAGAAATAATTATTTTTTAAATCAATATTTGCATAATTAAAAATTCTGTCAATTACGCAATTTCTATTAATTTTATTAAAAATTATTATTACCGGATAAATAATATCATATTTCAAATGCTATCATTGCAGGAAAAATAATCATGTTTGAACATGTCGTTTGCAAAAAATCCTATTAAAGGAAAAAGCATATCATATTACAAATAAATTTAATTATAAAAATATTATTTTTCCCAATTTAATATGTCAATTCAGTAATTAATAATTCATTATTAATAAATTAATTTTGGATTTTCCCACGGTTGATTTGTATAAAATGGGGATCAATAGCTAAAATAAATTAGTTGTATTCCCAACTTTCAAACTACAATATAATTTTTTCAAGTTGATATTTTAATTTACTAGTTTTAATAAAATGAAAGGTTTTATTTGCGAATTTTGTTCCATGAGTTTTTCTAGAAAGTTTAATTTAAAACGGCACATTGCAGCCATCCATCGCGGCCGGCAAAATAGTGCATCAATTTCCGACATCGTTAAAGAACAAAGAGCTTTACAATGTGAAATTTCCGGTAAAAGACGTTGCGAGAAATGTAATGTTGAAGTTGATGTCAAAAAATGGATTCAGCATATTCGAAAAAATGAGCATAAGGCAGCTGTTGGTGAAACGGTTGGTAAACATTTGAAGATGTTAAAAAATGTATTCGGCGGTTTTATAAGAAGCTATGCATTGCAAAATGAAAATGAAGCTATATTAGATATACAAAAATTTCTCATCGATATCAAGAATGATATAACATCACTAATTTTCGACATACTTAACGAACATGAATCAATAAAATTTAATTTGGAACTCTTTGGCGAATATTTGAAAATTACCAAAGGCAACTATGAATCTGCAGAAAACTGGGCAATAGAAATGAAATCATTCATTGCGAAAACGCGAATTCTAAGGGCAGAATATGAATTTGATTAGATTTATAAAGAAATGGTCCAAGAGATTGTCACCAAATCGGAAGAGTTTTAAAAACGTGATTCCGGATGGACATTAATAAGAATTTCTCACTTAGAAGTAAATACAAATAAATATAAACCTATAAAAGGTTCAAGTTTTATTGATCTGCCTGACTCTAGATAAAGTATGGATAAAAAGTTTATCAAGACTTTTGCGAAGTCAATTAACTAATTTTACTACAACGCTTTTTTTCTGTAACGCTTGTCTCCACCATTTTAATAATGAACGTGCTTATACAATTCATAAGGAAGAATGCGGAAAAGTGATATCAAAATTACCTAAATCGGAAGATGCATTTATCGAGTTTAAAAATTATGAAAGAGCCCAAATTGCACCTTTCGCATATTATGCAGATTTCGAATCAGTGCTAGAACCAATATCTACTTGCGTCCAGAATCCTGAGAATTCGTCAACTGTAAATATCAATTTGCACAAGCCATGTGCATATGGATTTTATCGGAAAAGTTCTTTTGATGAGAATGAAAATAAATTTATTTCATATACAGGTAAAGATATATATACATTGCTCAAAAAGTTTTATATCGAAATACTAATTTATATTTTTTTTGTTTAGGTGCAGATTGTGCAGACAAATTTATATCGGATTTAATAGAAGACACTAAAGCAATTTATCAAAAGTTTTATCAAAACCCGAAGAAAATGAACCCTCTAACAACTTAAGAAGAAAATAATTTTTCAACGAATAATATTTGCCATATATGTAAGCATATAATTTTCAGTTCTAGAGATTGTCATTTTTGGGGAAAATTTAGAGGTCCTGCACATAACTCATGTAATTTATCATATGGGGTACAAAACTTCTTTCCGGTTTTCTTTCATAATCTATCAGTATATGACTCTCATTTGTTCATCGTGGCTCTTAGCAAGCAAACTTCTAGAATAGATATTATCCCACAAACTAAAGAATGGTATATATCATTTTCGGTAAGAATTCACTTGGATAGCAATCATAGCTATGTTATAACATTTTGAGATTCAACGCGTGTTATGCCTGAAAGTCTAGATACTCTGTCAAAAGATTTATCTGACTCGGACTTTATAACAACAAAATCGGTTATAAAGGATGCGGAAAAAAATAATTTGTTATCCAAAAAAATACCATTCCCGAACGAGTACCTTACTTCTTTTGAAGTGTTAAATGAAGAAAAAGTGCCGCCTATTAATGCGTTTAATAACAAATTAAATGGTAAATCATGTACTTCTGAAGAATATGCAATAGCTCAATGCGTTTGGGAAAAATTCGATTGAAGAAATATCAGAGAATATATGATGACATATCTTAAAAGCGATGTGCTACTCTTAACCGATATTTTTGAATGTTTCAGACGTACCTGCCTAGAAAATTATGAGTTAGATCCGTGTCATTATTACACAGCTCCAGGTCTTTCGTGGGACGCTATGTTAAAATTAACCGGAATGAAATTAGATCTTCTTACCGACTTTAATATGCTAAACTTTTTTAAAAAAGGATACGCGGGGGTTTAACTCAATGCTCTCTTAGACATTCTAGAGCTAATAATCAGCATATGGGAGAATGGGATCGTAGCAAAAAAAGTAAATATATGATATATCTAGATGCTAATAATTTGTATGGGTGGGCTATGTCTCAACCTTTACCTTATGGAGGATTTTCTTGGATAGAAAATGCTAATGAAGTTTTGCTTACAAAAATAAATAGCCTCCCACATGAATCTGATGAAGGATATATTTTAGAAGTGGATCTCGAATATCCTGAAAATCTTCACGATTACCATAATGATTTGCCTTAATCGCTGATTTAAATAAAAAAAAATACATTATCGATTATAGAGTTCTTCAACAATGTATAAAAAACGGTTTAAAATTAATATATATTCATAGAGCTTTAAAGTACAATCAATCACGCTGGTTGGAAAAATATATAGCCATAAATATCGCATTTAGAACTGCTTCAAAAACTGTTTTCAAGAAAAAAATTTTCAAACGTATGAATAAAGCAATTTATGGTAAAACTATGGAGATTCTTGAGAAACGAGTAGATGTAAAAATCGCAACTGATTGGGAGAATGGAAATGGTAGGAGCATTAAGCGCGTTCTTTAATAGCTTAATCGAATTTTCATAGCGTTGCAATTTTCTCTGAAAATATGGCTGCTATCCAATTAAAAAACGCGAATCATTTACAATAAACCTCTATATATTGGCTTCACCATTCTAGAGTTGTCGAAACTTAAAATGTATGATTTTCATTATTCTTACATGAAACCGAAATTCGGGGAAAATAAAAAAATTATAGGTCTCATGAAAGACGAAAACAATGGAGAAATAATGACAGAATTTATTGGGCTTAGAAGTAAGGTATATTTTATTGAAACAGACAATAACGATCAAACAAAAAAAGTTAAAGGTATAAAACGAAATGTTGTTGATAAATTAACTAAAAATAATTTTCTTGATTGTTTATATAAACAAAAAATCTTTTACGGGGATATGATGGTTGATCTAAACTTCATAAAATATACACCGAAAATTTAAATAAAATAGCTTTGAGTTCTTCTGATGATAAACGGTATATTAGGGAAGACGGTATTAGTACCTATGCATGAGGACACTATCGAATTGACTTGGAAAAATTTTCTGCTAATGACTTTGAAATATTGTAATCCGATTATTTTTAAATTAAATATAAGAAATTTATGTAAAAAATCAAAATTAAAAATAAGAAAATAAAAATAAATAGTGTAAACTTAATTTAAGAAATTTATGTGAAAAAATATAAATAAAACATTTCTATATTGTTATTTTAAAATATGTTTTTTATTTATCCATGAATTATAGTTATCATCAAAACCTAACCATTTAACAAGAACTTAATTTTTCTTACGTTTAAGAATTTTTTCTATTAAATATGCATCGCTGTGTTTGACATTCTGCAATTCTGATTCATAAAATCCTCCAGATATAATTTCATCATTGAAATCTTTTAATAAATATGTTACTGGATAAGTATTTCTTATTTTATAAATTTTAAAAATTTCTGTTGACTAGTTCGGCTCATAGCCTTTAGTAAATATTCCTTTATACTTTGTAATTCTAACAAAATCGTTTATATTAAATTTTCCATTAGAAAATACTTTAGGATAATTATAAATTGTTTTTAATAAATGTTTTTCGTTTTTTAAAGTCACGTTTACAGGTTTTTCTTTTATCGTTCTATGTTTCGTATTATTATATTTTTCAACTAACTCATCTAAAAATATCGTCCATTTGTAGTTTCCATTAAAGCTAAACATTTTCCACATTTTATTTTTTTAGCGTTCGATTAAATCTTTCGCATATTGAAGCTTTCAAATCGGTGAAAGTATGGTAGTGGTTAATTTTATTTTTATTCATAAGCTCTTTAAATTTGGAATTGAAAAATTCTTTGCCTTGGTCGGAGTGTATGTTTTTCGAAATTTTTTTTGATTTATCAAAAATTGTTTTCATGGCTTCGGTAACATCAGTTTCATTTTTCGATTTTACAGGCATAGCAAAGGCATATTTGGAAAAAATATCAATCACTGTGAGCAAATACTTGTAATTATTATTGAATTTAGCATACGGTATCATTTCTACCAAGTCGATTTGCCATGTGTCATCTAGGCCTTTTTGAATTACTCTTCTGCGTACAAATTTTTTTCTTACTTGTTTATGCAATTCATTTACTATATCTAATTTACTCATCTTTCAGCAATATAAAGAGCTACTAAAGTTGTTTGATTAATGAAAATATGTTATATGCTAAAATATACATAATCTTATATTTTTCGATATCCGTCTTTAATTTTTTTTCATAACTGTCGGAATTTCATAACAAAGACGCATATAGTCAGCCATTTCTATTTCATCATATTGCTTAAACGGCACGTCTTTTAATTCTGGTTTCACCTTGCCGAGTTTTACACAATTTGGTATACAAACATTATAGTAGTATTCGCGGATCGCATTTCTTGTTAAAGAGCTGCATAAAAATTGGGAAATAAATGGTGAAATTATACATAAATCAGTCCATTCTTTATTGCATAACTCTATCTTTTCTAATTTGCTTTCTTTATGCTGAATACTTAAACAACTTTATCAGGGTCAGTTCTCCATTTAAATTCATAATTAAAATTGTTTTCATCGACTATATCTAGACGCTCCTTATTTTCCGCTGTTCCATCTAATTTAAGACTCACTATATTTTTATGCATATTTAGCTTGCTCCAACTAGAATAGTTAAATCCTACATGATGTGAACCATCATGAATCCAAAGAAACGGCTCAAAATTGTATAATGGCGAATATCCCAGTCTCAGTTTTATGTTATTAATATTATATGAAATATCCATAAGTAAATTCAAACTCTTATAATATGACTTTCGCTTATCCATTTTTTTTAGGTGTTTTAATTAATTTTGATTTTGATAATACCATTTTAAATTAATTTTTTAAATCATTCCAGTTTAAGACTCTACAAAAAACTAAACTTTATTTAACGCAGCGTCTTTTTTTGTAGAATCGCTAAAACTTTGATTGTAAATAAAAATATGAAAGTATTTGTTATAATAAAAACTACATCATTCTTTAAAATAGTCAACTTATGCGGCATTACTTTTAGTGAATTAAGCGGCGCTACTTTTGACTTTGAATGCGATTACTTTTAAACGTCTAAAAATAATGGCATTACTTTTAGCGAACTACTTTTGACTTTGAATGCGATTACTTTTAAACGTCTAAAAATAATGGCATTACTTTTAGTGAGCTACTTTTGACTTTAAATGCGATTACTTTTAAACGTCTGCTTTCGACTTTGTATGCGATTATTTTCAAACGTCTGCTTTTGACTTTGTATGCGATTACTTTTAAACGTCTGCTTTTGACATTGTATGCGATTACTTTTAAACGTCGGTTTTTGACTTTGAATGCGATTATTTTTAAACGTGTGCTTTTGACTTTGTATGCGATTATTTTTAAACGTCTGTAACACCGCACAGTTCGGTTGACAAATTGCAACAGAACCGGAGGACACCACTTGGCTTTGGCATGTTAAATTTAAAATTTAAATTTTATTTTGTGGGGTGGCAATGGTACCCGTGCACCATTACACTCTTCGACCAACACAATAACATTATAATATTGTTCAATTTATACCACTTTATAGTATAACTAATGTTTTTTAAAATACTTTTTTACTTTTAATTAATAATAGCACAAAAAACCCAAAAAACTAACATAAAATAATTTCAAAATAACAAATTTTCAAAAACGAATTGAAAGCTCTCATCAAAAATATTTGACAACCAATTTGCAAATATTTGACAACAAATTTGAAAATATTTGACAATAAAAGAGCTTAAAAAATTCGGAAACAGCTTGTGGGTGCAAATATATCATAAACCATATCCTGTATATTATTTTATCTGAGCAGCCATTGTTTAAAAGCTCTTTTTATTTAAGAAAATCTTTTTTTATATATATTTAATATACCAAATGATAGATTTGAATAAATTGTAAATATTTTTGAGATTAGTTTTGAAAATAAAATAATAATCCTCGGCTAACATATTTACAGAGAAAACCATTTAATTTTATTTTTTGTGTCCTTAGGAAATCTAAAAAATATATTTTTTAATAATTCAGTCAGAAATACTAACCGCGCCTCATATCAAAATTATCCTGACTACGATTTTTTAAAAAGCTTTAATAATCTCAGTTTTTCTTACAAGTAAAAAAAGCACTCATCAGCTCTTATAATAAATTTTTTTGACAGCAAATGTGCGGTTTTCTGACAACTAATCTCAGTTTTTCTGACAAGTAAAAGCTCTAAAAAACGGCGACCGAGTTCGTAGGGGCAAAATAGCATTATAGCGTCTCCTGTTTATTTACTCTAAGGTTCATATGCTTTAAATTTTTCTTTTAATTCTTTAAAATTTGTCGTACCATACAAAATAATTTTATCTGATCAATAATTCCGTCTACAATATATTTTATTACCGAAGAATTTTCGATTTTTATTTGTTTGCAATCAAGTGCATTTCATAAAATTAGTCTTTACATGACTCATTCGACCTTTTAATGCGGCTTCGTAATTGAGTGTGAACGTCTGCACTATCTCCACGAATTTAATTTTTATTAATTTTTGTTACAGTTAATTTTTAACTGTAATGCGGAAACTTCCAACAACCTTTTCGAATAAACACATAATTCTACATCATCCCATGCTGCAATTTCATTGAATTCTTCGCAATCATCAATCCATGATTCAATTCTTTTTTTACCATCACCACAAAATGTTTCAACTGCATTTTCAAAATCGCAAAATTTTATCACACCATATCGATATTCAGCGACACATTTCGTTTTACGTCTGATTCTTTTGCTATTGTGGTTACTTTCAGATGCCGTTTCATTTGCTGATGTTTCATTTTCAGTCGTTTCATCTTGTTTGCCTGATGAATTATTATTTATATTTTTCATATTAATTGCATTGTTTTTACTACCACTAGCAAAACTTGATTGTGTATCTACAAATATATTTTCATTTATATGAATTTTTTTCTTACCGTCGTTTAAAATTTTCTTATTAGAATCACCATTTAAATCATCCTCATCATCGTCGTCGTCGTCGTTATTTGAATTGGCGGTGCTATTTTAATTTTTCGTCATATATTTTATTAGTCTCGTCTTCAATGCATTTTCATCTCCTCTCGTTGATTTTTTCAAAGATCTTAACCGTTCTTTTGTTTGGTCCACCGTTAAATTTTCAATGTCTTCTTTTTGGTTGTTGCCAGGCATTTTAAAATGACTTTTTTTTTTAATTCAAAACACTACTGTATTTTTAACTGTTTTTTTAAATTAAATTAAATTTTCACTATTGTTTCAGATTGATTGTTACCATCCCGGTTGAGCCCCCATATGATAATTTAAATTAAACACTATATGTGATTTTTAGCTTATAGAAATTTATTTTAAATGTTTAAGATTTTATTTTTAAATTTGGGTAACAATTTAATTTAATCTGAGCGAAAGTAAATTTTCTATATTTTAATATTTCATTGCAATTTAAATTCTAAATTAGTTCAGTACAAATTTTACTTTAAAATAAATGATTTTATTTACACGAACACAATTAGTATTTTTATAGTTTATAACAATTATAATTTTAATGACTCTTTATAATCAAGAAAAAGCACAATTTATTTTAGTTTTTATTTATTTAATTTTAATTTCAACACGCGGCTACTGATTTTGATATGATGCGTCGTCTTCGTCGTCTTTTTGCAGAATGCCTCTCTCATAAACTTATCGATGTGATTTTTGTGGATTGTTGTTTGACGTTTATTAAATTGTTGCTTTCTCTTGATGCTTTCTCAATTTTAATTCTACTTCCACATATATATATATATATCAGTGACGAAGCTAATGGTTTTATATCGGGTGTTCAGTTCAATAAATACAAAAAAGTAGGAACAGTGGGGTGTAGATAATAGGGAACCACTTAATCTGTTGGCTCTAAATTTTATAAGCACAAACTAGATTACAAAACTAATGTTAGTAAAAAAAATCAAAATAGATAATAATTTACTATATGTTCTAAGTAGTGTATTTATATATGTTCTGGGACAAAGGAAATGAGCAAAATATTCAAAATAAATTCCATACTACATACAAAATAATGAGCATTTTAAGAATTTTTGCACATTAATTATTAAGTAATTTTCACCTTAATGAAATTCGACACCGCTTTAATTTAATTAAAAATATTTATGCTCAATTATAATTACAATTTTTTTGTACTTCCGGTCAAGAATAATATTGTAATATGATCTTAATTGATTCACTTTCTCAAAAGTTTTGCGAATTTTAAGGGTCAATGAATTGATCGTGCATTAATATTGTTTTTTCTCACGTTTAAAATTTAGCATAACCAGCTAATTAATTTTTTATCTGATTTAATGCAATAGAAATAATTATTTTTTAAATCAATATTTGCATAATTAAAAATTCTGTCAATTACACAATTTCTATTAATTTTATTAAAAATTATTATTACCGGATAAATAATATCATATTTCAAATGCTATCATTGCAGGAAAAATAATCATGTTTGAACATGTCGTTTGCAAAAAATCCTATTAAAGGAAAAAGCATATCATATTACAAATAAATTTAATTATAAAAATATTATTTTTCCCAATTTAATATGTCAATTCAGTAATTAATAATTCATTATTAATAAATTAATTTTGGATTTTCCCACGGTTGATTTGTATAAAATGGGGATCAATAGCTAAAATAAATTAGTTGTATTCCCAACTTTCAAACTACAATATAATTTTTTCAAGTTGATATTTTAATTTACTAGTTTTAATAAAATGAAAGGTTTTATTTGCGAATTTTGTTCCATGAGTTTTTCTAGAAAGTTTAATTTAAAACGGCACATTGCAGCCATCCATCGCGGCCGGCAAAATAGTGCATCAATTTCCGACATCGTTAAAGAACAAAGAGCTTTACAATGTGAAATTTCCGGTAAAAGACGTTGCGAGAAATGTAATGTTGAAGTTGATGTCAAAAAATGGATTCAGCATATTCGAAAAAATGAGCATAAGGCAGCTGTTGGTGAAACGGTTGGAAAAAATTTGAAGATGTTAAAAAATGTATTCGGCGGTTTTATAAGAAGCTATGCATTGCAAAATGAAAATGAAGCTATATTAGATATACAAAAATTTCTCATCGATATAAAGAATGATATAACATCACTAATTTTCGACATACTTAACGAACATGAATCAATAAAATTTAATTTGGAACTCTTTGGCGAATATTTGAAAATTACCAAAGGCAACTATGAATCTGCAGAAAACTGGGCAATAGAAATGAAATCATTCATTGCGAAAACGCGAATTCTAAGGGCAGAATATGAATTTGATTAGATTTATAAAGAAATGGTCCAAGAGATTGTCACCAAATCGGAAGAGTTTTAAAAACGTGATTCCGGATGGACATTAATAAGAATTTCTCACTTAGAAGTAAATACAAATAAATATAAACCTATAAAAGGTTCAAGTTTTATTGATCTGCCTGACTCTGGATAAAGTATGGATAAAAAGTTTATCAAGACTTTTGCGAAGTCAATTAACTAATTTTACTACAACGCTTTTTTTCTGTAACGGTTGTCTCCACCATTTTAATAATGAACGTGCTTATACAATTCATAAGGAAGAATGCGGAAAAGTGATATCAAAATTACCTAAATCGGAAGATGCATTTATCGAGTTTAAAAATTATGAAAGAGCCCAAATTGCACCTTTCGCATATTATGCAGATTTCGAATCAGTGCTAGAACCAATATCTACTTGCGTCCAGAATCCTGAGAATTCGTCAACTGTAAATATCAATTTGCACAAGCCATGTGCATATGGATTTTATCGGAAAAGTTCTTTTGATGAGAATGAAAATAAATTTATTTCATATACAGGTAAAGATATATATACATTGCTCAAAAAGTTTTATATCGAAATACTAATTTATATTTTTTTTGTTTAGGTGCAGATTGTGCAGACAAATTTATATCGGATTTAATAGAAGACACTAAAGCAATTTATCAAAAGTTTTATCAAAACCCGAAGAAAATGAACCCTCTAACAACTTAAGAAGAAAATAATTTTTCAACGAATAATATTTGCCATATATGTAAGCATATAATTTTCAGTTCTAGAGATTGTCATTTTTTGGGAAAATTTAGAGGTCCTGCACATAACTCATGTAATTTATCATATGGGGTACAAAACTTCTTTCCGGTTTTCTTTCATAATCTATCATGATATGACTCTCATTTGTTCATCGTGGCTCTTAGCAAGCAAACTTCTAGAATAGATATTATCCCACAAACTAAAGAATGGTATATATCATTTTCGGTAAGAATTCACTTGGATAGCAATCATAGCTATGTTATAAGATTTTGAGATTCAACGCGTGTTATGCCTGAAAGTCTAGATACTCTGTCAAAAGATTTATCTGACTCGGACTTTATAACAACAAAATCGGTTATAAAGGATGCGGAAAAAAATAATTTGTTATCCAAAAAAATACCATTCCCGAACGAGTACCTTACTTCTTTTGAAGTGTTAAATGAAGAAAAAGTGCCGCCTATTAATGCGTTTAATAACAAATTAAATGGTAAGTCATGTACTTCTGAAGAATATGCAATAGCTCAATGCGTTTGGGAAAAATTCGATTGAAGAAATATCAGAGAATATATGATGACATATCTTAAAAGCGATGTGCTACTCTTAACCGATATTTTTGAATGTTTCAGACGTACCTGCCTAGAAAATTATGAGTTAGATCCGTGTCATTATTACACAGCTCCAGGTCTTTCGTGGGACGCTATGTTAAAATTAACCGGAATGAAATTAGATCTTCTTACCGACTTTAATATGCTAAACTTTTTTAAAAAAGGATACGCGGGGGTTTAACTCAATGCTCTCTTAGACATTCTAGAGCTAATAATCAGCATATGGGAGAATGGGATCGTAGCAAAAAAAGTAAATATATGATATATCTAGATGCTAATAATTTGTATGGGTGGGCTATGTCTCAACCTTTACCTTATGGAGGATTTTCTTGGATAGAAAATGCTAATGAAGTTTTGCTTACAAAAATAAATAGCCTCCCACATGAATCTGATGAAGGATATATTTTAGAAGTGGATCTCGAATATCCTGAAAATCTTCACGATTACCATAATGATTTGCCTTTCGCTCCAAAAAATCATTGCATTAAAAATAAAACTCCTAAATTAATCGCTGATTTAAATAAAAAAAAATACATTATCGATTATAGAGTTCTTCAACAATGTATAAAAACGGTTTAAAATTAATATATATTCATAGAGCTTTAAAGTACAATCAATCACGCTGGTTGGAAAAATATATAGCCATAAATATCGCATTTAGAACTGCTTCAAAAACTGTTTTCAAGAAAAAAATTTTCAAACGTATGAATAAAGCAATTTATGGTAAAACTATGGAGATTCTTGAGAAACGAGTAGATGTAAAAATCGCAACTGATTGGGAGAATGGAAATGGTAGGAGCATTAAGCGCGTTCTTTAATAGCTTAATCGAATTTTCATAGCGTTGCAATTTTCTCTGAAAATATGGCTGCTATCCAATTAAAAAACGCGAATCATTTACAATAAACCTCTATATATTGGCTTCACCATTCTAGAGTTGTCGAAACTTAAAATGTATGATTTTCATTATTCTTACATGAAACCGAAATTCGGGGAAAATAAAAAAATTATAGGTCTCATGAAAGACGAAAACAATGGAGAAATAATGACAGAATTTATTGGGCTTAGAAGTAAGGTATATTTTATTGAAACAGACAATAACGATCAAACAAAAAAAGTTAAAGGTATAAAACGAAATGTTGTTGATAAATTAACTAAAAATAATTTTCTTGATTGTTTATATAAACAAAAAATCTTTTACGGGGATATGATGGTTGATCTAAACTTCATAACATATACACCGAAAATTTAAATAAAATAGCTTTGAGTTCTTCTGATGATAAACGGTATATTAGGGAAGACGGTATTAGTACCTATGCATGAGGACACTATCGAATTGACTTGGAAAAATTTTCTGCTAATGACTTTGAAATATTGTAATCCGATTATTTTTAAATTAAATATAAGAAATTTATGTAAAAAATCAAAATTAAAAATAAGAAAATAAAAATAAATAGTGTAAACTTAATTTAAGAAATTTATGTGAAAAAATATAAATAAAACATTTCTATATTGTTATTTTAAAATATGTTTTTTATTTATCCATGAATTATAGTTATCATCAAAACCTAACCATTTAACAAGAACTTAATTTTTCTTACGTTTAAGAATTTTTTCTATTAAATATGCATCGCTGTGTTTGACATTCTGCAATTCTGATTCATAAAATCCTCCAGATATAATTTCATCATTGAAATCTTTTAATAAATATGTTACTGGATAAGTATTTCTTATTTTATAAATTTTAAAAATTTCTGTTGACTAGTTCGGCTCATAGCCTTTACTAAATATTCCTTTATACTTTGTAATTCTAACAAAATCGTTTATATTAAATTTTCCATTAGAAAATACTTTAGGATAATTATAAATTGTTTTTAATAAATGTTTTTCGTTTTTTAAAGTCACGTTTACAGGTTTTTCTTTTATCGTTCTATGTTTCGTATTATTATATTTTTCAACTAACTCATCTAAAAATATCGTCCATTTGTAGTTTCCATTAAAGCTAAACATTTTCCACATTTTATTTTTTTAGCGTTCGATTAAATCTTTCGCATATTGAAGCTTTCAAATCGGTGAAAGTATGGTAGTGGTTAATTTTATTTTTATTCATAAGCTCTTTAAATTTGGAATTGAAAAATTCTTTGCCTTGGTCGGAGTGTATGTTTTTCGGAATTCTTTTTGATTTATCAAAAATTGTTTTCATGGCTTCGGTAACATCAGTTTCATTTTTCGATTTCACAGGCATAGCAAAGGCATATTTGGAAAAAATATCAATCACTATTATTGAATTTAGCATACGGTATCATTTCTACCAAGTCGATTTGCCATGTGTCATCTAGGCCTTTTTGAATTACTCTTCTGCGTACAAATTTTTTTCTTACTTGTTTATGCAATTCATTTACTATATCTAATTTACTCATCTTTCAGCAATATAAAGAGCTACTAAAGTTGTTTGATTAATGAAAATATGTTATATGCTAAAATATAATCTTATATTTTTCGATATCCGTCTTTAATTTTTTTTCATAACTGTCGGAATTTCATAACAAAGACGCATATAGTCAGCCATTTCTATTTCATCATATTGCTTAAACGGCACGTCTTTTAATTCTAGTTTCACCTTGCCAAGTTTTACACAATTTGGTATACAAACATTATAGTAGTATTCGCGGATCGCATTTCTTGTTAAAGAGCTGCATAAAAATTGGGAAATAAATGGTGAAATTATACATAAATCAGTCCATTCTTTATTGCATAACTCTATCTTTTCTAATTTGCTTTCTTTATGCTGAATACTTAAACAACTTTATCAGGGTCAGTTCTCCATTTAAATTCATAATTAAAATTGTTTTCATCGACTATATCTAGACGCTCCTTATTTTCCGCTGTTCCATCTAATTTAAGACTCACTATATTTTTATGCATATTTAACTTGCATAGTTAAATCCTACATTATGTGAACCATCATGAATCCAAAGAAACGGCTCAAAATTGTATAATGGCGAATATTCCAGTCTCAGTTTTATGTTATTAATATTATATGAAATATCCATAAGTAAATTCAAACTCTTATAATATGACTTTCGCTTATCCATTTTTTTTAGCTGTTTTAATTAATTTTGATTTTGATAATACTATTTTAAATTAATTTTTTAAATCATTCCAGTTTAAGACTCTACAAAAAACTAAACTTTATTTAACGCAGCGTCTTTTTTTGTAGAATCGCTAAAACTTTGATTGTAAATAAAAATATGAAAGTATTTGTTATAATAAAAACTACATCATTCTTTAAAATAGTCAACTTATGCGGCATTACTTTTAGTGAATTAAGCGGCGCTACTTTTGACTTTGAATGCGATTACTTTTAAACGTCTAAAAATAATGGCATTACTTTTAGCGAACTACTTTTGACTTTGAATGCGATTACTTTTAAACGTCTAAAAATAATGGCATTACTTTTAGTGAGCTACTTTTGACTTTAAATGCGATTACTTTTAAACGTCTGCTTTCGACTTTGTATGCGATTATTTTTAAACGTCTGCTTTTGACTTTGTATGCGATTACTTTTAAACGTCTGCTTTTGACATTGTATGCGATTACTTTTAAACGTCGGTTTTTGACTTTGAATGCGATTATTTTTAAACGTGTGCTTTTGACTTTGTATGCGATTATTTTTAAACGTCTGTAACACCGCACAGTTCGGTTGACAAATTGCAACAGAACCGGAGGACACCACTTGGCTTTGGCATGTTAAATTTAAAATTTAAATTTTATTTTGTGGGGTGGCAATGGTACCCGTGCACCATTACACTCTTCGACCAAAAAAAAATCTTTGGCCCACGCAACAATAAAAATTGGAGCGCCACTGGGTTTTCAACCACAGAAAAACTACATATAAAAAAAAATAATTTAAAAAAAATAAATAATAATTTTTATCAAAAAAAAATAACAAAACCAAGTGGGTCTGGTTACTACACGTTATTGCGGAGGAGATGTGATTTAGAAACTTCCAAGGTTTTCACATCATGAGGGCGCCAGGTCTTGAGTGATCTGCCACCCGCGGATCACCAACCGAACAAGACCGAATTTATTTTAAAAAAAAAAACCTTGAAAGTTTCAAGGACCGATTGGGATTTCCTCCTTTTTGCCAGCTTAGCTCAGTCTGTGGGGCGTGAGTCAACCAATCGATCCTACCTGCAAATCAAATCAACAACACCTAAGGAAGAAAAAAAAAGGGAAATACGGCCTGACGTCATCAATCCATGGCCGGTGTGGCTTTAGCCAGACATTCTAAATCTAATGTAACAATAAGAAAAAATTGGATACAACATTCAAAAGAACTACAAAAAAAAACCATAAATTTCGACTATAGTCCAGGTCCATGCACTATTTATTTATCGTGTTATATTTATTTATTTTGTTACATATTAAATTCCATATTATTATTATTTATTTATTTTTTCTTTACGTTTAATTATCGTTATACTCTTAATAATTTTAATTATTATTTTTGCATAGGTTTATGTATTTATTTTTGAAATTCAATGACTTCTACATGGGTCATTTACCAATTCGACAATTTAAAAAAAATCACATACCTTGTTTTGTTTTTCTTCTTTTATTTGCTCGGTGCTGTCCCGACTAGTCTGGCGCAGTCCGGCTAAAAAGGTAAGGTTTATTTGGTTTTTACAACTAAAACTACCACCAACTACTATACCAAAAATAATTAAAAAAAATCATAATCAAATCAAATCAACAAAAAAAAAAAATTTCAAAAACTAATTATTTTCTCTACAAATCAAAAATAAAAAAAAATATAAAAACTCAAAAAAAAATTAACTACTATTGATTTAAAAAAAACTACTCTACAAAAATTAAAAAATAAAAAATAAAAAAAATTAAATAATTTGGACCACTATACAGGAATTCCTTTTTTTTCTCTTTTAATTATAAAAAACTATCTTTTCTTCTTACATAAAATTTGTAAGTTTTTTTTTTCTTTTTCCTATATAATTAAGGTTTTATTTTTTTTCTGCACAGTCCGCTGAATGGCTCAGGCACCTTCTACTGGAACTTTTCCGCTCCCACCTTCAATTTTACAGCCTTCGTGGTCGATCAGTAGCTCGATCGACCCCTGCCTTTCCAATTCCCAAAAATCACAATATATTTTTTTTTGGGGTATTCCACTCCAATAATTTTGTCCAATATATAGACATATAGATATTTAGATATAATTTTATTATATCCGTCTTTCTGGCATATTTGACACCACAGGAAAAATATGTGTTCCTCTGAACAATATTCAACAACTTATGGAGGATCCTCTCCAATTGGTCAGGTCACCCAACAAATTAACAAATTTTAAACAAAAAAAATTGTTTTGGGGAATAATTTTTTTTTAAAAATAAAATAAAATTTACTATCGCACTAAATTATCAGCCGACAAAACAAGACGTCTATCGCTTGCCAATATTTCTTTTCGACGACGAAGAACACGTTCTTCTCCACTTCCGCCTTCCCAAAAAAAACAATATCCGCCTCTCCGCCCGTCTCCAACCGATTCCAATTTTACGGCCTGCCCGGTGGAAATTTCTTCGTTTGGGTTCTTCGTTTGGTGGATTGTATGCCTTTGCGGCGCAATTATATTTCCAATGTCTACATGACGTTTATAATTGTCATATATATAAATAAAAAATATTAAAGCCACCATGATGGTTTTTAATATCAAAATAAATTTATTGGATTATTTATTTATTTTTTAAGACAGCGGACGGACATTTCAAAAACAGGTAATATTTCATTTTATTTATTTTATAATTTTTTTTAAGTTTTAGGTGCTCAGAAAAATATAGCAGGATGAGAAAAATGTACCAACATAACCTGTTGGCTATGTTTTTATTTTTTTATATATGGCTGTTTAAGGATAATCATATTGGAATTTATCCAATGTGATTTTCCTTCAACCAATGTTCAGAGCCTGCAGGGCCACAAAACAGGCTTGTAACCCGTTTTTACGTGGATACAAGTCTGAACTCATAATCTAATCTATGAAATTCCTAAATACTATATACTTAACCTACGATAATTCATTTTTTTTTTCTATAATTCATTTAATTCATTTTTTCTTAATTACATTTCAAAAAAAAAATATACTTAAGTTAAATCTAAATATCCCAACTAACCCTAATAATAAAAAAATTTTTTTACTATTATTATTATTTTACTCTAACTATAATTATATTTTTTAATTTCTTAACCTACTCTAACATATCCTAAATCCTAATTTACTTAACTACCAATTAATATAAAAAAAAAATCTAATTACTATAACTAATCCTATCAATTTAATCCTAATTTTAATACTACCATTAATTCAAATTAAACCATTTTTTTTTTATCGATATCAACGTGGGGCTGTCCCACACCCTGAGCTGTCTAAGATGTTTGTCCCACTCTTTATGATTGTTACTGCTGATGTAGGCACGGATTGCGGTAATGATGTTTCTGTTGACTCGTTCAGAAGCGTTGGCTTGCGGATGATATGGTGCCGTATATTTATGACTGATGTTATAGTCGGCTGTCAGTTTAATGAAATTCTTTCGAGATGAACTGCACTCCGTTGTCTGATACCAACACTTCGGGAATTCCGAACAGATGAAAGACGTCGGCTTCTAGGAATTTGATAATCGGCGCGGTCGTAGCTTGTATTAGCGGTTTTAGTAAGATGAATTTACTGAACTGATCCAAAACAATTAATATATATGTGTTACCATTTTTAGATCGCGGATAAAATCCAAGAAGATCTATATTCACATACTGCCATGGACGCACTGGTGGACTTTGGATGACCATCGGAGGACGCAGACAAATGTTCGGCACTTTGCACTCCTTGCACGAGTTACACGCAGCAATGCAAGTATTAATGGTTTCACGCATCTTTGGCCAATAATAATATCGTTGAATCTTTTCAGTGCTTTTTTCAACAGCCGAGTGAGCATCTAACGGATCATCATGGTGCTGTTTAACGAGGTTCATCCACAGACTTTCCGGAACCCAAACTTTTCAAATCGGAATATCGGTGAGTACTGACGCTTTCCTAAACTTCACCCTTTTATAAATAATATTTCCGTCAATTTTGATGTCAGGAAAACGATCAATATTATCCTTAAAAATTTTAAATTTTTCCTGGTAGTTTGGATCCAGAAAAGCCTGATCCATTAAACTGATGATACCGTTAGTGATGATGTTTTGCTGCAACTCGTCCACCTCTCCTCTCGATAACGCATCAGCAACTTCATTTTCAGAACCTTTGCGGTGTACTATCTGAAACTCGAAGGCATGTAGTGTCAAGCTTCATCTAGCCAATCTTCCAGCTAGATCCGTTTGACTCATCAGCCACTTTAAGCTGGCATGATCTGTGATGACTGTGAATTTGGTGCCTTCCACATATGGTCGGAATTTCTTCAAGCTTACGACAGCAGCAAGACATTCCTGTTCCGTAACGCTATAATTTTTCTGTGCGTTATTCAGCTTCTGCGACATGAACGATATAGGATTTTCATGCCCATTGTCGTCACGCTGGAACAGAACGCCCCCGACTCCCGTCTTCGACGCATCACACTGGATGAAGAACTCACGGCTGAAATATGGATTAACGAGAACTGGCGCTTGCGTTAATGCGGTTTTCAAGGTAACGAAGGCTTTCTCTGCACTGTCATTCTATTTTTCAGTCGTTTTTTTGTTCAACAGGTTCGTGATCGGTGCTGCCAACGCAGAATAGTTTTTGATGAATCTATTGTACCAGCCAGTCATATCAAGAAATCGACGAATTTGCCTTGTTGTTTTCGGTTGCGGAAAATTCTTGATGGCGTCGATTTTTGCTGGATCAGTATGGATTCCCTCGCTGTTGATAATATGCCCCAGGTACTTAGTTTCTTTTTGACAGAACCTGCTCTTTTCGACGTTAGTCCAGCTTTCCTCAGACATTGAGCTACTTTACTTAAAAGCGACATGTGAGTGTCAAATTCTTCCGAGAGGATCAGGAGATCATCAAGGTAAACAAAGACATCCTCATGAAGCTCGTAAAGGATCACCTTATCCATAAGCCTGCACAATGTCTTCGGAGAGTTGGACAACCCAAACGGCATACGTTTGAATTGGAACAGGCCCCGTCCAGGAACAATAAACGCTGTTTTATCTCTGGATCCTTCTTCCAGCTCCACCTGCCAAAAAGCCATCTTCAAATCGAGACTGGTGATATATTTTGTCTTTTTCACTCTGCTGAAAATCGAGTTGATGTGAGGAAGTGGATACGCATCCGGTTTGGTGACAGCGTTCACCTTTCGAGCGTCTAAACACAACCAGAGCGAGCCGTCGTATTTCTTTACCATCGCCATCGATGAGGCCCATCCACTCTTGCTTTCGTCAATAATATTTTCAGCTAACATCTTCTCTATTTCAGCGTCTAGAAGATTCTGCATTGGTACTGACAATGGATATGGACGCGAGACTAAAGGCTTGGTGTCACCAACATCAATTTCATGTTTCAACAGCGACGTCTTACCTAACCCATCTTTCCTATACGATGGAAACGAATCTATGACGTTCAACAATTTTTCCTGCTGATCCAAGGTTAAATCATGTGCATTTTCTTGATGTTTTAATTCGCAGACTTCGTGATTGAAAAACGTCACAGCATTATAAGCCTCTAAAAAATCAACACCCAGAATCATGGATCTCTTAATGGTAGGAATAATAAAAAATTTAATTGTCTTAACTATATTATTGTAACTTATATCTAAATAAACATATCTTATCACCTGCTGGCTTGCCCCATCAGCTGTACAGATATCTGAACTTAACCTACTATACTTAATACCTAAATTTTCTAAAATTAACAAACTATCTTTACCTAATACACTAATATTTGCTCCACTATCCAATAATGCTAAAAAATTTTGATCCTTAATACTAATTCTCATAAACGGACGATTATCCCCATCAACCCGAACTAAACTCGCTTTTAATAATTTTCTTAAACCTAACTTATTCCTAGAATACTTATTTGATCTAACTAATCTATTTGTCTTAATTCTAACTAATTCTTTAATTTCTAATCTTCTTACAGGACTAATTTTGGAAACTAAATCTAAATTATAAAAATCTAATGCCACATTCCCCTTCCTGCGAAACCGTTTCCCGCACCAATGACGGACTGACATTTCGGACAATTATTAAAATACTTATCTTTAAATCCACACCTATAACAGTAGATTTTCAAAGGACGAAGACAATCACGGAACACATGACCCATTTCGTCACAATTAAAACAAATGATGTACTGACTATTGATATCTGGACGTTGCATATTTGACGGAGCACTGGACGGAGCAAACGTAGACTGTTGGACAGAATACAATTCGTTAGGTTCGACGTTGGAATTGAAACATGAAACTGGTGCAGTGACAGAAACGATGATGTTGTTAGCCTCTTCAGCTTCCGGATTTTTCGATGCGTCGATCTCATGTAAATATGTTCGGCGAGATCGCACCTGATCCTCAGCAGTTTCTCCAACTTCTTTCCATTTTCTTTCTAGCCTTTTGCACAATTTGTCTACCTGTGACATGGTGATGATGTCTTCCAGGATCAACGCTTTTTTATATCAAGGATACAGGTTGAGCAACATGCGGCTCAGAAAATCGTCATCCGAAATTTCTCTGTTTAGACGTAGCCGTAGACCTTCCATATCTAGACGATAATCAGAAAATTCCTCCCTCGCACGCTGTTTCCTGCTCTCCATCATCCGTTTTATATCACCATCATCTTCACCATCATCAAATTCTTCTTGCATGGCTAGTTTGAGTTGTCTCCAGGTGGTTTGTGGATTACGCCGAATATATTGCCAGTACCAAGTTTCCGCACGGCTTTTCAACAGGTGGTTGACTGCTAACACCAAGTTTTCGACAGGATACCTATCTCATCGTGCTAACGTTTCGATGCGGAACAAGAACTCCTTCAGCGACAAACCTCAACCAGAACCATCAAAGCACACGTGCCAATTCGACACAGGATTTCTGCGGTGTGCATCATACAAACGTGGTTCTACAACTTCATCATCACTTGGTTCGCTATCGCTTGCAGGACCCATTCGAACACGCGAGTTACGATGCGGTTGAATTTCAGGATGCAAGGATCTGGATGATATCGTTGGTTGCACCGGCGCCATATTGGTTTCAGGATGTTGTCTTGACGCGGCGTTCTGAACTGCCAATATTTCACGCAACTCTAGAATTTGACGCTGTTGCTCCACAATAATACTGGACATCTCATTCTTCCACTGCTGCTCTGGATGTATTTGTGGTCTCTGATACCACCATTGCTGCTGTGCTGGCTGTGGATGACGGTACATACTTGCTGGTATACTTTGGTAACTGTTCTGGTATTGGTTCTGGTAACTAAATTTTGTTTTCTTTTTTCCAGGATCTGCTGCTGCTGCTGCTCTTGTTGCTGCGATGTACGGAGTATCGAATTTCGTGGAAGTAAACCTATGATCAATCGGAACGGAATTCGGCAAAGTGTTGGTTGAACTTTGCTTACTACCTACTAGCAAACGTGAAAATTTATTTGCTACCGATGAATCCGAATAATGTTTAGCTGGCTCTCGAAATCCTGATGTGCCCAATGATGAAATTTGGGCTGTGGGTTTCTTGATCGTTCCTTGCTGCACATCACTAATTTCAATCGTCGGTTTAACACAGGTAGAACCAGATATATTTTTATTTAAATTAACTTCATTTCCAATTTCAATTGCTTTATTTATTTCAGCTTCCGGCACATTGGTAGCAACATCTGAACGTGGAACTCCAGCTCCAGGGTCTTGCTCCTCTAACAGACGTTCGATATTCTGCAGAACTGGTGATCCCATACCTGAACGGTCCTTTTGCTGTAACAACTCACAGGTATAATTTTTAATTCTGTCCAAACCTTCCTCGATTTTATTTATTAAACCCCTTGCAGCTGTTTATAATTTTGGATCTGCTCTCTTCAAACGTTTCACTCTTTGCAGAACATGGATACTACGGCTTTCAGCTACTAACATCAAGTGCTCATCTTGTTCGCGAATCGCACTTTCCACCAACGCTTCACAAACGCCCGCTCTGGATTTACACCAATCCAATTCAACCCTCGGATCTTCAATGATCACAGACGGCAACTGTTGAGGTGCACGAGCTTCTTCATCAAATGCTAGTCGTAATTGTGGAATTTTCGAAATTGTTGTACCGGGTAATATATTTAAATTTCTAATTTCTAATTCGTACAATAACTCATCCTCTTCCAGAAGTGACGGATCCATTTCAACAAATTTGATAACAATGAGCCAAATAGAAAACCTAAAAATTGTTTATCAGACAAGAACGCCACGATGATTGCAGCCAAAATATTTTTTCAATAATAAAATCGTAGCTTTAATTTTTTTATTTTCTTTATTAAATTCCTTAAATGTAAATATTTATCCTAAAACCAAATTTTATTTATTAAAAATATATTTATAACTTAATACTACAATGTAAATTCTAAAAACCTAAAAAAAAATTATTATTAAATAAAATTTATATATTTGAAATATTCTATATAATAAAAAAATATATTTTAAATTATATCAAAAATAAAATAAAATAATCAAAATATATATATTATAAAAAAAAATCTTCTTAAACAAAATTCCAAATTCCATTCATGTAATCTTAATTCTAACTAACTATTTCCCCTTAATACTACAAAATAATACTACACTTAATCCTACAAAAAAAATTAATCTAACAAAATTAAACCTACAAAAAAAAAAACCAAAAATACTATCAAATTAATAAATGATATTAAACACTATCTTTATTAATAATAATTTATAATTTTTAAAATAAAGATTCATTTACTAATTACAGGTATTGACCAGGAGGTAACTATATTTTATTTCCACCAATATGTTTTTATTATATTTTACTAAATCCAAAACCTTTTCCAATATTATTCTTATATATTACAAATTCTCTACAAAAAATTTTCCAACAGGTTCGCTGCACGCTTTCCCGATTCTCGATATAATAAAAAAAATTAAAAAAATCGATACTTTAAACCGCCGACTTTAAAAATCCCAGCCGATAGCCGCTTTTTTTAATATTTAAAAAAAAAAATTAACTATAATAAATTCGTTCGCCTAAAACCAGATTCAAAAAAAAAAATCATAAGTTTCAGAAAATTCAAAAAAAAAATTTAAATTCCACCAAGGATTGAATCAATCATTCCGCATTATAAGGAAAAGGACAACAAAAAGGTTATAGGAATTATAAAGGAAGTTAGGTAAAGGATAAGGAACTCCATCATCATATTCAACACACCGAATTCCGAATCAAAAATCAAAAAAATAATAATAAAAAAATCAAAAAATAAATAAAAATAAAATAAGAAAAATCAAAAAAAAACTAAGTTCTACAAACTACATGTACTAGGACGGACATTGAACGAATGAGGACTATATTATGGACAACCATAATATTTGTCTAACTCAAACAAAAATTTACCGCTGACGGAACATTAAATGGACAACCAAATAATTTTCTAACGCCAGGAACAACAAAAAAAAATTAAATTTACAACAATATTTTAACTCTACTCGAATTTAATTAATAATTATTATTTTTCTATTTCAGAACTGAACCCGATGCATTAAATATTCTGATGAAGAGGAACGTTGTTGATGATTTGATTTACCTACAACGCAATATGGCACTAGTTTTTTGTTCGGTCACTAGTTTTGTCATGCCACTAAGTTGGGCGCCATTTGTAACACCGCACAGTTCGGTTGACAAATTGCAACAGAACCGGAGGACACCACTTGGCTTTGGCATGTTAAATTTAAAATTTAAATTTTATTTTGTAGGGTGGCAATGGTACCCGTGCACCAGTACACTCTTCGACCAAAAAAAAATCTTTGGCCCACTCAACAATAAAAATTGGAGCGCCACTGGGTTTTCAACCACAAAAAAACTACATACAAAAAAAATTATTTAAACAAAATAAATAATAATTTTTATCAAAAAAAAAAAAAAAAAACCAAGTGGGTCTGGTTACTACACGTTATTGCGGAGGAGACGCGATTTAGAAACTTCCAAGGTTTTCACATCATGACGGCGCCAGGTCTTGAGAGATCCACCACCCACGGATTACTAACCGAACAAGACCGAATTTATTTTTAAAAAAAAAACCTTGAAAGTTTCAAGGACCGATTGGGATTTCCTCCTTTTGCCAGCTTAGCTCAATCTGTGGGGCGTGAGTCAACCAATCGATCCTACCTGCAAATCAAATCAACAACATCTAAGGAAGGGAAAAAAAGGTAAATACGGCCTGACGTCATCAATCCATGGCCGGTGTGGCTTTAGCCAGACATTCTAAATCTAATGTAACAATAAGAAAAAATTAGATACAACATTCAAAAGAACTACAAAAAAAACCATAAATTTCGACTATAGTCCAGGTCCATGCACTATTTATTTATCGTGTTATATTTATTTATTTTGTTACATATTAAATTCCATATTATTATTATTTATTTATTTTTTCTTTACGTTTAATTATCGTTATACTCTTAATAATTTTAATTATTATTTTTGCATAGGTTTATGTATTTATTTTTGAAATTCAATGACTTTTACATGGGTCATTTACCAATTCGACAATTTAAAAAAAATCACATACCTTGTTTTGTTTTTCTTCTTTTATTTGCTCGGTGCTGTCCCGACTAGTCTGGCGCAGTCCGGCTAAAAAGGTAAGGTTTATTTGGTTTTTACAACTAAAACTACCACCAACTACTATACCAAAAATAATAAAAAAAAATCATAATCAAATCAACAAAAAAATTTTTTTTTTAAAAAACTAATTATTTACTCTACAAATCAAAATTAAAAAAAAATATAAGAACTCAAAAAAAAAATTAACTACTATTGATTTAAAAAAAACTACTCTACAAAAATTAAAAAATAAAATATTAAAAAAATTAAATAATTTGGACCACTATACAGGAATTCCTTTTTTTTTCTCTTTTAATTATAAAAAACTATCTTTTCTTTTTACATAAAATTTGTAAGTTTTTTTTTCTTTTTCCTATATAATTAAGGTTTTATTTTTTTTCTGCACAGTCCGCTGAATGGCTCAGGCACCTTCTACTGGAACTTTTTCCGCTCCCACCTTCAATTTTACACCCTTCGTGGTCGATCAGTAGCTCGATTGACCCCTGCATTTCCAATTCCCAAAAATCACAATATATTTTTTTTTGGGGTATTCCACTCCAATAATTTTGTCCAATATACAAACATATAGATATTTAGATATAATTTTATTATATCCGTCTTTCTGGCATATTTGACACCACAGGAAAAATATGTGTTCCTCTGAACAATATTCAACAACTTATGGAGGATCCTCTCCAATTGGTCAGGTCACCCAACAAATTAACAAATTTTAATACAAAAAAAATTGTTTTGGGGAATAATTTTTTTTTTAAAATAAAATAATATTTCTTTTCGACCCACCCGAACACGTTCTTCTCCACTTCCGCCTTCCCAAAAAAAACAATATCCGCCTCTCCGCCCGTCTCCAACCGATTCCAATTTTACGGCCTGCCCGGTGGAAATTTCTTCGTTTGGGTTCTCACCAACAGGTGGATTGTATGCCTTTGCGGCGCAATTATATTTCCAATGTCTAAATGACGTTTATAATTGTCATATATATAAATAAAAAATATTAAAGCCACCATGATGGTTTTTAATATCAAAATAAATTTATTGGATTATTTATTTATTTTTTAAGACAGCGGACGGACATTTCGGAAACAGGTAATATTTCATTTTATTTATTTTATGATTTTTTTTAAGTTTTAGGTGCTCAGAAAAATATAGCAGGATGAGAAAAATGTACCAACATAACCTGTTGGCTATGTTTTTATTTTTTTATATATGGCTGTTTAAGGAAAATCATATTGGAATTTATCCAATGTGATTTTTCCTTCAACCAATGTTCAGAGCCTGCAGGGCCACACGTCTGCTTTTGACTTTGAATGCGATTACTTTTAACCGTCTGCTTTTGACTTTGTATGCGATTATTTTTAAACGTCTGCTTTTGACTTTGTATGCGCAGGGCCGGCGCTTCCTTGGAACAGTATGAACAGCTTGACGGGGCGCTGAAATTGGGGGCGCAAAATCATTAAAAATAAATTTAAAAAAATAAAATATTTTTTTTTTCAAATTTTTTTTTTTACCGAAATTGTGAACAAATATTTTTTTCACTGTGTAAAAATATATTTTAAAAAGGCAAAATATAATTTTTTTGTCGTTGCACAGTAATTGAACACTGTGCATAATCAATATGGAAAAGAAAAATATCGATAACACCTCTTTCCGTTTCTTAGTTTCTTATATGTAAAAAAAAAACCCTCAAGCACAGTATATTTTTACTGTTCATAAAGAATTCTTCAACCGATGATATGAAAATATAAATTTGTCTTTATACTCTTCTTCATACAAATTTCTCACAAAAAAAAAAAAACTTAATATAATAAAGTTTCTCTTAAAAAAGAGAAATACATAAAGAATTCTTCAACCGATGATATGAAAATATAAATTTGTCTTTATACTCTTTCTTCATACAAATTTCCCTTCCGTTTCTTATATAAAAAAAAATGTATGTATTTTTATGAACAGAAAAAAAAGCTGCTAACTAGGGGGAGCAGATAACTCATAGTATGTTGTTTAACAGCGATTTATGTCCAAAAGTTTTTTGTAATTAACATTATCTTTGTAACAAACAGTGGTTTCTTCCCCCCCTCAGGCTACTAACTTCTACCTTAGTCTACACATGCGTAATCACGAATCCAACCTGTGTACAAAATTTCATTGAAATTGAATAATATTTACCATATGTTCTAGAACATATGAAATATTAATCGGAAATTTAAGCATGGACCCCCTCAGGCTACTAATTTCTACCTTAGTCTACACATGCGTAATCACGAATCCAACCTGTGTACAAAATTTCATTGAAATTGAATAATATTTACCATATGTTCTAGAACATATGAAATATTAATCGGAAATTTTACCATGGACCCCCTCAAGCTACTAACTTCTACCTTAGTCTACACATGCGTAATCACGAATCCAACCTGTGTACAAAATTTCATTGAAATTGAATAATATTTACCATATGTTCTAGAACATATGAAATATTAATCGGAAATTTTAGCATGGACCCCCTCAGGCTACTAACTTCTACCTTAGTGTACACATGCGTAATCACGAATCCAACCTGTGTACAAAATTTCATTGAAATTGAATAATATTTACCATATGTTCTAGAACATATGAAATATTAATCGGAAATTTAAGCATGGACCCCCTCAGGCTACTAACTTCTACCTTAGTCTACACATGCGTAATCACGAATCCAACCTGTGTACAAAATTTCATTGAAATTGAATAATATTTACCATATGTTCTAGAACATATGAAATATTAATCGGAAATTTTAGCATGGACCCCCTGAAGGTATTAACTTCTAACATGGCCAACACATGCATAATCAGAAGGTCTACCTTTGTGCCAAATTTCATTAAAATCAGATAATAATTACATGCTATAAAACACGTAATTATATAAAATTCGGAAACTAAAACTGTTTTCTAGGAACCCCCTGAAGGTCTCCAAATTTCGGGAGAGCCAACTAGATCCCAAAATTGGCCTATATATAAAATATCTTTGAAATCGGTTAACAATTACTATATGCTGTAGAACATATGAAAAAAAAAAAATTAAAAATTAAATCGGAAATTTAACACGGACCCCCTAATCCTACTAACCTGTAATTTGGTCAACCAATGTAGAATCATGAACTCAACCTGTGTACCAAATTTCATTGAAATCGGATAATAATTACAAGCTGTAGAGCATAAAGAAAATATTCTTCGGAAACTAAGTTGCTCATATATTAGTTTCCCATGAACGTACTGTACCTACCAACTACAAATTTGTGGAGTATCAAATAGATAACTAAATGAAACTGTGTGTTCAATATCATTGAAATTGGGTGAAAGGTACGGTAGATATAGATAGTTGAACTTATGAAAAGTAATTACGGATTTTTACATGGACCCACTGAAGTATTGACTTCAAATTTTACAGACACTAAGTACATACGGAAACTATCATATGTACCAAAATTTATGCTAATTAGATAAAAATTACTATATGCTCTAGAGTATACGAAATTTTAATCGGAAATTTTACCAGGGACCCCCTGAAGTTACAGACCTGTATCTTGGTAGGCTTGTGGACAATCATGATACCAACCTATGTTTTAAATTTCATCCAAATCTGAGACATGAAATTTTTTTTTACATTTTCCCGTAGAACAAAAACACGTAGGTTGCCACATAAATGGGGAAATCTAACATGGTCCCACTGAAAGGATCGATCTCATCTTGTACCGGCACCTGCGCGAGGTATGTTAGAGCCTGTGTGCCAAATTTCATTAAAATCGGACAAGCGGTTCTAGGAGATGTTGCTGCGCACATAAAAAGCGTACGCGTACGCGTACGCGTACGCGTCCCCCGGACACTTTTTTTTTTTTGCATTTTCGGACTCCCCGACCTCGGAAACGCCTAGAAAAAAATTTTGAGCGAACTTTTTTTTTTGACCATCCAACCCATCACCAGACTTCATAGTATTTCATACTATTCGTAATATACTGTTCTTGAGAGCTTTTTTTCATATAAGAAACGGCATGAAATAAAAATATATTTTTATCTAAATTTTCGATAACATTTTTTGTCTAATAAGAACTTTCAGTGGTGCAAGTGCAATTTATATGTATTTTTTTGGTAGTTAAAAAGTTATAAAATAAATGGTTTTTTATTTAACTAGAAATATTTGATTTTTAATTTCTAATTAAAGAATTATTAATTTTAAAACTTTGAATTGTTTTTGTTGTGTTTCTTGCTTTTTTTTTGCTGCTTTCAAATAAAATTTATTTTAATTTATATTTGTATTTGATAATACATATTTGTGTTTCATTTCTTTTTCGACGAAAATTTTTTGTTGGTACGGTAAATATAATATAAAATTAAAATTTTAACATAGCAATTGTACTATATTATAGTTTATATACATTTTATTTAAATTATTAAATTAAATTATTTATATTTTATACCTAAATTAATATAATGTTGCCAAAGCGAAAATTGTCTGGTCACGCTTTCAGACAAAAAAGAAAGCAAATGTTTCTTTTTGCCAAAAAACAACAAAATGCTCTGCATAAGTTTTTTATTGGTGAAAACGTAAACCAACAACAACAAATCACAACGAACCAAATCAATTTTCCAATAACATGGAAAGAATCAATGTTATTGATGATACACCAACACAAAATAATCCAGGTTGTGATGAAAACACATCTGTGTTAGGTGGATTTGCGCAGGCTGGGGTTTCATTTTCTGAAACGATTTCAGAAACTATTCCAATTAGTTTAGAAATAGATTTAGATGATCCGGCTGTCTGGCCAGATTTAAATGATAGACTTTTAACCCTCTTTGTAGAAAAAGGCCCCAAACAAAACAAAGATATTTGCTATCCCGTTAAGTCAGGTAGGAAATTTAATAACAAACATTTTACAAGGCTTTTGTCAAAGGGCGAAACAATTGTAAGATCGTGGTTAGTATATTCGGTTTCAATTGATTCCATTTTTTGTTTTTGCTGTAAGTTATTTATGCAAAATTCTCAAATTCCGATTAGTAGTATAGGATTTAACAATTGGAATCATATAGGTAGGGTTCTTTTGGAACATGAAAAGGGGGCTGTTATACTTACGGTTATAACATAAACCATATAAATCTGGAAATCTTCTAATTATAAATAAAACACATTAAATAATTAATTTAAAACCAGTAACAATTTATTTATCTCTTATTTAAGTTATTTTTAACTATTCTTTTTATTAATTCAAAACCCAGACCGACTTTACTTCAACGCGACTACGAATCAACTCAACTCTATTAATCAAATTATAAAATCCAAGTCAACCCTTTTTGGTAAAACGTGGCCTTGATTTTTATTCTCACAAATAATAATCAAGGTCTCATTACCGTCGTTCAATCACCTGAGCATTCAACTTTGCTTAATTAGCAAAAGTGCTAATTAAGCAAGCCGATTTCCGCTACAGTTATTAATTGCTAATATTAATTTTGGGAATTAATATTAGTGCGTTTATTGCACAAGTAATTGAAAGACAGGGTGACTTGTATTTTATACAACACCTCTCAATCCCCGAAGAAAAAGACCAATTTGTAAAATTGGACTTTTTCCTGGAAACTGGGGTATAGTTGGTCCGTGTTTCGTTATGGTACATTACATGTATATAAAATTATTGATACAAAAAAAATATATTTGATAAAAAATCTTTTTTCATATATATAAAAAATTAATAATGAATATTATAAAATAAATTATAAACAAAATTAATTATCTCTTTAACATATTATTACAAAAAAATTAATAGGAATTCGTCCGGTATTTGTACACATTCCTCGATCTCAGTCCTAAGCAGTGGTAAGTCTTTATACGGTATAAACGCGTTTTCTAGAACTATTTTAAAATCACGAAAATTTTGTACAACACGGTCCATGAAAATATCCGCTGCTTTCCCTCGTAGTTTTCCTCTTATAATTTGGTTTAAAAGTACTGGTCTGTCAAGTTGGTCGGTTCGGAAGTATGCGTCATGTGCAAGAGAAACAAAATTTTGAATCACCCTCACCCGTAAAAATAGGTACGCCCTGAAAAAAAGTTCGATATGCCCGTTCTAATGGTATGGTCGTGTTGTTCTGATTGTTACTGTTTACCGTCACATCTAGATCATATGTGTGGTCTCTGGATAAAATATTTGAATTACGTCTACTATTATTGTTATTATCATGTATATTACCTGATAATATAACATTATTTAATCTATTAGTGTTACCCGTTCTTAAAGGATTTTCAAGAGGTTCCCTATTATTTTCCTGCGAATTATCATTATTATTCCCTATTAAATTGTTATTTAAAGTACGGGGTACATCCCCTTGTTTTTTAAACTGATCCATTTCGTGATCCTTTATATTCGATTCTATCTCTATTAACTTAGACCTAGTTTTTATGTTACTATTATTAATGAAACTTAAATTATGCTGATTTTTGTCTAAATTTCCAAAATATGTTTTAACGTAATTTGTACCTGTTTGACTCTGCACTCCTCCCACTGCTCCTATTGGATCGTACTCTTCGTCACTAAATGCTGATGTTTCTTGTTGATTATCTTCAGCAAAAGTAACAGATCTTCCTCTGTAATTTTCACTGAGCGTTGGTACTGGAATATATGCTCTCGGAGTTGATTCAATTAGTGACGAATTTCCAAAGCTGATGTCTTCTTCCCCCAATTCTTTGCTTTTACTATTGTTATTGAAAATAGTATTATTTAGCCACGCAGCAACACTGACTGGTTTCTTCTCTTTATTTTTGTTGCTGCGGGTAACTGGTGCCATAAATTTATTAAAAATATTTTATTATGTATAATTTTAATTAAATTGTTATTATTTATATTTTTTTTATATTTGTTTAATTAATTATATATATGAATTGTTATTATTTATTTTTTATTTGTTTAATTATTTATTTTTGTTTATTTATTTCTATTTTATTATAATTTTTTTTCGAAATTTTAAACCACGAACTCTATTTATTTATTTACAAAAAAAAATAACGTATTATTTATCATTTATTTATTACTACACTTCTTTTACAATATCTGAAATTTTTATTGTTGTATTTAAATAATTAATTTACTTTCTCAAGAAAAGAAAATCACAACTAGTTTAATCTTTTCAACAAAAATACACTTAAATTTCTTTATTTTAAATAACTTAAAAAAACAATTTTTTTTTTCACTGTTTCTCCAATAATATTTTAAAATTTTAATTCATTCATTACACATAACACGAACTACAATTTTATTCAATTTTTCAATCATTAATTTATTCTAATATTTTATTTAATAAACCCGGTAATTTTTTCTAGTTTACTTTACTATTTAACAAAAAATATTATTATCACAAATAATTTTTATATTTAACAATATTAATAGGGTAAAACAAGCAGTTGCGAGCCTCCCCCCAGTTACGAGCCTTTCGAATTTTATTTCATATATACCTACTAGTTATATATTTTAAAATTTCTATTAAATTTTCAATCACTATCACTTTATTAGTTTTCTATATAAAAATTTCACTGTTTATCTTATGTTTGATATCATATATAAAATTATCCAACTATAAATCTTATTTAATCATACAATTTTTTTTCACTTCAAACCTTTTTTAAACATATTAATAGTAGTGAAGGCTAGGCCGGCTCTGGATCAAATTATGTTTTCTTGCATATTTGTAGTTTTTTTTATTTTTTTTAAATATAATTTATGTGAATTAATTTTTATTGCATATTTTTAGGTGTTTTTTGTTTGGGTGTAATTTTTGTTGGAGATGGTTTGTTTTGTATGGGATTTTAAGGGTGCCTGAATATATGTATAAAGTTATTATGTGAATAATTTATGAGTTTTATTGTTAATTGAGCTGGTGTGATGACGTCGTTTGAAGATATTGCTGATTTCGATCTTGATGATGACGATGAATCATCGTTTTCATTAGAAAACATAAATAAGTTTTTATATAAATATAATGATTTTGTACTTGAGGAATTTAAAGAAAACTTTAAAAATGATCCGTTGAAATTAATTTATAGTTTTATTGTTAGTTATATAATTGAGTTGATATGATGACGTCGTTTGAAAATATTTTCTGTATTTAACTAAGCAATGGGTGATAAATATATAAAAGATTTTTTGGAAAAATATAATACTATTCTTCTTAGTGAGCATAATGATTTAATCATCGATTTCTATATAAGATTTCCAAATAGTACAAACAAATGTGAACAAATAAAATGTGAATGTACCTATACATGTGCATGTATTATTGAATATTTAAGACAATGCCAAATTATGAAATTAATGACTTACTATAAATATCTAACTAAATCCATATAAATTAATAATAATAAACTAATAGGCTAACAGTGAAGATGTTTTGGTGTGAAAATATACGTCACGGTCATAGATATTGTGTCTGCAGTAGAAAATGGAAATCATTTAAAATAGTTTATATTAAATATTTGGGTTCTATAGTGGAGATTTGGGCAACCCCCGAAAATGGTGAAAGGGTTTTATTATTATTTATAAGAAATGGTGAAGCATTACCAGCATATCTCAACTGGGATGTTAAATTTCTTGAATGGCAACATGTGAAAATCGAAGTTATGGGTGGAGACATAGGAATAGTTGGGGAAATAAATAATACACCTGGGAAATATGAAAACAAAACAAATAAGTTTCCGATTGATTGTCCATTCTTATTGGTAGATGATTGGGAGTATAATGCAAAGAGTAAATCAGAAAATGAAATAGAATCTTTATCTCTTACTACATCTGTATATAGGAGAACAGAAGAAAATAAATCTAATAAAAATTCTGAATTGCAGGAGAGACTTACTAAAGCACTTGAATATTCAGAGAATGTAAAAAAATCTTATGAATATGATGGAGAATATATATTAAAGGAAAAAATTATTGATTTAATAGATAAATTAAATACAATTCAAATGTAAACAATTCCACTGTAGAAGATGATGTTTTATGTTTATTAATATTAGTGGAAGATTATAAAGATGTTTATCAAAACTATTTACAAAAACAACGCTTGTAATATTGATATTGAGAAAAACAAAAAAATATTTCATTCTACAGACAAACCTTGAAGAGTTAGCTAGAAATCAAACAATTAAATATGAAGAAGTTTTCAGTTATCAATATTTTAAGCCTACTATTTATTAGAATTTATGCAGCTCCTACTATTACTCCTACTATTACATTAAATGATGAAAGTAATGGAAATTCTACATTTAATGTTATACTTCCGAGTAATGAAATAATTCAAGTAACTCTATCAATAAAATTAATGAAACATGTAAATCCTCCTGACGAATTATCTGATATAATAACATCGTCAACAGAACCAGCAACAACATCAACAATCACAACATCAGATGAGCAAACAATACAATCAGAAGAATCAGCTAAAAATTATGTTACCGTTGAAGAAGCGATTGAAGGATTTAGACATAATTTAATTAAAAAAGAAAAAGAAATTGCTGGTTTTATTGAAAGTGAAAATATATTCTATCGTCATTTTCAATTGGAACATAGTGATGAAGAAAAAATCAAAATACGATGTTCATATGATAGCAATTTTAAAAAACGAATGCTGAAAATAAATTGTCTTGAATATATGGAAGTTGAAAGTCAAAGAATTTTGAGTAATGGTGAAATGGAAAAGTTTACAAATTATGACACATCTTATAGATCAGATTTGGTGATAATAGATGTGAAGAAGTTGAAACAAACATATCACATTGAAATATATTAACCGCTAAAAATATCTTTTATAAAATGGAAAACTAAAAAGTTGAAATTGTTGAATAAAACACATATTTTTTATTTATATATTTTTTGTTTTTATTTATTTATTTCCTAATACATAATTATTTTTACAATAAAATATTATTTCCATCGTCATAGTCATCGTCATCATCTTGCTCTGATATATTCCTTCTTGTTGTTGAGGATGACAAATTCTAAAATAGTTGTCATACCAAACTTTTCAAACAATATCTCCCTTTTTTATGATAACGATCTCGCTATACCTAAGCTGTATAAAAGAAAAAAAAAAAGAAAAAAAATGAAGAATGTTGCTATTTTATGAAATGGAAAAGTGAAAAGTTTAAATTGTTGAATAAAACACATAATTTTTATTTAAATATTTTCTGTTTTTATTTCTTTTTTTATTAATATATATATATATATATACATATATATAATTATTTTCACAAGAAAATATTATTTTCATCTGGATCATCATATTCGTCTTCATCCTCATCATCCTCCTCTGATATGTAGTCCTTGTTGTTGTTGAGGTTCACAAATTCTAATACAGTTGTCCTACCTCGAGGACCCAAACTCTTCAAACCGCATCTCCCCTTTTTTATGTTCTCGATCTCTCGAGCGCTCATCCCGCTATATCGAAGCGGCATAAAAATTTTGAATTTGGAGAATGTAGCTATATCTACTACCCGATAAATTTTGTTTAAAACCATATCCGATGGTTTTTTAGTATCAAGCTCGACGTATTTATATTTATTATTCAAGATTGTTACAAAATTTTCAGCCATTTTATATAATTATTTTTAGTTTTACTTTTACTTAAGAAAGACTTCTAGTAATTGTGGAATATAGCTAAAAAAATTCTGTTTTTATACACCTCTAGAGCATGAAAAAAAAAATATTTATTGATAATAATCAGGAAAAAAGTACTTAAAAAAACTTCAAAATTTTAGTTCCTTCTTAAAACTGATACACAAAATGTTATCAAAAATAATATAAAAAAAAAAAAAAAAAAATTTTTTTTTTATTAATATTGATCTAATGAACCAAACAATTATGTATGTTTTCAATAAATCAAACAATCATATTTAATAGAATATTGGATTGTTTTGAATGCATTTTTTTTTTATATTTGATAAGAATTGTTTTATTCTTATAAGATTATTCTCATGGCTAAGAAAAAATTATAAAAAATATTTAGTACAAATGATGCAAATAGTAACTATGCGGTTTTGAAAACATTCATTGATAAGGAGAGTTTTTTCTTATATATACTTTATGAATGACAAAAACAAAGACATTCGAAAACTTGAATAATTTTCATTATTTAAAACAAAATCGTAGATATGAATGGAAGAATTTGGATGAACTCCAAAAACATTAAAATGAACTTAACATCTAAGGAGAAGCTGCAACCAAAATCAATACCAACCCTAGAACATCTAGCACTAGCAGCATTGTATAACAGCAAGAATTTTACAGAGGATTGGTGGAATCAAAACAAAAGAAGATATCATCTTGAAAAGCATTTATTCTCAACTGCTGAAAGGGTGATAAGCAGATCATCAAAGTCTACATCAATATGCTATCACATAT
This sequence comes from Rhamphomyia laevipes, assembly GCA_963920725.1. NCBI lineage: Eukaryota > Metazoa > Arthropoda > Insecta > Diptera > Empididae > Rhamphomyia > Rhamphomyia laevipes. Next base: position 49,931,946 of record OY987255.1, on the reverse strand, counting down.
CGGATTTAAACATCGTAATAGATAATTGTAGTAGCAACTACAAGAAATACCAAATTAAATGTGAAAATATGGAATAATGTATTCAATATATAAAAATATTTAGAAAAATAAAATATAAAATTAAAATTTGAATTATTATTTTTTATTTACAAATTTATATTGCAGAAATTGTTGTTTTGAATAAAACTTTTCAGTTTTAAATTTATATTTGAAATGGCTAGTTATAAGAAGAGACAATATATTAGTGAAGAAGAAGAAGAAGAAATAATCAAAAAACAAAGAAAATCTATAGACGATATATTTCGTAATATTATTGATATAAGTAATTTATCTAATGATAGAATTTTCGAAATTGATAAATATATTGAAAAATTAGATGTTTTAATAAGAAAATCAATAAAAACTGGTACTAAAAAACATTATGAGTATCAAATTGAGCAATTACAGTGTGCTAAAAACTTAATTAAAAAAAGATTTTCTAGTGTTGTTGGCGGTGGTGTTGGTGATAATATTGTTGATGATTCAAATGTTAAGTGGGAATATATTGAAAGTGCTTTCCAAAATAGAATCAAAACAGCAGTTATAATTAATTTGGGTCACAAAGATCCCAATAATTTTTTAATAGATTCTAGCAATGTATTCAAAGATAATATAAAACATTGTATTGAAAAATCCAATCAAATATGTTTAAAAATCAATACATCATTATGTTGTGAATTTTTAATTAAATCTGGGGATGATATTATAATTGAAGATAAATTTTTGTCTACTGCAAATAAAACTATTGAATTACAAGAAGACTATAAAGAGTGGTTTATAAAAAATATTCAAGAATCTATATTGAATAAGCTTAGCGAATATCAAGAAAGAGGTAGTGGTTGGACCCTTTCATCAATTATCTACTTGTCTATAAATATGAATGATTGTGACAGAATGATTGGATCTTCATATATAGATCTTCCATGTTCCATTAAGAAAAAACATGCGTGTATTAATGTACAAAATAGAGATGATGCCTGTTTTGCTTGGGCAATAGTATCAGCTCTATATCCGGTAGCCAATAACGCAAATAGATACAATTCTTATCCAAATTATTCAACAGTTCTAAATATAAATGGAATAAATTTTCCAATGCATATAAATCAAATAACAAAATTTGAAAATTTGAATAATATATCAATAAATGTTTATATATTAAAAAAAAAATCAGAAAATAATTTTACAATATTACCACTGAGATTAACAAAAACAAAAGCAATTAAGCATGTAAATTTATTAATGATTCAGAAAAATTATGGTATAGAAAAAAATGATGATGATGATGATGATGATGATGATGATGCTAATAACAATGATAATGTAGAAACTACGAATTATCATTTTTGTTGGATTAAAAATTTATCAAGACTAGTTTCAACTCAATTGTCTAAAGATGATCATAAAAAGCATTTATGTTATCGTTGCTTGCATTACTTTAAGTTAGAAGTGAATTTAAACAGTCATGTTTTTAATTGTGAGAAACAAAATTTTTGTAGCATTAAAATACCAACTAAAACTGAAATATATTTTGAAAATTATAAAAACAAAGAGATGGTACCTTTTATTGTTTATGCTGATTTAGAATCAATTCTAAAACCTATTTCAGTAGCACAAACTAGCAACTCAAAACTTTACCAAAAACATGAAATATTTAGCATATGATATTATTTTAAATGTGCGTATAATGATTCTCAATCATATTATAAATCATATCGTGGTGAGAATCCTGGAAAATGGTTTGCAAATCAATTGAGCGAAATTGCTAATCATATTTTTTTTGCTTATATTAATATTTTACCAATGAATGATTTAACAAGTGCTGAGTTATTTAATTTCAAGAATGCTCGAATATGTTATATATGCAATAAAAATTTTAATGCTAGTTCTATTATTGTTAAAGATCATTGTCATTTAACTGGAAGATATAGAGGTCCAGCACATTCTGTATGTAATCAAAAATATACAAATACAAGACAAATTCCAGTGGTATTTCACAATCTATCAGGTTATGACTCTCATTTTATTATTAAAGATATTGCACTTGCAATTCCTGGACAAACATTATTGATTCCAAAACATAAAGAGAAATACATATCATTTCTAAAATCAATTGATGAATGTGATATAAAATTTAAATTTATTGATTCTTTTAGCTTTATGCCTGCTTCGTTAGATAAACTTTCATCATATCTTCCACTAAATGATAAATTAATAACACGAAAGGAATGTTCAAATTTAACTAATGAACAATTTAATTTGATTATAAGAAAAGGATTTTTTCCATATGATTTTTTGGATTCAATAGATAAATTAAATGTCAATCAATTACCGAGCAAAGATGATTTTTATAATCATTTAAATGATGCTAATATATCAGATGATGATTACAATCACGCAAAAAATGTTTGGAACAGTTTCAATATAAAAAATTTAGGTGAATATTCTGATATATATATGAAAACAGATATTTTACTATTAGCAGATGTTTTTGAATCGTTTCGAATTAAATGTATGAATACATATGATCTAGATCCTGCACATTATTATACAACACCAGGTTATACATGGGATTGTATGCTGAAATATACTAATGTAACATTGCAATTATTAACTGATATTGATATGATACTATTTATTGAACGAGGAATACGAGGTGGTTTAAGTCAATGTTCAAATAGATATAGTAAAGCAAACAATAAATATATGCCAACATATGATTCCACACTTGAAAGTACATATTTAATGTATTATGATGTTAATAATTTATATGGTTGGGCTATGTCTGAATATTTGCCAATTAATGATTTTATATGGTTAAATGAAAATCAAGTAGAAAAATTTGATGTTGAAAAGATTAATGATAATGATTCAAATGGGTATATTCTAGAAGTGGATCTCGATTACCCACAAGAAATACATGATATTCATAGAGATTTACCATTTTGCGCTGACCATTTAACTTCTCCAAATAGTAAAACTAAGAAATTATTAACTACTTTGAATTCAAAGAAAAGATATATAATACACTATCGAAATCTGAAACAAGCTTTAAAGCATGGTCTTGTTCTAACTTGTATACACAAGATTTTAAAATTTAAACAATCTCCTTGGTTAAAAAGTTATATTGATTTAAATACTGAAATGAGAATTAAATCTAAAAATGATTTCGAAAAAAATTTATATAAATTAGTTATAAATGCAATATTCGGTAAAACAATGGAAAATGTAAGAAATTATAGAATTGTGAAATTATTAACAAAATGGAATGGGCGATATGGAGCAAACTCATTAATATCTAGACCAACGTTTCACAGTTCAAAAATATTTGATTCAAATTTAGTTGCAATTGAACTAAATAAAACAGAAATCTATATGAACAAACCGATTTATGTTGGATTTAGCATTTTAGATATATCAAAAACATGTGTTTACGACTTTCATTATAATTATATGATTGAAAAATTTAAACTTGATTGTAAAATGATGTATACTGATACTGATTCACTAATTTACGAAATAAAATGTGATGTTATAATATAAAGTTATAAAATCAGATATTCATAAATTTTATACGAGTGATTACCTACCAAATAATGAATATGGAATAGAATTAGTCAACAAAAAAAACCTGGTATAATGAAAGATGAAAACAATGGAAAAATAATGACTGAATTCGTTGGTTTAAGATCAAAAATGTATTCAATTAGAGTTAATGGAGAAGATGCGTTTAAGAAAGCAAAGGGTATTAAAAGTTCTGTTGTTAAAAAATCTATATTTTTTCAAGATTACATACTTAGATTGTTTGGAATCCAAAATAATATTAAGATGCAAACAGAATAATATAATATCACGTAAACATGTAGTCTATTCATTAAAACAAAATAAAACTGATTTAAGTGCAAATGATGATAAGAGGAAACTTCTAACTAATTCACACGATACATTACCATGGGGTCATTATAAAATAGTTGATTAATAAATATATTATTAAAGCATATATTTTATAACAAATAAAATGATTAAATAAAACAAAAATTTAGTATTTCAAATTAAAAAAATATTCTTTTATTTTATTTAAATGTATAATCAATAGTTTCTAAAAATTTCTTATATAGATAAACATTTAGTAATGAACAACATTCTTTTCCTACTGCTATACCATTATGCTGTAGTTTAGTTTAATTTTTTAACTTCGCTTGTTAATGGATTATATTCAACTATTCTATCGTAAATTAATAAGCAAAAAGCTGTTGTTTTATCGGGAATGTTTTCAGAAGTTTTAAACTCAATTCTTACATCAACAGGCCCTGTTTTAATCAATTCATTTTGATGTGAACAATCTACCACAATAATCGTTCCAAGTGCAAGAAATCCTTGATTACCGAGTAATGGTTGACTAGTTTTATTATAATAAGATTGTTGAAATTTAGCATACATATCATACAGAATTGCATATTGACCTTTTTTAAAATCTATGTTTAAATTATCATATGGAAAAACTTCAGAATTCAAAAACACTTTGAAATCGGTAATGTTGCAATGATCAAAATAGCTAATATCTTTTAGCAAATGATTTTGTATATCTGTTTGCAAAGCGAAAATTACATAGCGTGGTTTTTCAATTTGACTTGTAGTTTTCACAGTCCATACATGACTTGTTGTCTGAGGTAAAATTAGGTATTCATACATATCCCAACTACGAAAGCTCATTTTAATTGGTATACCTTTATCAATAAACTTTAATAATGATAGCTTTGAACTGTCTGCTACAAGTATATGTGGAACTTTCCATTGAATTTTAAATATATCAAGTTTAACTTTTTCATCTGCTTTTGTGCCTACAATTGCATTATTATCATCTCTAGCTCTAGTAATAATAAGCTCATGTTTAGCATTAACCAATATATTTTTATAATCTTCAGCAAATCCTAATAAAAATTTTAATGGTACACAAAAATTAAAATATCCGTTATGTAACAAACTACTGCTAGCAGTATCCCATCCAGCATTAAATGCCATTTTACTTTCATCTGCATTAAAGGAAATATAGTTTTTCAATGTTGATGTGCATCCAAGTTTTCGTGTTGTATCAATTTCAACACCATTTATTTCATAACGAATCTCATCAAATATATATGCAGCTATGTTATTAACTAGGTGAGCAGTTTTTGAAACTAAACCGGCTTCATCTAAAAGTCTTCCTTCAATATACAAGAAACTTTCACTCGGTAATATATTAAGATTTTGATGTTGAATTAATATTTGAATGACGTCATTGTTTTTAAAAGATTGTTGAAATGGTGAATAAGTATGATATTCAATTTTTGAAATACTTTCATCATAGTTAATGTTTTGAGTAATATCTAATATTTCATTCATTTTTTAAATTTAATCCAATTGACTTTAAAAAAAAATTATTAGCTGGTGTCAAGAGTTTTTTAATCTGTCCACCCCTTTTAGATGTTAATCGATTCACTTCTTTTGATGTATTGATATTTATTTTACTTTTTCGTTGATATTTATTTAAATTGTATAGAAGTATTTCAACGTTTTATATGAAGACGAATAGTTATAGTTTCCCCTCTAAAATTTATTAAGTTATCGTCTTGATCAACTAATCTTAATGTGATAGAACTTATTTGATTAGTATTCACTGGTAAATAGATCACTTTTCTGGGAACTTCATTTATTTTATAGCCTGGACTAACTTCTGGACAAAATTCATGTAATATATGTACTTGCTTATTATTCATATATGATCCATGTATAATATCACACTGAACATGTATAGTATTGATATTTGATATATTTACTGGTAGGTCTGAAAAATGCCATTGATTTGGAGCCAATTTTCGTTTACTGAAACCAAGTAGCTTTCCCAATGAATTTGCAGTATCAAAATAAATATCTTTAGAACTAATTATTTCACATTTCATTGTATTATTGTTAGCGCTTAGTTGAATATCTTCCTCACCATTATAAAATAAATCAACAGCACTTTGTAAATATAAATCTATATCATTGATTTCATATGAACCTATAGGAATTTCAACTATTTTATCATCTATTTGTAATATATTGTTGTGAATGTCAATATTTGGTATAGAATTATAAGTAACTAATTCAACAAGACCACAAACATAGTCATCACCTAATTCTAAGGGTGGAAAATAATCAGTAGTTAATACAGAGTTATTACCAGTAAATGTTAGTGTGAATGACATTATTAGCAAAGAAACAATGAAGTATTTTATTTTAAACATTTCTTTTTATTCATTTTTAATATAAAAACTTAAATTATTATTATTATTATTATTATAACAGATTGTTTAAGAATGCTATACATAAATGACCACATATTATTGTATTATAGTTTTGATAAGAGTTGTAGTTATATTGTATATTATAACCTAAATATTTAATTACTTCAATAGGAGGTTGTAAGTTTCCAAAGCTATCAAAATATATTACATCATTTTTATTTTTATTGTATGCTACCCAATGAGTACCAAAACCTGATGAGTTATCCAAATTAATAATACCACTCTCTTTATTTAATGCTTTTACAGGTAAACTATTTCGCATGAACACACCTCGAAAATGTGATATAAATTTTACGTATTTATGTAAATCAATTTCGCTTAATGCTCTCTTGGGTAGGATTTCTATTAGTTTTTTGATTGTGGATTCAAATACAACCCCAAACCTGTTTTATATGGTTTGAGATATAAACCTTTACCCATAGCAATACTTTCCATTGTTTGATTATGACGTTTATTCTTAATTAATTCATGTTTTGCATTCTTTACATCATTTATCGCTTTAACTATACCCGTTACACCACCAGACAATGCTCCAACAGCTGATAATCCTGCAAAAAGAGGTATTAGAAATGGTATGACTCCACCTGTTTTAGGTACTGATATAATTCTGGATGATATAACCCTTCTCCCTTTAATCACATTTTTAGCAGCATGAAGTGCTATCTTTATAGCATCATTATTGTTACCAGGTTTTTTAATTTTATAGCATTTTTAGCATCTTTTATAGCTTTTTCAAATAAATTTATAGTTGTCTTAGTTTTATTAAATTTCATATGTTTTTTTACACCCATTCCCAATTTAATTTTAGTCTTCATAGCGTTTGTTACTAATAAAGCATTCGCTCGTTCTAATAAATTAGAATCTTTAGCAAGAACACGTTTCCAAGCTTTTTCTGCTAAAACTTTATCAGCAATGTTTCGATCTTCAATATTTGTAAATTTAGAATATTCAATATCATGCTCTTTACAAGCTCTATCTAGGGGGTTTATACCAGGATCACCTCTGTCTAATCTTTTTTCTAATTTTGTACCAGGTCCACAATATTGATAACCACCGGGTAAATGTAATTCAAATGGCAACTTATTTATAATTTTATTCAGAATACCTTCT
>OY987255.1:49550012-49924274 GCA_963920725.1 Rhamphomyia laevipes | reverse complement strand
ATAGTATACGAGGATTAATAGTGGGCCCATCTAATTGTGGAAAAACAAATGTTATATTAAGCTTATTAGAACAACCCAATGGATTGAAGTTTGAAAACATTTACATATATTCCAAATCATTACATCAACCAAAATATGAATTTCTTAATCAAGTTATGGCAACTATTCCAGAAGTCGGATACTACACCTATTCTAACAACAGTGATATAATTCCACCTGAGGAAGCAAAATCATATTCTATATTTATTTTTGATGATGTCGCATGTGATAGACAAAATAATATTCGAAAATATTTTTGTATGGGTCGTCACAATAATATTGATAGTTTTTACTTATGTCAATCTTATACTCATATTCCAAAACATCTCATTCGAGATAATGCAAACTTTTTAATAATATTCAAGCAGGATGATATGAATCTAAGACATATTTATACAGATCATGTTAGCAATGATATGACATTTGCACAATTTCATGAAATATGTCTTAATTGTTGGAGAAAAAAATATGGTTTTTTAGTTATAGATAGGGATAGTGAAAAACAAGATGGTTGTTATCGTAGAGGGTTTGATGAATTCTGTTATATAGACTAAGAATAGCATATATATAATCAGAACAACTCAACAGCTCAACAGATCTACAGATCAACAGCTAAACAGATTAACAGCTCAACAGCTAAACAGACTAATTAAATATAATATACATTAACAAATATGAATGAGAAAATTATAAAAGATATTATTAGAACTAGTAAAGCAGTAAAAAGAAAATATAGATCTTTAAAATCCGGTCAGGTGGAAGCAGAACATGTATTAGAAGAACATTTTAAACCAATTACATTGCCACTCAAAAATGTTGCAAAAGCATTAGAAGAAAAATCACTTTATCCTGAAATAAAACAAGAGAAATCAATTGGTGAAATTATAAAAAAAAAAAAATCAAGATTTTATGATGATGTTTCTAGTATAAGACAATCAAACAAAACTGATTCTGATGATAATGATGATTATGATAGTGTGGATGAATCTAAAACTTTATTTCATTCATCTACTCCTAATAAATTTGCATCAAAACATTTATTATCCCCAACACCTATAAAACATTTAATTGAAAACCCTAATACTATTCTATACCGAAAAATTTTGATTCAACTTTTGGACCATATTTTGATCAAAGTTCTGCTGAATGGAAAATTGGTAATAAACAAATAGTAGTAAAACAAAATGAAATAATTATTGATAAAAGTTCATATAAAAACACAATTGGATTGCAAGAGTTAATATTTATGAAAAATCCAGATACAACTATATATACTGATGAAGACTTAAACACATATAAAAAAATATTGACAGAAACTAATGCACATAGACGTGGATATGATTCAAATCAACAAATGCGAGGAAATAGTGGTAATAAATGTAATTTAATAATTAAAAAATTATTTCCACATCAGTATAATACTCGAAAGACATCATCAACATCAACAGCATTAGGTAGGGGTCTTATGTTGAAAGTTTCTAAAAGAAAGCTTGATTATGTTTACTGGGATGATCCAAATGAATTAGTTGACAGATTGCAGTTGTTACTAGGTTCTCAAAAAGCTGGCCATAATAATCATAATAATGAAATTATTAGTATTTTGGATGAGTTGAGAGAGGCTAATATTATACAATAAAAGGAAATAATTTAAAGAAATCACATCATTTGCAAATATGCCTATAGATAAGTTTGGTCGTACTGGTCAACCAGTCAGAAAACCTTTACGAGGATTAATGGGACCTGCTGGACCTATTGGACCTATTGGACCTGTTGGATCTGAAGGACCTATTGGATTAGTTGGACCTATGGGACCTACAGGACCTTATGGAATTGGATTTATATTGGATGAGAAAAATGATTATGACATTCAAAATAAACGAATTGTTAACGTTCACCAACCAATTCGCAAAAATGATGCTGCAACAAAGGGTTATACTGATGATATAATTGAAAAAAAGGTAAAGTTTGTATTAGATGTTTTACAAAAGGAACAAAAAGCTTTGCTAGAAAAATATGATACATTTGAAACTTTTGTATTTAATCATATAAAAACAATAGCAGATACAAGAAAGGTTGACAATAGAATTGTTACTAAACCTTTTAAAGTTAATACTGAACCATAGTATGAGTGAAGTTCATTCAAATATGTATATAAATAATAAATCGAATAGTATAATAATCATTCTACATCAAAATGAGTAAGAATGAAGTAGTTAATGAATTACATAGACCAGCTCGCAAAAACTTTCACAGACGACGTGTTATTATTAAAGGATTTGATGATCTTTGGCAAGCGGATTTGGTTGAAATGGGTGCATATGCGAAATTTAATAAAAATTATCGATATCTTTTAACAGTAATTGATACATTTTCAAAATTTGCTTGGGCAATTCCAATTAAAAACAAAACTGGTAAAGAAGTAACTAATGCAATGAATACAATATTCAAAACTGGAAGAAAACCCGATAATCTTCAAACAGATCATGGAACTGAATTCTTTAATAAAATATTTCAAGATTTAATACAAAAAAAATATATAAATCACTACTCTACATATAGTTCTTTAAAAGCATCAATAGTTGAACGTTTTAATAGAACTTTAAAAAATATGATGTGGAAAAACTTTAGTTTGAATGGTTCTTATAAATGGATTCATATATTAAACCAACTAATTAACGAATATAACCATAAAAAACATAGAACAATAAAAATGCGACCGTATGATGTTACAAAAGAAAATTCTAATTATTTACTCTCAACTGTGTATTCACATATAAAACAATTTACAGCAGGCAAATATAAAATTGGAGATAATGTTCGCATAAGTAAATACAAACATGTTTTTGAAAAAGGTTACACACCAAATTGGACAACAGAAATTTTTAAAATACGTAAAATTCAAAATACAAATCCTATAACATACTTACTTGAAGATTATCAGGGTCAACCTATTGAAGGAGGATTCTATGAACTAGAACTAAATAATGTAAAACATAATAACATGTATTTGATTGAAAATTTTTTAAAAATAAATAAGGATAAAGTATTTGTAAAATGGCTTGGTTTTTCAAATCAACATAACTCATGGATAAATAAAACAGAAATTCTAAAATAAAAAACATATTTCTTTTATTCACTAAAATTAGATTTCACAATTTCCAATAATCGTTCTAATTTATATATCAATACATTGACAGGTATCAGGACTGGTTGTAGCATTATCAGAAGACCACAAACAGCGGGAGAAGTGATATCCATGTATTGATAGTTTCATTTCGTCATAATTAGAAAATATTGTTAATAACTTTGGATAATTTATAAATTTTTCTTTAAATTCCTCAAGTACAAAATCATTATATTTATATAAAAACTTATTTATGTTTTCTAATGAAAACGATGATTCATCATCATCATCAAGATCGAACTCAGCAATTGTTTGAATATCTTCAAACGACGTCATCACACCAGCTCAATTAACAATAAAACTCATAAATTATTCACATAATAACTTTATACATATATTCAGGCACCCTTAAAATCCCATACAAAACAAACCATCTCCAAAAAAAATTACACCCAAACAAAAAACACCTAAAAATATGCAATAAAAATTAATTCACATAAATTATATTTAAAAAAAATAAAAAAACCTACAAATATGCAAGAAAACATAATTTGATCTAGAACCGGCCTAGCCTTCACTACTATTAATCAAACTTATTTTTTTTTTAAAATGTACTCATTAAACATGTTGTATTTACTTCTCAATATAATTAATCACACATCTACACTTACACCCAAAGTTTATATTTGAATATAGGTTACACAAAAAAAATCAAAACATTCCAGCACATTAATAATTGTTCTATTATAATATACACGTATTATATTACCGAGTTATTACAGTTCAATGTCAATTTTTCTTATATACAATTATATGATACACTTAAATTAACTTATTATTATATGTCTTATAAAAAAAAACTAAATAAATCTTTATGTATTTATTTATTTTAAGTTATTGTTGCACCATTTATATTACACTATTTTATTTTGTATTATTTTAATGTAAATTGTTCGTGTTTTATTATAAATTACTTTAATGAAAATTCCAGAATTTTTCCCGACGGCAAAACGTATTTTATATATTTTTTTTAAATTTCGAACGAAAGTTCTTACATAAAAACGTAGTTTTATGTTAACCGGCTGCGCCAATGTTATACTTACGGTTATAACATAAACCATATAAATCTGGAAATCTTCTAATTATAAATAAAACATATTAAATAATTAATTTAAAACCAGTAACAATTTATTTATCTCTTATTTAAGTTATTTTTAACTATTCTTTTTATTAATTCAAAACCCAGACCGACTTTACTTCAACGCGACTACGAATCAACTCAACTCTATTAATCAAATTATAAAATCCAAGTCAACCCTTTTTGGTAAAACGTGGCCTTGATTTTTATTCTCACAAATAATAATCAAGGTCTCATTACCGTCGTTCAATCACCTGAGCATTCAACTTTGCTTAATTAGCAAAAGTGCTAATTAAGCAAGTCGATTTCCGCTACAGTTATTAATTGCTAATATTAATTTTGGGAATTAATATTAGTGCGTTTATTGCACAAGTAATTGAAAGACAGGGTGACTTGTATTTTATACTTGTATTTTATGTCACGTAGACTGTTTTAAAAAGTGGAAAGAATTTGAATTAAGACTTTCCAAAAATTCCACAATTGATTGTATTCTTCAAAATACAATGTCTAAAGAAGTTCAACATTGGAGAGATGTGTTGAAACGACTTATTATTCTTGTAAAATTTCTTTCAGTGCAATCTTTGGCATTCAGGGGTGGGTCAAACAGGTTATACGAGAAAAATAATGGTAATTTGCTCAAATTAGTAGAAGCCATTGCTGAATTTGACAATGTTCTGTCAGAACACCTAAGACGCATTACTAATAATGAGACGCAAAACAAATATTTGCATAACAGCATTCAGAATGAGCTAATTTCAATCGTTTCTAAAGTAATTCAAAATAAAATCAATGATATTATAAAAGGAGCAAAATATTTTTCGATAATTGTTGATTGTACTCCAGATCAGAGCCGCAATGAACAATTATCACTTACTGTTAGAGTTCTTCATAGAAATAAAAACAAACATGAAATTAAGGAGCTTTTTATGGGTTTTTTAAAAGCTACAGATACGACGGGTAAGGGCTTAACGGATTTAGTTTTAGACCGACTATCTTCCCTAGGATTTTCAATTAGTGATTGCAGGGGGCAAGGCTATGATAATGGCTCAAATATGAAGGGAAAAAACAATGGAATGCAAGCTCAGATTAAACATTTAGAATCCCGAGCATTTTTTGTGCCATGCGCGTGATGCTAACCTGGTCCTTCTGGATTCAGTTCAATGTTCACTTCAAGCTGTAAATTTTTTTGATACTGTCCAATGTTTATATGTATTTTTTTCTAGTTCTGTTTCAAGATGGGATATTTTGAAAAAGAATGTGAAAACACTAACTCTGAAGCCAAGATGGTAAAGCCGTATAGAAGCTTTAAAACCCTTAATGTGTAGTTTATGTAATATTTATGACGCTTTAGTTGAAATAGGAGATGACAAGGATAAGGACGGAATAACTAGAAATAACGCGGATAGTTTATCTCTCAAAATTATTCAATTTGAATTCATTTGTTCATTAATTATTTGGTATAATATTTTAGATAAAATTAATATATTTAGTAAATATTTGCAAAGTCCTGCTATTTGTTTAACGACGGCAGTAAATTTGTTAGAGGGTACAATACAGTTTTTGACACACTTAAGAAATGACGAAAAATTTCAGGGGTTTATCAATCAAGCTAAAGAAATAGCTTTAAAATTAGATGTTCCACCAAATTTCCCTGATGCTCCAAGACGCCCTAGTCGAAGACCTCAAACATTTTCATACGAAGGTAGAGATGAAATTATATCCAATCCTGAACAAAAGTTTAAAGTAGAATTTTATTTTCAAATCCTTGATAGGGCTATTCAATCTGTTAGCGAAAGATTTGACCAAATTTCGGAACACAATAATATTTTTAAATTTTTGCATAATATTTCTGTGGTTTCATTAGATGCTTCTGATCTTTTAAATAGTTGTCTTTCCCTTGAAAAGCATTTAACTTTCAATTCAAATTGTGATATATTAGGATTAGATTTATCGAACGATATTAAAATATTCCAAAGTATAGGTTCAGGAACTTTAAGCCCTATAGAATCATATGATTTTATATTTGAAAAGAAATTAGACCCGATATTACCAAATCTAGTTATAGCTCTTAGAATTTTATTGACAATACCAATAACAGTAGCTTCCGGGGAACATAGCTTTTCTAAATTAAAGATTATTAAAAATTATTTACGTACTACAATAGGACAATAAAGATTAGTAGATTTAGCTAGAATATCTATAGAAAGTGAATTTCTGAACAACTTGGATTATAGTGACTTCAAAGACGACTTTGCAAAATTCAAAGCTCGGAAAATTAAATAAAATTAATTTTTTAATATGTTTTACAATTTAAAATAGCACGTTTGAATTTTATTGCTTTTTATTTATATTTTATTAATATTTTTTGTTATTGAAATTCGTACGATAGCAATATTTATTAGTACGATAGCAATATTTATTTATTTATTTTTATTTATTTTTGAGGACTATACCTACGTGGGATACCTCGTTAAAAAAAATGCATTGGAAATCCTACCTCTTGGGTGATGTGGAAACGGATTACTTGGGTGATGTGGAAACGGCAAATGAGCGTTTTTTTTGGGCGGCAATTTTGAAAACTGCACCAGGCGCCAAAATCGTTGGCGATGGCGCTGTGTATACGATTACTTTTAAACGTTTGCTTTTGACTTTGAATGCGATTATTTTTAAACGCCTGCTTTTGACTTTGTATGCGATTACTTTTAAACGTGTACTTTTGACTTTGTATGCGATTATTTTTAAACGTTTAAAAATCATGGGATTGCTTTTAGTGAATTAAGCGGCGCTACTTTTGATGTTTAATGGGATTTTTTTTAAACGTATAAAATTTATGCGATTGCTTTTAGTGAATTACCTAGAGCTACTTTCGACTTTTCATGGGATTACTTTTAAACGTCTGCCCCATAAAAATCATGACATTAAAGAACAGGCGGTCGTGAGTCACGGGTGCGATTTTAAAAATGTTTTTTCAATTTGTGCATCCATTTACTATGATAATAAGTGGACCTTCTAGTTGCGGGAAAACGACATTTTTGGAAAAACTAATTTTAAATAAGGATTTTTTAATAGAAAATACACCTAGTAAAGTAATTTGGTGTTTTGCTGAAAGAAATTCAGTGCCGAATATTTCAAATGTTCAATTTCATAAAGGTGTGCCAGAACATTTTAAAAAAATTGAAAATGAGCCTGTTTTAATAATTTTAGATTATCTGATGATGGAAGGTTTTAATAAGCAAATATGTGAGCTATTTACAAAAGGCTCTCATCATCGAAATTTATCAATAGTGAAGTAACTCAAAATATTTTTCATAAAGCTTCACATTCTAGAGATATATCATTGAATGCCAAATACATTGTAATGTTTAAAAATCCTCGTGATCAACTTCAATTTCAACATTTAGCCAGACAAATATATCCTCAAGATTCAAAAGATTTGTTGAGAATATATAAAGAGGTAACTGAAAAACCTCATGGTTATTTATTAATCTACCTTACTCAGAATATAAACGATTGGCTTAGATTCCGAGCGGAAATTTTTAATAAAGATTTTTGTTGTTGTTTTTGCATTATAAATGAAAATGACAAAAAACTTCGAGTTGAAAAGATTGGCGGACAACAAGCATTTATTATACGTGCTACAGAAAACTAAACCTAAATTTAGAAAGGCTATTTTACAAAATGCAAATACTGACGCAATTAAAGCTTTAATAGAAATAGTATACAACACATTAAATGGAAATAATAAAATTAATAAAAAATATTTCGGAAAGTATAAAAAGGAAATGCGATGCTTATCATGTCCAAAGCAAAGTTTAACTTCTAAAAGAAAACTTCTAATTCAAAAATGCTGATTTTTACCAACTCTTTTAGCTATAATTTTTTCGGGAATAATCGGTAAAATTATCGAAAATGCATAGTAATAAAATGACTAAAATGCTGCTAATATTTCCTAATGCTTATAATCGTATAAAGACTTGCTTACAAGAAAATCCTGCAGCTGAAATCATTTCTAAAAAATTATTGCCTATTATTTATGATAATGAAAAAAGCGATCAACAAAAATGGATAGAGCTACGTCAAAATCTTTTGAAATTATCTACTTCGAGAAGAAGGGGTGAAGCGAATAAAAATATGAACCATGAAACTAAAAATTGGAAAGACAACTCTTCTCAAACTAAGTTTATATTTAAAAATGATTTTTCATCGCAAACTGTTCCAGAAAAACAGGAAATGTTAAATGAAAGTATGAAGGAAACATATTTTGAAGATGAAAATTTTTCAGATAATCATGAACGCTTCAAAACTCCCAAGGCACCGCGAAAAAGAAATAGGAATGTTTTAGATGATACTATGGAGCCTTAAAAAAGAACGAAAGCATGATGATATGAAAATTATAGAAAAAGATGGGTCAGTTTATACTATTCTATGTGACGATAATAAAAAAATTGATGATGCAGAATTACGTGAAATGATTAAAAAAGCAGAACATGAAAATAAAGCTGAGGAAACTAGGGAAACGCGTATAACTCGTTCTCGTTCTAAATCTAAAAAACAAACGGGAAATAATATTTTTTCATGGTGTAAAATTAAATAATTTTATATGTAGACATATATATATGAAAAAATAAATGTTGTAAATAATAAAAATTTATATAAAAAAGAATTCACTTTGCTTTATTTTATAATTATATTACCACTTGTATAATCATGTCGGACACGGATTTTTTTGTTACAGTTTTTAGTAATAACTCTCTCAATATTTACTCGAATAATGTGCAATCTAATTTTACAAATTCTCTGCAGAAATGTTTGAAGCTTACAGGCGATTGGGTTGTTGGCATTTCGGAATTTTTTTTAAATGAGCTCAATATGGATTCAAATTTTTCCAAAAAAACAATTATCGCGTCTGATCCGGCAAGTGTCTCACCTTCTAAACATTTCTTTATGAACACGCAAGCTCAATCGCAAAATGAGGATAGTAAAAACAAGGAAATAAACAAAGAAACTGAAGGCCTCATTATAAATAATTTTCAGATACTTGAAATGATATTTCCTCTCATGGGCTGAATTGAAAGCTTAATAAATCATTTAAAAATAAAAAAATAAAAACATAATGTGGTTGGTCATATTTTCGTTTATAGCGATATTATAAAACCTAGATTATTTGGCAGTCAATTTATAAGATGTTTACGAGTCCTGCCAGTCAATGGGTCGCAACAGCAAATTAAATTTGATAGAATCGAGTACTCGCCAATAGAAATTTCTTCTATTCCAAGTATTTCATTATTGATAGCAGATGGCTTGGGTAGAAAAGTCGATTTCAAAGCTAATTCGACGCCAATATTTTGCACATTACATTTTAAGAAATTAGGAACTATATAAATAAAATTCCCTCTTAAAATTTCTTCATTCTGTACTCAACCCAGGAAAAAGTATACACAAATTATTATATGAGCCAAATTGGTGGTGGCACGCATGACATAGGAGATGTGTACGCTATCCCGAGAGTTATCCAGTCGGGTAGAGGGAGTGTTGGAGCTTTTTTTTCGGGAATTTTTAAATATTTAAAACCATTAATCGGGGATCTCAGCATTAAAAAAATCAAGCAATTAAATCGGGAAAGTCTGTTTTAGAAGATATTGGTAGTAGACCCATAACTGAAATTTTAAAACATCAAAGTGTTGCAGCTGTAAATGAGCTGAAAGAAAAAGGTATAAGAAAGCTTAAAAATACGGATTACGTATAAAAAAGAAAACTTTGAAAGCTAAAACCCAGTCTTTGACTAGCAGCAAAGGAAGACATATATCAAAATTAAAAAAAATTCTAAAAAATCGTAATAAATCAGACATATTTACAAACTAAAAATAGATAAATGTGACAGCACATGTAGAATGCATGAAAAGCGAATTGGACCTATTTTCGCCATTACCTATTCAATCGAGTGTTTTACGTTGTAAAGAAGTTCCTTTTAGCCCCATTGCATCTTTAGATAATGCCAGTTCTATCGAATTTGTATCTTTGGGTAATGGCGAAACTTATAGAGATATTTCAAATATACATTTAAGAATGGTTCTACAAATTAAAGGGGGAAATGAACCGAAATCGGCTGATCCAAAATCGATTAACCCAAAAGTCGGCATTGTGAATAATATTTTGCATTCGCTTATCCGAATTTGCATCGTATCTTTAAATAATATGCCAGTATCACAATCGGATAATAATTACCATTACCGAGCATACATAGAAACACTTTTAAATTATTGATCTGATGCGTCACAAACTCATCTCGAGTCTTCTGGATGGTTTTTAGATACGGGAAAAGTTAATTCTATTATAGATAAGGAAAATCCTGGATTAGATAAAAGAAGAAAATTATTTAAAGAAGGCAATAAAGTCGAGCATGTGGGCAAAATTCATGCGGATATATTTAATCAGCCAAAATATCTATTAAATAATGTCGATTTGAAAGTTACTTTAAATCTACAAAAACCTGATTTTTGCATAATGGAGGCTGCGACTGGTGAATCATCAATAAAAATTCTTGAAGCAATTTTATACATAAATCATATAACTCTGAATACCGATATTTTACTAGCGCATCACAAAGTTTTGCAAACTAGAAATGCGATTTATCCGTACAAGCGAGTCGAAGTAAAATCTTTTACTTTACATCCCGGAAGTCATTCATTTACGCTTGATAATGTAGTTATTGGCCAGTTGCCTAATTTATTAATATTTTGCATGGTTTCTAATAAAGCTTATTCTGGTGAAAGAGCAGAAAATCCATTTAATTTGCAACATTACAAGTTGCAACGGTTTAACTTGGCTGTTAATGGAGTTCACATACCTTCTCAGCCTCTGGAATTTGATTATAGTAATAATAAAAATATTATTAGTAATAGAGCAAAAACCATTATAACTACGTATAGAGACGAGTTAACAAGGAACAAACTAAAATTGTTTTTTGAGTGCCTACGAAAAATATTCCGTAGGCATAGGCACCCATTTCTCACACATAATATAATGTCTCTCACATAAAATAGAAAATCTCATTCTTTAAATTTGTGTATTTTGTATCGAAGCGAAATGACAATGAAACAAAAAAAAAATATTTTCAAGCCAAAAATTTGATTTTTCAATTTTTTGAAATGCAAAAAATATATAAATATTTAAGATTTACAATTAAGATATCATTTTTTCTGATTCATATGTAAAATTTTTAACATACATACATAACAATGAAATTTTATGTAGAGGTATAGGTATAGGAATTAGCAATATAAATTTGGAAATTTTTTATCAACTTCATCTAGCTATTAAATATTTAGTATAAATTCCACAAAAATCATTTTTTTTTTTTATAAATTCATTCATGAGCTGTAATAAGAGGTATACTTATTCATTAATAAAATAACTACCTAATTTCAATTTGTTTTGATATATACTTAATTACTTTATTATTAAATATTAAGGCTTTTTTAATAAAAAATTGTAATAAAATAAAAAAAATAGATAAGGTAGGAATAGAGTTATTTATGTAGGATTTATAATTTCAATTATTAAATGCAATTTTAATTTTAAAATTAATTAATTTAATTTTAAAATTAAAAAAATTAAAAAGGTTTTAACAACTTTTTAACCAAGTCTTGCATATTTCACTATCCTGGGATGGAAATTTAAAAAAAAAAATAAGCCCGGTTTGGTCTGATTGGTGTTTTAGAATATCTACGATTTCAATTATTTTTTTTTACTAGTATCACAAAGATCTAATATTTTTAAATTATTATTTCTTAATACGTCCTCAAGTTTTGTATATGAATCTTTTTTTAATATTATTTCCAAAATTTTTTTTAAGAAAATCACATCACATACTTTTTATTGATGTTTATGGAGAAGCTACGAAAATGAAAGATTTATTAAATTTTAAAGATGAGTTCCATATAATAGATTATTATACCTGTGCAATATATCACTATAGATATTAGAAAAATATTGCTTACATAATACTTAATTATGTTCCTTCACAACAGTTATAAAGCCGGATTTTTTTTTAATATAAATCAGGCATAAGGAACTCAAATGATATATTATATAGAATATTAAAATATTGTTAATTTTCAAAAATTTAATGATACTTTAGTGAACATCTACATTTTACACTTTAGAAATGTTTTACATTTTATAAAAAAAAGGAAATCTAATATTTTTCCACCTATTTATTGTTTTCTTAATAATATTTATTGCATTAAAAAAGCCTCAATATTTTTAAAACAAAGTAATTAAGTATATATCAAAACAAATTAGGTAGTTATTTTATTAATGAATAAGTATACCTCTTATTACAGCTCATGAATGAATTTATCAAAAAAAAAAATGATTTTTGTGGAATTTATACTAAATATTTAATAGCTAGATGAAGTTGATAAAAAATTTCCAAATTTATATTTCTAATTCCTATACCTATACCTCTACCTAAAATTTCATTGTTATGTATGTATGTTAAAAATTTTACATATGAATCAGAAAAAATGATATCTTAATTGTAAATCCAAAAATTACATATTTTTTGAATTTCAAAAAATATAATAATCCAAAATTAGAAAATATTTACTAAAATATTTCTATATTCAATAATTTGAAATAATTTAAAATATGTATACATATTTTCCTTCTTTCGTTATTCATTTTCGTTAACCAACGAACGTTACTTCGTTATTGAGAAATAAAAAATAAAAAAAATAATATCTCTCTCAAAATTCTATGGGGTTCAAATGTTAAAACATTGGAACCCCAGAAAAATGTACTTTTTTTTTCTTCCTGTTAACTCGTCTCTATACGTAGTTATAATGGTTTTTGACTAGAGGCTATCACACAATATTCAGAGGTACTGGAATTCAGTATGATGATAGAAGCCATCAAATTAGCAAAAAGTTGTTTGATAATGGCCATTTCTTGCTTGCATTCGATCTTACTTCAGACCATTCAAACAATTCACACTGTTCGAGTTTATTAAATCAGGGCACTGTGAAAATAGAGGGGCGTTTCCATAGCGCTTTGCAAGAGGCCGCAACATGTCTTGTATATTGCGAATATGTTGCAATTCTCGAAATAGATCAAAATAGGAACATTCATCAAAGGTTATAAAGAACTGTTTTCTTCACACATCAATCAATATGATGGATACTTTAGAACTCACCCGTGCTCTTCTAAAAAATAGATGCACAAAAAATATTTTCAAGGAGTTTTTCCAGCTGATCAATTACCACTAAAATAAGAAAAAAACCGGCTTTAATAATTGCAAATACAGATCCGGCGTCAAAACCTGGCATGCATTGGGTCGCTTTTTATTTTAATTCAAAAGGAACAGCAGAATATTTCGATTCATTGGGAGAGATGCCATCAAATCAGCAATATTTAGAAATTTTGAAAAACAACAGTAAAACATTTTCAGGAAGCTCGAAAAGATTGCAGGGGTTTTTTTCAACACGTGCGGAAATTATTGTGCTGTATATTTATGCTATAAAGCAAAACAAAAAAAAACTTAAAGTTTTTAAATGAATTTTCGAGTAATTTAGAAAAAAATGATAAGAAGATTTTACAATTATATAAAAAATTATTTAAATATAATCAGAATGGAGGAAGAAAATTTATTATATCAAATCAAATATGTAAACCTTGTAGATAAATAAACTTTTTTGTAAAAATAATAGAACCATGTTTTTTATTTGTATAATAAAAAATTTTATTTTACTTTTTTACTTTACAATTTATTTTAATTCATTACTTTTTCGGTTTTGTATACCGTAGAATATTTGGCGATTTGGCCTACTATATAATTTTTTTTTATTTATTCACAAATAGTTTTGAATATGCATATGCATATAGAGAAATATTCTCTTCCATTCTTTTATATCGTATGCCTATCCTTCATTCCTACTTATATATAAATATAAATAATTTCTTCGTTGGTTTATTTATATTTTAAACTGAACACTATAGAACTCATAATAATCTCTCAATTTTTCAAAAATATTCTCTGAGAAATACGAAATTATCTAACAAAAGCTTGGTTCATAATTTTTAATGAACATTTGAAAAATATTATATTATACTCTTATTATAGGCATGGTTAGGTATAAGAAAAATTGCTGTTTGTTCGTTGTTACAGATAATACTTTTTTGTTGGTGTTTTGGTAGAAAAATATTATATGAAAAATTGCTGTTATAGTAGAATTAAAAATTATATAAAAAATAAAAATTTAGTAGAATTAAAAATTTTGTATATATTTTTTTTTTAAATTTGCAATATTTTTTTTAAGTTCCTATAAATAGGTTTGGGTGTTCAGTGAACACCTTGAACAGTACTACACTTCGCGCTTGATATATATATATATATATATATATATATATATATATATATATATATATATAGGTTTAGTATTTTAAATACTAAACAAATTTTTCTTATATAAAAAAAATAAAACAAGTTAAAACGTTTTGTACTTTTTTTGATTTATATTTATTTAAATATAATACCCTTTGATAATATAATTTACAGGATACGCTATAACAACTATAAAGTGAAGTCATTTTCTGTGGGGGGAAGACTGAAATTTGGTGAAAGCTCTTGACAACTGTCAATTATAATCTGACGGCGTCAGAGAAGTTTTGAAAAGCTTTTTACAAATTTGGAAAAAGCTTTTTCTATACTGAAATAATTGTATCTGAAATAAATATGTTTTTTATTAATTATAATTAAAATAAGATATTTATATTAGGTATATAAAATTCGTTTATTATGGATTTTTTTTTTAATATTCAAAGAAATTGAATGAAATTTAATAAAATTCTTACATTTCCATAAATAAAATAAGTTTTTAGAATTTCTGCGATACGCAATAATCCTCTTCTATTAAATTTACAGCTAAACGCCATTTAATTTTTATTTCCATATCTTGAGGAAATCTAAAATATATAATTTACTACGCTTCATATCAATTTTATCCTCACTACAACCCTGTCTGAAAAATATTTGCAAATGAAAGCTCTTTAAAACAGCTGATTTCGAGCAAGATTTTGACAATTTTGACAATTCGTGCGAGATTTTGCTCACTCGTTAGTGATTTTGACAACTAAATAGCTTTTAAAAACGACTTCACAGCTTGTAGGTGCAAATTAGTTCTATAGCGTATCCTGTAAATTATATTATCAAAGATAATACCATGTACACACTTAGATTCTATACCCTGGTTATGGGCTTCTATACCCCTGGTATAAAGATGATGTTCACTGTTCACACTGAAAATACTTAATATATTTTGACATTAAGTTTGAAAATCAGCTGGTATTGAAAATATTAATTATTTTATTGTATAATAAAACAATAATATCAGCTGCTTTGATTGACAAGATTATCAATTGTTGTGAAGGGGTGTTAAAATTCATTGAAATACGATCCATAATATCGAAATATTACAAAAGAATCGATATTTTCTTAAACCAAGTTCAGTCAATCCCTCATTTCGAAGTGGGTATACGGATATTAGAATATAGAATGACAATTTTTTTTGTATAGAAAAATAAATCAATATCATCTTTATATTATGATATAGCTCTATAACCAGGGTATAGGCTCAAGTGTGAATACACATTAATGTAATTCTCATTACCTTATTTTGAAGTTTTTGCAACCTTTCAATAGCAGCATTACTGCAATACTGCATATAAATAAAATCGTGCCAAAATAATCATACAGCGGTAAGATAATTGTATTATAAATTGTAACAAGACGGTCTTTCGGTATTTTATTTTTAATTCTATATAATAGATTAGCTACATAAAATTCCCGAAAAATTTGATGTCTGTATGTTTAGTGGATCCCAATAAAAAATTTCTGATAATTTAAAATATATATTTCTAAAATGAGATTATTCCAATATTTGACTTTCTTTTTTTGTGGCAAGTCACATTTTAAAAATAAAAAACAAATAATTTTAATAGTTTTTTATTTTGTTAAATATTCTTAAATATTCCTTTTTGAAATATTAAAAAAACTGCTTATTTAGGGGTAGTATAAAACTCTTAGAGATTTTTTATAATAGTGTTTTGTGTTGTGTATTAATACACTGCATAATCCTAAACTAAGTAGACCATGCGTCTACTCAGACCTTTACGAGCTGAGTAAAGGCCCTTAAGTACGAAAGTCTAACCATGCCTAAACTTAGTCTCCAACAAGCTTCCAAAATAAAGGTTGGATTGGTGAATTGCATGGAAATTAATGCATTTACCTGCAACCCATATAATTTCGATGTAATGGTATTGAAATTATACGGCATAGGGCCTTTTTTGCTGAATTGCAGAAATGAAATCCCATAAAAGCGGTGCAAATCCAACGATTGTTTGTCATTGAATCCATTTGCTTTGACTAGTTGACTTCCTCTTACCCAAGGTAAGAAGTCAATTAGAAGAAAAGTATAATTTATTGAGAGATAATAGAAAAAGTAATTGTAAAATAATTTAAAAGAAATAAGTAAAAACAAATGATTTAAAGAAAAATATTAAATTAACCAAAAAGATGATTTTAAAATTATATAATATTTGTAAAAAAATTCAGAAAAACATACATATAAAATTTTACGATTTTTTTATTTTGCATTTCAGGAGTCTCTATACTCTCGGAAACGTAAAACAAATGATTTTAGACATTTCAATTTTTCATCACAATAACTTCATATTCATAGTATATCATTATTAAAATAAACCATGTAAAACTTAGATAATGGAACTAAGGATGAAAATAGACAATTTGTTAAAATAAAATAGACAATTAGTGAATTTAAAATATATCTTTATTAAAATTTATCACCAACATTGAAGTGCTTATTGAAAAATTGCAAAAGTCGCGATAGTCGCAAACATGTTGGGATTTTTTTTCACAGGTAAGTGAAAAAGTATCTGTGTTAACTTTAAAAGTTAAGTTTTTAAAATATCTTAAGTAAATACTTAAAAGTAAGGTCTATTCTTGTCATAAATATTAATAATTTCTATAATAATTGTTAGAATTTTTTTTTGTTTACATAAACAAGATTGATTTCAACCAATCATATCAATGTGGGTACAGCGGCATTGGCGTACGGTTATATAATTTTCGGCGGGCGCCATAATTTTTAGTTGTTCAGTGAAAGTAATTTTAAAATATTAATTATATTATCAGAATACCTCGAGATGATAATATGAGAAAAATATGTGTAGACAAAATAGGTATATCAAAATTTAGTTCACGAGATCGGATATGTTCACTACATTTTGATGAAAGTGATTAACCGACGCTTATTAAGAAAGGACGCGGTCAGATGGAAATGGTACGTAAATTTACTAGTATAATATTTTCTTGGAAATAATGTTTTATTTTTCAGCAAACTGAAGATTTTGTTCCAATCATACCAGATTATCAACAACCTGACTGTTCTGGTATCATATATTCACAGAACAAAGAGAATATACCTAATCCTGCAGTGGATATTAGTGTATCTTCTCCAAAATATACAACATCAATTTTAACTTGCAATCACGAGTTTATAACACCTCCCCATGGTTCTATGAAAACTAAAATCAGTTTGAAAGCAGCTCTAATTTCAAGCGATACTACACGATCATCAAAATCAACACCACGGCGACATATGACCAAGTTGAAAGTTCTGCGAAAAACGGTAAAACAGGATAAAAAAGTAATAAAACATCTTAAACAGAATGTTAAAAGAAAATCTTTGAAGATAGTAAATTTGAAAAATATTTTGCAAGATATAAAAAATAAAAATTTGCTATCGAAAGAAATCTCAGATACCTTGGATACAATAATTGGACCCAATAGGGGTATTATTGAGAGGCAGTTAGCCAAACCGAAGGATAAATTGTTATTGACACCATATGATCCAGAGCTAAGAGCTTTCGCTTTAAATTTGAACTTTCTGTCTCCAAAAGCATACGGCTTTGTTCGCGAGTCTTTTAGCTACTGCTTGCCGCATCCTAAAACAATTAGTAGCTGGTATAAGCGAATGAACTGTAATCCAGGTTTCACTGCTGAAGCATTCACAGCTATAAGGAATGCGGTTGAAGCAGCTCAGTATAAACTTGTATTGAACTTGACATTTGATGAGATACACATTCGTAATCAAATTCATTGGGATGGAAAAGAATCCACAGGATATGTTGACATAGGAGACGGTGGAGAAAGCAATGTTCAAGCAACCCAAATTTTAGTTTTCATGGCGGTTTGTATAAACAGGAGTTGGAAAATACCAGTTGGGTATTTCGCAATAGCATCACTAAATGCTCTTCAGAGACAGAACATAATTGAGCACTGTATAAGAAATATTTTACAAACAGGTGCACTACTAATAGGTATTACATTTGATGGCGTACCATCAAATATTTCTGCTGTTAAATCATTAGGATGTGATTTAACAGATATTAATAGTACGAACACATTTAAATTGGATGGACTCGATTATAACTTTACGGTACTGTTGGATCCATGCCATATGCTGAAACTAGTCAGGAATGCATTTCATGATTTAGAAAGCTTTATTGACATGAATTGCAATGAAGTAAATTGGAAATATTTAAAGTTGCTGGTTAATTTGCAAGAAAACGAAAAATTACATATGGGTAATAAATTACGTAAGGCACATATATACTTTAGTCAACAAAATATGAAGGTTAAGTTAGCTGTCCAGTTATTCAGTAAATCCGTAAGCGATGCTACAGATTTCTGCCGTGATGTAATTCAAATACCTGAGTTTAAGGACAGCAAACCTACATCCGATGAGATTATTTAATGATGTTTTTGATGTCTTGAATAACAGAAAAAATAGCGATTTTGGCCTTAAAAAAGCACTATGTTCTGAAAATTATATGCTAATAAAAAGCTTTGCAGAAAATGCGATATTATATATATCTAAATTGAGACTCAGCAACAACGACGAAATTATCAATCATCGTAGAAAAACTGGCTTTATTGGTTTTATTGCAGCTCTAAAAAATATTGAAGTTCTACACGATTCATGGATAGAACCAGGAATTTTGGAATACATACCATTTTACAAAATGAACCAGGATCATGTTGAACTATTTTTTTCATCGATTCATCGGATATAATAATAACCCAACCGTGAAGCAATTCAAAGCATCATACAAGAAGCTGTTAGTAAGAGTGCAGATTAGGGAAAATGGAATTGGTAATTGTGTACCATTAGAAAATATTGATATTCTCCAGGTCCACAGCCAGAATGCAGATGCAGAGATTAATAACACTTGTGATCGAAAGATAATGATTGATAATTTCGATGAATGTATAAACCAATGTTTTGAACTTGAAAATGAGACCACAAATACGTATTTGAACAATCATTCATACATGTTTAATGCGAATAATTTATCTCAATATACCAAGCATATTGTTGAATATATTGCTGGATTTACTGTTTTTAAAATTAACAAAAATTTAAAATGTCAAGATTGTTTATTAATTTTGCAAGGAGAATTTAGAGAAAACACATTGGTAGCATATAAATCTAAAGGATATTTGATAACACCTTCATCTGATGTTGTAAATATATGTAAAGTGGTTGAAAGTGAAATTCGAGCTTTCGAACATGTTCTCGAAAAAAATGATACATCAATTTTAAGATCACAATATTTAAAAAAAATTCAAATAAATTGTCTAAATAAAATGATGTCAAAAATTTTTTTTCAAACAGATCACATGTCCAAAAGTGATCATTTTCCATTATTAATTAAATCTATTATTGAAAAATACCTCAATACTAGGTATTTCTTTATGTCTAAGAAAATTTCAGAGAGAGTATCTATTAGATCCAAATTCACAAAATTAATTTTATTTAAAGGAAATTGAAAATATAAAAAACCTAACCATAATTATTATTTTTGTTATTTATTTTAAATTTCTTATCATTTATTATAGAAGAATATTCATACTAAATAAATTATTATAAAATTTTAGTTTTTGATACATTAATTGTTTTTCTATTAACAATAATGCACCCATTTCGCCCCCATAAAAAAAAATCTACGTCAATGGAGAAACTTACACATGTACAAGTAAGTGTAATAGTATGCGTAAAAATCTTCAATTTTTTTTCTAGGTACTACATCCTTAGTTCCATTATCTAAGATGTAAAACTTAAAATTACAAACACAACCTAAATAAACACATACATACTTTCAAAACACTAGCATCCACATCAAAAAAATTATAAATTATTAATAGGGTAAAGTTTTTGCTGATAATTTTACAACTTAGTTTCATGTGGTATTCACCTCAAAATATTTTTTTGTTCAAAATTGTAATTTAAAATAACCATCAAACAAAAATCAAACAGAATTATAAAAAACTTCGCATATGCCTGGCCTGCCCAACAGTATCTCTTATAAAATTTCAATAAAATACCGCACGGCGCACGCAGGTTATTTTCGTAATCTAGTTAATGTCCGTAAAATATGAGAATGGATAATTTTAGAAACTTATCAAACCTTACGAATTATATAATGTATATAAAATATACAAAAATAGCGTTTTGTCAAAAATTTAAGAAAAATCATTGCAGATATTAATTCCTCAAATTGTTTACAAAGCACTGCATTGTTAATTTTTAAGCATGAAAAAATCAAGTCAGTTGAATGATAACACATTTCATGTATACACAAACATATACTTGTTTTATGAAATTTTTCATTTTAATGAATTGTTTATGTAGCCTTTATCCATAAGGCATCTCCGAGGCCATCTCAAATCACAATTTTTAGCAATGGCCATGGCTAACAGAGCTGTAACTCCGCTCTTTAGAAACCAAATATGCTGACTTATTTCTGTAATTGCTCGCCATTGACGGTCAGAACAGCACTATCATTATCATTATCATCATTCATCATGGAAAAAATTATCCTATCAGTTTTCATGACGCTGTAATTTGATGTAGGATGTAGGACTTTTTATTAAGTTGCATTGGATTGGTAATTGGTATATTTACACTTATAAAAACTATACAACATTATATAGTGAGCGTGATCAAGAATAATGTTGTCTTTTAACCTACATTACAGTGTTGCGTTTAAAATTAGTTCCGCGTGAGATTTTAATTTATCTATGTCAAAAGGTAGCAAATTAATTTAAATTGTTTTCTGAGTAAAAATAAAAGAGTGTTGGTGATTATCGAAAAATTGCACAATTTTAAACCTGGAAAGGTAAATTTTTTTTTTTTAAATTTTGTTACATAATTGGATGAAAAAGTTGAAGAGTGAGGAGATATTAAATTACACAGCAAAAAAGGTATCAGATGTTTTATTATTCAATTATTAGCTGTGTTATTATTAAATTATCACTTACATAATATAATTGCTAATTGTATATTAGTATTATCAAATACGCGAAAAATAAAACAAATCCCAATTAAACAAAAATTTATGTACAATATTTAAAAATAACCAGAATTATTAAAATTTGCATACCTTTTCTCGTAATCAGAAATTTTCAAATAAATTTTAAATTAAAGTGCTGAAATATAATATAATTATTGCTGAAATTATGAAGAATATATAAATTTGGATACTTATAGGATTATACTGTTAAGATTATATTTCTACAAATTGAAGTTCGAAACATATACAAATTTAAAAGTTGATGTCAAGTCTGTAGTTAACCAATAATTATACTTTTTCAACAATTTTGAAAAGAAATACAAAAGTTTCATCGTTTAGTCCCACGGAGCAGGAGGTTTTTCAAAAATTAGAGAAGAGATTCGAAGAACCAGTCTCAATGAATTTAGTTCAGATAAGTGAGTTGTTGGATACAAAACCGCAACCCATTAAATATTCTTTGGATATTGATAATGAATTGGTTCGAAAAAACGTACAGATAGAAAGTCGATTGGAGGAGCGAGATCAAAGAATTTCAGAAATGCAAAATGAAATAGATTTTTTGAAAGTTTTGGCTACAAGCAAAAATCTTATCTTCAAAAACTTTACTTGTGAAGATCCTACCCCAGCAGACTGCGTAAAAAATTTCTGTAAAAATATTATGAATATAACAGTCAACATAGAAGTTGAAAATGCGTATACTATAGGTAAAGACAAATTCAAGTCACGCAATATAATTAGTAATATATTAACCAATGCAAATAAGCTTAAAGATTCAGGCATTCGAGGAGAAAAAGACTAGTCAAAAAATATAAGTTTAAAAAACAATAAATTGTTGGCTATGAGAAGGGAGATAAAAGAAAACAACAAAAATTACAAGGTTAATGAACGAAATGGAGTTATGATAATAATAATACAAAAAAATTATTATGGAATAATGATAAAGATTTAGTAGTCTACGATAAGGATGGTGTCCAATATCTCAAAGAAAATCATAATGTAGATGTATCGCATATAGCCGAGAAAATGAAAACAGAAAATAATGTGATGCAACATTCTCAAATGTGATGCAAAAATAAATGCCTTCTGTCGTAATAAAAATAAAAAATTTAAAACATGTGGTATTAAAAAGGACAATTCAGTTATGTGTAATGGTTCAGTTTTGCAAATAAATAATAGAATAGTTGTGCAGATGGAAATATCTTTGTTAAGGTATTATATAATACCAATTTATATTTATTATAAGAAATGGGGTGATGTGTTTCTGAATTTTCAGATGTAGCAAAAAACTTAGTTATTGCGAAAGATAGTAAAACTTTTTAGAATTCGGTTAGAGGATTAAGGAGTTGTAGAAATATATGTGGTTTACAAATAGATTCTCAGCAACTAGCTACTTACTTCAGTACACAAATAAATGCTCCTTTAATACAATTTGCTGATATATACAAAGAAGATCCAATTTTGGATGTTAATATTACGTTCCTAGAAATTAAAAATGTATTTAGAAAAATAAAAAAAAGAAAGAGCCAGGCTTAGATAGAGCTAGTTATGAATATTTTAAAAATGCTTCAGACGTATTTTTGAACAAGATAGTGTAATTGTTCAATAGAATAATGGTAACCAAAAAGGTTCCAAATGCTTTTAAAAAAACTATTATATTTCATTTATATAAAAAAAAGTAGTGCAGAAAATCCAGCTAATTACAGAGCTATCTCATTTATAGATTCAATCGCTAAAAGTTTTTCTGGAATACTATTAAATCGCTTACAACTTTTGTAGAAAATAATAAATTATTAAGTAAATTTCAAGCTGGATTTTGTCCAGGTTATAGAACAATTGATCACTGTAATATACCATACCCAAATTCTAAATAAATAATATATATAATTATACATATGTTAAACATTAACATATGTTAAACATAAATATTGTATACAAAGAATAAATGTAAATGATTAGTCAAATGCAATGTTATGTGCAATTCAGTAATTTGACCCTAAATATCAATATTGTGATATTTATAATTTATTGAACCAAAGGGCAATAACATAAATGCAATTTGAATGTAACTAGATCCTAAATATCGATTGTGATATTTAGGTCAGTATATTTTTTAAACAAAGCACTTGACTAATCATACAAATAATATTAAGTTTAAATATTACAAAAATGATTATTATAAATCAGTCTTAAGCAAACAGTAAAGAAATAAAAACGTGAAGTCCGAAAATCAATTACACAGAATATTACAAGTGTTTTAATTTATCTAATTCTCCAAATCCTAGATGAATATATATATTATATAGATATAATATATATAAGATTCAAAATATTACATTGGTGTCAGATGTGGGGTAGAATAAAGTAACAATTCTACCGAACAATTCAAAAAATTCTTCAAATCGAATACACAAGTGAAGTTCAAAATTTAATAAGTTTCAACACAAAACAAAATAATAATAGTTTCTAAACAGTTTCTAATATATATATTAAAAAAAAAAATTTTTATAATAACAATAAAATAATATTAAATAAATATAAATAAATATATTACGGAAATTTAAATAAAAATAACTAAATAAATTATAATAACATATAAAAATAAGGTATTACAACTTTTCACCAGAAAAGAGACTAAATTTGTTTAATGTCTTGCTGAGTCTGGCAGACAGTACCTTATATAATAAAACATATAATAAAAGTGAAAAGTGACCACAGAGGTAATCTTTAAACGGAGGCACAAAGCGCCGTTTAACCAGCAGTGCTAAAAGACTCAACCAATCACATCAACAATAATATCATCTCAAGATCCAGAATCATCAGAACATCAAGATCCAGAATCTCCAGAAAATCAAAAATCAATCAAGAAGCATAAAAAAAAAAAATCAGCAAAAATCATCAAGAATCTATCAACTATGAACCTGTTAAAATTAATGTAAGTCGTTTTGTCCTAGAAATTAAATAAATAAACTATATACATATAGATAATATTATAAAACATAAATAATAAATAAATATAAATAATTAAATAAATTAATAAAAAAAAATATATACATTTGTAAAATAAATATACTTATATGTATACCGTATATGTAAAAAAAAAAAAAAATTTATAAATATATACCATATAAAATTATAAAATTACTAGAGTAAATAAGTACTATCAAATTTTATCAATTAAATAATATAAATAAACACATAAAAATAAAGTACTATTTAATAATTCATTATAACACCCAAAATTAATTTTCTTTATTACAAGATTTCTTTTGTTATGCTTGTTTTATGAGTCATTTTAATTTGAACATAAGTTTAAGAAATAGAAAGGTTCCTAGAACGTATAGTCAATCAGATACAACCGATCTAATGCCAATCACACATTCTCCCACAGATGAAAAAAAATCTGTCACTCCTAATATTGAAAAAGAACTCGTAAATAACACTTCTTTAGCGCAAATAACCACTCCCGTATCACAAAGTACAATAAATTCTGATAATCTAGCAAATAATTCTAAAACCTTAGATAAATCAGGTGACAAAGGAAATCCACCTCCAAATAATCCAACGGAAAATCTCTTGACAAACATAAACCCTCAGACACGAACAATAATGACGAAATTTGACATAGGGCAGGCTACAAAAATGATTCCTGAATTCAATGGGAATTCAACAGAATTACACAGATTCCTGCAATTAGCAGAAATACAATATAGAAGAACTAATACCAACGAAGAAAAATTAGATTTCTTAGATATAATTATTTCAAAAATTTCAGGCCGTGCGTATAATACAATTTTAAGATATAAAAATTTTAATAATTGGGAAGGATTAAAAACCTCGTTAATAGAAAAATTCTCTAAAACGCGTTCGACACAGTTAGTACAAATAGACGTTTTCGCGTTGAAACAAGGCTACAGAGAATCTGTAAGCAGTTATTCTGAAAGAGCAGAAAAGCTCTTGGACGAATTAAATATAGCTAGCGTAACAGATTCAATGTCAAACGACGGTAGCGAGGCAATACGTGAATTAAACGGCGTCACAGTAATGAATAATTTTGTCAATGGATTACGAGATCCATTAAAGTTAATTGTTCGTACAGCTAGAAAAGCTTCCCTGAGTGAAGCAATAGAATTAGCTATTGAGGAAGAAAAATTAAACAAAACTAATTTTAGAGAAGATCCGAACAAAAACCAATATTGTTTAAATTGCAAAACACAAACTCATCATACTAGGGATTGCAGAAAAACAAATATTAACTCTAATTCAAAACAAAACTTTAATCCCAATTATCGTAAATTTAATTCAAATAACTCTAATTCAAATACTAATTTAAGATTTAATAATCGTAACGTATCTGGAATACCAGTTTCCAATACAATTCCACAGATTGCTGCAATAACACAAGAAAAATTCTGTCGTTATTGTAAGAAAACGGATCATAGTGCAGAAAACGCGAATTTAATAATAAGAAAAAGAACAATGCTGTGAACGTTTCTCAAGTATCTGAACTTAGTACAGATCAGGGAAACTGCAATCAGCCTGGTCCCTCGGGTCTCCGGACACAGGCGAGCGCATTAAAGTAAGGAGCCCAGAATTATCTAATCAATTTCAAAAAACTCAAAATCTAAATCATAAAATCGAAAATCAATTTCAAAAAATTCAAAATCTAAATCATAAAATTGAAAATCAATTTCACAAAGTCAAAAGCAAAATCAACAAAATACCAAACCTAATTTCAAACAAAATCCACAAATCTCTATATCAGAAAATAATACAAATTCTCATTTACGAAATCAAATTCATAATGAAAAAACAAAATCTAAGGCACAAGTAAATATAGTTCAAGCAAATCATCAAATCCAAAATTCTATACAAAATCATTCTCAAAATTCTATACAAAATCATACTCAAAGTCATATACAAAACCATACACAAAATCATACAAAAAATCCAACAAAAAAAAGTTCTGTTAACAACATAATGTTAAATCAAATTAAAAGTCGTACATTTTCCAGTATTTTAACCTTAGAAATAAAAGGCACAGAAAAGAAATTTACTAATTTATTATTAGATTCTGGAGCCAATATAAGTATACTAAAAGTAAGTGCTTTACATGACAATACGTTTGTCGATTTAATGCCAATAGAATTAACCCATTAGATTCCACGGAGAAGTTAGTGAAGTTAAAACTTTTTTTTTATGAAAATAATGAAGTTTAAGGCTGAAAAAAATAAAAACTAGAAAAATTATACTTAAAATTATTTTTATTTGTATTTTATAGGGGTGTTCCCAAATTGGTACACTGGAATTTCAAGCATGAAAATTTTTAAAGCAATTTTGTTCGATGCATAGAGTCTTTTCGCATTTTTCGCACTTCCAAATATCTCTTTTATGGCAAATAACACACCTAACACGCTTTTCTAATTTTTTTGGATAGTGGCCAATGTTATCAGTAGCCAAACCCATTGGAACAGTTCCTGATCTTGGTATTTTATAAATATCTTTATTGAATTTTAGAAGATAATATCTGGTGATGCTCCTTCGAAAATTTAGAAGATCTAATTTATCAGTGCAAGAAAATGTATGTAGTTTCCATGCATTGGTCAGAGACATATCAATCATATAGGTAAAAAGTGTCCACCACAATTTTTTCCCACGAACTGAAATTCGGTAGTTTGAAAGTGATTGGTCATGACGATCA
This sequence comes from Rhamphomyia laevipes, assembly GCA_963920725.1. Classification (NCBI taxonomy): domain Eukaryota; kingdom Metazoa; phylum Arthropoda; class Insecta; order Diptera; family Empididae; genus Rhamphomyia; species Rhamphomyia laevipes. The sequence goes on along the minus strand of OY987255.1, from coordinate 49,896,839 downwards.
ACTCCACCCATTCCATTGGTATACTTTTTGAACAATAACGGCTGCTGAACATCAATTTTAGATTTTTTTTCCCGAGACCATCTTTTTACGCTACTCATCGGGTCAATTGTATCATGATTTGTGATCATAGTGCATGGCTTATTGTCGTTCCACCTCACATACAAAATTTAATCGGTTTTTTCAAATCGATAATCATAATATCCTCTTTCCTTTTTTTGGAACTCTTTACATGATATCATAGGACATTTGTTTGTACGATTTTCGCGCACAGTGCCAGTGGCTCTAAAATTTTTATCTTTTAAAATTTGTAGCAAACTGTGGCTAGAAAAAAAGTTGTCAAAATACAACACATGCAAGGCCGGATTTTCAATTTTTTCGATTAGTTTCAATACAACTTTGGACCCAAGTGGAAGATAATTTCCGGTTTTTTCTTCTGAACGTCCACAATATACGTCGAAAGTATAACAATACCCAGTTGAACTACTAATCATCCAATTTTTAAACCCAAACCGTATTGGTTTTCCTCTAATAAATTGTTTTGCTCCATGGTTACCAAAATATTTTACCATAGATTCGTCAATGGATAAATCTTTATGAAAAAATCCCCACTGGCAAAAGTTTTTGGATAATATTGCCATTAGGGGTTTTATTTTATACATGCGGTCTTTTGATCCCGCAATTTCAGCAATATTTGCAAGGTGTATAAAACGTTTCAGTTCCAGAAAACGATTGCGTGACATACACTTGGATACTAAATCACATTTCAGATCTTCATCAAGTGACCAGTAGTTTTGTTGCCGCGGTAATCTATGGTATCCTGTGAAAATCAAAATACCAATAAATATTTGAATTTCTTCAATTGTGACATTGAGATCATGCTTATTATTTTGGTTGGCATACAATGTTGTTTGTTCCACGATGTGGTTCAAAACTGAATAATGAAATAATTTTTCGAAAATTTGGTACGGGTTCAGATTGGAAATATCATTTTTTACACTTTGCTGAAGTTCCGAAAGCGTTTCAGTATCACTTGTAAATTTTGAATAGGTCGGAGATGATTTTATCCATTTGTGTTGAGGAATATTTCGTTTTTTGGTGTTCTTTTTTGTCAATTTTCGCTTTTTTGAAGCAAGAGTTTCATCATCACTAATGTCCGTTTCATTTCCATCCCCGACAAAAATTTCCAAAGTTCCCGGAATATCAGTTGGCAATTCAAAGACGTTCATTTCATTGTCGTCAAAATCCTCTTGATCTGTCAATACATCAGGTTCTGGGGCTATAATAGCACAATCAACATTCTCTACATCATCATCTATAAAGCAATCCATAAATTCTTGCAAGCCTTTAAAATTATTTTTGCTTTCAAAATTATGTTTTGCCATGATGAAATTATATTATTTGCTAAGTAAAATAAGTTGTGTTACAAACTAATATTATTTTACATATAAAGCCAGTGTACCAATATTGGCACACTAGAAAAAAAGATTGAAAAAACTTACCTAATATTTTATTTTCTCTTCTGAAAATCTTTTAGCTAGAATATATACACTCTTATGGTTTTGATTTACCCCACATAAATTTTTACAATTGCACAGTTATTTTGTATTAGCACTTTTTAACTACATGTATCGAAATTTTCAAAAATTCACAATTCCACTAAATAAAAAATTTATGCCAACACCATAAAAAAAATAAACCGGTAAAACCCCCAATATAATTTGTAAGTGACATCTTAATGAACATTGTTTCACTAATTATGATTTAAAATATTTATCATAGATGGTATGAGAGCAGTTTAAAAGTCTGTGCCAATATTGGTACAGTGGGATAAAATAGGTTAAAGTGAATATCACCCGAACCTATCACAACAATTGGAACAGCTAAATTATCTCTTAAAATTAGCGGCCACAATGTGGAAAATTATCCTATACTTTTCCATATAGTGTCAGCTGATTTTCCCATTCAACAAGATGGCATTATTGGCGAAGATTTTCTGAATGAATCTCGAGCAATTATCGATTATGGTAATGATCAAGCTATATTTGAGTTCCATAATCTAAATATCCCTATAAAATTTCAAGTTCAAAATAACAAAGTAATAATTCCACCAAGAACAGAACAATTAATTAAGTATGGTCCTGTAGATATTCAGTAGGATTCAATTACATTATTAAATTCTAAAAATTTAAACGAAAAAGGAATATTCATTACAAATACTATAGTAAAACCTGAAAATGGTTATGTATTTCTCAGCATTATCAATGTAAATGAAAAACCATTTGAATTATGCAATGAACAATTAAAAATAAATATTGTTTCTATAGAAAACTTCAATATTTATAGTTTATCTCACACTGAAACAAAAAATCTCGTGGAAAATCGTTTAGAAAAATTATATAATCAAATAGATCTTTCTCATCTTAACATAGAAGAAAAAAATTCTATCACTAATATTTGTAGAGAATACAATCAATTATTTTATTTAGAAGGCGACGTGTTAACTTGTACCGAAACAATTAAGCACGAAATAAATACACAACCTAATCTACCAGCTGTTAACATTAGACCTTATCGTTTACCCGAAATTCATAAATCAGAAATAAAAAAACAAGTGGATGAAATGTTAAAACAGGGTATTGTCCAACACAGTAAAAGTGCTTGGAACAGTCCATTACTAGTAGTACCGAAAAAACCAGACGCTAATGGTAATAAAAAATGGCGCGTCGTGGTCGATTATAGAAAATTAAACGAAGTCACTATTTGCGATTCATATCCACTGCCGAATATTGAAGATATTCTTGGTCAGTTGGGTGAATCTAAATATTTTTCTACACTAGATTTAGCAAATGGATTTCACCAAATCGGGGTCGAAGATAAAGATCGAGTAAAGACTGCTTTCAGTACACCTTATGGTCATTTTGAGTTTACGCGAATGCCATTTGGTTTACGAAACGCACCACCAACTTTTCAAAGGTTGATGAACATAGTTCTCACAGGTCTTCAGGGTATACGTTGTTTTGTATACCTTGATGACATAGTGATATACGGTAAAAATCTCGCTGACCACAATCAAAAGTTAATTCAAGTTTTCGAAGCACTAAAGAAATATAATTTAAAACTGCAACCAAACAAATGCAAATTTTTACATAAAGAAGTTTTATATCTTGGCCATGTGATCACCGAAAAAGGTATAAAGCCAGATGAAAATAAAATAAATACAATTTTAAATATAGTTCAGCCAAAGGATCAAAAAGCTATAAAATCTTTTTTAGGTTTAATTGGCTATTATCGTAAATTCATACCGAAATTTTCGGCTATCGCACAACCTCTAAATAATTTATTAAAAAAAGATACAAAATTTGTATGGGATGAATTCTGTGATGAAGCATACCAAAATCTGAAAAAAGCCATAACAGAATATCCTGTATTACAGTACCCAAATTTCACAAAGGATTTTTATTTAACTACTGATGCGAGCGACACAGCTTTAGGTGCCGTGCTATCGCAGCAATCAATTGAAAAAGACAAAATAATAGATTTGCCAATCGCTTACGTTAGTAGAACACTAAATAAAGCCGAACGTAACTATTCTACTATAGAAAAAGAAGCTTTAGCAGTCGTTTGGGCAACTGCATATTTTCGACCATATCTTTATGGCAGAAAATTCACACTAGTTACTGACCATAAGCCGCTTGTTTGGATTTTCAACATAAATAACCCAACTTCTAGAATAATGCGCTGGCGCATTAAATTAGAAGAATATGAATATTGTGTTGTCCACAAGTCAGGTCATTTAAACACTAATGCAGATGCTTTATCCAGATTAGAAATAGCGAAAGTAGATGTAATTACCAGAGCACAAGTCAAAAATAACGACCAAACCTTAAATCTTCAAAATCTTAATTATGAAACCAAAAATCAAAACAATAATTTCGAACAAAACAATAATTCTAATACAAAAAATCAAATTATAACCATCACTAATCCTGTCGAAATTCAAACAATTTTAGAAGAATACCATAATAGTCCAATAGGCGGACATCAGGGCATAAATCGTACAGTTCAAAAACTTAAACAAAAATATTATTTTGAAAACATGAAACAAGTTGTAATAAAATATATCTCGTCATGTGAGATATGTCAAAAAAATAAACTAAGTCCAAAAACTAAAATTCCAATGAAAATAACAGATACTCCTAACAAACCTTTTGAAAAAGTATCATTAGATATTGTCGGTCCATTACCAACCACAGAGTCTGGTAATATATACATTCTAACGTTTCAGGATCTATTATCTAAATTTTTATTAGCAATACCAATTCCTAATCAAGAAGTTGTCACTGTAGCCAATGCTTTCGTAAGAAAAGTTATATGCATTTTTGGTACACCAAAAATTCTTTTAACAGATCAAGGTACTAACTTTATGAGTGAAGTATTCAAAAGAACCTGTTCTTTGTTGAAAATAAAAAAGATACACACAACCAGTTATCACCCAGAGTCCAATGGATCCTTAGAACGATCTCACCGTACTTTAGGAAACTATTTGCGTTGTTATGCAAATAAGGATTCTGATAATTGGGATACGTGGTTAGATTTTGCTGTTTTCGCACATAATACAACTCCTAGTACTTCGACGAAATTTTCACCCTATGAAATAGTTTTCGGCATAAAACCAGAAATTCCATCAGCTATCTGTAGAACAATAGAACCATTATATAATATTGATGATTATGTTTTAGAATCAAAGTCGCGTCTTCAACAAAGTTATAACGAAGCCAGAAATAATTTAATAAAATCTAAAGAAATAAATAAACGAATTTATGATAAAAATATTCGAATTTTAGATGTAATGGTAGGAGATAAAGTATGGTTATTAGATAAAGTCAGGAAAAACAAAAAATTAACTTCTTGTTATCTCGGTCCATACGAAATTGTGGAAATAAATTCCCCAGAAAACACTACAATAAAAATTGGTAGAAAAACTAAAATCGTACATAATAATCTATTAAAATTATTTACAGAATAAAAATAAAACAAAGTAAAACAATTTTCATATCATTCCTATTAAATTTTATATCGTTTGTAGATTGTCTATCTTTTTGTTTGATATTGGAAAGTCCCAAACTATGTGCGACATACAGAAAAACGACGATAACTCAGGAATATATTTAGAACCTACCTTTGGCAGATTATAAAAGCATATCAGCAAATTTGAAATTACTCATATTCTACGATATATCGAACATGAGAACGGAATTCTATCAAATTCAAGAAAATTTTAATAAAATAAAAGATATATGTAAGCAAATAACACAAATATTTCCTCTAGATCACTGTCCTCTAACTATTCATTCTCTAAATATAAGTCTATCAAAAATAAATATTAATCAGAGACACATCGAAAAATTCTTCTTACACACTAGACAAAAACGCGGTCTTATAAACATGGGTGGGACCTTGTTAAAAGAAATATTCGGTGTGATGGATGCTCAAGACTCTGAACATATAGAAAATAAAATTATTGAATTAAAAGATTCCAATAAATTCTTAACTCACATAGTAGAAAAACAAAGTAGCATTTTAAAACACTCAGTAGAAATACTACAAAATTTTACTACAAATTCCAAATCAAATACTGAAATACTACTAAGTTTAATTCCTAAAGTTAACAATCTCACTATATATCAACAATTTTTGCATGTACTAGGTGAAACTACAATAGCTTTAACTTTCAATATTCAAAATTTCGATAAATTACAAGATGATATTCTAGTTTCTCTAAAAAGAGCTATGAATAATGAAATTGATACCAAAATTTTACAACCGGAACTGTTACTTAAATCCTTAGAAAAAATTCAACTAATCAATACAAGATATGAAGTTCCCTTACAAATAAATACAAATAATTTTTTTCAATTTTTAAAACTTTTAGAAATCAAACCTAAATATTCTCAAAACCGAATACTATACGAAATTACTATACCATTAGTTGAAAGAGAACAATTACGTCTATATAAAATTTTCCCAATTCCAAGACAATTACAGAATCACACTTATTACTATATAGATTTCAAAGAAAACTACATTGCAATAAATCAAAAACGTGATACTTTCATTAATCTTGATCAGGAAGAGTTATCACATTGTAAAAAATTGTTAGTTTAAATAAAACAACAAATACATTTTTATGCAGTACAAATATACCAGCCAAAACTACTAACACCTGTATAGCAAAAGTTATACATGGTGAATCAGAATTAAATTCGTTCTGTGACATAAGAATTTTCAATTTAAAAAATGAATTATGGTACAAATTAAATGCAGTAAACACTTGGCTTTTCATAAATCCATTCGAAACTATGTTAAAAATCTATTGTCCTAATTACTTCCAAATTTTAAAATTGACTAACAGTGGTTATATGCATTTATCGGCAGGTTGTTCAGCAGAAACTAAAAATATAAAACTAAATACAGAAGAAATAGAACCATTTAACAGTACAAAGGTCTCAATAGAATCCAATTTCATAAAATTTTATCAATTAAATTTAAAATTAAATATTACGGAAACCTTAAAAATTCCAAGTCTTCACGGAAATATAATAAACTCAAACGAAAAGTTATTACAATTCAGTAAAAGCCTTAGAGATATTGAAACCGAAATTGACTATCATAACAAGCAAAACCAAGAGAAATCAAACAATAGTAAAATAATAAAGAAAACTATCATAATAATTTCCTTTTTAATGTTCTTATTGCCTATAATCTATACTGCTCATAAATACCTAAAAATAACTTGTACTAAAATTCCTCTAATATAAAATAACATAAAATAATAAAAAAAAAACTATGATTATAACTTTATAACATATATTATATTAAATTTCATATAAATTTCATTATTATGTACATTTATAAATTTCATTATTATACATTTAAAAAAAAAAAATTAAGGTTTAAGAAAATTTTCATATTATATAATAAAATTTTTTTTTTATGAAGGGAGGTGTAATATACCATACCCAAACTCTAAATAAATAATATATATAATTATACATATGTTAAACATTAACATATGTTAAACATAAATATTGTATACAAAGAATAAATGTAAATGATTAGTCAAATGCAATGTTATGTGCAATTCAGTAATTTGACCCTAAATATCAATATTGTGATATTTATAATTTATTGAACCAAAGGGCAATAACATAAATGCAATTTGAATGTAACTAGATCCTAAATATCGATTGTGATATTTAGGTCAGTATATTTTTTAAACAAAGCACTTGACTAATCATACAAATAATATTAAGTTTAAATATTACAAAAATGATTATTATAAATCAGTCTTAAGCAAACAGTAAAGAAATAAAAACGTGAAGTCCGAAAATCAATTACACAGAATATTACAAGTGTTTTAATTTATCTAATTCTCCAAATCCTAGATGAATATATATATTATATAGATATAATATATATAAGATTCAAAATATTACATCACATATGTAGTACAATTATTACTCTCACGAATGAAATAAAATTATTTCAAAAAAAAAAAAATATTGTATGCCTTTTTTATTGATCTAAATTCAGCTTTTGATTGTATAGACAGAAATGCGCTATTTTATAAATTAAATGTATTATGTTTTTCTCATCAATTTATTAGTATTATTAGAGATTTATATAGTGAAACTAGTGCTTGCGTTTGGGATGGGAATCTTATCTCAAAAGAATTTCAAGCTATGATGGGCGTTAAACAAGGTTACCTACTATCTCCATCTTTATTTGCATTATTATTGACGACATCACTAAAATACTTCCGAGGGCATATGTATAGCAAATCTTAATATAAAAATTGGCATATGTATAGCAAATCTTAATATAAAAATTTTGGCAGACAATATTGACTCACAACAATTAATGATTAATAAAATTGGAAATTATTTCGAAAGCTGGAATTTGCAAATTAATCTAGATAAATCCAAAATAATTTTTTACGACTAGTATGAAATACTCTGAAGTCTGGTGATGGGTTGGATGGTCGAAAAAAAAAGTTCGCTCAAAATTTTTTTCTAAGCATTTCCGAGTCCGGGTAGTCCGAAAATGGAAAAAAAGTGTGCGAAATGTACGCTTTTTATGTACGCAGCAGCATCTACTAGAACCGCGCGTCCTATTTTAATGAAAGTGGCACACAGGCTCTAACAGACTTCACCGCTCTGCCTTTACAAGATGAGATCGATCCTTTTGGTGGAACTATGTTAGATTTCTCCATTTATGTGGGAACCTATGTGTTTTTGTTCTACGGAAAAATGTAAAAGAAATTTCATGTCTCAGATTTGGATGAAATTTAAAACTGATATCATGATTACAGATACAGGTACAGGCCTGTAACTTCAGGGGGTACATGGTAAAATTTCCGATTAAAATTTCGTATGCTCTAGTAGAGTACATAGTAATTATTATCTAATTAGCATAAATTTCGGTACATATGATAGTTTCCGTATGTACTTGGCGCCAGTAAAATTTAAAGTCGATACTTCAGCGGGTCCATGTAAATATCCGTAATTACTCAACGCTCTTTATCATACAGTAACTTTCAACCAATTTCAATGATATTGCATACACAGTTTCATTTAGTTATCTAGTTGATACTCCAGAAATTTGTAGCTGGTAGGTTAAGTACGTTCATACAAAACTAATATATGAGAAACTTAGTTTCCGAAGGATATTTGCTTTATGTTCTACAGCATGTAATTATTATCCGATTTCAATGAAATTTGGTACAGAAGTTCAGTTTGTGATTATGCATAGGTTGACCAAATTAGAAGTTAGTAGCTTTAGGGGGTTCATGTGAAATTTTCGATTTAATTTTTTTTTTTATATGTTCTACAGCATATAGTAATTGTTAACCGATTTCAAAGATATTTTATATACATGCTAATTTTGTGAGCTAGTTGGCTCGCCTGAATTTTGAGACCTTCAGGGGGTTCCTAGAAAACAGTTTTAGTGTCCGAATTTTATATAATTACGTGTTTTATAGCATGTAATTATTATCTGATTTGAATAAAATTTGGTATACAGGTAGAACTTTTGATTATGCATGTGTTGGCCATGATAGAAGGTAATACCTTCAGGGGGGTCTATATTAAAATTTGCGATTAAAATTGCATATGCTCTAGCTAGAGCATATGGTATTTATTATCTGATTTGAATGAAATTTGACACACATAGTAGTTTTTTATGTACTTACTGTCTGCGGTACTTGTGAAGTCATGTGAAGTCGGTACTTCAGTGGGTCCATGTTAAAATTTTCAATTAAATTTCATAAGTTTAATACTCTACATCACACACAGTAATTGGCACCCAATTACAAAATTACAATTATATTTCAAACACAGGTTGACTTTGTTACCTACTTATTGCTCCGAAATTTTTATCAGGTAGCTTTATTGTGTTCACGGGAAACTAATATACAAGCAACTTGGTTTCCAAAGAATATTTTATATGTTCTACACCATATAATAATTATCTGTTTTGAATGAAATTTGGTACACAAGTTACGTTTGTGATTAATTACGCATGTGTTGACTAATGTAGAAGTTAGTAGCTCTATGGGGTCAATGCTAAAATTTCCGATTAATATTTCATATTAATAATTAACTTTCAAAGCTTACGGACGTGTTTTTATTCACTTTAAATAATTATTAATTTTTATTAAGTTTGCAATTTTTTTTACATACAAAATTTCTTTAATTTTGCTCATTTAACAAAAAATTCTTAATTAATATAAATAATCAAATAAAAAATTAATAAAAAAAAAAAAAAATAATAAAAACAAATAACATTTTTTTGTTTTTGTTTTAGTGTATTGTGAAATTTAATTCTCTTGTGCAGTAACAATAACTTATTGCAAAGTGCATTTACCTTGTGCTTATCACCTAAATTTTTCACAAATTAAATTAACAATTTTTGTGTTGTGCAATTTAATTTTAATACACTTTTATTTTTGTTGGAACAGTGCATTTACCTTAATTTGTTGACAGTATATATACGAGTATATATTTTTACAATGAATAAATGTAGTAGTGTTAATTGCTTGATCGAAGACTTCTTCGTTACATGAGCTAATTGCCTGCGGTGGAATTTGTTCTAACTTTTATCACATGCAGTGTATTGGCATTTCGAAATCAGCATTAAAACATTGCAAAGAATTTAACAAATTCTTTAGTTTTTATTGTACTGAATGTCAAACCATAAAACTGTCGCATGTTATGTTAGCGAATAAAACAAATAATTATTATCTTAAGTCAATTACTGACTCTATTGATTTCATTAAGAAATCTGTTCATAATAATGAAAAAAATGCGCAGAAAAATTTACAGATATTCAACAACACATGGATGATTTAAGCTCTAATATTATTGGTATTGATAATAAATGTGACTTACAAGTAAATAATTGTAGTCTTGTTTCCAATAATATACTTAAATTGCTTGCTACCATTGATTCTGCTAAAGCAACTGGCATGAACAGTGTTGATTTGGTAGCTAATAAATTGAACTTTCAATTGGATTCTTTACATTCTTCAATAAAAAAGTTAAAAATTTCATTTGAGAGTGATTCACAGAACGTCCAGTCACTAATTAATAAATCTCAACATCAAAACTTAGAGAATTTCAGTTCACTTTTCAATCAATTGACGATACTAAGGGATGATAACTGCATTGATGATATCAGGTCTCGCTGGGTAGATTTTTATGATGAATTTTCTACATCAAAGGTAACTCTTAATAACATTATAGAGGAATTAAAAATTTTAAGCAGTATACCTAATTTTAAAGCAGCAACGCAGAATGAAAAGTTAAAAGATATTCCGATTTTTCATGAAAGAAATCAAAAATCAATTTATGACGAATTGAATATTAATAACAATATTAATAATAATAATAATAGTAATAATAATAGTTATAATAATAATGATAGTAGTAGTAGCACTATTATTTCAATATTTGTTAAAGGAGTACCAGCAAATGCGGACGAACAATGGTTAAAGGACTTCATTTCTAAAACATTCATGATAACTGATGTTCAATGTAAGAAAGTCTCACCTCGCTATCTTCAAAATAAGAAACTAGCATTTTCAAGTTTCAAGGTAGATGTTGCAGAGCATGCTGCGTGTGCGTTAATAGATAATCAACTATTATGGGGTAATATTAATGCATTCAGTTCTTTATGGGTGGATAACATTAAAAATAAAAAACAAAATATTAAGCAAATTAATAACAAAAACATTAGTAATAATGGTTCTAATAATAGAATCAATAATAATAACAATAATACTAACAAAATCAAAAACCTAACTAAAAATAAAAATATTAATAATAACATTAAAAAAAATAACAATAATAAAAACAAAAATATTATTAAAAATAATAAAATTTATAGCAAAAATAATAATATTAGTAATAAAAAAACTAAAAGTAAAAGGAATATTAAAGGTAATAAAAATAATACTAAAATTATAAGTAAGAAATATAAAAGTAATGATGGAAGAAATATCAATCATTCAGACTTACAAAATAATAGTAATTACGATAATGTCAGCCAAAGTTGCAAATGTACTTGTAATGCAAGGAAATACTCGAACTTTATTTAAGGTCCGACGTTTAGAGCTGGTTCATTACCTGTTTTTACTGTTCCCAGTGACAGCATATCCAATTCTAATATTACTAATCCAATCCAGAATAACATGCCAACTAATAGCAACAATAATAACAATGTCACAAATAGTATTCCCATTAACAATACTAATAATGATGACTTATCCAATATTAATACTTCCATTAATAAAAGTAATACTTCCTTTATTAATCCTTTACTTCCACCGATTGCCAGGCTTACAAAAAATGCGGTTTTAGAAGGTGATAGTTTATATGTCCTTGGTCGCCTTAGAGACAATAAAATTTTTGAGAATGTTAGATTATATTTAGCTTATTTACATGATCAGGACGATTTGATCTGTATTGATGGTAAAACTAAAACTAACATTAAAATTTTAATTGAACAAGAAGGACTACCATGAGATCCGAAGGAACTTCGAATGATATTTGACAGATATCATGAAAATTTTAATGTTTCCTCTGAAAAAGTTTCAAAGGATTTAAAAACCTTTCGTAGTTTTGTTGAAAATAAGAGAATTGACTATATGCAAAGAATTAGAGAAAATAACAATAGGTATTTTCGATCATAGGCCTTCTAACATTATAAATAACAACATTGATTCTAATATACTTAAGTCTAATAATTCAAATTTAATTTCAATAAAAAAATCAAACTTGACTGACTTAAATATTTATTATCAGAATGTTAGGGGCCTACGCACAAAAACCAAATCTGTGCTTTCTAATTCTCTTTCAATGAATTTTGATGTTTATGCTCTTACTGAAACGTGGTTAACTTCTTCAATTAATAGTCTTGAATTATTTGATAAATCATTTATTGTTTTCAGAAAAGATAGATACAATTCCCAAAACTTATTAAGCGCTGTCAATACTGCGAAAGGGGGAGGTGTTTTAGTCGCTATTAAATCGAAATTTAATGTTTCTGAAATTTTAATCCCTAATTCTGAGTCATTAGAAATAGTAGGTGTAGAAGTAAATCTACAATCAAAAAAACTCATAATTATTAGTTATTATATTCCACCTAATTCTAATTTAGAGGTTATATTCTAACTTTAATAAGGCGATTGATTCAATAAGGCGATTAATAAGTTATGTGGTAACCAAACATAACTTGGTTACCACATAATGAAGAACCATTTTTAACTCCGCGTAATTTATCTAATGAAATTGAATATTCATTTTGTGATAATTTGGCTGCAAATTATATGCAACAAATTTCAAATATCAAAACTTTTCAATCAAAACAGTTAGATCTTATTTTTACATCGGATTGGGATAATATTATATTAACGCAGTTTGTATTAAACGCTAGTCAATATGGATCAATATCATCCGCCAATTACTTTTACATATTGTTACAATGCGCCAATTGCAGTAGCTAGTGCTAATTCATATAGATTTAATTTTAATAAAACTGACTTTCAAGGGTTGAATGCCTATCTACATTCCTTTGACTTTAATACATTAAATGATAATGTAGATTATAATGAAGTCATTGAGAATTTTTATAATATTATCTTACATGGTTTTAATTTATTTGTTCCAAAATCCATCGTTAAAGGGATTGATAATAGTCCCCCATGGTTTACTCATGAAATAAAAAAACTAAGAAATATTAAAAATGAAGCTTGGCGTAAATATCTCAAGCCCAAAAATAACATAGATTATATTAATTTTACTAATTTGTTTAATATTTTAAACAAAAGGTTGACCAATCATATAATAGTTATGTAGACGATATGTCTTTTAAACTTGTAGATAACCCAAAAGCTTTCTGCAACTTTGTGAACTCAAAAAGAAAGTCTGACCAATTTCCAACTTTTATGAGTTTTAATGGAAATTTAAGTAACGACCCAGCAGTTATCTCTAATTATTTTAGAGAACATTTTTCAGACTGTTATTTGGGTAATAGTTTTAAAATTAATGAGTCTCATTTTGACCACCTTGAAAACTCACCAAAGACCACTCTTCAGGATATTATTTTTGATGAAATACTCACTAAGTCCTATTTAGACAAACTTGGTAATAATGCATCTCCTGGACCAGATGGAATACCAGAGATTATATTAAAAAATTGTTCCAGTTCATTAACTTTGCCTTTAACTATTTTGTTTAAACGCTCATTAGATACTGGGATTTTTCCTTATTTATGGAAAAAATCTTATATTAAGCCAATTCATAAAAAGGGGTCAAAAAAATATGTTTTGAATTATCGCCCAATAGCTAAATTATCTTGTATACCAAAACTTTTTGAGTTAATGGTTTTTGATAACATTTATGATCATTGTCTTAGCTTCTTAGTTGCAAATCAACATGGTTTTATGAAAAGTAGATCAACAGTAACTAATTTGGTTGAGTCAACATCAATATTTATTAATAACATGGAAGCTGGTTATCAAACTGATGTGTTATTTAGTGATCTATGTAAGGCATTTGACCTTTTGCCTCACAGTGTAATATTGTTTAAACTTAGGAAACTAGGATTTCCTAAATACTTTTTAAAATGGATTGAGTCGTACTTAACCAATAGAACTTATAGTATTTTGTTTAAATCTATAGTAACTTCAGCATTTGAAGCCAACTCAGGGGTACCTCAAGGTAGCCATCTTGGTCCGTTGTTATTTATCATATCAATAAATGATGTGGTCTCATTAATTAAAAATAGTAATATAAGTATTTATGCAGATGATATGAAAATTTATAGAAAAATAACTTCTATGTCGGATTCAATATCTCTTCAAGAAGATATGAATCGTTTTTCGACTTGGTGTACTTCAAACTGCCTTAAACTTAATGTCGGAAAATGTGCTATGATGACTTTTTCGCGTAAAAAAACACCAATTCAATTTAATTATAAATTAAATAATGAAACGGTACCAATTGTTGAGTCATTTAGGGATTTAGGTATTTATTTGGACCAAAATCTAAATTTTAAGTTACATTATAACTACATAATTAATAAATCAAATTCAATGTTAGGATTTATAAAAAGATGGTCTAAGGAATTTTCAGATCCTTATATTTTAAAATCACTCTACACGTGTCTTGTCCGCCCAAATTTGGAGTATGCCAGTCAAGTTTGGAATCCACACTTTGATATACATATTCGCAGGATAGAAGGAATTCAAAGAAATTTTATTAGATTTGCATTTCGCCAATTTCATTGGATTAATCCTTTGATATTACTTCCTTATGTAGACAGGATTAAGCTCATAAACATGCAGACTTTGGAAAAAAGACGGGAAATGGCTGATGTAGTTTTTTTAAATGAAATTATTAATTCAAATATTGATTCTTCGTTTTTACTAAATAAAATTGAATTTAATCATGACAATAGGTTTAGGTCGCCTAATTTATTCAATTTAAAATTTCACAGAACAACGTATGGGATGTTTGGACCCATCAATAGGTTATTAATTCTTGGTAATAAGTACCAAAATTATATTAGAATCTCAACATCTAAAAATAACCTAAAAAAATTAATACTTAATGATTGATATTTTTTTAACTGTATGTTTGTATTATTTAATAATAAATTAAATATAATTTTTATTTTTTGACAAAATTTGATTTAAATAATTAAATTGATATATTAATTTTAATTTATATTTTTTTTTTTTTTTTTTCATTCAAAATATAATTTATTATTGTTAATTTATTAAATTAATAATTTTTGTTTTTTGAATTTAAATAATGTAATTAAATATATGTATTGTAAACTGTTTGAACTAAGCAAATAAATAAATAAAATAAATAAAATATGTTCTAGATCTAGATCATATGGTAAATATTATCCAATTTCAATCAAATTTTGTACACAGGTTGTATACGTGATTATGCATGTGTAGACTAAGGTAGAAGTTAGTAGCCTGAGAGGGTCCATGCTCAAATTTCCGATTAATATTTCATATGTTCTAGATCATATGGTAAATATTATCCAATTTCAATCAAATTTTGTACAAAGGTTGGATTCGTGATTAACCATATGTAGACTAAGGTAGAAGTTAGTAGCGTAAGGGGTCCATGCTAATTGTTCCGATTAATATTTCATATGTTTTACATCATAAGGTAAATATTATCAAATTTCAATGAAATATGTTACAAAAGTAAATGTTAATTGCAAGAAGAATAGCGGGGGTTATTTGAAGTGAAAGGGGGCTTTATATTAAGGAATGGCTTTTATTGAGCGTAAAATATAACACATTCACATTGGATCAGATAATACAAGTGAATGGAAAGATCAATTGTACACTTTAATTAAAGAAATTGGTAATGAACATTAGGAAAAGTTTTGTGGCGTCCGCGAGAAATTCACTTCACAGAAATATCTAAGTTAACATGTAACATTTTTTCGTTCACACCGGCATCAAATTTTTCAGTAATTTTACACTATTTCCAACATAATTCAAAATTCCATAAATCATTCCCACGAAACAAAATTATTATCAATAAAATAATTCTCAGCAATTTTCTGCTGACGACGCGGCGTGTGCAGGTAGAATTATTATTAAACATAAGCTTTGTAATTAGTATTTAAGATTTTAGTAATTAGTCTTTAATTTGAATTCAATAAAAGCGGAACTATCCACTCGAAATAATAAATTGAGTTATTTTTTTATTTTAATTTCAACAATAAAAATTGTTGAAAAAATTGTGAATTAACTATAATACTGTGAATTTATTAAATATTAAAAAAAACTATTAGAATCTCAATCTGTTGATTAATAAAACTAAAATTAAAAGTTAATAGTTTAAATATTTAAAGAACAAATAACTATAAAAATTATTAGTGTAATCTACCACTGATAATTTTAAAACAGTGTAAATTCATAGTTAAATTTCGGAACTTTTCACTTATCTGTGGCAAGTACGAGGGATAAAATCCTCCGAAATCTAAACAACAATAAATAAAGTTAGGAAAAGAGGCCCCGGAGTCACCTCATAAACCATTGAGGACAAAACGGAGTTGCTGGATAGGACATCAGATTAATCACATCGCAGTCAACAATATTCAACAACAGCCGCCTAACTTGTTGCGAAAGAAAGACCATAACAAACGGTTAATTGATCCACTTTAAAGATTCATCGATATGTTTATCATACATTTGCTGATTTTAATGTAAGTCACCTCATAAACAATAATTTATATAAAAAAAAACTAAGTTTCAAAAGAAATCAAATTAAAATAATATAATTTTATAATTTTTTTTGTTGCTATAAAAATTCTTTAGAAAGATTTTTATGAAAATTAAATATTTAATAAAAAAATTAAGTTGATATTAAAATAAAATTTTAATAAAGTGTAAAGAAATTTTAAGATTGAATTACAATAAAAGAAAGTAAATTTACGTAAAATTTTTATGAAAATTAAATAATTACTTAATAGAGAAATTAAAATTGATATTGAAGTTGATTAATAAATAAATGATTTGAACTAAAATTAATTATAAATAAATTTAAAAATCGATATAAAATAAATTTATAAAATAAATCATTAATCAAAGTAAATCGTTAAAAGCTTTTAAACTACATAAAGTATAATAAAAAAGAAATACTTATTTTTATTCTAAATGACATAAAAATTTAAATTAAAGTTAAAGTTAAAATAAAAATAAAATTCTTTAATTAAAAATTAAACAATTATCTAGAAAGGTGAAATAAAATAATACCTTTTTTTATAAAATTATAATATATTAGTTCACACGTTTACCTTTCGGGCTAAAAAATGCGCCCTCTATATTTCAACGAACACTGGATGACATTCTTAGAAACTTTATAGGGAAAATATGTTACGTCTATATAGACGATATTATTATATTCGGTAAAGATGAAAAGGAACACTTTAAAAATATTAATATGGTATTCAAAACCTTAGAAAAAGCTAATATGAAAATACAACTCGATAAATAAGTTCTTACAAAACGAAGTCGAATTTTTAGGTTTTATTATTTCAAAAGATGGTATCAAAACCAATCCAAAAAAAGTTCAAGCAATATGTAATATAGCTATTCCAAAAACTCTAAAAGAGTTAAGATCCTTTCTTGGTATGTCAGGATATTATCGTCGCTTCATCCAGGATTACGCAAAATTGACTAAACCCCTGACATCCCTTTTAAGAAGGGATGATGGCCGCGTATCCAAACATATTTCAAAAAATAAATTCATTAGTTTGAACATTGACGCGATCGATGCATTTAAAAAAATTAAAAACGTATTAATTTCTAAAGAAATTATACTTTCACATCCAAATTTCGAAAATGATTTCGAACTTACAACTGATACTTCTAACTACACCATAGGCGCAGTTCTTTCTCAAAACAATAGACCAATTACATTTTTATCAAGAACATTGAATAAAACAGAAGAATCTTATGAGACAAATGAAAAAGAAATGCTCGCTATTATCTGGTCTTTGAACACTCTCAGAAATTACTTGTACGGATCAAGAAAAGTTAAAATATTTACTGACCATCAACCTCTTACATATGCATTGAGTAATAAAAATACTAACAGTAAAATGAAGCGATGGAAAGCTATTCTTGAAGAGTATAATTATGAACTAAAATATAAGCATGGTAGAACTAACGTCATAGCTGATACTTTATCTAGACTTCCACAAACTAATTTATTAAATTCAATGACAATGACTCAACATAGTGATGATAGCTCATCACATAATTTAATTCCTTTTTCAGAACTCTCTATTAATGTTTTTCGTAATCAATTAATTTTAAAAAAGGATAACAATACTAGTTATAAAATTGAAAACCCTTTTCCAAATTACAACAGACATATAATAATGCAATCACAATTTTCAGACACTGATATAATAAATATTAAACGATATCTAAACCCATCTTTAACGATATCTAAACCCATCTTTAAACGATATCTAAACTTCTACTATAAACGGTTTAAAGATAGAAGAATCAATAATGGGACAAATTCAGAAAATTTACCCAATACATTTCAGAAATTATAAGATCAGATAAACGCAAAAATTTGTAAAAGATATAACAAACGAAACGGAACAGGACGAAATAATATTAACTACCCATCGTAGAGCTCATCGAAACGCACAAGAAAATAAATTGCAGATTTTAGAAAAATATTATTTTCCGAAAATTAATAGTAAAATTAATTATTTAGTTAAACGATGCACTATTTGTAAGGAAAATAAATATGACAGACACCCAAACAATTTACTTCTTAATCCTACACCTATTCCAACTTTTCCAGGCCAAATTCTTCACATTGATATTTATTCTACTGAAAATAAACTCATATTAACTGCGATTGATAAATTTACAAAATTTGCTCAAGCCAAATTAATTAATTCTAGATCAATCGAAGATATAAAACGTCCGCTACGTGATTTATTATTTTATTTTTGTGTACCAGAAATTGTGGTTATCGATAACGAAAAATCACTCAATTCTGCTTCTATAAAATCTATGATGGAAGATGAATTAAAAATAAAAGTTTTTAAAACACCTCCATACAAAAGTGAAGTTAACGGTCAAATTGAACGTTTTCATTCTACCTTATCTGAAATAATGCGGTGTTTAAAGACAGATAACGTTACTCGTACGTTTCAAGAACTTCTTGAACGATCTATTAACGAATATAATTTTACAATTCACTCTACCACAGGGAAAAAACCTGTTGAGATATTTTATGGTAAAAACCCAAATATTACACCCGAAGACTTTGAAATAATATAGAAAAATATTATTAATAATATAGAAAAATTAAAACAAAAACAACAATCTGATATAAAGTACCGTAATAAAAAAACAAAACCTGTAAAAAATTATGATATTGGACAGATAATCTATGTAAACATAACAAAAGAATAGGATCTAAATTAACATTTAGGTATAAAAAAGAAATTGTTAAAGAAAATAAAAATTCTGTCGTTATAACAAAATCTGGAAAAACTGTTCACAAAAGTAATATTAGTGTTCCGAAATGGGTCATCATAAGTTTATTGGGATCAGCAACTGCAAGCATGGTGCACTCACTCTCTAATTACAGCAGCTCAAATTTGTCTAATTAATTGATATTAGTAAATTCCCGCCAAAAATTATAATTAAATCGCGTAAGAATACATTGTCATTACACAAATTTATTAAATAATTTACGTACACATATCTATTTTGATTAACTGCTGTATTTTTGAGAGTGCACCATGATTGCTGTTAGCTCTTTGATAACAATTTTATAATCGAAATTACATTAAAGTATTGTGAGCATTATCGAGCGGACGTGAAATTGAAATTTAAAATTTAATTAATTAATTATAGAAATTAAAAGGTAGACATATTTTATTGGTTTTAGTATAAAGATAAAAGGACGGTATAATTTAATATTTGGTAAACGTGCATTAATAACGAATTGATTGACCGTGGTAATTTTGTTCGGTAAAAAATACATAATATGTAATTCCGATTATAAAATCAAAAAAAACAAAAAAAAACTAATTCGTAAAATTACAATAAATATTTAATTAAAAAAGGTTAATTTAAAAGTTAAGAAAAACTATACAGTCCATTTTTTGGTAGTTTAAAATATTGTTTTAGATTGATATCAACTCAAATAGTTGAAATGTTGATTAAGTTGAATTGTATTCGTACAGTAAAAAAAAATAGTTAAAAAAAAATCTTAACATTTTTATTCATTAAAATAATTGCAAACTATTAGCTAGAATAATTATTATAAAAAAAAAAAATAGTTTTGTTGTTGAATTGTATTTAAACAAAATATATATTACGTTAAAGATTCAAATTAAATATTTCATTTTTTTTTAAAACAAACGATATGAACGTGGCATTATTCATTGAATTTGTGGTTTTGAATTTGTGCTAATCTCCTTTTTTTTGGTGCATTTTCCAACATTTTGGTCCTCAATCGAACCGGATTGAAAAAAGTTTCAATAAAAACAACTTAGAAATATCTAGAAAATCATCAAAAATAGTAATATCCAGAATATCCAGAAAAAATTGGTAATTGTATCGTAAATTATATATATTTTTTCTCATTAGAATCTAGAATATTCTCGGAAATTAAGTTAATAAAAAATAAAAATCTACCTAAAAAAAAAAATTGTGTTTTCATACATTTAATATATTTAAATAAATTACCAAGAAAATGGTCAATAAATTTATTTCAGAAAGTTTAGCTGACAAATAAAAACTGAAAAAACTGAAAGAAATTATATTTTCTCATAACAGCATAAAATATTATATTTGTGGTACATATAATAATAGTTTGCATGCACTGCCAAGTATAAAAACGTACACACACACAAACACAAGAAAATTAATTAATTAGAATTACAACAATATCATCAAGTTTAGTAGATGTTACTCAATAAATCTATTTTGTATTCTTTCACCGAAATATAATTATTTGATAGCCATAAAAACCCAAGTACAGGGTGCACCAGGTAATTGATAAATCAAATTGAAAAATTCGAACCTATTTGTTTGGTCAAAAATTAAATTTAAATTAAATTTAAAATTAATATTCAACCTAGTGGTTGTTATTATATACTAAAATTAAAATAATAAATATAAATATAAATAAATATATGAAAATAAAGCTAAACATTATAAATTAATTAAAATATAAATTTTAAAATACTTTTTTTAAAATTGACAAACGGTTTCACAAGATAATATATTGTGTATAGATAAACATATTGACATTAACATAATTAAAAGTATTTGTAGGAAAATTACTTATTCGGAATATTGTGATGACAAACTAAAACATTTGTGCGAAATTATTATTCGGGACAAACATTTTATTTATAATTACATATTCGAAAAAAAAAAACAATTTATTATAATCATTCGAGAAACCATTGTTGAGTATTCGAGAAAATATTTGTGCAAAAACTCGGTACAATTTATGGAATTTTAAACTTATATAAATACCGGGTGCTTCAGTAGAATTTGACTTTGACCAAATCATAAAAAATTGAAGCAAGGGTTTTCAATTTTAATTAGTTTAAACTTTAAACCAACAAATTGGTAATACACTTATTTTGTGTACAAAATATTGCATACGTGTTACGCTTTAAATTGTAATCGATATTTATAAATAATTTTCAATAATCCTATTTAAAATATAAATAATTTTCAATAATTGAATTATAAATAATTTTCAATAATCAAATATGTCCATGCAAACACTCATAGTAAAGCGAGGTCGAGTTAAGGCACAATTAACCCGCCTACATACATATGCCCTTGATATTCCAGCTAACGCAACACCATCGTCTGTCCAACTGAAAAGAACACGGTTAGAACAATTATGGCACGAATATCATGACATAGACAATGCTATGATTGGTGTGTCCGTCGAAGCTAATGACGACCACTCAGATGCAGATTTAATCGAATTTGAAAATTTACATTATTTAGTAGCTGACTTAGTTGATCAAAAACTTACTGAACTGACACCAGTATTAGAAAACAATAATAGTTCGAACATATCATTTAATGCATCCTCATCCGTTGTCAGAACGGAAAAACAATTACCAAAAATACAAATAAAACCATTTTCGGGTGATTTCACAGCGTGGAGCACCTTTCGCGATCTCTATGAAAGTACAGTCCATAGCAATACAAATCTGACGTTGTGTCAGAAATTTTATTATTTGAAAAGTTTTTTAACTGACGAAGCTGCTAACCTGTTAACACATATGTCCGTTTCAGATGACACTTATGTCGAAGCCTGGGATAAATTGAACAAGCGATATGATAAGAAGGGGCATATTGCCAATGCGCTCGTACAAAAGTTTATAAGTTTATCTAGTGGGACCACAACTTCAGGCTATTTTAGTTTACGAAAGTTAGTCGATGGGGCTGACGAGATTCTTCGGGGTTTAAAAGCATTAGGCACCGAAGCCGAAACTCGCGACATTTGGCTGATACACTTATTATCTAAAAGGCTCGATTCCGAGACGCATCAGGCCTGGGCTCAGACTAGTTCCGATTCACAGTTTCCCACTATGGTTCAATTTTTATCATTTCTAGAGAAACGTTGCGACATACTCACCCCTCGTTTCCCTACCGACAAGGTGTCAAAACCCGTTACACATGGTTCACCTAAAATACAGAATAGTAACTCATTCAAAAGTTTTCATACGACAGTATCATCATGCTCAAAATGCAACTCCGCTCATGAACTGTATCAGTGCTCACAATTCAAAAGCCTGTCTCCACAAGATCGGCGTACGTTTATCCAAACCAAATCTTTATGTTTCAACTGCTTGCGAGCAGGCCATCGATCAACGTCTTGTAATTCCAACAATTCATGTCGTCAGTGCCAACGTCGGCACCATACACTAATCCACACTGCAACACAACTGTCACGTACGCCGGTTTCATCTACCAAGCAACAACCACCAAGAACTCCGCTCCCTACTTCTGGGACGCCAATGGAGACGTCAACGCCAATACAGTCACATCATTCAATTCTCCCAACACACAATTCATTAGTATCGGCTCACTCAGTTGAGTCAAATCATTCGCAAGCCAAAACATATTTGCCTACTGCGGTAGTATACACACGAGATTGTTTTGGAACTACACATTCTATCCGCGTATTGTTAGATTCAGGATCGCAATGCTCTTTTATTTCGGAGGCTTGCACACAGCGCCTCAGTCTCACTCGATCACACGCACAATTACCAGTCTCGGGTTTGTCATCCTCAGGAGCTGGTACTACACGAGGTTCCGTCACGCTTACACTGCAGTCGCGACTCAGTGATAAATCGATTACTGTGACCGCATATGTCATGCCACAGTTAACCACACTTTTGCCAAACTTTGTTGGAACAAAAGCACAGACGCAATCACATAAACTTATCAAGCTGGCGGATCCTGATTACACTCGGCCCGGCGCCATTGACATGATAATTGGTGCCGATAAAACGTTTCTAATTATAGAAAATCAAACCCTACACGGCCCACCAGGGTCGCCAAGTGCAATTCTCACTATATTCGGGTGGGTAATTGCAGGGGCAACTACCAGACAAGCAATCAATCCAGAAGCCTGTGCGTTGTTAACTTCCTTGCACACTACGGTGCAAACCGATTTTGACCTAAAGAGATTTTGGGAATTAGAAGAGATTACTTCGCATTCACATCTTTCGGAAGATGAGCAACGTACGGAATCACATTTCGTTTCAACCCACTCCCGTGCAAGCGACGGGAAGTATATAGTCGAACTTCCATTCAAGGAGGGGGAATGGAATTTCGGAAATTCATTAGCTGCGGCTATATGTCGACAAAAGTCAATGGAACGTAAATTCACCCTAAACGACACATTAAGAAAAGGATATATCGAGTTCATGACTGAATATCTCACGCTAGGTCACATGTCGCCAATAGATCCCAATGAAATCGAGCGACCAATGAATCAGTGCTACTATTTACCACATCATGCGGTCTTTAAAGAAGACAGTAGCACCACGAAACTTCGGGTCGTGTTCGATGGTTCGGCGAAATACGGTGATGAAAGTTCACTAAATAATGCGCTATCTATTGGCCCTCCTATTCAACGTGACCTCTTCTCTGTTTGCACCCGATTCCGACGTCACAAGTATTGTTTTTCAGCCGATATTAAACAAATGTTTAGACAAATTTGGGTGGCCGACAAACATAGACATTTTCAACGGATCGTCTGAAGAGACGACAGTCATAAACCACTCACACACTACCAACTCAATACTGTCACGTATGGGACTACTTCAGCACCATTTTTATCTGTCCGCACTTTGGTTCAACTCGCAAAAGACACCGAATCTACACAACCTGAAATCGCTGACATAATCCTGAAAGATTTTTATGTAGATGACATTTTGTCAGGCGCGGATTCAATCGAAAAGATCACCGTATTAAGAGATAAATTATTAACCGTGCTATCGTCAGCTGGGTTCAATTTAAGGAAGTGGAGTACGAATAGTATGGAAATATTATTAACCATACCAGAGGATCAACGTGAACTATCACCATTGGCCCTTCAAGATTCGTCAGCTATAAAACTGTTAGGTTTGCGTTGGTGTCCAGCTGATGACACATTTTCATACAATATCGTGTTGCCCGCGCCGGCTCCATGGACTAAACGAAATATGCTTTCTGAAGCGGCCCGCGTGTTCGATCCATTAGGGTTCTTGGCACCAGCAACTGTTCTCATCAAAATTTTATTCCAAGAACTCTGGTGTCGCAAGCTTGATTGGGACGATTCACTTCCAGATGACCTCGCAACAAAATGGCGTCAGCTACGAACCGAAATCACAAATTTTCAACAGTTAAAAATACCACGCCGGATTTGGTACTCGGTTAACGATGTCGAGTTTCACGGGTTTTGCGACGCATCCCAGAAAGCATACGCAGCGGTAATTTACTGTCGCAGTCGCGATGAGTTTGACCGCGTTCAAACCGTGTTGGTTACCGCTAAAACCAAAGCCGCGCCGCTCAAGCAGATTAGTCTACCGAGGCTAGAATTATGTGCAGCCGTATTATTGTCAAGGTTATTTAACAAGATTTTTTTATCGTTTCAGATGAAACACTTATCATTTTATGCTTGGACAGATTCGCAACTAGTATTACACTGGTTGTCTAAACCGCCACGTCGTTGGTCAACATTCATCGCCAACAGAACTGCTGAAGTTCTTAGCGTAGCACCTCGTTCTAAATGGTCACATGTAAAGTCATCACATAATCCAGCTGATTGTGCATCACGTGGTTTGCTACCATCTGAACTTCTTCAACACAATCTTTGGTGGTACGGACCTGAGTGGCTGAAGAATACACGCTCCGAGTGGCCACCCGACATCATCGATGAAAATGTCGACCACACACTACTTGAAGAACGTAAAACAGCTCTAGACGTTTTATCGCATCACACGGTGGTTAACAATGACCACATTCTCATCAGGCTATTATCCACAAGTTCGTCATGGACGAATCTATACCGAGTTGTAGCATATTGTTTTCGCTTCTGTAGCAAGCTTAAACAACAAACGCCACTCAGCTGTACCATACAATCGCTAACCACAATCGAAATCAACCAGGCTAAGGTTTTCTGCTTACGATACGCTCAACAGTTAGCATACAGACAAGAAATTAAGTGCTTAGCCAACAAACACGAATTTCCTACTAATAGTTCACTCCTGTCGCTCACGCCATTCCTCGATTCTGACAAGTTACTAAGAGTTGGTGGACGTATTAGTCATTCCACATTATCGTATGCTACACGACATCCGATTATTTTACCGAAAAGCGGCGTTATTACACAACTTATCATTCGGCATACACATCGTCAACATCTCCATGTAGGAGCTTCTGGTCTATTTGCTATTCTACGTCAACAATATTGGATCTTCGGATGCCGAAATTTAACAAGAAAGTTGGTTCACGACTGCGTCACATGTTTCAAGCAACGCAAAACAACGATCACGCAATTGATGGGCGACCTACCTGCCGAACGTATACGATTTGCAAAACCATTTAATCGTGTTGGGATTGATTATGCTGGACCGTTTACCCTGCGTACGTTACGCGGACGTAATCCGAAATTTTTTAAGGGTTACATCTGCCTATTTGTTTGCTTCACGACCAAGGCCATACATTTAGAATTGTCAACCGATCTATCCACAGACACATTTCTAGCCGCTCTTGATCGCTTCTGTGCTCGTCGCGGCAAGCCCAGTGAGATTTTTAGCGACAATGGTACTAACTTCAAAGGCGCACATCGGAAACTCAACGAAATGCATCAGCTGTTAATTTCTGACGAACGGCATAATATCATCAATGACCATCTTTCGAAAGATAATATTTCCTGGAAGTTCATCCCTCCTGCGTCACCACATTTCGGCGGACTGTGGGAAGCAGGTGTCAAATCCGTAAAAAACCACATCAGTCGTGTCATTGGGACACATATTTTAACTTATGAGGAAATGTATACGTTATTAACAAGAATCGAAGGTATCCTCAATTCACGTCCACTAATGGCTAGTTCTGATTCAGATATTGACGTACTAACCCCGGCTCATTTTTTAATCGGTGAGCCATACACAGCGATTGCTGAACCTGTCGTCGATGAACATCAAACTTCGTTACACACGAAATGGTTGCTCTTACGCCACCTCAGTCAAGGGTTTTGGAAGCGCTGGCATCACGAATACATCACTTCGCTGCAACAACGTGCAAAATGGCAGCGCTCGAAGCGAAATGTTGAAGTTGACGACGTAGTACTATTGAACGAGACCAACCTACCCACGTCAAAATGGATACTAGGTAAAGTCATCAACACAGTTGCCGGAGCTGATGGATATGTACGTGTTGCTACCGTAAAAACCGCAACGGGCATCTATGATCGACCAATTACAAAATTAGCTATTTTACCCTTAGCTGAAAGGGATCTTTCAGGGTCGGCCGGGATGTTCCGAAATGGGTCATCATAAGTTTATTGGGATCAGCAACTGCAAGCATGGTGCACTCACTCTCTAATTACAGCAGCTCAAATTTGTCTAATTAATTGATATTAGTAAATTCCCGCCAAAAATTATAATTAAATCGCGTAAGAATACATTGTCATTACACAAATTTATTAAATAATTTACGTACACATATCTATTTTGATTAACTGCTGTATTTTTGAGAGTGCACCATGATTGCTGTTAGCTCTTTGATAACAATTTTATAATCGAAATTACATTAAAGTATTGTGAGCATTATCGAGCGGACGTGAAATTGAAATTTAAAATTTAATTAATTAATTATAGAAATTAAAAGGTAGACATATTTTATTGGTTTTAGTATAAAGATAAAAGGACGGTATAATTTAATATTTGGTAAACGTGCATTAATAACGAATTGATTGACCGTGGTAATTTTGTTCGGTAAAAAATACATAATATGTAATTCCGATTATAAAATCAAAAAAAACAAAAAAAAACTAATTCGTAAAATTACAATAAATATTTAATTAAAAAAGGTTAATTTAAAAGTTAAGAAAAACTATACAGTCCATTTTTTGGTAGTTTAAAATATTGTTTTAGATTGATATCAACTCAAATAGTTGAAATGTTGATTAAGTTGAATTGTATTCGTACAGTAAAAAAAATAGTTAAAAAAAAAATCTTAACATTTTTATTCATTAAAATAATTGCAAACTATTAGCTAGAATAATTATTATAAAAAAAAAATAGTTTTGTTGTTGAATTGTATTTAAACAAAATATATATTACGTTAAAGATTCAAATTAAATATTTCATTTTTTTTTAAAACAAACGATATGAACGTGGCATTATTCATTGAATTTGTGGTTTTGAATTTGTGCTAATCTCCTTTTTTTTGGTGCATTTTCCAACAATTAGGAATTGACTCTACCCTTATTTTTTTATTTCAGGTGTGCTATTTGCACTGGTAGGAGCGAAGTTCAAATTCTGGATTATTCCAATTCCCAAATAATTGCTATAAATATCGGCGAAGCAAGATTACAAGATGGAAACTTCAAATTAAGTCATATCATAGAACTCGATAAATATCAAACTTTTATAAATGAAATTATTCCAATAGTAACAAAAGAAATTACTCAAAACCATCCTATATTTCCTTATCTTAACCATGAATTAATAGAAATTCAAGATTTCTTAACTAACTTAAAATCTCACAGAATTAAAAGGTCGTTAAATTTTATCGGCACTGCATGGAAATGGATTGCTGGTAATCCAGACCACGAAGACTATAAAATTATTACAGATAAAATAAATAATGTTTTACAAAATAATAATAAACAAGTAGTAATTAATCAATTGTATAATGATAGAATAAATAATATTACAAAAGTAACTAATCAAATTTTAAATTTAATAAAAAAGGAAAACACATTTATTGATCAATTAGCTTCTACTATTCAATATAAATTAAAATTAATTAAAGAAGACTTAGTGAATGTTCGATATGCTATTCATTGGGCTAAATCAGGAATTATAAATACAATGATGTTATCAAATTTAGAAATAAAAATGGCTACTGGTATTTTATATAAAGAAAAACTTCCATACAGAAGAAGCCTTAGATTTTGCAAATGTTAAAATAATTACAAACATTTCTATTCTTTTTTATATTGTTAATATTCCCATAACTCCTGAAAAAATTTATGAAAAATTGTTAATAAAACCAGTTAAAAGAAATAATGTAATAAATGAAGTAGTTTATAATAATATTTTAAAATGTAATGATAAAATATTTGGTATAAAAAAACAATGTAAAACTTATAATTCTCTCTCTATTTGTAATCAAGATAATATTGTTGATATTAGTAATTCTACTTGTATACCAAATTTATTAAGAAGCCTAAATTCTACATGTAAGAAAATAAACAATCAGCACATACCAACAATAGATGAAATATCAGAAGGATTTTTGTTACTTAATCAATTCAATGGCACCGTAAAATTCGATAATTTTTCACACCATCTGACCGGAATATTTTTAATTAAATTTCATAATTCAACAATTAATATTGGAGACAGATCATTCATTTCAAAGGAGATTTCAATATTTAAAGCTCTACCACCTATTTTACAACCAACACCACTTGAGAAACAGTTTCGTGAACTTTTATCACTGGAAATGATGAAGGAAATCCAAATTAATAATACCGTTCGAATAGATTTATTACATACAGAAAAATTAACTCATCAAGTAATTAGCTATGGATTAGTCTTAATCCTGTTTATTGTATTAACAACCATATTAATATTTAAATTAAAAAATAGAAAACATAGCACAATAACAACTCATACAAATTCTGGAAATCCAAATGAAATAAAATCAAATAATGTTGAAAACATTGCAGAAGAAGTACCTATAGAAATGATTGAATTTAAAATAGTCAAAAACGAAGAGGATGTTACCCAAGATACGCTCAATTTTCCAAAAGAAATTTTTACAAAATTCTTCGGCAAGATCAACTCTACCTAAAGTAACTCGCAGATGTAAATTTTACGAAACATAATTTTTATGAGGGGAAGAGTTAACATGTAACATTTTTTCGTTCACACCGGCATCAAATTTTTCAGTAATTTTACACTATTTCCAACTTAATTCAAAATTCCATAAATCATTCCCACGAAACAAAATTATTATCAATAAAATAATTCTTAGGAATTTTCTGCTGACGACGCGGCGTGTGCAGGTAGAATTATTATTAAACATAAGCTTTGTAATTAGTATTTAAGATTTTAGTAATTAGTCTTTAATTTGAATTCAATAAAAGCGGAACTATCCACTCGAAATAATAAATTGAGTCATTTTTTTATTTTAATTTCAACAATAAAAATTTACTTCTATAATGATATGATAAATGACCTGGGACATGATAATTATATTAATAACAAATATATTATAAGTGCAATTTCTATAATTTTTAAAACAAGGGGAGAACTCTTAAAGATAGCATATAGGTCTCAATACAGTCCGGTAGTACTATTTGTAGCTTATGCAACATGGATTAAAATTTTATATATTTTTTTTGTAAAAATGAATTGAAAATAAAACATATATTTTATTACATAGTAATATAAAGAATGTAATAAAACTCAAAACTTTATCAAATTATTTTATTTTAAATTTATTTTACCATACACATGTTGCAATTCAATCCCACTTTCCGTTTGAATTGTTGAAATTGCATATTTAGCATATTTGATGGGAAAATAACAAAACTAAGTCTCTTACTTTTATTTCCAAATCTAAGCTTTCATAAAATGTTTTAATTAGATTTTGAGTCACTTCGTTCTCAACTCTTATATCTTAACAATTAAATAAACTTAATATTACCAGATAAATAATAAATGTAATTAATATTAAAGTTGAAATAAATAAAACTTTTAAGGAATAAAAGTGAAGTTGTTATCATTTTTAGAAGAAAGGAAAATTTAATTAACTGGCGCAGAAAAAAAAACCAAATAAAACTTTATTTTTCCGAAAAATAATAAAGAACGTTTAACAAATATTAAAAGAAAGTGTTTTTTTTTTTTGTATAACTGAAATTTTATTTTCGTTGAAGAAGATTATTTTACATAAAAATTTTTAATCAAGTGTAGTTCCTAGTTCGAAGAGAACATATTAATCTTATTTAAATAAAAACTTAAAAGAAACAATTACTTTCTAAAGTTAAACTAACTTTTTCGTGAAAAAAAAATTGCAATTAAAATCTTCTAGTTTACGAAGTGATAACAATAACTGTTTTTTTTTTTACAAAAAGATACTACTCTCTATTTACAACAAATAGAAATAGTATTGTCATATACACCTTCATATTTACTATATTTTATGCTAAGAATACGAAATGTTATTATTGTATAGTTATTATTGTTTATATAATAATTTTAAAGCATTTTAATATACATATAGAATTTAAGAAATAACCAATGATTTATAATATAAAAAATACTTTAATTCTGCTTATTGATCATAAAATGATGATCTATGATTTTAATAATATGAAATATGATATCTTGAAATTTAAAAGAATCCATAAAATATGATTTATGTTTTTATTGACAAAATAAGATTTTTCTAGAATATTTAAATGAGATTATAATATTATAAACAATCAAAAATAAAACTAAAAAGTAAGAATAAAAAGTTCAGGGCATTCCAAAACCTCCAGATGTGGTTCAACTGGAGAAACTAAATTAATAAATAAGAATACTCCATTTTCAAAAACAAAAAATTTTACTAAAATTTTTACCTTAAATAATAATCAACAATATTTCGTAATATTTCGGTCTGAAAATGCTGTTCAAGAAGATAGATTATTAAAATTTTTAATAGATACTGGAGCTTCAACATCAGTTATAAAAAAATCTTGTATAGATAATTTTGAAATAATGAATGAAGAAATAATTTCTTTAAGTGGCATTTCAGTCCCACTATATTAACATTAGGAGAAACTTGCATTTCACTGTGTGCTAAAAGTAGAAATTTTTCTGTAAAAATGCATATTATTGATGATAAAAATAAAAATATACCATTTGATGGCATTTTATTTATTTATTTCACCAAAACAAGGTACAAACTTAAATCTATATACATTACATTGATTATTTATTAATTATTAAATACATATATAACTACATATATATAAAAAAATTACTTTAATAAAATAAAAATACATTATTTGTGACTAGAAATTAATTTATATACATATATATAAAGATAATATAAATAATATTGCAATTGATTATACAAATATTTAAAATTATACTTTATTATTAAAATTACATTATTAAATAAATACATTGTTTATTCATATTTATAAATGTAAACATTACCCAACGCTAAGGGAGCGTATAAGATTAGACTTGAAAATGTTTTTTGATATGTCAGAGGCGTAATTGCTGCAGTGTGCGTTGATAGTTATGCACACCTGTTAATCGGTTCATTCTTGGCATATTCTTTCGTGTGCGGATATGTTTTTAAGAGGCTGGTATGTCTTGTACGTCTGACTACATCATTAAATTTGATTCTATTTATTATAGAAGTCACGTCAATATTACCCTTCAATACGTCAAATGTAAAACACGAGGTGAGCACTATACGCCTTGTAGAAAGCGGAATGATATTAATTATTTTAAGTCTATCTGAGTGACTTGGTAAATTAGTAAAATCATTTGGATTATATAAGTCACGCAATGCAAATAGTAAAAATTGTTTTTGAATAGATTCTATTCTGTCAATATGTATTTGAAAGAACGGATTCCAGATAGGTCATGCGTATTCAAGAATCGGACGGACGAGAGCACTGAATAATGATTTAGTAACCCAAACATTATTAAATTCTTTAGCTCTTCTTTTAATGAACCCAACAATTTTTTTTGCTTTAGAAATTATTTGGTCTATGTGGCTAGTAAAGCTAAGTTTCACGTCTAAAAAAATACCTAAGTCACAAATTGGATTAGCACGATGGAGCAGTCTACCATTAATATGGTAGTTATGCAGCAAAGTTGTATTTTTACGAGAGAAACTAATCACGTCACATTTTTTAACATTTAGGTTTAATTTATTAGCAATACATCAGTTTTCTAGGTCCTGAAGTTTATTTTGAAAGAAGCTCGCGTCAGACAAATTAGCAATAATTTTATATAATTTTAAGTCATCATAAAAAAGGTGTGCTACGAGTATGTCACCAAGAATTTCCGAAAGATCCTTAATGAAGATGTTAAACAGAAGGGGTCCTGAGTGACTACCTTGAGGAACTCCTGATGTGACATTAATAGCAGATGATATTAGTCCTTGAAATCTCACGAATTGAGTTCTATTATTAAGATATAAAAAAAATCCAGTTTAATATAGGCCCAGTAATTCCAATAGAGTTCATTTTAGTTTTTAAAATGTTGTGGTCAACACTATCGAAAGATTTGCTAAAGTCAGTGTACACAGCATCTATCTGGTGGCCCTTTTCCATATTACATAGAATGTCGGAAGTAAACAACATTAGGTTGGTGGTAGTGGAGCGACCTTTTCTGAAACCATGCTGCTGTTCATTTAAAAGTGGATTAATTATAGTGGAAATTTTGTCACATACCAATTTTTCAAAAAGCTTCGGTATAGCTGATAAAATAGCAATTCACCTATAATTATCTATATTGCATTTGTCACCACTTTTATAAATAGGTGTTAAAAATGACGACTTCCAGTCAGAAGGGAAAACACCAAGTGATAGAGATTTATTCAAAATTATGTTTAATGGTATTGTTAATTGTTGTGCACAGAATTGAAGCAAACTAGGTAGTATTAAATCTGGTCCAGGACCCTTATTAATGTCTAAATTATGCAACTCTTTCAAGATCTCTTCATCAGTTAAAGATAAAGAGTTGATTACTGGAGATGTAGGTTGTGATGGCAAACGATAAACTTCACGAAATCGAGCAGCAAACATTACATATTTCATTTAGTTCGGATGAAGTTTTAATATCATTAAACATAGTGGAAGGATAACCATTCCATTTCCTTTTTAAGTTTACAAAATCAAATTTTTGTTTTGGATTAGTAATAATAATAATAATAATAAAAATATCTTTATTTCATTTAAAAATTAAAACTATAATACAAATATTTAATACATTTTTTATAAAAACCAAAATTGAATTTTAATTTTTTAATGAAATAGTAGGAACATTCTGTTGTTTGAACAAGACAAGTGACGAATGTAACTTAAAAAGTGATATAAATGCTTTATTAAATTAAATACATATATTGATGGGGAAAAACATATCAAAAAGCAAACAAAATGAAAAATATAAATTTATAAAATATTAAAATTTAAAAAAAATAAAAAATTTAAAAAGTATAATAAAATTTAAAGAAGATAACATTAAAAAAAAAATATATAACAAAATGAACAAATGAAATGAAATACTATATGAATTAAATAATTAAATTGAATTAGAAACAAAATAATATATACTTAAATTAAGGGTTTCAGTAAATTTTCAATTTGGATATGGTTAAATTCAAAAAGCCAAAGTTTAATTTGTTTAAAAAAGTTTAATGCCACTCTCTCGCATCGATAAATGTACGGTAATCTATTAAATAGACGAGGTGCAATAATATTATAGAAGTGACAGAAGTGCATTTTACGAAATTTAGGAACAACAACGAAATTTCTGGTATTTGCTCTTGAGTTATGGTGCATATCAATTCGAGGATCGTCATATCCTGATTTTTCAAAAAACAATTTTAATACCTTATAGTAGTATAGATGCCTTAAAGGAAGAATTCCAAGTGTCCTGAAAGAATCAAAGCTGGGTGTTAAACGACTAACCTATAATATAATACATATGACATGTTTCTGCTTAATTAGCAAAGGTTCAATTTTATTATAATGTGTACCACCCCAGCAGCTAATGCCATATTGCAATTTTGATTTGAAAAGGCCATGATATACAAGTTTTAAAATTTGCAAAGGGCAGTATAGACTAAGATGATATAACTGTCTAACTACTTTGTTCAAAAATTGTTTTAAGTATGTTGTATGATCTTTCCAACTCATATTAACATCCATTAATACACCAAGATACTTAAAACTAGATACACGTTCAATTTCGAAACAACTAGCATCACAGTTAACATTATCATTAAAAAAAATTATACAGGTATCATGTTCACAACATTTGTGTAAGCAAAATTTTTGACAACAAGGTGAATGGTACACAAGAGGCATATCTTCACAAACATTACCAGAAACATTAAAAAACATAAATTTGGTTTTGTTGCTTATAACTAATTTATGAAATTTAAACCACCGACGAAGAATTTCCAGATCATGGTTTATATTTATAAATGAATTAAAATAATTATCAGTTGCGTATGATAAAGCAGTATCATCAGCAAAGGCTGTTATTTGACCTTTAAAACACTGAATAAACAAAGAATTGACAAAAATAAGAAATAATATTGGACCTAAAACGGAGCCTTGTGGAGCACCTATATTTAAAGTTTGAAACGAACTAAACGTATTTTTAACTTTGACACTTTGCTTACGATTTTTAAGATAAGAAGCAAACCAATCATACATAAAACCTCTGAATCCCGCATTATTTAATTTATTCAGCAACAATGAATGATCTACCATATCAAAAGCTTTCGTAATATCTATAAATAATGCAGCGGATATTTTAGAATTATTAATGGAAGTATATATTTCACTGCACAATTTTAACAGTGCATCTTCGGTAGACCTTCCACTTCTAAACCCAAATTGGAAATTACTAAAAAATGCAGTATTTTCAAGGAACGATAAAATTCTAGTCTTTATGCCTTTTTCAAATTTTTTTGAAAAAACGGATAGCAGCGAAATAGGTCTATAGTTGTTTAAGCAGGTACTATAACCCTTTTTATGTAAAGGAATTACTATTGCAGTTTTTAGTTCATCAGGAAATATACCTTTATGCACACTGAAGTTAAAAATATAACATAAAACATCAGCAACTTGCAAAGAAATATTTTTTAATAGTTTACTAGAGATATTGTCAAATGATGTTGAATTTGAAGATTTCAGTGACATTATAATTTTATGAATTTCTAATGCAGAAAAATAATCAAAGAAAAAACTTTCAGAGTTAAAAGGTTCTTGCTTGATTCTTTCACTATAATGGCAAGATAAATTATAATTATTATTATCATTATTAATATTATTACCATTACCATTACGATTATAATTAATATTATTACTAATAGTATTATTATTATTATTAATATCAACACCAGTATTACCATCAATATTATTATTATTATTATTATCTGTAGTACTATTCAAAAGTGAACTACTTATAGTAGAAAAAAAGCTATTAAACAAATTAGCAACATCAGTTGAATTACTGACAATATCATTGTTTTCATGTAAAACAATATCAATATTTGGTTTATTATTATTAAGTATTTCATTAACAACTTGCCATTCCTTTTTAGCGTTGCCAGAACTATTTACTAACTTTCTACTATAATAATTATCACGACATATTCCAATTTCACGTTATAATACTCTGCATAGTTTATGATAGTACCTTTTTATTCTTAAATTATCCGGATGCTTAGTGATTCGAATACGTAATCGATTTTTATTTTTTACTTTTTTTAATTGCGATAAAGACATCCACGGTTTAAGTTTTATGAATTTATTTGCATTTTTAATAATACTATGACTACAATTCGATATGTGATATTGAAGCCTATTTAAAAATAAATTGAAAGCTGTAGATGGATCAGCTGCTGAATAAACATCTTCCCAGAATTCAAAGGTTAAAACAGATTTTAGAGCTATAAAATTGATTTTTTTCATTTCGTCGTAAACATTATTTTTTTGCCTATCAACATTATGATTGAGTTGAATAGTAGTTAAAGAATGATCAGTAATCTTAAAATCAAATATAGCTGTCTTGTAATCAACACGATTATTCCTATGAAGCCTTAAAAATATATGGTCTAAGCAAGAACTTGATGAATATGTTACACGCGTGGGATCTGATACTAATGAATTTAATCCAAAAGATGATAAAATTGAAAAATAATTATCGACCTCCGATGAATTTGACATAATATTAATATTAAAATCACCCATAAGTATTAAATTTTTACAGGTTTGATTTTCCAGTAAACCTGAGAATTCATCCAAAAAGGCACCTATACTAAACTTATGTAATCTATAAACACATATAAAACAATATCTAACATCTGAAATTGTACAATTTAACACAATTATGTCGGCAGTTTACAAGAAACAATAACACAACAAAACAAACGTATAACAACTTTAGAGAATCTTTTATATGATGGAGTGCAATAAGCTAAAAATATTTTCAATAAATGTAAATTCAATAATTATTAATATTAGAAAAATAAATTTACTAAACTTTATAGATACGAATGATCCGGATATATTATTATTGAATGAAACTAAGTTAAATAGTAAAAGTAAATTATTTATAGAAAATTATACAATTTTCAGAACCGATAGAATAGATTCTTTGAAAGGTGGTGGTACAGCAATCATCATAAAAAATAATATAAAATGTAAAAATATTAACTTAACTGAAATAAAATTATTTAAAAGTATAGAAATAACAATAATTGAAATTAAGATGAAGAATAATGAAAATTTATATATAATTTCAACATATGCGACAGCTAATAATAATGACGAATTTATTGATGAACTGAATTATGTTTTTGAAAAATTAAAACTAGATAAAAATGAAAATTATTATATTTTAGCTGGAGATTTGAATGCTAAACATAAAGATTGGAAAAATACTACAAATAATACAAATAAAATTTACTTAAAAATTGGTTAACTCAAAATGAATTTAATTATAAATGTTTGTTATATTGTTCTAAATATCCAACATTTCCAAGAACTGGATCATATCTTGATATTTGTTTAGCAGATGTAAGATTAAAATTATGTGTAGATAAAAATCTAAATGAATTAAAAACATTTGATTATGATAGTGATCATTGTGCAATTTACATGGAATTACATATTAATGTTAATAATAATAATAATGAAATAAATACAAATAATGGTAAAAACAAATACAATTATTCAAAAACAAACTGGAATTTGTTTACTAAAAATATATTAAAATTACATAAAAATAATGTTACAGTAGATTTCAATTGAAAATTATTATATTTTAGCTGGAGATTTGAATGCTAAACATAAAGATTGGAAAAATACTACAAATAATACACGCGGAAATTTACTTAAAAATTGGTTAACTCAAAATGAATTTAATTATAAATGTTTGTTATATTGTTCTAAATATCCAACATTTCCAAGAACTGGATCATATCTTGATATTTGTTTAGCAGATGTAAGATTAAAATTATGTGTAGATAAAAATCTAAATGAATTAAAAACATTTGATTATGATAGTGATCATTGTGCAATTTACATGGAATTACATATTAATGTTAATAATAATAATAATGAAATAAATACAAATAATGGTAAAAACAAATACAATTATTCAAAAACAAACTGGAATTTGTTTACTAAAAATATATTAAAATTACATAAAAATAATGTTACAGTAGATTTCAATTCATTAATACCAAATGATAGAAATTTGACGGATATAGAAATACTTAGAGATATTGAATAACATAATTATACAAGGAATAGAAAAATCAATTCCAAAATATAAAACTACTAATGGATTAAAAAAATATTCATCACCATTGATTAAAAAATTATATAATCATAAAAGTAAACTACTAAGTCAAATTAATAAGTTAAAGAGATCATCTAATTTTAGAACTCCTGATCAAGAAAGATATTTATCAAGATTAAAATCACTTCTTAACAACATAAAGAAATTAATACAAGAAAATATAAATATAAAGATTAATCAAAGTTGGTACAATAAAATTAAAAATATAGTACCATCTAATAATATGTTTAAACAAATAAATAGTTTATTCAGAAATATAACAGAAAATAATATAAATAATCTTAAAATACCAAAAAATAACACAGAAATTCTTAGAGAAGTAAATATAGATTCAAACTTATTACAAGAAGATGAAAATAATAAAATTATAATTAATCAAATCCAAAAATTGAATATTATTGGAAAACATTTTGAAAAATCACATCAAAAAAATCAATATGTAATAGAAGACACAGATGAAAATATAAATAATATAATAAATGATTTGGAGAAGGTAATACATGAAAATCAAATAGAAAATAGAACATCTAGAACATTTACTCAACAGTATAAAGCTAACGAATTAGACGAAAATGATACTTATGAATATTTTACAACATTAGAAAATTTAATAGAAATATTTAGTACACGAAATAATAAGAAATCTGCTGGTGTAGATAATATTCCAAACATAATATTAAAACATTTGCCAATTGAAATAATTAAAGAATATTGCACTATTTTCAATAATGCTCTGAATAACTATTATTTTCCTAACAGTTGGCAAGTAGCTAAAACTTTTCCGATAAAAAAACCAAAAAAAGATAATTCAGATTTTAAAAATTATCGACCAATAAGTCTACTTCCAAATATAAGTAAAATATTTGAAACTATTTTAAATAAATATTTGCAAAAAGAAATTGAAGAAAAAAAATTATTACCTGATAATCAATTTGGATTTCGTAAAAAACATTCCACAGTACATGCTATTAATAAATTTGTATCTGATATTAATTGGAATCTAAATAATAATAAATGTGTTGCAGCTTGTTTAATTGACATTGAAGCTGCTTTTAATTCAACATGGTTAGATGGACTAATATTTAAATTATTAAACTTAGGTTTACCCAAACACCTAATTATAATGATTTATAAATGTATCCATAATAAATCATTTTATGTGACAAATGGACAAGAAGTATCAAACTATAAATATAAAGTTGAAGATGGACTGCTACAAGGAACAATACTAGCACCAACTTTGTTCTCATTATATATTAGTGAAGTATTTTATATAGACATATTTAATGAACAGGAAAATAATGGAATCGCTTTTGCTGATGATTTAGCCATATATTCTTCAGGAAAAGGACCAACAGATATTCAACCAAAACTGCAACAATGTTTTAATACAGTACAGGGTTTACTTAAATCCTTGAAACTAAAAATAAACGGAAGTAAATGCGAAACAATATTATTTCGTCAAGGGCTAGAAAAATCAAATAGAGATATGCGGAAAAATTGGCGAAAATTTAATATATCAACAGATAATGGTAAAATACCACATACAAATTGTATTAAATATCTAGGTGTACTAATAGATCACAGATTAAAATATAGTTCACATATAAATAATCAAATTCTGAAAGCAAAAAATGCATTCATGAGTTGTAAAAAATTATTTTTTAATAAAATAATAAATAATAAAGTTAAAGTAATAGCATATAAAGCTTTAATTAGACCGATTTTGTCATATGCAGCACCAATATGGTACAATGTTAGTCCATCTTTAATGGAAAAATTTAGAAAATTTGAGAGGAAATCTCTACGTTCTTGTGTAAATAAATATAGAAATCCAAGATACAACTACATACATTACTATTCAAATAAATATATTTATAAAGAAGCTAATATCGAAAGGATAGATCATTTTATTATCAAAAATATTAGAAATCATTTTAATAATATTCAACATGTAGAACAAAATTCATATATTAGCCATATATATTATCCGAATGACAAATATTTTAAATATACATTAAAAACAGGCTATATTCCACCTGAAGCATTCATTTATTTAGATACACATAAATATATACAAAATGAACAATATCTACCAATAATATATCATGTGTTTAGAAGAGCAACAGATAGTAGAATTGAATATGATTTAAATAACATAAATCCTAATAATTTAAGATATGATATGAACATAAATAAAAAAGATATAAAATTAAGAGAAAAGGCAACAACAAAAATATGGTGGTTACAAGAACCAGAATAAAAGTAAAAAAATATAAATTTTTTTACACTCTCTACTTAGGTTTAATATTTTTATTTTTTATTTTTCAATTAGTTTTTAAGTTTTACATATAAATTAAAAAAAATTTCTATAAATAATTTTGGTTTTTAAATAATTTTTCCAAATAATTGAACAATAAAAGAACATATAAGTTAAAAATACAAAACAAATAATCAGATAAAAAACAAATAATAAAAACATAATGTTAATTATTATTATTTTTAAAGTGCCCATTTTGGGTCATTAAAAATTTTAAAATTTAATTAAATAAATTCCATTAGCTTTATATAGAATCAAAAAATGAAAAATATTGTTAAAAAATTAAAGAAAATAAAGCACTATTCA
The DNA here is from genome assembly GCA_963920725.1 of Rhamphomyia laevipes. Lineage (NCBI taxonomy): Eukaryota > Metazoa > Arthropoda > Insecta > Diptera > Empididae > Rhamphomyia > Rhamphomyia laevipes. Next base: position 49,855,765 of record OY987255.1, on the reverse strand, counting down.
AATTCAAAAAAAAAAAAAAAAATGTCGGCAGTTGTTAATTTGTTTTTAGTAATTTCGCACTTCAAGTCACTTCTGTAAAATACCGCAACACCACCAGATGAGTACGTATCATTACAAGAGGCAACAAATAGATAATTAGGAATATTAAAATCAGAGATTTTAAACTCATAAATCCATATTTCTGATAGAAATATAATATCTGGCAAATGATCTAAAGATGGAAGATGAGAGAAGAACAAATCAAACTTTTTTCTAATACTTCGAATATTTTGATGTATTACTGAAAACCCTGAACTTAATTCTACATTAGGATGATCTATACAAAGACATTTAAAATTATCGGAAATAGAAGAGGAAGAACTATTAACATTTAAATTATATTGAGGATCTGAATATGCATTATTAATATTTAACATTATATAATAATTATAATTAATAAAATAAATATTCAAATTTTAGATAAATCCTCAAAACTATTAATTTTTATCACTTTATCGCCTTCATTTTTCCTTATGAATATCTATGAATTTCTTATCCAAACATATTTATAATTATTGTTAAGTTTAAGTAGATTCGTCTTTTGGAATAAAGATCGAGTGTACGCAGTAAGGCTATCATTTATAAATATGTTTTTGTTATTATGTTGTTCATCAAAGATATTGGTATTCAATTCAATTTTATTGGTACGTATTTTGTTCATAATTTTTTGTTTATACTCACAAGTTCTAAATCTAACACACACAATGTTAACAGCTGAATTGCTTTTTTTGTTATTATTTACCTTCTTAACAAAACAAGATTCTATTACATTAGCTTCCATTTTTTCGCCTACTACCTCAGAAATTAGCTTAATTACGTGCTCTTTTACATCAACGTCAATATTTACAATATCAACACAGTTTTGTATTTCTTTTTGTTCAAGTCTATTTATTTTTGATTCTAGAGTATCAACTTTTTTTGAAAGAGATGCATTTTGCTCTGAGAGAGTTACAGTTTGATCTTCTAAATACTTAATTTTATTGAGAGCATCAAAATTTAGCTGCTGAAGTTTTAAGATCTCACCGTAGAGCATATCTAGTGTGACGTTCACCACCTGATGATCTGCTTTGTTGATGGATTTGATATTGATGTTGGTGAGACTGTAGCACTCACAACAACATTTTGAGATGGTGGAGTTGCACTTGCAGTAATTTTAGAGCCAGAACCAGAAATGACGGGAGAGTGCTGAGGTACTAAAGAGCTTCTCCGTAAATTAATACATTTCTCACACTTATACCCTTGTTTAGTTTTTTCAAAATATTCCAATTCAGCTGTAGAGATTCTGGCGCACTTTGTGTGATAGAATGAGTTGCAATTTGTACACAATATTTTTTGCTCATTTCTATTAACTGTATTATTACACAAATAACACTTCATTTTTAAAATAAATTTATTTTCACAAATTCTTGTTTAAAATATTTCTTTTTTTCTTTTTTTATTGACTATTTTCACAGTTTTTGTTCAAAAATGATATTTATAAGTTTAGAGCAATTGTCTTTATTATTGGTAGAAAAATTATATATTTTAATTTTTAGATTTTAACTTGGTTTTTAGTTTTAAATACGGAGACGACTTTAACGCTAGTGTCCCCATCAACACATATAAGCGTAATAGTTTGACTAAGATTACTAATGTAACAATCATAACATTCTCTGGATTTAGATGAAAATTCAGATGCTAGTTTCTGATGATTCTGAATTAATTCAGCATCAGGATTAGGATTATTTTTAATTTTCAGATATAATTTGTTTCTGCGGTTACGCAATGCCCTTGTTTGTCCTTTTTTATTATTTTTGGTACGTTTGGTTCTATTATATTTAAAATTTCCTTGTAGAATACTGATGAATTGTAGTTAAGGTCGTTTGATGAGAGTATGTCAGTCCAGTCAATGGTAGCCAATGCATTGTTTATTTGTTCATAGTCAGCATTTTTGAAATCAAATACAACTTTTTTGTTGTACGACTTATTAAAAATAATCTGTGATGTAGGAAGTTCAACAATGATGGCTGTGTGGTGTTTAGAGTTAGAAAATAAATTCACAGTAGGGTCAGCAATAGTAACAATTGCATCGTCATAGGTATTTGTGAAAACTAAATCTAACCATCTGCCATTGCTGTTTGGAAAACCATTAATTTGCTGAATATCATTACTGTAAAATAGGTCAATAAGTGAAAAATCGATTTCATCGGTAAAATTAACTGACAGCAAGTGGTTGTTCGAATTGTCTTTTATAAAATGAAGTTTAGGGCGATTAAAGTCACGAAAAATAAAAATTTTATCTTTTTCTGAAATGTTATTGGTTTTTTTTTGTGATGACTCAAGGAATTCATTATATATACTTTCGTCCGAATTTGGAGGAATATATACTGCACCAATATATAACTTAGTTTTATTAATCAGTATATTAATGAATTTATGTTCAAAGTGACGCGATTGAACTGTAGATATATTATAGTGCGACATTGTATTTCCTTCAGCAATCATAACTCCACCACGCGTTGATAGACCAGAACAATTATAATCTCTATCATGTCTATATATTGTCCAATCACTATTAAGAATTTCTTCATTATTGTAAGAATCGTTAAGCCAAGATTCGGTAATAATTATGACGTCGCATGGGCTCGAGTTGGCATCAATAAATAAGTTTTTTATTTTGCCTCTAATGCCACCACAATTATGATAAAGAATTTTGAGAGGACTTGAATTTACAAAGGACTTACCCGAAAGGGATGTAGAATGACTTTTTTGCTGACTTGTGTTTAGATTTTCACGCAATTTTTGCGCATGTTGGAGTTGCTTTGAATTGAAATGAGACTCAAATGCAGCTAGATCCTGGTCAGTCTGCACGCTCGAGATATCCAATTGTTCATGATATTTATAATACAATGATTTTAGTGCATTGAAATCAGTAGGCAAACCTTCTTTTTGAATGGAGACCAATGTGCTAGTCTTAGTTCTACCGTCCACACAAACGTCTTGTGGTTGTTTGTGAAGATAAGCCAAAAATAGGCGTACGTCCTCGAAAAGTCTGGGTTCCCTAAAGCGACCTAATAAATATCTATTTTCAAAACTGTTAGCAGAATTTACCGTCAGTTTTATTTTAGGGGGGAAAAGAGGATCCAAAAAAGAATTGCTGGGATTAATATGTGAGGCGTTTGATGTTTTTTCCAGGTCGTTTAATGTTTCACCTTGTGTAAAATTTATAGTTTTTATACCAGGAATATCATCACTGGTATCAAGGTTAAAATGTGGTCTGTTGGTAATCAAGCATTTACTTGATGAAATTTTTTTGTTATTAAAGTTGGTATGATTTTGTGAAGGCTGTTCAACCTTGATTATAAATTGCAGAATTATATTCCTGTGCAACACACGCTATATGTCATATGAAACCATTTAAATAATTCAATTTCTATTTTGCCTAAATTTTAAGTATTTTTATTTTTTCACATAAATTTTTATTTTCTCACATAAATTTTTGATTAATTAAGCATTTTTGTCAATAACTTCCAGACGAAATATGATACTTTTATTTTAATAATTTTAATTAATAATTTAGGTAAACTAATTTTCTCACGCAAAATTTTGTATAAATTTGGTTGTAATTGCCCCAAATAAATCAGTCTTTAATTAGCACTCAATTAGTATTTTTTATTTCTAACAAGTTTTCAGGTGCAGCAATTGAAGAGACCTACCCAAGGTATCTCTTCAATATACAGTAGAAACAGAATATTATAAATATAATATTCTATCAATTTAGTATATGACAATCAAATCATTATACCACCAGTTAAAAGCAACTGTTCGTCATACATAATTTTGGAGGCCCCGACGAGATGTCTGAACAACTATTGGTGGAGCAGCAGGATTTGGGTCAGAAAATTGAAAAACTGATCACAAATTACCATAAAGATGGCCCATCTCGCAAAACATTAGCATATTTGGAAAAAAGAGAGTCCAGTCTTTCCGAATTGTGGCAGAAGTTCATAACCAACCATGAAAAGCTCATCAAACTTGAAGCAGAGCTTCAGGATCATCCATATTTTGTGAACAAATTTCAAGAGCAAGTATATTCTGGGTATGAAGAAATGTCATCAAAAATAAATGAAGCTATTAAAAAACTACAAATATCTACTGTGCAACCATCAGTAGAATCCAACAAGGATGATGTAAATTTTGTAGAAGATAAACGAGTCACGTTTAAAAACCCACTGGACAATCGCATGGAATTCACTTTTTCAGCAGATACTCAACACCATGATGAACCAGTGGCTCACAGCTCACCTGCTCAGAATGTAATCATAGAGCTAGGTAAATTAATCAGAGTTCAGAAGCTCTCACTAAAGACTTTGAAGCATGATTTAGAGAAGGCTCAAACACAAATGGATTCAGACAATCCTAGAGAAGTTTATGAATATATAGTATGTACCATCAATAAACAATGGGAAAAAATATGTAATCAGAATGATCAAATTTGGGCAACTCAAGATTATCCCCCAGAAGGTTACACTATTGATATATTTCTGACAATGCAAGATTGGGTTGACTCAGTACTAATACAATTATCCCAGAAGTTAAACCAACTAGAAAATCAAGGTAACAACAACAATAATGAAATCATTCACCAAACCCAAATAGGAAGTTCTATCCAGTTGCCAAGAATTAATATTCCAAAATTTGATGGGAACTATCTTCGTTGGAGAGAATTTTACAATTTACACAATGAAATGATACACAAAACTCATATGGGAGCAGCTCAAAAAATGTGGCTCCTCAAATCCAATCTGTGTGGTGAAGCAGAAGGTCTCATAAAACATCTGGAGGTCTGTGCTGACAATTATCAATCGGCATGGAATATTTTACAACAAAGATACAATAATAAAAGGGTTTTAGTATCAGCCATATTAGAAAAATTATGGGATCAACCACAATGTTTACCAGAAAACACAAATGCACTCAAACGACTACATGACGTCACAAAAGAAGGATTGTTGGCACTTCAAGGTTTAGGTTTGGATACATCAACATGGGATCCGATAATTATGCATTTGTTAATCAAAAAACTTGATCAACCAACTCAACTTATATGAAGCCTCTTTGTCAGATCCAAGAAAATTACCATCTATACAACAATTTTTAAATTTCATAGAAGTCAGATTTCAGTCACTAGAGATTTTGGGACGGAGGCAAAATCTAAAAATAACAACAACCAAACAACTAAGACTAACAGTCGCCAGACAATATGCAAACACTGCAAGTAAAATATCCAATGAAATCAAATGCACCATGTGTCAAGGAAATCATGCAATTTATTCATGCCAACAATTTCTCAATTTATCAGTTCCCGATAGATGGGATGAAATTAAAAAAAAAAAATTATGTTGCAACTGTCTCGGATCTGGACATTTCGCTGGTAATTGCAAATCAAGGAATTGTCCCAAATGTCAGCGAAAACACAATTCGTTATTGCATACCGATATAAAACCAAAAAAAGAACTACCAGTGTCCTCAGCCAATTCAGCAACAGTTCTATCAACCAGTAACAATTTTACTGAATCAAACGAAGATTATGTCCTTCTGGGTACAGCAGCAATCAAAGTGTTGGACATAAGTCAATCACCGCTAGATTGTAGAGCATTATTAGATTCCGGATCACAACTTAATTTCATAACCGAAAGATTTGTGAAAAAATTAGGAATTAAAACAAAACCAAGTACTGTAGACATTATTGGAATTGGATCCATGGGCTCTCATTCCAACAGAAAAATTAACATTCAGATACAATCAAATCTCAATCATTACAAAACAAATATTGAAGCAATCGTACTACCAAAAATAACGTCACAACAACCCAGTATACAGATTGACAAAAGTTCATGGCCAATACCAGAAAATATAAAACTATGTGATCCAAGTTTTAATCAACCACGATCAATTGATCTATTGATTGGTGCAGAATTATATCCTGAATTAATGTGTATTGGACAAATACGCATTCACAAAATTCTGTCAGCACTACAAAACACTGTGTTCGGATGGATGGTACTTGGTAAGGTGAAGGGAGCTCACGTCAAAAAGCCATTCTGTGGCATCAGCACAACGCAATTTATGACAAACTTATGGTCATTAGAAGATGTTAAACCTGGCACCAAACTACTCAGCGCTGACGAACAAAAATGCGAAGACATATTTAATGAAACTACAAAATGTGACAAGAAAGGCAGATTTATTGTAAATCTACCTTTCAGATCTGATCCAGCAGAATTAGGTAATTCAGAACAAATTGCAGTTCAACGATTTAAAGCAATCGAAAGAAAGCTACATAAAAATCCAGAATTAAAAAAGCAATACATTGAATTTCTTAAAGAATATGCTGAATTAAATCATATGGAACAAATCAATCGTGCTGAAATACCAAAGGCTCACTGTTTTTTACCTCATCACTGTGTCACTAAACTAGATAGCAGTACTACCAAATTAAGAGTAGTTTTTGATGGATCAGCAGCAACATCAAACAACAAATCACTCAATGATATTCTGCTCACCGGTCCAACTATCCAAGACGATATTTTCTCAATATGGATACGTTTTAGATTACCGAAATATGTATACACAGCAGATATTACAAAAATGTACAGACAAATATTGGTAGCCGAAGAGCACAGAAATATGCAACTTATTATATGGCGCGACAGTCCTGCTAGTGAGTTATTGTACTATAGACTCAGAATTGTAACCTATGGAACAACGTCTGCACCATATTTGGCTATAAAATGCCTTCAACGCTTAGCAGACGACGAAGCTAAAAAATACCCACGTGCAGCCAAGGTTGTAAAACAAGATTTTTATGTAGACGATGTAATGAGTGGAAACAATAGCATCAACAACGCTATATCCATTCAACAAGAACTCATAAAAATGTTAAAGGCAGGTGGTTTTTCACTCAGAAAATGGTCAGCAAATCATCCTGACCTTTTAAAGCATATACCTACACAGGACAGAGAAATACCACAAGATAATCCGGAGGGATATTGCATCAAAACACTTGGATTAATATGGAATCCAGAACAAGATTACTTTCATGTGCGATCAGCTCCTTTCAAACTACAAACATCAATTACAAAAAGAATCATTCTGTCAGATTTATCGCAAGTATTTGATCCATTAGGATTGGTCAACCCTACAACTGTTTTAGCAAAAATATTCATGCAAGAGATTTGGAAGTTAGGTGTTGACTGGGATGCTGCATTACCACAAGAATTACATACAAAATGGATAAATTTTAGATCCCAACTTCATATGCTCAATACAATAAAGGTTCCACGAAGAGCAGTGCTGGACACATACAAAAGGGTAGAGCTGCATCGTTTTGCCGATGCATCAGAAAAGGCCTATGGTGCATGTATTTATATAAGAACAGTCGATTTTCAAGGTAACATGAACGCACAACTATTATGCGCTAAATCAAGAGTTGCTCCAATGAACACTCATAGTATACCAAGGCTTGAATTATGTGCAGCTTTGTTACTTACAAACTTAATGACTCAGGTTGAGGTAGCTCTGAAAATTCAAGTCAACGAGATTTGTTTTTGGTCAGACTCCTCGATTGTTTTATCCTGGATTTCATCAGCGGCATCCTCATCATGTTACCACACCTTTGTTGCCAACCGCATTTCAGCAATAAGGGAAACAACATCAGCTAAACAGTGGAACCATATATCCACAGATTTAAATCCAGCAGATATTATATCACGAGGATTAATGCCCCAACAACTCATCGAATCTCAACTATGGTTCTCTGGTCCAGATTTTCTAAATAAAAAAAGAAAATATTGGCCAATAATTCCATATGATGAAATCAAAACGCCTGAGGAAATGAAAGCAAGTAAAAGCGTATTAACCACAACAATCAATTCCAAAGCAATATTAAATAATATAGATCATAGAAACTCGTTTAATACTTTACAACGAATAGTGGTTTTTAGTCTACGATTCATCTCAAATATACGTATTCCATCAGAAGAACGTTGCAAAGAAAGGTTTCCAACTCAACACGAAATGAGAGCAGCACTTCAAGTCATCGTAAAACAAATTCAAGCTGACAACTTCAAAGATGAGATAAAAGCTTTGCAACGAGATTACACTGTTTCTAAAAAGAGCGTGTTAAAAGCACTTACACCATTCTTGGATATAAATAACATACTACGAGTAGGTGGCCGCCTTCAAGAAGCATCACTGTCTTATGATGCAAAACACCCTATGATTCTTCCTCAGAAGCACGCAGTTACAAAACTCATAGTAGAACAAATTCACTGGAATAATATGCACCCAGCACCTCAGGCTCTTATAAATCTGGTTCGGCAAAAATTCTGGCCTGTTCGCGGAAAACAAATTGCACGCGATGTGTGCCAACATTGTTTCAGATGCTTCATTTCAAAACCAAAAGCTCTTCAGCAATTAATGGGAAATTTGCCACAAAATCGCATAACTCCATCTAGGCCATTCAGTTATGTTGGAATAGATTTTGCTGGGCCAATTTACATTCATTACAAAATTCGTGGCAAATGTAAAACTAAAGCATACATCGCAGTATTCATTTGTTTTGCAACAAAGGCAGGGCATTTAGAAATCGTATCAGATTTAACTACTGCTGCATTTCTGGCAGCTCTAACACGCTTTACATGTCGACGTGGATGTCCAACTACAATATATTCAGATAATGCAACAAATTTCATGGGTGCCAAAGCAGAAATGGAAGAACTACGTCAACTATTTTATTCTGAGGAATTGCAAAATGCCAGCACAAAGTCATGTTTAAATCTCGGCATTCAATGGACTACAATTCCGCCTCGATCTCCACATTTTGGCGGACTATGGGAAGCTGCAGTTAAGTCAATGAAAAATCTCTTAAGAAGAGAGTTACTAGGCGCATCATTGACTTATGAGGAACTAGAAACAGTTGTAACGCGAGCAGAGTTTATGCTAAATTCTAGGCCAATCACTCCCATCAATAACGATCCTGATGACATGCAACCGCTTACACCTGGTCACTTTATATTCTTGGAAAATCCATCCACAGTACCAGAACTTTGTATGTTAGATCAAAAAATGAATCTACTTAAAAGATGGGAATTAGTGAAAAGAGTTTCACAGAACATATGGCATAGATGGACAACTGGATATCTTCATGAACTTCAAACTCGCTCAAAATGGAGAGATGAATGTAAAAACATTGAACAAGGAACATTAGTGATCATGAAAGAAGACAATATTCCACCATATGAATGGAAATTGGGCAGAATTGAGAAGACAATAATAGGAAACGATGGTCTTGTGCGTGTAGCTGACGTCAAAACATCAAAAGGAATATATCGGCGCGCAATTCACAAGCTCTGCCCACTACCTAATCAAGAAACCAATTCTCAGCTACTCAAACAAAATACGTCATGTAATGCATCTAAATCGACAAATACAACAGCACACCCAGGTAAACAAAAACAAAAAATAAGAATTGGTTCAATGATCACTTCTATTCTTTTAACTACATTGATGATACTGCCCACAAACGGTGAAGTCGAAAAACACTCCGTAGAAATAGAAAAATTTAAAAATCAACCTGGGTTATATTTTGAAAATATGGGACAACTTAACCTCATTGATAATGAATGGAACCTCATCATATTTTATAATTTAAAGGTTTACTGGGATGAATTTCAAGGCATCAACTTTTATATGAATCAACTAAATACACTTTGCAATAATATGACTGAAAATTCAATTTATTGTCATAATATTAATGCACGACTAAATCATCAACTTGAAATACTTACACAATTGAATAACATTTTAACACCAGATCGCCGGAGGCACAAAAGATCACCATTTGATTTCATTGGAACAATAACAAATAAGTTATTTGGCATCTTAGATCAAGACTACGCAACCCAGATGGAAACTACTATTAAGAACGTTCAAGCCGATGAAAATCATCTACTTCAACTGATTAAATCACAAACATTAGTAATAGATTCAACAAAGAATTTAATAAAGAAAAATACACAACATATTAACACTCAATTTTTACAAATAAAGGAATATTTGAACCAATTGAAAGGGAAAATGGATGAGAAAGCGGCCTTAAGTATGTACCAGGGATTACTCATTCAAATCAACATGATTATATCAGAATATTCAAAGATGCAAGACTGTATTATAGATTTATTGCTTGACGTACACCATGGAAAACTAAATCCGCTTCTACTAACACCAGACCAACTCCGACAAGAGCTCCATAAGATACAACTAAATGTGCTACCTCACACTCGAACACCAAATGAAAGCGAATTGCGTCAATTATATAGCCTTATAAGAGCAAAAGGTTGTATTACTTCTGAATATCTCATTATTAACATAAAAGTTCCAACATTGTTACAAGAACAATTTCAAATCTACAACGTAGTTGCTCTACCACTCCGGATACAGCATGTGAACATTTTGCTAGAACCATCAACTAAATATTTCATTATCAATTTAATAAGAGACAATTTCTTTGCACTAACTGAAGCTGAATTTAATGAATGCAGTACTCAGAACAACATTCATATTTGCAGACAAACATCACCAATATATAATAAACAATCAAAATTATATAGCTGTGAGCTGGCACTGTTTAATAATGAGACACAAAATATTCATTTATGTAAATATCATAAGGACACTTCATTGCACTGGAAATGGCATCAGTTGAAAAATTCTAATAATTGGTTATATTCTGTACTCGGGACTGATACTGTGCATATTATATGCGGACAAGAAGTTCAACAAATGGATCTACATGGCCAGGGAGTTATAAGACTTGAAGGACAGTGTACAATTAGGCAAACCTCCTTCTCAATCAAAGCAAACACAGCATACACAAGCAAGATAAGGGACTTATCTTTATTGCCTACTGTAAATTTCACAAACCACATTGATGTTAACTCAAGTTCGATCCAAGAACTTTTTTCATACAGTCCATTAAATAATTCGAAGGCTATAGAAACTATAGAAAGCAAAATTAACAAACTACAAACTGAAGGAAAACTAAGTAACCACGACATACATCAATATTCCTTAAGTTACACAATATTAGCCCTACTAGTCATCGTTCTGATTGTTATCATTTTTTATGTAAAACGATACACAATTCAGAAGGGAAGACAGAAAAGTAAATCAAACGGAGACAATATGGAAATGTACCAATTCAATCCCAGAACGAACGAAAACTTATCTTAAAGCCAGATGGCTTCAAGGCGGGGAAAATGTTCAACCTTGATTATAAATTGCAGAATTATATTCCTGTGCAACACACGCTATATCTCATATGAAACCATTTAAATAATTCAATTTCTATTTTGCCTAAATTTTAAGTATTTTTATTCACATAAATTTTTATTTTCTCACATAAATTTTTGATTAATTAAGCATTTTTGTCAATAACTTCCAGACGAAATATGATACTTTTATTTTAATAATTTTAATTAATAATTTAGGTAAACTAATTTTCTCCCGCAAAATTTTGTATAAATTTGGTTGTAATTGCCCCAAATAAATCAGTCTTTAATTAGCACTCAATTAGTATTTTTTATTTCTAACAAGTTTTCAGGTGCAGCAATTGAAGAGACCTACCCAAGGTATCTCTTCAATATACAGTAGAAACAGAATATTATAAATATAATATTCTATCAATTTAGTATATGACAATCAAATCATTATACGACCAGTTAAAAGCAACTGTTCGTCATACAAAGGCGTTAATTTGGGGTTTAGCTTTTTTACAATATTATTAGTAGTAATTGCCTTAGAAATAGTGTTGGTAAATATTTAATATTTTTATTATTATTAGTTACAAATTTTTTTACCCATGGTGTGAACTGCAGATTACCAAGTATAAAACGCCCTTCAGGATGTTGAAAAATCCATGCATATTTGCTGTGTATTCGTAGTTTTACGGCCTGGTACAAATTGTTTTTTTTTTTAGCACTAGGTTTAATGCCGGTGCATGTAATTACTTTAACATGGAGTTCATTTTCTAAATAATTAATCGGCAAACTTATAGTAACAAGCTCTGTGAGGCCCTTCACATTGAAAGTAGATATAGTCTGGCTGCTTGAATTATCCTTAGAGACTGTGTCAAGTAAAGTATATTTACCAATTCTTGAGAGCCTAGTTTCCCAGTCAGCTTTGGACCATAATGTTCCAAATTTATCAATCTGTGTGTTGGCTTCTGAGACTATGGCTGCAGAAACTACATGATTTGGTGCTGGAATATTAGTTTCAGTAATATTGATTTGTGGTTCTAAGGCAGCCAAAACTGGATGATTTGGTGCTGGAATATTAGTTTTCGGGATATCAACGACGATGCTAGTTTGTGCTGCCCAATTATGAGAATTGTTGGCCATTAGTTCAGCATGTAAAAACATATCATTATGTAAAGAAACAATGCTGTTATTAAGATGATATGTTCTTTTAATAATTTCGGAAGGAAGTTCGTCAAATCTATGTATTATGTTGTTGATATCACTATTTATGGAGTTAATTTTATTCTGCACATCATCAATTTTTTCGGTATATTCAAAATAGCGACCAAAATCAAAATATCTGCAGGAAATATCATCCAGTTTCACTTGTTGATTTGACAGAATTTTATTTGTTTCTTGGATGTTAGAGTGTAAGTCATCATGAATAGAGCTTATGCGCTCAATAATGGTTTCTGATGAATTTTTGTTTTGTACATAAGATTTCATAAAAGTAATTTCATTTTTTATTTCTATAAGGGTAGCCTGAAGGTTACCATTGGTATTGGTGTTCAAAGTATTGGATAATAATAATGACATTCTAGATAATTCTTCCTCAAAATTTTTAAATTTCAGTTTGTTGAAGTCCTCAAATTTGTCGGTCGATACAATGATTTCTTCAATACCTTTATTGACTGTAAAAAATTTTAATATGTCAAATTTTTAATATGTACATTATTACATTTAATGGCCATAAGCACGTGAGCAAGTGATATTTATTTGCATTCATTACAAAAAAAAATGAAAATTTCAAAAACCTTGGTCAAGTGGGGTGTTAATCTACGGCCTATACCAATACATATGGGGTGAAAAAACTTTCCACATATGCCATTGCATTTAACCCAATCACTGTGTTGTAAATAAAATGACTGATTTCTTCGATAGATATAAATTGAATTCCCATACTTAGTTCAATCAATTTCAAATTTAGCTTTTGGGCGAAAGTTGATATATTTTTAAAACGAATTGTCAGCGTTTTTCAAATTAATAATTATTGTCAGAGACAACCAAAATAATTAAGGCTTGCAAATCGAATCCGGTGCTGAATTAAATAATTATGTTATTTGATAGCAACAATTTTATAATTATTAAAGCAATCAAACGCTGACAAATCGTCTGAAGATGGCACATGCAGGAAGCGCATATGCACAACATTCTTCCCTATCCCAAACTGAGCCTTTTGAAATTGATTCAACTCGTATTTGTCTTTATTATTTCGTAGCATAATACAATATTTAACGAAAATTAATAATATTTTGATTATTATTTTAGTACAAGTTATTATCATTTTTATTATTATATTTTTAATTTCGTATAGAGAGAAAAATATTGTACAATATAGTACAAAGTACATAATGTATAATTTCAAAGCTAACTTTATAGTTGAATATTTTAAATAGAAATTTAACATACTTTTTTAGTTTATTATTTATTTTGTATAGAACAAAAGTATTTGAATTTTAACATTGACTTTACAATACTAACATTAAGAGTACTATAATTTTCAATTTTTTATATTTAGTTTTTTTTTTTTTTTTTTTTTTTTTTTAATTTAAATTTAATATTGGTTATGAATTACTCCAAAATACGTTTCAATAAAAATATTAAGAAAATAGAACACCCAAAAAAGACAATATAAAGTTTTATGTATATACTTAATTTAATAATGATTATTTTTACTTTCATATGTAATTTAATATTACTCTAATTAACAATTTTGAATTGTATTTAATTGAATTTTAATTAACAAGAATATTACTATAATTAACACTTTTGAATTGTATTTAATTGAATGTTAATTAACAAAAATATTACTATAATTAACAATTTTGAATTGTATATAATTGAATATTAATTAACAAAAATAATTGTTGCAAAATATTAATTATATGCAAGCAAATGTTAGGTCGCTTGAGCGTCTTATTGATTTCCTAGTCTTATAGATTTTAGGAGCTGCTGGACGCTGTGCTAAACGCCTAGAGCTGCTTGGTTCTTCTGCCCCCAAGGTTGTGGTTGGAGTGATTGTGTTAAGCTAGCTGTAACGACATCCCATTTTCAGATTTTTTGCCTTTTCTCTTTATCACTATGGCTATTATAACAATTATAGTTAAAAACACAAAAGCAGAACCAGTTGAGACTATGGAGTAGCGATGTATTTCGATCTCTGTGTCCTGGTCTAAAATTTTTCTCGACTCTTCCGCTCGATTAATTTCTTTTTCTAGTTCTTCTATTGATTTTTTACCTTCTGTTAGGCCGGCTATTATTTCTTTATGGTTGCCGACACTCAAAAGCAGCTTACTTCTATGGTATTCTGTTGCGTTGTGTGTTTTCTTTTTTAAATTGTACAATTTAATCTTCAAAGTATCCCAAATGAACGTATGATTTACTTTAGATTGCTTATATTCATACTCTGTATAGAGTGTTTTTTCGAATGGTAATTTAATTCGATTATTTCTAAATTCGCATGGTTTTAACAGCTGCATGATTCCCATATTTTCAAGTGTCACACTATAGTGAATGCCTTCGAAATTTATGTCTATAGTCAATGGAATGTGTAAATTGTAAAGCCATTGATTTGTTGACACCATTTTTATTACGACTCCTTTTGTCGCTGGTACAGCCATGTATTTACAGTTTGTTTTCGAACTTTCGGCATGCTGCAATAAATCTATTAGACAATCTGGACTTTAACTAGTTAGAATGGGTTTTCTATGTTTACAAATTGTAATTGAAGTTGATGCGTTTTGTGTTATCTCTCTGCAGTTTGCATATTCGGCGTTGGTTAGCATGACAAAAGTTGAATAATCTATTGCTTCGGCTATAAAATCTTCTGTTGTTCGTAACATTAAATCCCACTGATCGCTAAATGGTGCTGGTAAAATATAGACCTTTTGTAGCTTATATATTGTGGGTCCAGGCAATGGTATTACGATTTTGATTACTAGATAATTACTGGATTTTCGTTGTTTACGATATTTGTGAAGTTATCAAATGTACTACCTAGTTCTCTTAGATTATTGGTAATCGAAACGATATCTTGATCCATTGCGTTCATTGGTTTGCTTATACGCTCGAAATTTGAACCCATGACTGATACTTGATATTTTATGTCCATCAGCGCTGTCCATTGTTCCAAAAGCGCACTTCGAAAATTTTCCGATGAATTCAATGGCTCGTTTGCTGCGGTTACGTATAAACGTGTGTTGTAAATGTGCATTATTTTTTCCCAGTGCTTTAGTAATTTCAACTGATTCCGCAACTATAGCTTCACAGAATTTGAAAAAATTACCGTGCCGATCCCTATTTTCGATACCAGCGCATAGTGTGTCAATTTCCTTTTCGTATTGTGAAATTATATCCAAAACGACTGTAAAATCCATTGGTGTGAACTTAGTTAAAATTGTCCAGGCATCCTTATAAAATACTGTCTGCCCTATGCTTTCGAATATGACTGGTGTATTCTTCAATTCCTGATACCGGTACGGAGGGTTCTCATCAGATATAACCATCACGACCATTACATTTGCTATTGTAACTAATAAATATTCATTTTAATTATTTATTTTATTGTATAGCCTATAAGGAATAATGTATTTAAACTTAATTTCTTTAAATATGTTTATTTGAATTAATGAAATTAATGAACAAAAACGTTTTTTAAAATAAATTTATTCTATAATTTATATATGTATAATTTTTTTTTTTTTTTTTTAGTTTGCTTAGTGATAGGCAATAATGGTTTTTTCTTTTAAAATGAAATATTTATGGTTATTTTAATTTTGATGGTATTTTTGTTTTATCTTATTCATGGAATAATTTTATTCGATTGTGATGTACCTTTTTCAGTTTTTTAACTAATTTCAATTTCGGTAGTTATGCTGGTAGGTACTGATTTTACGATATACGGTCCAATCCAAATAGGAGAAAATTTATTTTTTCTAGTTGGATTTTTCAGTAATACTTTAATACCTACTTCGAATTTTTTTGGATTTAATTTATGGTCATAGGCTTTTTTAGATAACTTTTAAGCTTGTGTTAAATTTTTTCTGGCTAGCTGATGTCCCTTCTGAATTTGATATTTTAATTGATTAGGGTAGTGGTCATGATTATATATCGGAACCGGCGATCTTTTTAAATTTGTAGGCATTTCAAATCTAAATCCATACAAACAATTTAACGGAGATAACCTGGTAGATACATGTGGCGTATTATTATGGACATGCATTGCTTGTTTGAGCCACTGATCCCAATTGTTTATGTCATTTTCCACAAAACTTCTTAGATATTCCGCAAGAGGACGGTGAATCCTTTCTAAAGACCCATTCCCTTGAGGATGGTATGCTGTAATATGTAATTTTTTAGTACCTAACAATTTACAAGTTCCTGAAAATAATTTTGAAGTAAAATTTGTACCGTTATTTGTTATTACAATTTTTGGTATACGAAATCGTGTAATTATTTCATGATAAAAAACTGTGGCGACTGTTGCGGCTTCTGCATCGGGTATCGGTACGCAAACCATATATTTTGATAGGTCATCCTGAAATGTCTGTATATATCTGCTTCCAGAGTATGTTAATGGTAAAATACCAACTAAATCCATAAATTTTTTATCGAATGGTAAACTTGGAGTGTCAGTTAAAACCATTGGCATTTTAGTTCCTCTTGAACTTTTGTTTGTCTGACACTTAGGACACTTTTTAATAAAGTTATTTATATCCTTTTGCATGTTTGGCCAACGAAATTGTTCTTTTATACGCCAATATGTTTTTTTAAAACCTTGATGACCACCTAATGCAGAATTATGAAAATCATTTAGCACTGTCTGAATATCTTTAGCGTTTTTAAGATTTCATAAGTTTTTGTGCTACTTTTAATAGTTGTACTGCTATGGTCAACTAATTTATCATTATTTTCGATACATTGTTTTTTAGATTGCGTTCTTGTTTTTACAGCTACTATTTTTTCTGTAACTTGTGTTGGGATTGTACTTAACACGTCGGCATTAATATTATACTTTCCAGGTTTGTATTCGATTTTATAATCATATTCTGATAACTTATGATGAAATCGAATAAGCCTCGAAGTAAGATCCTTAACATTAAACACACCTTTAAGAGGTGGACAGTAAAAACTGTAAATTGACGGCCCAGTAGATATGTCCGAAAAATTTTCGTAGCCCATACGATAGCTAGTAACTCCTTTTCAATAGTTGAATATTTTTTTTCAGCAGCATTTAACGACCGACTTGCAAATGCGATAGGTCTTTCCTCCCCATCATTTATTTTCGAGAGCACAGCTCCTAGTGCTTCATTACTTGCGTCCGTCGTTAGAGTAAAAGCTTTCGAAAAATCAGGATAAACTAAACAAGGTGGAAAAATTATACAGTTTTTTAATTTAATAAATAATTCCTGACATTCAGAGGACCATTTAAATAAAGTGTCTCTTCGTAACAATTTATTTATTGGAGCTGCTATTTGGAGCTGCTATTTCAACCTGTTTACTATTTTTTGGAACAGGGAAATCTCTGACACAACTTGTTTTTGGTGGATCTGGTGATGCTCCAGCTTCAGAACACACATGGCCAAGATACACTACTTCTTTACACAAAAATTGCATTTTTCTGTATTTAGTTTCAAATTATTCTGTCTTAATTTAGATAGTACTCTTGCCAATTTTTCGTTGTGTTCACTAAGATTTTTTGCATAGATAACTATATCATCTAGATATACAAAGCAAATATTCCCTGCAACCCTGTTAGAACATGGTTCATTATTCGTTGAAACGTTGCAGGTGCTCCCGTCAACCCAAAAGACATCCTGTTAAATTCATAATGCCCCAAACCGGTGCTAAATGCAGTTTTTGGCTTATCAACCGGGTCTATTAAGACCTGGTGATAGCCGCTAGCGAGATCTAAAGTTGTGAAATACCGGCAATGTCCCAACTGGTCCAGAATATCGTCTATTCTAGGCAGTGGGAATGCGTCTTTTATCGTCACTTCATTCAACTTTCTGAAATCTACTACAACTCTCCATTTCTTCTCACCATCCTTTCCAGATTTTTTAGGGACAAGAAGTAACGGCGAGTTCCACGAAGATTTACTTGCAGAAATAACACCATAAGCTAACATTTTTGGAACCTGATTGTTTATTTCTGTTCTATGCACTTCTAGGCAATCTATAATGTTTTTGATTTATAGCTGGTTGGTTCGGTTTAATTTGAATTGAATGCTTTAAAACTGTTGTATATGAGAGAGCATCATTTTTTACTAAAAATACGTCATTATACTGTACGCATAAATTTTCAATTGCGTTTTTTTCTTCTTTATTTAAGGTTTCACCTAATTTTATCGAATCTAATAATAATTTTATTCTATTAGAAGGAGAATTACTGGTAAAATTGAAAATTTGGTTTTGGTTTTCACCAATAATCTTAAAATTATTTAAATTTGAATATTTCGGAACGAAATTTTTATTAATTGTATAATCTTTGATAGTAGAATTTATTATTGGAACGTTGATCATGTTTTTGTGGACTTTGACTATCGTATTACCTAAATAAATACCTGTATCAATTTCCTGCGATTCAATTAAAAGTTCACCAGAAGTCACTGGTAATTGAAGTTGTACTACCTTTTTCGTACGCGCTTGAATTTTTATGAAATTCACTTGATCAGATTTATTTATTTGTTTTAATGGTAATTTACAGATTGTCTGCCTGTACTCATTATGTAAAGTTAATTTTTTGTTTATAGAATTTAGAACGGATCGATTCCAGAGAATATCGCGACCTAATCGGCAGGGATATCATTCAGATTATCCACTAAATGCCATTTTGTTCTAAGAATTTTCTTAAATGAAAAATTAAGTTGTATTGTACCTAGTGTACTACTAACACCACCAAATACGCCAGCTAACTCTCTCGATTCTGTTTTTATTAAATTCCTAACAACTTTTAAAGATTCTTTCTTAATAAGTCTGGTATCTGCCCCAGTGTCGACAAATACCAATATTTTACCATTTTTCGCTGATAGCAAAGGTAACTCCACGAAAACAGCATCTTTACGAATTTCTCTATTCATATATATCTTATCCCTATTGTAATCATTCTTTCTTATGCTAAAGTAATTTTTCAAAAATTTTAGTAACATACACACTTTATTATATATTATTTTTGATAATATATTTACGTCATTCCATATACCTAACACAACTTTACCTGAACATTCCAATATACTAAAAAATCTAATATATGCAAATGTTAAATAAAAATTAAGTATTTGTAATATAATACTATCTTTTTTATTTTGTATATTTTTTATAAATTTTGACCTACGTTTATATTTTTTATTATTAGACAAAGCCAATGTCAAGTTTTTCAATTCATTGCCCCTTAGTTGCAATATATTGAAATTTTTAGACTCTTTTTGTATGTTGTTGTCTGATATTTGCTCTTCTAATATATTATTATTTTTATTTTGATCTTTATTTTCAATGTCAGATAAATTTGTATTTATTTTACTAGGCAGTGATAAAGTTGGAGCAGTGTGTTTATTTTGATCTTTATTCGTAATGATTTTTAGGGCACAGTTTAGTTGTTCTCACTGGCCCCTTGGTCGTTTCCCTTTTCCGACTTATAGTAATTTTGTTTGCTATAGCAATTATCTTCTTGATGCCCTAACCTAGAACACCATTTACATTTTACCCTTTTATTAACTGTTTTCGTCGTTAATATTTTTGCACGAGGGCATGTCCGTCCCATGTCCGTACACCTTACAATTTCCGCAATATGGCGTATTTTTTCTGATTCTACATTCTGCATATGTATGATTTGGTTTATTGCAAAAACAACATAAAATTTTGAAATTTTGTTTTAGTTTTGGAATTTGCTGATTCGGCATGGGAGAATTCTGACCTATATTTGAAGAAGAAATCATATTGTTTTGTAAATAATTTTGTGTTGTAATGCTAGGACCAATTTCTTGTACGGTATTACTCGGAAAATTAGGATTATAAAAATTACTATTAGGAAACATATTATTGTTAGCTAAACTATTATTATTTATATTATTATTCATTAGTAACTGCGGACTTTGGACTGGAATTTGGTTTTGGTAAGGAATTTGTGTGAACATTTGTTGTTGGTTATAATGGTTAAATTGTGACCCCAACAACATAGATGTTTTTAACGCCGAATCAACAAGTTTATCGAATTCGGTTTCATTGCATGTTAACATAAATTGTTTAAGCCCGATATCAACAAGGCCAATTTTAAATGCTTTTAATACAGAATTATGCAATTCATTTAGCAATGCAACTGAATCATTAGCATTGTAACTAGATGCTATAATTTCTTTTGCCAAGTTTTCTAAATGTTGAAGTCGCCTAGAAAAACTTTTGACGTTTTCAGCTACAAACTGATAGATGCGGCTTAATTCATACATAACGCTTTATAATGTGCGGGCTGATAAATAAGTAGATTTAATTAATTTTTCTAAATCTTTTAATTTATTTACAGAATGTGCTCGGACAAGCTCGAATGCATCTCCACCTAATTTAGACAAATATTTCCTCTTCTTTTGCGTCGATACATTTTAGTGCTAATTGGCATGCATTTACGAATTCATATACCTTCCCCGCTAAATCTGGTGTTCTAGCACCTGTAAAATGAGGTACAAATCGTGTAATAATTTTACCAATATTTTCATAAAACATTTCTAATGTTTTAATTTTTCCGTGCGTTTCTCTCAGAATATTTTCGGATAAGGTTTGTAAAACAATAGAGGTTTCAACAGTGGTCTTTTCTAAATAATTATTAGCGCTAGAACTATTTTCATATACTCCTTCCAAACTTTCTTCAATAGCTTTTATTTGTATATCTCTTTTTCTTCAACTTTCCTTTCCAAAAATTCCACTTTTAAATCTAAATCTTTTTGTTTTTCTTTCTCGAAAGTATTAATATTATCAATTTTGTTCTTGTATTTATTTACGCGTCTTATATTTTCTTGAAGCTGGGTATTTAATTTGCTGCTTATTTGTAAACTTTCTTGTAGTTGTTTACTAAGTTCTTCAACTTTTAATTCCGTTTCTTGATTAATTTGTTCAGAATTTTTTTGTTTTGCTTCAAATTCTTTTATTAATTTTAATTTTGTTAATAATTTAGTTTTTAATTGATGAATCTCTTCGTCTTGATTATCTCGATGCTCAGTTATAACGTTATGTAATTTCGTTAGGATTCTATCGGTGGTTTCTAATCTAGTAAAGTGACCCCACTCCGATGAAATTTGTGTTTTTATGAGGTTATAAACTTCCCTACTGTTATAATTTTTAATTTCACTTAGAAGCGATTCATTAAAACTTTTTATTTCTACTTTTTGATCTTCCCTTTCCTTTTTTAACTGTGATAATTTCTCCTTTAATGTTTTTATTTCTAATACTAACTCTTTTACGTCCATTAATTAATTGGTTTTTAAATAAAATTATGAAATATTTAGGTAATTAACAATATTTTTCATTTCAACTATGAATTGAAAAATTATATAAATGTCAATTTAAATATTTATAATGGAACACTGTAATTTGTTACAAATATAAAATAATTTAATACATAAAATGGACTTACCAATTTGTATAGTATTTAGAGCCAAAACCCCCACAAAAACGTTGTAGTTTAGTTGGATTCTGATGACAGTTTTATTTGGAAAGTGTCTTTCAATTTTTGTTGTATATTTTGAAAAATATACTAGAGTAGTAATGTTCACAATGTTTTTTAAAAGCAAACACAAAATACACTACCAAGATCTTAAATAATAAATACACTTTTTTTTTAACTATTGAAATTTATTTTAATATTGATTGATTTGAAAAGGTATTTTTCAACTTTCAAATTATGTTCTATAATTTTTTAATGAAATCTTTTAGTAAAAATCACTTAACTTTGAACAATTAAATGTCTTGTTACGCGAAAATTTATTATTATGTTTGTACAATAATTTTATATATTATTTCAATATATATTACTTTAAACTTTATTAAAAAAAAAATTTATTTATTTATTTATTTTTTTCACTTTACTTAAAGTTTAACAAATTTTAATAAATAAATTTAATACAAAAACTGTAATAATAGAAATAATAAAAAGAACAAAGTCTTCCGGCTGCGCCAAAATGTTGTAAATAAAACGACTGATTTCTTTGATAGATCTAAATTGAATTCCCATACTTAGTTCAATCAATTTCAAATTTAGCTTTTGGGTGAAAGTTGATATATTTTTAAAACGAATTGTCAGCGTTTTTCAAATTAATAATTATTGTCAGAGACAACCAAAATAATTAAGGCTTGGGAACTTTTGCAAATCGTATCCGGTGCAAGCAAATCATTTTTTATGTGAATTAAATAATTATGTTATTTGATAGCGACAATTTAATAATTATTAAATCAATCAAACGCTGACAAATCGTCTGAAGATGGCACATGCAGGAAGCGCATATGCACAACAACTGCAATTACCAATATTTGCACAGTTTGTATTACCACATTGCTTATCCATATTATCATATTTAGTTTTTTTTTTTTAGAATGAAAACACTTTAATATATTGTAACAAACCAAAAAAAAATTAAATTAAATATGCCAGCAAAAAGTTTGTAAGACTATGTCAATGTTCTTGGCAAATATATGTAATTATAATTACAAAACAATTAGAATTATTCAAATTATTTTTGAAATATTATGTTACAGTTTTTTTATAATTTGTTTTATTTTTTTGCATTAAGGTAAATAAACTCGCGAAACTATACGTCAGCGAAAATTATAAAAAAGACAAAATTATATTCAATTAAAAAAAAAAATTGTAAATAATTAAAGTCAATATGTAAATAATTAAAAATACGAGCGAATTAAAAATACGTCTGCACTGATTGAAAGTTATTATAATACTTTTGGGATCAGATTTCTTAAAAAGTCATAAAGTAGATACAAAATATTCTACATCATCTATTGTTTTAAATTCATTAAAATTAGAAATCCCAATGTATATAAATCGGATTCATATAATTAATAAAAGATTAGAAATCGTAATTCTGATTAATATTTTAAATCCATATAATGTTAAGGAAGGCATTATATCATCCCAACAATTAAATAAAGAATATACTTTATTAATTCCTAATTCAATTGTTCGGGTCATAAATGATAATCAAGCCCTTATTATTATACTGAATACTTCAGATAATGATATTATAGTTGTAATACCAAAGATTGAAATTGAACCCTTACCAAAAGAATCAAAAATATTTCAATCAATCCTTAAACATATGGAAAATTCTAAAAAGAATCAAAATTGAATAAAAAGTTTGAAAGAAAAACTTTGTATTTCTCATTTAAATGTGGAAGAAAGGATTCGGTGATTATTGCCCACACGAAAAATGCCCACACGAAAATTCCCTACAGAAAATTGCCCACAGACAGTATTGCACACATGATTAATGCCCACATGATTAATGCCCACACAGAATAATGCCCACAAGGAAAAATGCCCACAAGGAAAAATGCCCACATAGACAAAAGCCCACATAGACAAATGCCCACATAGAAAAATTCGCACACGAATTTTTTATATTTAAAAATTATTGTAAATATTATTTTTTAAAATAAAATTTTATTTTACAATGAATTTTGTTTTAGTAAAGAGGTAAATATTACATAACTTATGAATGGGAATTTTTTGGGCAAAAGGGTAAACATTATTGTTTATTATTACCGACTATTATTAACTAAATATTACAGGATAAAAAATCTACCCAATTATGGGTTTTTAAATTACAGAATTAAAAAATGCTGTTAATGATTTCAGCTTTAATTTTATATCCAGGTTGTTTTCAAATGTAATTTTTAGACCAACAGAACTATTTTTTCTTATTATACTCTGGGCCAAATGAACATAACAGCATCTTATATCAGTCTATGGATATACGATTCTGGCTGCATTCATCTCTGCTTTCTCAAAATCTACCAATATCCTTTCAGGTGCCAAATTTGGTAGCAAGTTAAATGATAAATATCCATCTCTTCTAAAATTCAGTAGATTTCTTGATATTGAAGTTTTCTTCGGCATAAACGCTAGTGCTTCACTGCTCACTTCTACTAAAATACTCCCCATTACATTTGTAGGAGTAGGAGTAGCACCAATTGATGTGATCTTTTTATTATGTAATTTAAAAACCCATAATTGGGTAGATTTTTTATCCTGTAATATTTAGTTAATAATAGTCGGTAATAATAAACAATAATGTTTACCTTTTTGCCCAAAAAATTCCCATTCACAGTTTATATAATATTTAACTCTTTACTAAAACAAAATTCATTGTAAAATAAAATTTTATTTTAATAAATAATATTTACAATAATTTTTAAATATAAAAATGAATTTATATTTTTAAATATAAAAAATTCGTGTGCGTATTTTTCTATGTGGGCATTTGTCTATGTGGGCTTTTGTCTATGTGGCCATTTTTCCTTGTGGGCATTATTCTGTGTGGGCATTAATGATGTGTGCAATACTGTATGTGGGCAATTTTCTGTGGGGAATTTTCGTGTGGGCATTTTTCGTGTGGGCAATAATCCGATCACGGGAAGAAAGATCTTCTATTGAAAAAATTTGTGTAGAGTTTAATGACATATTTCATTTACCTAATGATAAATTAAGTCATACAAATTCCATTTCTAATAAAATTCCAACATTAGATGAAAAACCTATACATGTGAAAAGCTATAGATTTCCACAAATATATAAAGGGGAAATAGAAAATGTTAGACGATGATATTATTAGACCATCAATGAGTCCTTGGTCAAGTCCTCTTTGGATTGTACCAAAGAAATTGAATAAAGCTGGGGAACAGAAGTGGCGCATCGTTATTGACTATCGAAAATTAAATGAAAAAACCATAGGTGATGCATATCCTTTACCAAATATTGAAGATATACTTGATCAATTGGGTCATGCTCAATATTTTACAACTCTTGACTTAGCAAGTGGATTTCATCAAATACCTATGGATCCCTCTGATTCACCAAAAACTGCTTTCACTACACCTAATGGCCAATTTGAATTTATGCGTATGCCATTTGGTCTAAAAAATGCACCTGCCTGTTTTCAAAAAATGATGAATAACGTATTAACTGGGTTGACGGGTAAACAATGTTTTGTATATATCGATGATATCGTTATATATGGGTCAGATTTAGATGACCATAATAGAAAATTGAAAAATATTTTTTCAAGACTTAGAGAAAATTGTTTAAAACTTCAACCAGATAAATGTGATTTTTTGGAAACAAGTTGTGAATATTTAGGACATATCATATCACAAAATGGTGTGCATCGTAACCCAGAGAAGGTACGCTATATTGCTGAAACAGCTCGTCCTTCTTGTGCAAAAGACGTAAAGGTATTTTTAGGAATGTGTGGTTATTATAGAAAATTTATTTCAAATTTTTCCACTATTGCTAAACCCCTTACTTCATTATTAAGGAAAAATGCTTTATTTTATTGGGGTGATTCACATAATGAAGCTTTTAATATATTAAAGAAAAAGTTAATGGAGGAACCCATACTTCAATATCCTGATTTTTCAAAATCTTTTATCTTAACTACAGATGCATCAAATGTAGGAATTGGTGCAGTACTTTCTCAAATAAAAAATAACAATGACTTACCAGTAGCTTATTATTCATGAACATTAAATAATACTGAAGAAAATTATTCCACTACAGAAAAAGAATTATTAACAATCATAAATTCAATTGAACATTTTAGGCCTTATTTATAATGTAAAAATTTACAATTTACACAGATAACAGACCATTACAATGGTTATTTAATTGTCAAAAACCATCTTCAAAATTGGTCCGTTGGCGATTAATATTAAGTGAGTATGATTACGAAATAAAATATAAACCAGGTCGAGTAAATTCAAATGCAGATGGGCTTCTAAATTATGTCATGTAGCTAATATGGATTTACTTAAAGAAAAAACAAAAACTTATCAAGACTTTATTAGATTTCATCATGAAAATCAAAATATTATAAACTATGAAAAAGAAAATTTACCATTACATAAAATCCGAGATCCAATAGTATTATTATGGTCCAAAGATTTAGACGAAAGTAATCAATATTCTGATTATATAGCAAGTAATTATGATATAGAAAATTTAAATGCAGAACAAAATGGATTTTCAAAAATAACAAATACAAATCAAGTTATCTATATATTATAACTTTTAAATTTTCATTTTGATAAATTAGAATATAAACATTTATTTCAAACTTTACAAAATTTTAAAATTAAAGAAATTAAAAACAATAGTTTTACGTTAATACCGTCAGAAAAATTAAAACAAATCAAAGTTGATCAATTTTATGAAATGTTAAAATTCATATTTGATAAAAACAATATTAAAATTTTGAATATTTCAAAACAAATTCCAAAAGATCGTTCTGAAATAAATAAAATTCTTATAGAAAACCATGATAGTAAATTATGTGGACATAGTGGGTATACTAAAAATTATAAAAGAATTAAAGAATGTTATTATTGCCTTCTATGAAAGCTGATATTCGAATTCATATAAAAAATTGTAGTCAATGCCAAATGAATAAAACTAATTTTAAACCAATACGACAACCAATGAATATAACTTCTACTTCTGAAATACCTTTTGAAAAGTTAGCAATAGATATAGTGGGTCCATTACCCTTAACTGAAAACGGCAATAGATTTATATTAACAGCTCAATATGACTGAACAAAATTTAGTTATGCTGAACCAATATCAAATCATGAAGCAATAACAAAAGCTAAAATCTTAACCAAATTTATTACATACTTCGGTATACCTAAACAAATATTAAGCGATCAAGGAACTGACTTTATGTCTAATTTAATTAAAGAATTTACAAAACTGTTTAAAACAAAACATATTTCAACTACTCCTTATCATCCACAAACAAATGGCGCATTAGAACGGTCACATTTAGCTTTAAAAGATTATTTAAAACATTATATAAAAAATGATCAAACTGATGGGACGAATATATACAATTCGCTATGTTTAGTTATAATACATCAGTTCATTCATCTACAAAATATTCTCCATATGAATTATAATTTGGTCATAAAGCATATTTGCCTTCTTCTATAACACAAGAACCTAAATTATTCTTATGATGATTATATTAGATCACTTGAGAATAAATTAAATTACTTCTTTTAAAATAGCTAGAGAGAATATTTTTGATTCAAAAACAAAAAGTAAACAATATTATGATAACAAAATTCGACCTAAAGAATTTAAAATAGATGATCTTGTATTAATCCAAAATAAACAAACTAAACAAAATCTATCAAAGAAACTATCTCCAAATTTTAAGGGACCATATAAAATTACAAATATATTCCCAAATAAAAATGTTGAATTACAAATTAATAACAAAAAGGTTAAATATCATATTAACATGTTAAAACCTTTCTTTTCAGATGAATTTAATAATTAGTATTATACTCATCTTTCCAATTATGATTACTTGTGAATTATATACAAATATACAATTTAATCAATCAAGTGGTTTATTTTATAATAATTTGGGTACAGTACAAATTTCAAATTTAGATTTAACGTTACTTACTCATTTAAATTCTTTCCGAGTTGCTTGAAAAACATGAAATTTTAGATCATATAACTAGAAATAAAATAAATGAAACTTTGCATAGGAAAAGAAGAGGATTAATTAATGGTGTTTCTTATGCACTAAACTGGTTATTTGGTGTAGCAGATGCAAGTGATGCAGAATATTATACTGATAGTATTAATGCATTATTAAACGATAATAAGCAAACTCAAACTCTTTTAAAGTCACAAATAGAAATAATATTAAGTACCATACAAAATTTTAACACGTCGGTAATTTCATTACCGATTATTATTTGAATCAAAATATTGAGTTATTAAATAATTATCCAACTCAATCTACAAATGCAATAAATCGTTTGTCGGTGGAATCAATAATTTCAAAACAACTAACAACTCTTTCTTCTTTAGCAATAAAAATTAATAATAATTACGATAAATATATTGAATCAATAACATTAGGTAAACATGGAATATTATCCCCATTAATTGTAACACCAAAAATATTATTAGAGGAATTAAGAAGTTATAAAGAAAAATATCAATTACCAATAATACCAAAAATTGAAAATTACTTATGTTATAAATTTGTAAATTTGCAAATAATTTTTAATAATGATATAATTATATTTATAATCAAAATTCCATTAGTATATAAAATTAATTATAATATGTATCAATTAATACCATTAACAATACAACATAAAAATATTTCAATATTTTCATATATAGAACCTATACAAAATATTTTGTTAATTTCTCAAACTAAATCATAATATTTTCAAATGCAAGATTTATCAAATTGTTTTGAATTTTATAAAAGAAATTTTATATGTAAAAATATTCATAGTAATAAAAGAATAGATCAACCTGTTTGTGAAATACAACTACTATCACTACATATTAAAGAAATTCCTTCAGATTGCAATATAAAAACCTTAAAAGCAACAATTGAAACATGGCAATATATTAATAACAATAAATGGATATATGTACTTCAAAATCCAAAAACATTAACAATAATTTGAATTAATAAAATTGAAGACATAATAATTCAAAAAAAGGCATATACAATTGCAACAACAATGCAGGGGTTATACAGATAATTTTATTTTAGAAACTACATCAAATAATGATGAAAATATAACTTATTATATTCCTTTAATTAATATTATTGAAGATAATTGCTGTATTTTAACAGAAAAACTTAAAATTATACAAAACATTCATCTAAATCCAATAAAATTAACTAATATTGATTTATCAGAATTAAAATATGCTGATAAAAAATTACAAGAATTTGATGATATTTTATCTGAATAATTAAAAAAACCATTTGTCGTTACTTATCTCAAATGGTATAATATATTATTGGCAATTATTGTATTTGTTTAAATTATATTCTGTTGTAATTTCTGTGGATGTTGTAAATGTCTCAATTTTTTCAAGAAAAATTGTAATAAAGACATTCAAGGAAAAGACACAATAATAAGAAATTTTGTAAATTGTTGTTTTTGTAAAAAACCAGAACCGCATCCAGAAAGAAATGAAGTTATGATATATAATGCAAATAGGGAAGTTGCACAAATGAGAACACTTGTACCATTTGAAGAACATAATGAAGATTACATACATCAAAGAATTTCAAGACGAAATAATGTACCAATATAAAAAAAAATATAAAAAAAAAATATTATTTTTGAATATGCAATATTTTTAATTGCTTCTTCAATTTCAATGAGGGAGGTGTCATATACCCCTTCATATTTACTATATTTTATGCTAAGAATAAGAAATGTTATTATTGTATAGTTATTATTGTTTATATTATAATTTTAAAGCATTTTAATATACATATAGAATTTAAGAAATAACCAATGATTTATAATATAAAAAATACTTTAATTCTGCTTATTGATCATAAAATGATGATCTATGATTTTAATAATATGAAATATGATATCTTGAAATTTAAAAGATCCATAAAATATGATTTATGTTTTTATTGACAAAATAAGATTTTTCGAGAATATTTAAATAAGATTGTAATATTATAAACAATTAAAAATAAAACCAAAATAGGAAGTAAGAATAAAAAGTTCAGGGCAGTTGGAAAAAGAAAGGCTTCAAGTGAAGACCTTAAAGATAAAATAATATAAAGTTTTTAAATAAAGAATATTTATATAAATATAAAAACAAACAGTTTTATTATATAGTTTTTAAAATTCAAAACCAACGGGATACAACAGTAATAAAAAAAAATCAGATTAAAAAAAGTGAATCAGAAATTATTATCATCGAAGCTGATCATCAAGAAATTATTATCATCACAGCTGATCATCAAGATGTTATATTCATCAAAGCTGATATATCCTCATCTTGAATTTTAGTTAACAAAAAGATTAAAATGTTTCTTTTAAACGATTTCAGTAATGAAAATAACACAGTGGTAGAATGGGGTAGGAGTAAGATGGATAAGCCTCTACTCCTAGTCTCTTCTTATATGCCATTTTACACCGTGGATCAACCACCGTCTGTAGTTCTGAGGAAAACAATAGAGAAATGAAAGTACGATATGCTGATCGGTTGTGATGCCAATGCACATCATACACATTTGGTTAGTACGAACATCAATAGCAGAGGTGACTCTCTTTTATATTATATTAGTGGTACTAACTTTAATAGAAAGGAGGTCCTAGGCCTGACAATAGCCACTAATTCTAGTTCACTAACGGTAAAAAATGGATGGTGTCGGATGAGGCTTCGCTCTCTGATCACTGTTGGATTAGGTTTCAGGTTGACTGTAAGCAAGAAGAGAGGGTCAGTTTCAGAAACCCTCGAAAAGCCGACTGGTGCGAATACAGGGAGGCTTTAAATGGCTCCCTGAAGGCACCAGCCAGGGAACGTCTAACAAAGGGTAAAGTTATCGACAGAGTGGTTGATGACATAGGCACACTGATGGCAGATGCCTTTGATATGAGCTGTCCTGTTAGTCGGACGAAGAACGGTAAAAAACCATCTTGGTGGAACGTCGAGGTGGAAGAGTGTAAACGAATTGCAAGATCATTGCACAACAAGCGAAGAGGGGTAACTGTATAGTTGACTGGGATAACTATAAGAAAGGTCTTAGGAAATTTAAATACACGGTAAGGAAAGCCAAAAGGCAATCATGGAAAATGTTCTGTGAATCAATGGAAGGTGTCAATGAGACAGCAAGATTGTGGAAGTTACTGGGGAAGAAAACAACAGTTTCGAACTATATAACTAAGGAGAATGGAGAATGGGCTGAATCATGCCAGGATACACTGGACACACTGATGAAGGCACATTTCCCTGGCTCCCAGCCAGTGGAAAATGAATGCTCACACGAGGGGACGAGAGGCACGCAAGTACTTTGGAATCTAGCCAAAGCTATTGTGACGGAGGAGAAGGTCGTATGGGCGATCAAATCATTCGCTCCATACAAGTCACCAGGTCCGGACGGTATTCGACCGATTATGTTGCAGAAGGCCCCTGGATCGCTGGTAAAATGGTTGGTAGTGATTTTCAGGAGCTGCCTATATATGGGTTACGTACCGAGAAGCTGGAGGAAAGTGAGGGTTATATTCTTACCTAAACCAGGTAAGAATAGCCATACCACAGCAAAGGATTATAGACCGATAAGTCTGTCATCCTTTTTGCTCAAGACAATGGAGAAATTAGTATAGGTCCATATAAAAAGAAGCTGTTGAGACGGCTCTCTCTCTCGACAGCTCAACATGCTTATTGGAAAGGGAGGTCGGTAGAAACAGCACTCCATAATACGGTGACACAAATTGAAACGTCACTGAATCATAAGGAGTACACATTGGCAGCGTTCCTTGACATAGAAGAGGCGTTCAATAATGTTAAGACTGATACTATTGAGAATGCGCTGAGTGATACAGGCGTGAATAAAGGAGTCACAACCTGGATTGGCCAGATGCTGAAGACAAGAAACTTAATGTCAAGCTGGGGTACTAGCGAAGTAAGTTTATCTGTCACCAGAGGCACACCACAGGGAGGAGTGTTATCACCATTTCTGTGGTTGCTGGTAATGGACAGTATTTTGAAGGAGTTAGAGAAGAAATGGTACAAGGTTATCGCATATGCGGATGACCTTGTTATCCTGTTAAGTGGAAAATTTCTGGACACTATCAGCATATTGATGAATACGGGCCTCAGCATAGTAACGAAGTGGACTGAAGATCCCAGATTTTAATCTACCAACGCTGAACGGAGTGGAGCTGAGACTCTCGAGCACTGCAAAATACCTAGGGATAATACTGGATTCCAAACTGAATTGGAATAAAAATGTTGAGGAAAGGGTGAAAAATGCAACAACTGCACTATTTACATGCAAGAGATTCTCAGGGAAGAAATGGGGTATTAAACCGGATATAGCATACTGGCTCTACATCAGCGTCGTGAGACCCATACTCATGTACAGTGCGCTAGTATGGTGGCCGGCAGTGGAGAAGAAAACAGTGATGAGAAAGTTGGAAAAGATACAAAGATTGGCGTGCATAAGTGTTACGGGAGCTCTTCGTACCACACCAACTAAAGGGATGGAGATCATTCTTGACCTACATCAAGTGAGCGAGGTGGTTAAAATTAACGCAGCGAAGGCGGCATTGAGACTTCGTGAGTCCAATGCCCTAAAATTCAGGCCGTATACACATAGTGTTATATTGGAAGAATATCAATTGGATACTAGAGGAGTGCAAACAGATTATCTAGTACCACAGATATTCTTTGAGAAAGACTACAGCATTCAAATCCCAACAAGGGATGAATGGGACGGAGATTCGGTAATTCCGGAGAAGGGGATTGCTATATTTACGGATGGATCGAAGACAACCAGTGGAACTGGTGCAGGTGTCTTCGCTGAACAGTTAAATATAAAGGAATCAGTGAGGTTGCCAAACCACAGCAGTGTGTTTCAGGCGGAGGTGCTAGCTATAGTACATGCAGCCTCATTAGCAACGACGAAGGTGATATCGCACGAGGATATCACAATCTACGTCGACAGTCAGCCTGCTATTAGGGCGCTTGATTCAACGGTAATCAAATCAAGCTTGATTTGGAGCGCAGAGAAGTGCTTCAGACACTCTGCAGGATTAGCACAGTAAGATTATGTTGGGTACCCGGTCATCGTGACATATATGGGAACCAGCAAGTCGATGAACTGGCTAGGAAAGGTTCTGAGAAGGATATAGGGGTCTGAGAAGGATATAGAAGGATCAGTCAATTCTTATCCTACTGGGAGTAGTGAAGAAAGAGATTGACAAAATTACGGAGAAAAAGGTAGAGGAAATACGGGTCAATACCAACACCTGTCAGGTGACTAAAGGTTTTTGGCCGGAGAGGAACCTTAAGAGAACAAAGATGCTTTTATCGCAGAATAGGAGCAACCTGAGAATGTCGGTGGGTATAATAACAGGTCACTGTCTCTTGGGCAAGATGGCCAAGAGAGTGGGGCTCACCACGGTGGATTCATGCAGAGGATGTCATGACTTGATTGTAGCGGAAGATATCAGCCACATGCTGTGTGACTGCACTGCATTAAGCAGAAGTAGGTACCGCTTTTTGAGTAACTATCGGTTCGATGGACTTGAGTAGTTGCTAGGGATCCCAGTCAGGGATCTGCTAAAGTTTGTTAAGAACGCGGGGTAGCTTGAAGAGCAGTAGAGGGGAAATTGTTGTTACTCATGGGGATACCTATTGGCCAACTAGTGGCCTAGTGTTGGGGATATAATCCCCCATTACTAACTAACTAACTAACTATCCTCATCAAAGGTTATATGCATGATAAAATTGTAAGTAAAGCAAAACAAAATTTATTTAAAACTGTACCAATAAAAACTCAAACTCAAACAAGCCCTAATACGCAACCACGGCGAACGAACTCCTATAGTGGATATTATTGACGAATTAACTTTATGTAGATGTCAAACCACTATTGAAAATTTTTATAACAAAATTACATTATACTTTGTAAATTAAATAATGCTTATATGCTGAACGGCGAAGGCACGTCGGTTCAGATTGACCACAATCAAAGAATGGCGCTGAAATATTTCACCGTCAATTTGCCTTATTTAGCTAAAAACCTTATTGGTTGTCAAAACCCAGAAACTTTGGACGATGCTTTTGACCTGTTAAATAAATTTGGATACTTATCATTTTTAAATAAAAGTCATCCAAATAGAAATAATAATTCCAATAATTTTAGGAATCCCCAAAATAATAATAATAGGCAAAGAAGCTACAATAATAATACTAACACTAACACAACCGATCCAAATCGATCATAGCGGAAACTATCGTAGAAACAATTATAACAATAATTATAATCGTAATAACAATTATAATAATAATAATAGAGATAATAGACATAATAATAATAGGGACAATAATTATAATCGTAATAACAATTATAATAATAATAATAGAGATAATAGACATAATAATAATAGGGACAATACACACAATAATGAGGCCGATGGTAGCGTACGATCACGTCGCTCGAATAATAGTAATTTGTCAAACTCCCAAAATAATAATGCTGAAGAACCAATGCATATATCCATGAATATTGGTCAATATCATAACGACGATCCTCAAAATTTTCGGCAGGTGCAGGAAAACAATTACCCTATATAGTAGTTAATACTTAAATTCGTAACTTAAGGTTCATAATAGATAGTGGTGCTGAAACAAGCATTATAAATCCAAAACTTTGTAGTTCAAAGTGGAAAATACCACTAAAAAATAAATCTATTAAAGTTCTAAATCGGGTAATTCAAACTAATGCTCGTTATAGTTTCCCAATTTTTAAAGAATGTAATGAACCGGACGATTATTTTATTGAATTCGACGAATACGAATTTCACAATTATTTTGATGGCATCATCGGAAACAATATTCTTGATAATTTAGATGCTGTAATTAATTATAAAAATCGTATATTAGAAACGCGTAATGCAAAAATATCGTTTTACTTAAACGCGGAAGAAGAAATATATGCCAATAAATGATATTGTGACGAATCTATCAATATTTTTAGTTGCGAAAATTATGCTTCTAATAATAGTTTATTCGAAAATATTTCTAAAACTGTATATAGTAATGAAGCAAAAAAATTAGAAAATGAGAATTATTCACTCAATATTTTATTCAATAATGATTCTAACGATGAAGTTGGATCTATTAATGGCACAGTCCATAGTGCAGCTGAAGACGAAACCGATTACATTTATATCACGGAAAAAACCCGTTAATTTATACAAAAATCAAATTTATTTAGAAAAAGACACGAAAGAAAGGTCTTTTATCAAGATAGTAAATAAAAAAATTCAAAATTTCGTTACTATCGACGAAAATAGCAATTTGTTAGAAGTTATGAAAAACATGTTTAAAGATAAAGGTATTATGTGTATGTACTGTACCGATAACCAACTTTAGGTTGAATTTCAAAACTTATATGTCAAATATTTTGCTAACAATAAAAATTTAAAACTGCTTAAGTCAAATATTAGACTAATTGACATTTCAGATAAAGAGAAAATTCTCTCTATAATTAAAGAGGAACATTTATGTAAAAACCACCGTGGTATTAATGAAACTTTTAATGAAATTAAACAAAAATTTTACTACCCAAATTTATTAGAAATTATAACAAAATTTATTAATAACTGTGAAGTCTGTTTACTAGCTAAACATGATCGACACAAAGTTAAAATTCCATACAAAGTAACAGAAAGTCCATGCAATTTTAATGAAATTGTTCATGTTGATATCTGGTTTCCTTTTCCTAAAAATATGTATCTAACTACCATAGACAAGTTCAGTAAGTATGCTACAACTCACGAGCGTGATAGAAGGTGGATTTCAATACTAAAAGCATTAAAGGAACGAATTAAATTTCTTGGAAAAATGAAAAAACTCGTATACGATAATGACGATGCCAATGAAATTTTCGAGCACTTACGAAATTTTGATCAAAATTCAATACAAATGACAGACCAAATTAATAAGCAGGTCATAATAAATAACAATTTAATAAAACATTTAGACGAAGTAGTAAATCATGTAAACAATCAACAATCACAATTAAACAGTTTTCTTGAAAAAGTATCTAACGATACAAACGATATTCGAATATTAGTATACAAAACAAAATTTATATTGCAAATTTACGCAGACATTAACTTAATAAATAGACAATTACAAAAAATGACCGATATTGTACTTATGAGCAGACTTAATGTACTCCACATGATGTCCTAACAGACGTAGAAATAGATAAATATAACATTTCTGCAACCATGCTACCATTCATTCGCAATAGTGTATTAATAAAAACCAACCTTCTTATTTTCGTAGTAAGCATTCCAAAATTCACTAGCGAAACATATTACAATGGTTTAATTATCCGACTTCCTAATGAACAACAAGAAG
The DNA here is from genome assembly GCA_963920725.1 of Rhamphomyia laevipes. Classification (NCBI taxonomy): domain Eukaryota; kingdom Metazoa; phylum Arthropoda; class Insecta; order Diptera; family Empididae; genus Rhamphomyia; species Rhamphomyia laevipes. The sequence goes on along the minus strand of OY987255.1, from coordinate 49,819,221 downwards.
AGCTAGATCATGATGTAGAAAAAGCATTAATTAGAGGTAATAATTTGTATTTAAATAATAAAGAAATTTTTTTAAAGAAAGATCTAGAGCTTCATCCGAATGATTGTATTCGCAATGTATTTAGAAAAACTAATATTTGCAAGTTGAAATTTAATAACATTATGTACTTCCATAGAAGAAATTTATGCTGATCTTATTATAACAAAAAATATACCTATTACCACAATAATTCAAAATTGTGTAGAACATAAATATATTGTCAAGAATAGCATAGCATTATAAAATTTAGTAATTGTATAGTAAAAATAAATGATCTAATTTTTGAAAATAAAATAGAAAAGGTAATACTTAGTAATATAATCTCAATTATTCATGTAAATTTTACAAAATTAATCAATAATCTTACATTGGAAAAATTAAGTATAGAAAATGTTCAAAATAGAGAAATAATAAAATACGTTGAATTTAAAAACAATGTCATAAACTATACATCTTTTGGAATAAGTACAGTAATAATTATAGTGAGACGGTTACTAAAGTTGAAATTTCTTCACCTTAAATTCATTATAAAACTAATTCATTGGGTTCTACTTACTCTCTCCCTCAAATATTACCATTTGCAGAGACTTCAAACACTTTAGGCGGTGGAGGAGTAATATAAAGAATGTAATAAAACCCAAAACTTTATCAAATTATTTTATTTTAAATTTATTTTACCATACACATGTAGCAATTGAATCGCACTTTCCGTTTGAATTGTCGAAATTGCATATTTAGCATATTTGATGGGAAAATAACAAAACTAAGTCCCTCACTTTTATTTCCAAATCTAAACTTTCATAAAATGTTTTAATTAGATTTTAAGTCAGTTCGTTCTCAACTCTTATATCGTAACATTTAAATAAACTTAATATTACCAGATAAATAATAAATGTAATTAATATTAAAGTTGAAATAAATAAAACTTATAAGGAATAAAAGTGAAGTTGTTATCATTTGTAGAAGAAAGGAAAATTTAATTAACTATATTATTTTATTATTATTAACCTACATGATTTTCTGTACTTAAATGAAATCATAGATTAATGGCTGAAATCGATAACGTTTACATGGAAACTGCACCCGTAAACCGTCGCCATTTATGTATACTCATAATGTTTATTACTCTCCTTTTATTGAATTTACAATTCATGTTTTCCTCACCTTGGCATAGCTCCTAATCGATTTAACTAAAATTTGAAACTTAAGCTCATGTTATTACCCATTCCGTACTTAAATCATTTTTTACTTTCAGTTTATTGAATTTACAATTCATGTTTTCCTCACCTGCGCATAGCTCCTAAACGGCCTTACCCATTTAAATCAAATTTGAAACTTAAGCTCGTGTTATTGCCCATTCGGTACTTAAATCATTTTATGGCTCGGCGAGGGGGCGGGGGTTGGTCCTGTTTTCAAAAGTCATGTGGCCTATTAAATTAATGGTATTGATGAGTCCAACAAAAAATGGTGCCAAAAATAATAAAAATCATGTGGGGTATGAAATTAATGGTCTCGATGAGTACATTTCGTTGGGTAATGTTTCAGGTAAAGAGGGCCATATGGGGCCCCCAAAAATTGGGCCAAAAATAAAAAAATATAAATATGTACTTTTATATTATATAAATATATATATATATAGGAGGCGTTAATTTTGCAAGTGGATTTGTTTCTTAAAAAACTCTTATAGCTGTCCGGAAGAACAACAGTTAAAAATCAGCTTCTTAACGTGTATTCTCGAAGACGACTGTCAGAAACTCTTAAGTAGATAATAAGGGTATTTAGGCACCTTATAAGTGTTCTTTTCCTCTTATAAGCAATGGATTTTCAAAAATAACAAATAAAAATCAAGTTATCTATATATTATAACTTTTAAATTTTCATTTTGATAAATTAGAATATAAACATTTATTTGAAACTTTACAAAATTTTAAAATTAAAGAAATTAAAAACAATAGTTTTACGTTAATACCGTCAGAAAAATTAAAACAAATCAAAGTTGATCAATTTTATGAAATGTTAAAATTCATATTTGATAAAAACAATATTAAAATTTTGAATATTTCAAAACAAATTCCAAAAGATCGTTCTGAAATAAATAAAATTCTTATAGAAAATCATGATAGTAAATTATGTGGACATAGTGGATATACTAAAACTTATAAAAGAATTAAAGAATGTTATTATTGCCTTCTATGAAAGCTGATATTCGAATTCATATAAAAAATTGTAGTCAATGCCAAATGAATAAAACTAATTTTAAACCAATACGACAACCAATGAATATAACTTCTACTTCTGAAATACCTTTTGAAAAGTTAGCAATAGATATAGTGGGTCCATTACCCTTAACTGAAAACGGCAATAGATTTATATTAACAGCTCAATATGACTGAACAAAATTTAGTTATGCTGAACCAATATCAAATCATGAAGCAATAACAAAAGCTAAAATCTTAACCAAATTTATTACATACTTCGGTATACCTAAACAAATATTAAGCGATCAAGGAACTGACTTTATGTCTAATTTAATTAAAGAATTTACAAAACTGTTTAAAACAAAACATATTTCAACTACTCCTTATCATCCACAAACAAATGGCGCATTAGAACGGTCACATTTAGCTTTAAAAGATTATTTAAAACATTATATAAAAAATGATCAAACTGACTGGGACGAATATATACAATTCGCTATGTTTAGTTATAATACATCAGTGCATTCATCTACAAAATATTCTCCATATGAATTATAATTTGGTCATAAAGCATATTTGCCTTCTTCTATAACACAAGAACCTAAATTATTCTTATGATGATTATATTAGATCACTTGAGAATAAATTAAATTACTTCTTTTAAAATAGCTAGAGAGAATATTTTTGATTCAAAAACAAAAAGTAAACAATATTATGATAACAAAATTCGACCTAAAGAATTTAAAATAGATGATCTTGTATTAATCCAAAATAAACAAACTAAACAAAATCTATCAAAGAAACTATCTCCAAATTTTAAGGGACCATATAAAATTACAAATATATTCCCAAATAAAAATGTTGAATTACAAATTAATAACAAAAAGGTTAAATATCATATTAACATGTTAAAACCTTTCTTTTCAGATGAATTTAATAATTAGTATTATACTCATCTTTCCAATTATGATTACTTGTGAATTATATACAAATATACAATTTAATCAATCAAGTGGTTTATTTTATAATAATTTGGGTACAGTACAAATTTCAAATTTAGATTTAACGTTACTTACTCATTTAAATTCTTTCCGAGTTGCTTGAAAAACATGAAATTTTAGATCATATAACTAGAAATAAAATAAATGAAACTTTGCATAGGAAAAGAAGAGGATTAATTAATGGTGTTTCTTATGCACTAAACTGGTTATTTGGTGTAGCAGATGCAAGTGAGGCAGAATATTATACTGATAGTATTAATGCATTATTAAACGATAATAAGCAAACTCAAACTCTTTTAAAGTCACAAATAGAAATAATATTAAGTACCATACAAAATTTTAACACGTCGGTAATTTCATTACCGATTATTATTTGAATCAAAATATTGAGTTATTAAATAATTATCCAACTCAATCTACAAATGCAATAAATCGTTTGTCGGTGGAATCAATAATTTCAAAACAACTAACAACTCTTTCTTCTTTAGCAATAAAAATTAATAATAATTACGATAAATATATTGAATCAATAACATTAGGTAAACATGGAATATTATCCCCATTAATTGTAACACCAAAAATATTATTAGAGGAATTAAGAAGTTATAAAGAAAAATATCAATTACCAATAATACCAAAAATTGAAAATTACTTATGTTATAAATTTGTAAATTTGCAAATAATTTTTAATAATGATATAATTATATTTATAATCAAAATTCCATTAGTATATAAAATTAATTATAATATGTAACAATTAATACCATTAACAATACAACATAAAAATATTTAAATATTTTCATATATAGAACCTATACAAAATATTTTGTTAATTTCTCAAACTAAATCATAATATTCTCAAATGCAAGATTTATCAAATTGTTTTGAATTTTATAAAAGAAATTTTATATGTAAAAATATTCATAGTAATAAAAGAATAGATCAACCTGTTTGTGAAATACAACTACTATCACTACATATTAAAGAAATTCCTTCAGATTGCAATATAAAAACCTTAAAAGCAACAATTGAAACATGGCAATATATTAATAACGATAAATGGATATATGTACTTCAAAATCCAAAAACATTAACAATAATTTGAATTAATAAAATTGAAGACATAATAATTCAAAAAAAAGGCATATACAATTGCAACAACAATGCAGGGGTTATACAGATAATTTTATTTTAGAAACTACATCAAATAATGATGAAAATATAACTTATTATATTCCTTTAATTAATATTATTGAAGATAATTGCTGTATTTTAACAGAAAAACTTAAAATTATACAAAACATTCATCTAAATCCAATAAAATTAACTAATATTGATTTATCAGAATTAAAATATGCTGATAAAAAATTACAAGAATTTGATGATATTTTATCTGAATAATTAAAAAAACCATTTGTCGTTACTTATCTCAAATGGTATAATATATTATTGGCAATTATTGTATTTGTTTAAATTATATTCTGTTGTAATTTCTGTGGATGTTGTAAATGTCTCAATTTTTTCAAGAAAAATTGTAATAAAGACATTCAAGGAAAAGACACAATAATAAGAAATTTTGTAAATTGTTGTTTTTGTAAAAAACCAGAACCGCATCCAGAAAGAAATGAAGTTATGATATATAATGCAAATAGGGAAGTTGCACAAATGAGAACACTTGTACCATTTGAAGAACATAATGAAGATTACATACATCAAAGAATTTCAAGACGAAATAATGTACCAAAATAAAAAAAAATATAAAAAAAAAATATTATTTTTGAATATGCAATATTTTTAATTGCTTCTTCAATTTCAATGAGGGAGGTGTCATATACCCCTTCATATTTACTATATTTTATGCTAAGAATAAGAAATGTTATTATTGTATAGTTATTATTGTTTATATTATAATTTTAAAGCATTTTAATATACATATAGAATTTAAGAAATAACCAATGATTTATAATATAAAAAATACTTTAATTCTGCTTATTGATCATAAAATGATGATCTATGATTTTAATAATATGAAATATGATATCTTGAAATTTAAAAGATCCATAAAATATGATTTATGTTTTTATTGACAAAATAAGATTTTTCGAGAATATTTAAATAAGATTATAATATTATAAACAATTAAAAATAAAACCAAAATAGGAAGTAAGAATAAAAAGTTCAGGGCAGTTGGAAAAAGAAAGGCTTCAAGTGAAGACCTTAAAGATAAAATAATATAAAGTTTTTAAATAAAGAATATTTATATAAATATAAAAACAAACAGTTTTATTATATAGTTTTTAAAATTCAAAACCAACGGGATACAACAGTAATAAAAAAAAAATCAGATTAAAAAAAGTGAATCAGAAATTATTATCATCGAAGCTGATCATCAAGAAATTATTATCATCACAGCTGATCATCAAGATGTTATATTCATCAAAGCTGATATATCCTCATCAAGAAATTATTATCATCACAGCTGATCATCAAGATGTTATATTCATCAAAGCTGATATATCCTCATCTTGAATTTTAGTTAACAAAAAGATTAAAATGTTTCTTTTAAACGATTTCAGTAATGAAGATAACACAGTGGTAGAATGGGGTAGGAGTAAGATGGATAAGCCTCTACTCCTAGTCTCTTCTTATATGCCATTTTACACCGTGGATCAACCACCGTCTGTAGTTCTGAGGAAAACAATAGAGAAATGAAAGTACGATATGCTGATCGGTTGTGATGCCAATGCACATCATACACATTGGGTTAGTACGAACATCAATAGCAGAGGTGACTCTCTTTTATATTATATTAGTGGTACTAACTTTAATAGAAAGGAGGTCCTAGGCCTGACAATAGCCACTAATTCTAGTTCACTAACGGTAAAAAAATGGATGGTGTCGGATGAGGCTTCGCTCTCTGATCACTGTTGGATTAGGTTTCAGGTTGACTGTAAGCAAGAAGAGAGGGTCAGTTTCAGAAACCCTCGAAAAGCCGACTGGTGCGAATACAGGGAGGCTTTAAATGGCTCCCTGAAGGCACCAGCCAGGGAACGTCTAACAAAGGGTAAAGCGATCGACAGAGTGGTTGATGACATAGGCACACTGATGGCAGATGCCTTTGATATGAGCTGTCCTGTTAGTCGGACGAAGAACGGTAAAAAACCATCTTGGTGGAACGTCGAGGTGGAAGAGTGTAAACGAATTGCAAGATCATTGCACAACAAGCGAAGAGGGGTAACTGTATAGTTGACTGGGATAACTATAAGAAAGGTCTTAGGAAATTTAAATACACGGTAAGGAAAGCCAAAAGGCAATCATGGAAAATGTTCTGTGAATCAATGGAAGGTGTCAATGAGACAGCAAGATTGTGGAAGTTACTGGGGAAGAAAACAACAGTTTCGAACTATATAACTAAGGAGAATGGAGAATGGAGAATGGGCTGAATCATGCCAGGATACACTGGACACACTGATGAAGGCACATTTTCCTGGCTCCCAGCCAGTGGAAAATGAATGCTCACACGAGGGGACGAGAGGCACGCAAGTACTTTGGAATCTAGCCAAAGCTATTGTGACGGAGGAGAAGGTCGTATGGGCGATCAAATCATTCGCTCCATACAAGTCACCAGGTCCGGACGGTATTCGACCGATTATGTTGCAGAAGGCCCCTGGATCGCTGGTAAAATGGTTGGTAGTGATTTTCAGGAGCTGCCTATATATGGGTTACGTACCGAGAAGCTGGAGGAAAGTGAGGGTTATATTCTTACCTAAACCAGGTAAGAATAGCCATACCACAGCAAAGGATTATAGACCGATAAGTCTGTCATCCTTTTTGCTCAAGACAATGGAGAAATTAGTATAGGTCCATATAAAAAGAAGCTGTTGAGACGGCTCTCTCTCGACAGCTCAACATGCTTATTGGAAAGGGAGGTCGGTAGAAACAGCACTCCATAATACGGTGACACAAATTGAAACGTCACTGAATCATAAGGAGTACACATTGGCAGCGTTCCTTGACATAGAAGAGGCGTTCAATAATGTTAAGACTGATACTATTGAGAATGCGCTGAGTGATACAGGCGTGAATAAAGGAGTCACAACCTGGATTGGCCAGATGCTGAAGACAAGAAACTTAATGTCAAGCTGGGGTACTAGCGAAGTAAGTTTATCTGTCACCAGAGGCACACCACAGGGAGGAGTGTTATCACCATTTCTGTGGTTGCTGGTAATGGACAGTATTTTGAAGGAGTTAGAGAAGAAATGGTACAAGGTTATCGCATATGCGGATGACCTTGTCATCCTGTTAAGTGGAAAATTTCTGGACACTATCAGCATATTGATGAATACGGGCCTCAGCATAGTAACGAAGTGGACTGAAGATCCCAGATTTTAATCTACCAACGCTGAACGGAGTGGAGCTGAGACTCTCGAGCACTGCAAAATACCTAGGGATAATACTGGATTCCAAACTGAATTGGAATAAAAATGTTGAGGAAAGGGTGAAAAATGCAACAACTGCACTATTTACATGCAAGAGATTCTCAGGGAAGAAATGGGGTATTAAACCGGATATAGCATACTGGCTCTACATCAGCGTCGTGAGACCCATACTCATGTACAGTGCGCTAGTATGGTGGCCGGCAGTGGAGAAGAAAACAGTGATGAGAAAGTTGGAAAAGATACAAAGATTGGCGTGCATAAGTGTTACGGGAGCTCTTCGTACCACACCAACTAAAGGGATGGAGATCATTCTTGACCTACATCAAGTGAGCGAGGTGGTTAAAATTAACGCAGCGAAGGCGGCATTGAGACTTCGTGAGTCCAATGCCCTAAAATTCAGGCCGTATACACATAGTGTTATATTGGAAGAATATCAATTGGATACTAGAGGAGTGCAAACAGATTATCTAGTACCACAGATATTCTTTGAAAAAGACTACAGCATTCAAATCCCAACAAGGGATGAATGGGACGGAGATTCGGTAATTCCGGAGAAGGGGATTGCTATATTTACGGATGGATCGAAGACAACCAGTGGAACTGGTGCAGGTGTCTTCGCTGAACAGTTAAATATAAAGGAATCAGTGAGGTTGCCAAACCACAGCAGTGTGTTTCAGGCGGAGGTGCTAGCTATAGTACATGCAGCCTCATTAGCAACGACGAAGGTGATATCGCACGAGGATATCACAATCTACGTCGACAGTCAGCCTGCTATTAGGGCGCTTGATTCAACGGTAATCAAATCAAGCTTGATTTGGAGCGCAGAGAAGTGCTTCAGACACTCTGCAGGATTAGCACAGTAAGATTATGTTGGGTACCCGGTCATCGTGACATATATGGGAACCAGCAAGTCGATGAACTGGCTAGGAAAGGTTCTGAGAAGGATATAGGGGTCTGAGAAGGATATAGAAGGATCAGTCAATTCTTATCCTACTGGGAGTAGTGAAGAAAGAGATTGACAAAATTACGGAGAAAAAGGTAGAGGAAATACGGGTCAATACCAACACCTGTCAGGTGACTAAAGGTTTTTGGCCGGAGAGGAACCTTAAGAGAACAAAGATGCTTTTATCGCAGAATAGGAGCAACCTGAGAATGTCGGTGGGTATAATAACAGGTCACTGTCTCTTGGGCAAGATGGCCAAGAGAGTGGGGCTCACCACGGTGGATTCATGTAGAGGATGTCATGACTTGATTGTAGCGGAAGATATCAGCCACATGCTGTGTGACTGCACTGCATTGAGCAGAAGTAGGTACCGCTTTTTGGGTAACTATCGGTTCGATGGACTTGAGTAGTTGGTAGGGATCCCAGTCAGGGATCTGCTAAAGTTTGTTAAGAACGCGGGGTAGCTTGAAGAGCAGTAGAGGGGAAATTGTTGTTACTCATGGGGATACCTATTGGCCAACTAGTGGCCTAGTGTTGGGGATATAATCCCCCATTACTAACTAACTAACTAACTATCCTCATCAAAGGTTATATGCATGATAAAATTGTAAGTAAAGCAAAACAAAATTTATTTAAAACTGAACCAATAAAAACTCAAACTCAAACAAGCCCTAATACGCAACCACGGCGAACGAACTCCTATAGTGGATATTATTGACGAATTAACTTTATGTAGATGTCAAACCACTATTGAAAATTTTTATAACAAAATTACATTATACTTTGTAAATTAAATAATGCTTATATGCTGAACGGCGAAGGCACGTCGGTTCAGATTGACCACAATCAAAGAATGGCGCTGAAATATTTCACCTTCAATTTGCCTTATTTAGCTAAAAACCTTATTGGTTGTCAAAACCCAGAAACTTTGGACGATGCTTTTGACCTGTTAAATAAATTTGGATACTTATCATTTTTAAATAAAAGTCATCCAAATGGGTTAGGGTCGTTTGCTTGCTTTTCAAAATCTTGTTTTCAAAATCTTGTTTTCAAAATCTTGTTTTTCAAAATCTTGTTTTCAAAATCTTGTTTTTCAAAATCTTGCTTACAAAATCTTGTTTTTCAAAATCTTGCTTTTTGTTTTAAAATATTGGTATTATTGAATCGCGCGCGCGATTCAATAATACCAATATTTTAAAACAAAAAGCAAAAGATATTACTGAAACTCTTCAATTTCAAAACTGCGTTTCACTATTTAAATAGGGAATTCCCGGTTATGAAATTTCTTTGTTTCTTTGAATTCCCGGTTATGAAATTTCTTTTTTTATTTTCAATAATAGAACAGTCATAGATAATTTTTTTGCAAAGTAACTTTAGGGAAGTAATTTTTAACAATTTTATTCAAAGTAAAGTAAATATAAATAAAACCAGTGTACATAATGGAAATTTCAGTTGTGAAATCAAATAAAGGAAATGATATGTTAGTTATTGATGGATACATTTATCATTTGGAAAGACAGTGGAAAGGTGTTTTTAGATGGATATGCCAAAAAAACAAGAGCCTTTTTTGCAAAAGTCGCGTAAATACGAAATTAGTTGACTCAAATAATCAGCATAATATAATTAAGGGCCCATCAAAGCATAGCCATGACCCTATAGCATCTGAAAAACACGTTTGCCAAATAAATACGTACGTGAAGCTAGCTGCAAAAACTTTGGAAATTCAACCATCGCAAATAATACGAAATAGTGTTGTGGAATGTCCGAAAAATAGTAGAGTAAATTTGCCTTCTAAAAAAGCACAAAAATTAAAAATTAAAAGAGTTCGGAATACTGAAATTTTAAAAGAACCTACATCAATAAATGAAATATGTATTCCTAATATTCTGAAATATGTTGAAGGTGAATTATTTGTCTTAGTAGAAAAAAATTTTAATAATTCAAAAATTATTTTATTGGGGTCAAAATCCAATCTGGAACTTTTGTCAGAAGCTGATTGCTGGTTAATGGATGGAACATTTAAGATCGTGCCAGTCATTTTCCAGCAACTTTATACAATCCATGGTAGAATAAACAGCGAAACTGTGCCACTTTTATATTGCCTGATGACACATAAAAATACCGAATCATACAGTGAAATGTTTTATGAAATATTGCTCGCAGCTTGCAATTACGGCATTCATTTAAATCCAAAACGGATAATTGCAGATTTTGAAAAGGCAAGTGTAGCAGCTGCTAAAATATACTTCCCTAATGCGATTTTTAAGGGTTGTCTGTTCCACCTAGGCCAGATAGTGTGGCGCAAAATTCAAAAAGAAAAGTTGTCAGCTAAATACGGAAACTCGGTACAGTTTAGTACTGATATGCGTAAATTAACGGCGCTTGCATTTGTACCACCTGAGGATATCCCAAATTATTTTTTGGAACTATATAATACGCTTGATAATGATGGAAAAAAAATTGCAACATGGTTTCGCGAAAATTATATATCAGGTAAGTCTAAAGCTCGCGTGCCAAATCCTAAATATCATCCTGCATTTTGGTCAATAGCAGATGCCATAGATGGAGACTTGCCAAGGACATCAAATAATTTAGAAGCTTGGCATAGACGTATCCAAGTGATTGTGGGTAAGCCACACATCGGCAGCTATAAGTTAATTTCTGAGTTGGCAAAAGAGTATATGGTTGTTAAAATGAAAATAGAAAAAATTAGATCAGGCGAGCGCGAACCTAAAAAAAAAATTTATTAAAGAGAGAAGCACAATTAAAAACAGTTGTGTTGAATCGGCAGGACACAGAAATATTAATTTTCCTTAACAGTATCGCTGTGAATATTTCACTGGCATAATTATTTTTTAAATATTTTTTTTTTATAATTTTTTTTATTTTTATGAAGTATTATTTTTGTTTCATTTATATATTTTATTTTATTTTAATGAAGTATTAATTTTATTTAAATTGAATAGTTTCGTAAAATATTTATTTTCATAATTTTTTTTATTTTCATGAAGAATTATTTTTGTTTAATTTATTTATTTTATTTAATTAAATATTAATGAATTGAATAGTTTTGTAAGCCTAGGTTATTAGTAAATATACATACAAAATCAAAAATACTAAAAAAACTTTTTTTTATTTTAAATTAACGTTGTTAATTCTAGGAGGAGTTGGGCTAAGAATATGGGTTCTGGCAGCTTTTTGGGGAAAATCTTGTTTAAACAAGATTTTAGCAGTATTTTGAAAACAAGATTTTGAAAAACAAGATTTTGAAAACAAGATTTTGAAAAACAAAATTTTGAAAAACAAGATTTTGGAAAGCAAGATTTTTGAGCAAAACAAGCTTTTCATAAACAATAAAATGATAGGATCCCCATCCAAATAGAAATAATAATTCCAATAATTTTAGGAATCCCCAAAATAATAATAATAGGCAAAGAAGCTACAATAATAATACTAACACTAACACAACCGATCCAAATCGATCATAGCGGAAACTATCGTAGAAACAATTATAACAATAATTATAATCGTAATAACAATTATAATAATAATAATAGAGATAATAGACATAATAATAATAGGGACAATAATTATAATCGTAATAACAATTATAATAATAATAATAGAGATAATAGACATAATAATAATAGGGACAATACACACAATAATGAGGCCGATGGTAGCGTACGATCACGTCGCTCGAATAATAGTAATTTGTCAAACTCCCAAAATAATAATGCTGAAGAACCAATGCATATATCCATGAATATTGGTCAATATCATAACGACGATCCTCAAAATTTTCGGCAGGTGCAGGAAAACAATTGCCCTATATAGTAGTTAATACTTAAATTCGTAATTTAAGGTTCATAATAGATAGTGGTGCTGAAACAAGCATTATAAATCCAAAACTTTGTAGTTCAAAGTGGAAAATACCACTAAAAAATAAATCTATTAAAGTTCTAAATCGGGTAATTCAAACTAATGCTCGTTATAGTTTCCCAATTTTTAAAGAATGTAATGAACCGGACGATTATTTTATTGAATTCGACGAATACGAATTTCACAATTATTTTGATGGCATCATCGGAAACAATATTCTTGATAATTTAGATGCTGTAATTAATTATAAAAATCGTATATTAGAAACGCGTAATGCAAAAATATCGTTTTACTTAAACGCGGAAGAAGAAATATATGCCAATAAATGATATTGTGACGAATCTATTAATATTTTTAGTTGCGAAAATTATGCTTCTAATAATAGTTTATTCGAAAATATTTCTAAAACTGTATATAGTAATGAAGCAAAAAAATTAGAAAATGAGAATTATTCACTCAATATTTTATTCAATAATGATTCTAACGATGAAGTTGGATCTATTAATGGCACAGTCCATAGTGCAGCTGAAGACGAAACCGATTACATTTATATCACGGAAAAAACCCGTTAATTTATACAAAAATCAAATTTATTTAGAAAAAGACACGAAAGAAAGGTCTTTTATCAAGATAGTAAATAAAAAAATTCAAAATTTCGTTACTATCGACGAAAATAGCAATTTGTTAGAAGTTATGAAAAACATGTTTAAAGATAAAGGTATTATGTGTATGTACTGTACCGATAACCAACTTTAGGTTGAATTTCAAAACTTATATGTCAAATATTTTGCTAACAATAAAAATTTAAAACTGCTTAAGTCAAATATTAGACTAATTGACATTTCAGATAGAGATTGACAAAATTACGGAGAAAAAGGTAGAGGAAATACGGGTCAATACCAACACCTGTCAGGTGACTAAAGGTTTTTGGCCGGAGAGGAACCTTAAGAGAACAAAGATGCTTTTATCGCAGAATAGGAGCAACCTGAGAATGTCGGTGGGTATAATAACAGGTCACTGTCTCTTGGGCAAGATGGCCAAGAGAGTGGGGCTCACCACGGTGGATTCATGTAGAGGATGTCATGACTTGATTGTAGCGGAAGATATCAGCCACATGCTGTGTGACTGCACTGCATTGAGCAGAAGTAGGTACCGCTTTTTGGATAACTATCGGTTCGATGGACTTGAGTAGTTGGTAGGGATCCCAGTCAGGGATCTGCTAAAGTTTGTTAAGAACGCGGGGTAGCTTGAAGAGCAGTAGAGGGGAAATTGTTGTTACTCATGGGGATACCTATTGGCCAACTAGTGGCCTAGTGTTAGGGATATAATCCCCCATTACTAACTAACTAACTAACTATCCTCATCAAAGGTTATATGCATGATAAAATTGTAAGTAAAGCAAAACAAACTGTACCAATAAAAACTCAAACTCAAACAAGCCCTAATACGCAACCACGGCGAACGAACTCCTATAGTGGATATTATTGACGAATTAACTTTATGTAGATGTCAAACCACTATTGAAAATTTTTATAACAAAATTACATTATACTTTGTAAACTAAATAATGCTTATATGCTGAACGGCGAAGGCACGTCGGTTCAGATTGACCACAATCAAAGAATGGCGCTGAAATATTTCACCTTCAATTTGCCTTATTTAGCTAAAAACCTTATTGGTTGTCAAAACCCAGAAACTTTGGACGATGCTTTTGACCTGTTAAATAAATTTGGATACTTATCATTTTTAAATAAAAGTCATCCAAATAGAAATAATAATTCCAATAATTTTAGGAATCCCCAAAATAATAATAATAGGCAAAGAAGCTACAATAATAATACTAACACTAACACAACCGATCCAAATCGATCATAGCGGAAACTATCGTAGAAACAATTATAACAATAATTATAATCGTAATAACAATTATAATAATAATAATAGAGATAATAGACATAATAATAATAGGGACAATAATTATAATCGTAATAACAATTATAATAATAATAATAGAGATAATAGACATAATAATAATAGGGACAATACACACAATAATGAGGCCGATGGTAGCGTACGATCACGTCGCTCGAATAATAGTAATTTGTCAAACTCCCAAAATAATAATGCTGAAGAACCAATGCATATATCCATGAATATTGGTCAATATCATAACGACGATCCTCAAAATTTTCGGCAGGTGCAGGAAAACAATTACCCTATATAGTAGTTAATACTTAAATTCGTAATTTAAGGTTCATAATAGATAGTGGTGCTGAAACAAGCATTATAAATCCAAAACTTTGTAGTTCAAAGTGGAAAATACCACTAAAAAATAAATCTATTAAAGTTCTAAATCGGGTAATTCAAACTAATGCTCGTTATAGTTTCCCAATTTTTAAAGAATGTAATGAACCGGACGATTATTTTATTGAATTCGACGAATACGAATTTCACAATTATTTTGATGGCATCATCGGAAACAATATTCTTGATAATTTAGATGCTGTAATTAATTATAAAAATCGTATATTAGAAACGCGTAATGCAAAAATATCGTTTTACTTAAACGCGGAAGAAGAAATATGTGCCAATAAATGATATTGTGACGAATCTATCAATATTGTTAGTTGCGAAAATTATGCTTCTAATAATAGTTTATTCGAAAATATTTCTAAAACTGTATATAGTAATGAAGCAAAAAAATTAGAAAATGAGAATTATTCACTCAATATTTTATTCAATAATGATTCTAACGATGAAGTTGGATCTATTAATGGCACAGTCCATAGTGCAGCTGAAGACGAAACCGATTACATTTATATCACGGAAAAAACCAGTTAATTTATACAAAAATCAAATTTATTTAGAAAAAGACACGAAAGAAAGGTCTTTTATCAAGATAGTAAATAAAAAAATTCAAAATTTCGTTACTATCGACGAAAATAGCAATTTGTTAGAAGTTATGAAAAACATGTTTAAAGATAAAGGTATTATGTGTATGTACTATACCGATAACCAACTTTAGGTTGAATTTCAAAACTTATATGTCAAATATTTTGCTAACAATAAAAATTTAAAACTGCTTAAGTCAAATATTAGACTAATTGACATTTCAGATAAAGAGAAAATTCTCTCTATAATTAAAGAGGAACATTTATGTAAAAACCACCGTGGTATTAATGAAACTTTTAATGAAATTAAACAAAAATTTTACTACCCAAATTTATTAGAAATTATAATAAAATTTATTAATAACTGTGAAGTCTGTTTACTAGCTAAACATGATCGACACAAAGTTAAAATTCCATACAAAGTAACAGAAAGTCCATGCAATTTTAATGAAATTGTTCATGTTGATATCTGGTTTCCTTTTCCTAAAAATATGTATCTAACTACCATAGACAAGTTCAGTAAGTATGCTACAACTCACGAGCGTGATAGAAGGTGGATTTCAATACTAAAAGCATTAATGGAACGAATTAAATTTCTTGGAAAAATGAAAAAACTCGTATACGATAATGACGATGCCAATGAAATTTTCGAGCACTTACGAAATTTTGATCAAAATTCAATACAAATGACAGACCAAATTAATAAGCAGGTCATAATAAATAACAATTTAATAAAACATTTAGACGAAGTAGTAAATCATGTAAACAATCAACAATCACAATTAAACAGTTTTCTTGAAAAAGTATCTAACGATACAAACGATATTCGAATATTAGTAGACAAAACAAAATTTATATTGCAAATTTACGCAGACATTAACTTAATAAATAGACAATTACAAAAAATGACCGATATTGTACTTATGAGCAGACTTAATGTACTCCACATGATGTCCTAACAGACGTAGAAATAGATAAATATAACATTTCTGCAACCATGCTACCATTCATTCGCAATAGTGTAATAATAAAAACCAACCTTCTTATTTTCGTAGTAAGCATTCCAAAATTCACTAGCGAAACATATTACAATGGTTTAATTATCCGACTTCCTAATGAACAACAAGAAGAGCTAGATCATGATGTAGAAAAAGCATTAATTAGAGGTAATAATTTGTATTTAAATAATAAAGAAATTCTTTTAAAGAAAGATCTAGAGCTTCATCCGAATGATTGTATTCGCAATGTATTTAGAAAAACTAATATTTGCAAGTTGAAATTTAATAACATTATGTACTTCCATAGAAGAAATTTATGCTGATCTTATTATAACAAAAAATATACCTATTACCACAATAATTCAAAATTGTGTAGAACATAAATATATTGTCAAGAATAGCATAGCATTATAAAATTTAGTAATTCTATAGTAAAAACAAATGATCTAATTTTTGAAAATAAAATAGAAAAGGTAATACTTAGTAATATAATCTCAATTATTCATGTAAATTTTACAAAATTAATCAATAATCTTACATTGGAAAAATTAAGTATAGAAAATGTTCAAAATA
Organism: Rhamphomyia laevipes; assembly: GCA_963920725.1. Classification (NCBI taxonomy): domain Eukaryota; kingdom Metazoa; phylum Arthropoda; class Insecta; order Diptera; family Empididae; genus Rhamphomyia; species Rhamphomyia laevipes. Next base: position 49,802,257 of record OY987255.1, on the reverse strand, counting down.
GAGAAATAATAAAATACGTTGAATTTAAAAACAATGTCATAAACTATACATCTTTTGGAATAAGTACAGTAATAATTATAGTGAGACGGTTACTAAAGTTGAAATTTCTTCACCTTAAATTCATTATAAAACTAATTCATTGGGTTCTACTTACTCTCTCCCTCAAATATTACCATTTGCAGAGACTTCAAACACTTTAGGCGGTGGAGGAGTAATATAAAGAATGTAATAAAACCCAAAACTTTATCAAATTATTTTATTTTAAATTTATTTTACCATACACATGTAGCAATTGAATCGCACTTTCCGTTTGAATTGTCGAAATTGCATATTTAGCATATTTGATGGGAAAATAACAAAACTAAGTCCCTCACTTTTATTTCCAAATCTAAACTTTCATAAAATGTTTTAATTAGATTTTAAGTCAGTTCGTTCTCAACTCTTATATCGTAACATTTAAATAAACATAATATTACCAGATAAATAATAAATGTAATTAATATTAAAGTTGAAATAAATAAAACTTATAAGGAATAAAAGTGAAGTTGTTATCATTTTTAGAAGAAAGGAAAATTTAATTAACTATATTATTTTATTATTATTAACCTACATGATTTTCTGTACTTAAATGAAATCATAGATTAATGGCTGAAATCGATAACGTTTACATGGAAACTGCACCCGTAAACCGTCACCATTTATGTATACTCATAATGTTTATTACTCTCCTTTTATTGAATTTACAATTCATGTTTTCCTCACCTTGGCATAGCTCCTAATCGATTTAACTAAAATTTGAAACTTAAGCTCATGTTATTACCCATTCCGTACTTAAATCATTTTTTACTTTCAGTTTATTGAATTTACAATTCATGTTTTCCTCACCTGCGCATAGCTCCTAAACGGCCTTACCCATTTAAATCAAATTTGAAACTTAAGCTCGTGTTATTGCCCATTCGGTACTTAAATCATTTTATGGCTCGGCGAGGGGGCGGGGGTTGGTCCTGTTTTCAAAAGTCATGTGGCCTATTAAATTAATGGTATTGATGAGTCCAACAAAAAATGGTGCCAAAAATAATAAAAATCATGTGGGGTATGAAATTAATGGTCTCGATGAGTACATTTCGTTGGGTAATGTTTCAGGTAAAGAGGGCCATATGGGGCCCCCAAAAATTGGGCCAAAAATAAAAAAATATAAATATGTACTTTTATATTATATAAATATATATATATATAGGAGGCGTTAATTTTGCAAGTGGATTTGTTTCTTAAAAAACTCTTATAGCTGTCCGGAAGAACAACAGTTAAAAATCAGCTTCTTAACGTGTATTCTCGAAGACGACTGTCAGAAACTCTTAAGTAGATAATAAGGGTATTTAGGCACCTTATAAGTGTGCTTTTCCTCTTATAAGCAATGGATTTTCAAAAATAACAAATAAAAATCAAGTTATCTATATATTATAACTTTTAAATTTTCATTTTGATAAATTAGAATATAAACATTTATTTGAAACTTTACAAAATTTTAAAATTAAAGAAATTAAAAACAATAGTCTTACGTTAATACCGTCAGAAAAATTAAAACAAATCAAAGTTGATCAATTTTATGAAATGTTAAAATTCATATTTGATAAAAACAATATTAAAATTTTGAATATTTCAAAACAAATTCCAAAAGATCGTTCTGAAATAAATAAAATTCTTATAGAAAATCATGATAGTAAATTATGTGGACATAGTGGGTATACTAAAACTTATAAAAGAATTAAAGAATGTTATTATTGCCTTCTATGAAAGCTGATATTCGAATTCATATAAAAAATTGTAGTCAATGCCAAATGAATAAAACTAATTTTAAACCAATACGACAACCAATGAATATAACTTCTACTTCTGAAATACCTTTTGAAAAGTTAGCAATAGATATAGTGGGTCCATTACCCTTAACTGAAAACGGCAATAGATTTATATTAACAGCTCAATATGACTGAACAAAATTTAGTTATGCTGAACCAATATCAAATCATGAAGCAATAACAAAAGCTAAAATCTTAACCAAATTTATTACATACTTCGGTATACCTAAACAAATATTAAGCGATCAAGGAACTGACTTTATGTCTAATTTAATTAAAGAATTTACAAAACTGTTTAAAACAAAACATATTTCAACTACTCCTTATCATCCACAAACAAATGGCGCATTAGAACGGTCACATTTAGCTTTAAAAGATTATTTAAAACATTATATAAAAAATGATCAAACTGACTGGGACGAATATATACAATTCGCTATGTTTAGTTATAATACATCAGTTCATTCATCTACAAAATATTCTCCATATGAATTATAATTTGGTCATAAAGCATATTTGCCTTCTTCTATAACACAAGAACCTAAATTATTCTTATGATGATTATATTAGATCACTTGAGAATAAATTAAATTACTTCTTTTAAAATAGCTAGAGAGAATATTTTTGATTCAAAAACAAAAAGTAAACAATATTATGATAACAAAATTCGACCTAAAGAATTTAAAATAGATGATCTTGTATTAATCCAAAATAAACAAACTAAACAAAATCTATCAAAGAAACTATCTCCAAATTTTAAGGGACCATATAAAATTACAAATATATTCCCAAATAAAAATGTTGAATTACAAATTAATAACAAAAAGGTTAAATATCATATTAACATGTTAAAACCTTTCTTTTCAGATGAATTTAATAATTAGTATTATACTCATCTTTCCAATTATGATTACTTGTGAATTATATACAAATATACAATTTAATCAATCAAGTGGTTTATTTTATAATAATTTGGGTACAGTACAAATTTCAAATTTAGATTTAACGTTACTTACTCATTTAAATTCTTTCCGAGTTGCTTGAAAAACATGAAATTTTAGATCATATAACTAGAAATAAAATAAATGAAACTTTGCATAGGAAAAGAAGAGGATTAATTAATGGTGTTTCTTATGCACTAAACTGGTTATTTGGTGTAGCAGATGCAAGTGATGCAGAATATTATACTGATAGTATTAATGCATTATTAAACGATAATAAGCAAACTCAAACTCTTTTAAAGTCACAAATAGAAATAATATTAAGTACCATACAAAATTTTAACACGTCGGTAATTTCATTACCGATTATTATTTGAATCAAAATATTGAGTTATGAAATAATTATCCAACTCAATCTACAAATGCAATAAATCGTTTGTCGGTGGAATCAATAATTTCAAAACAACTAACAACTCTTTCTTCTTTAGCAATAAAAATTAATAATAATTACGATAAATATATTGAATCAATAACATTAGGTAAACATGGAATATTATCCCCATTAATTGTAACACCAAAAATATTATTAGAGGAATTAAGAAGTTATAAAGAAAAATATCAATTACCAATAATACCAAAAATTGAAAATTACTTATGTTATAAATTTGTAAATTTGCAAATAATTTTTAATAATGATATAATTATATTTATAATCAAAATTCCATTAGTATATAAAATTAATTATAATATGTATCAATTAATACCATTAACAATACAACATAAAAATATTTCAATATTTTCATATATAGAACCTATACAAAATATTTTGTTAATTTCTCAAACTAAATCATAATATTCTCAAATGCAAGATTTATCAAATTGTTTTGAATTTTATAAAAGAAATTTTATATGTAAAAATATTCATAGTAATAAAAGAATAGATCAACCTGTTTGTGAAATACAACTACTATCACTACATATTAAAGAAATTCCTTCAGATTGCAATATAAAAACCTTAAAAGCAACAATTGAAACATGGCAATATATTAATAACAATAAATGGATATATGTACTTCAAAATCCAAAAACATTAACAATAATTTGAATTAATAAAATTGAAGACATAATAATTCAAAAAAAAGGCATATACAATTGCAACAACAATGCAGGGGTTATACAGATAATTTTATTTTAGAAACTACATCAAATAAAGATGAAAATATAACTTATTATATTCCTTTAATTAATATTATTGAAGATAATTGCTGTATTTTAACAGAAAAACTTAAAATTATACAAAACATTCATCTAAATCCAATAAAATTAACTAATATTGATTTATCAGAATTAAAATATGCTGATAAAAAATTACAAGAATTTGATGATATTTTATCTGAATAATTAAAAAAACCATTTGTCGTTACTTATCTCAAATGGTATAATATATTATTGGCAATTATTGTATTTGTTTAAATTATATTCTGTTGTAATTTCTGTGGATGTTGTAAATGTCTCAATTTTTTCAAGAAAAATTGTAATAAAGACATTCAAGGAAAAGACACAATAATAAGAAATTTTGTAAATTGTTGTTTTTGTAAAAAACCAGAACCGCATCCAGAAAGAAATGAAGTTATGATATATAATGCAAATAGGGAAGTTGCACAAATGAGAACACTTGTACCATTTGAAGAACATAATGAAGATTACATACATCAAAGAATTTCAAGACGAAATAATGTACCAATATAAAAAAAAATATAAAAAAAAATATAAAAAAAAAATATTATTTTTGAATATGCAATATTTTTAATTGCTTCTTCAATTTCAATGAGGGAGGTGTCATATACCCCTTCATATTTACTATATTTTATGCTAAGAATAAGAAATGTTATTATTGTATAGTTATTATTGTTTATATTATAATTTTAAAGCATTTTAATATACATATAGAACTTAAGAAATAACCAATGATTTATAATATAAAAAATACTTTAATTCTGCTTATTGATCATAAAATGATGATCTATGATTTTAATAATATGAAATATGATATCTTGAAATTTAAAAGATCCATAAAATATGATTTATGTTTTTATTGACAAAATAAGATTTTTCTAGAATATTTAAATAAGATTATAATATTATAAACAATTAAAAATAAAACCAAAATAGGAAGTAAGAATAAAAAGTTCAGGGCAGTTGGAAAAAGAAAGGCTTCAAGTGAAGACCTTAAAGATAAAATAATATAAAGTTTTTAAATAAAGAATATTTATATAAATATAAAAACAAACAGTTTTATTATATAGTTTTTAAAATTCAAAACCAACGGGATACAACAGTAATAAAAAAAAAATCAGATTAAAAAAAGTGAATCAGAAATTATTATCATCGAAGCTGATCATCAAGAAATTATTATCATCACAGCTGATCATCAAGATGTTGTATTCATCAAAGCTGATATATCCTCATCTTGAATTTTAGTTAACAAAAAGATTAAAATGTTTCTTTTAAACGATTTCAGTAATGAAGATAACACAGTGGTAGAATGGGGTAGGAGTAAGATGGATAACCCTCTACTCCTAGTCTCTTCTTATATGCCATTTTACACCGTGGATCAACCACCGTCTGTAGTTCTGAGGAAAACAATAGAGAAATGAAAGTACGATATGCTGATCGGTTGTGATGCCAATGCACATCATACACATTGGGTTAGTACGAACATCAATAGCAGAGGTGACTCTCTTTTATATTATATTAGTGGTACTAACTTTAATAGAAAGGAGGTCCTAGGCCTGACAATAGCCACTAATTCTAGTTCACTAACGGTAAAAAAATGGATGGTGTCGGATGAGGCTTCGCTCTCTGATCACTGTTGGATTAGGTTTCAGGTTGACTGTAAGCAAGAAGAGAGGGTCAGTTTCAGAAACCCTCGAAAAGCCGACTGGTGCGAATACAGGGAGGCTTTAAATGGCTCCCTGAAGGCACCAGCCAGGGAACGTCTAACAAAGGGTAAAGCGATCGACAGAGTGGTTGATGACATAGGCACACTGATGGCAGATGCCTTTGATATGAGCTGTCCTGTTAGTCGGACGAAGAACGGTAAAAAACCATCTTGGTGGAACGTCGAGGTGGAAGAGTGTAAACGAATTGCAAGATCATTGCACAACAAGCGAAGAGGGGTAACTGTATAGTTGACTGGGATAACTATAAGGAAGGTCTTAGGAAATTTAAATACACGGTAAAGAAAGCCAAAGGCGATCATGGAAAATGTTCTGTGAATCAATGGAAGGTGTCAATGAGACAGCAAGATTGTGGAAGTTACTGGGGAAGAAAACAACAGTTTCGAACTATATAACTAAGGAGAATGGAGAATGGGCTGAATCATGCCAGGATACACTGGACACACTGATGAAGGCACATTTCCCTGGCTCCCAGCCAGTGGAAAATGAATGCTCACACGAGGGGACGAGAGGCACGCAAGTACTTTGGAATCTAGCCAAAGCTATTGTGACGGAGGAGAAGGTCGTATGGGCGATCAAATCATTCGCTCCATACAAGTCACCAGGTCCGGACGGTATTCGACCGATTATGTTGCAGAAGGCCCCTGGATCGCTGGTAAAATGGTTGGTAGTGATTTTCAGGAGCTGCCTATATATGGGTTACGTACCGAGAAGCTGGAGGAAAGTGAGGGTTATATTCTTACCTAAACCAGGTAAGAATAGCCATACCACAGCAAAGGATTATAGACCGATAAGTCTGTCATCCTTTTTGCTCAAGACAATGGAGAAATTAGTATAGGTCCATATAAAAAGAAGCTGTTGAGACGGCTCTCTCTCGACAGCTCAACATGCTTATTGGAAAGGGAGGTCGGTAGAAACAGCACTCCATAATACGGTGACACAAATTGAAACGTCACTGAATCATAAGGAGTACACATTGGCAGCGTTCCTTGACATAGAAGAGGCGTTCAATAATGTTAAGACAGATACTATTGAGAATGCGCTGAGTGATACAGGCGTGAATAAAGGAGTCACAACCTGGATTGGCCAGATGCTGAAGACAAGAAACTTAATGTCAAGCTGGGGTACTAGCGAAGTAAGTTTATCTGTCACCAGAGGCACACCACAGGGAGGAGTGTTATCACCATTTCTGTGGTTGCTGGTAATGGACAGTATTTTGAAGGAGTTAGAGAAGAAATGGTACAAGGTTATCGCATATGCGGATGACCTTGTTATCCTGTTAAGTGGAAAATTTCTGGACACTATCAGCATATTGATGAATACGGGCCTCAGCATAGTAACGAAGTGGACTGAAGATCCCAGATTTTAATCTACCAACGCTGAACGGAGTGGAGCTGAGACTCTCGAGCACTGCAAAATACCTAGGGATAATACTGGATTCCAAACTGAATTGGAATAAAAATGTTGAGGAAAGGGTGAAAAATGCAACAACTGCACTATTTACATGCAAGAGATTCTCAGGGAAGAAATGGGGTATTAAACCGGATATAGCATACTGGCTCTACATCAGCGTCGTGAGACCCATACTCATGTACAGTGCGCTAGTATGGTGGCCGGCAGTGGAGAAGAAAACAGTGATGAGAAAGTTGGAAAAGATACAAAGATTGGCGTGCATAAGTGTTACGGGAGCTCTTCGTACCACACCAACTAAAGGGATGGAGATCATTCTTGACCTACATCAAGTGAGCGAGGTGGTTAAAATTAACGCAGCGAAGGCGGCATTGAGACTTCGTGAGTCCAATGCCCTAAAATTCAGGCCGTATACACATAGTGTTATATTGGAAGAATATCAATTGGATACTAGAGGAGTGCAAACAGATTATCTAGTACCACAGATATTCTTTGAGAAAGACTACAGCATTCAAATCCCAACAAGGGATGAATGGGACGGAGATTCGGTAATTCCGGAGAAGGGGATTGCTATATTTACGGATGGATCGAAGACAACCAGTGGAACTGGTACAGGTGTCTTCGCTGAACAGTTAAATATAAAGGAATCAGTGAGGTTGCCAAACCACAGCAGTGTGTTTCAGGCGGAGGTGCTAGCTATAGTACATGCAGCCTCATTAGCAACGACGAAGGTGATATCGCACGAGGATATCACAATCTACGTCGACAGTCAGCCTGCTATTAGGGCGCTTGATTCAACGGTAATCAAATCAAGCTTGATTTGGAGCGCAGAGAAGTGCTTCAGACACTCTGCAGGATTAGCACAGTAAGATTATGTTGGGTACCCGGTCATCGTGACATATATGGGAACCAGCAAGTCGATGAACTGGCTAGGAAAGGTTCTGAGAAGGATATAGGGGTCTGAGAAGGATATAGAAGGATCAGTCAATTCTTATCCTACTGGGAGTAGTGAAGAAAGAGATTGACAAAATTACGGAGAAAAAGGTAGAGGAAATACGGGTCAATACCAACACCTGTCAGGTGACTAAAGGTTTTTGGCCGGAGAGGAACCTTAAGAGAACAAAGATGCTTTTATCGCAGAATAGGAGCAAGCTGAGAATGTCGGTGGGTATAATAACAGGTCACTGTCTCTTGGGCAAGATGGCCAAGAGAGTGGGGCTCACCACGGTGGATTCATGTAGAGGATGTCATGACTTGATTGTAGCGGAAGATATCAGCCACATGCTGTGTGACTGCACTGCATTGAGCAGAAGTAGGTACCGCTTTTTGGGTAACTATCGGTTCGATGGACTTGAGTAGTTGGTAGGGATCCCAGTCAGGGATCTGCTAAAGTTTGTTAAGAACGCGGGGTAGCTTGAAGAGCAGTAGAGGGGAAATTGTTGTTACTCATGGGGATACCTATTGGCCAACTAGTGGCCTAGTGTTGGGGATATAATCCCCCATTACTAACTAACTAACTAACTATCCTCATCAAAGGTTATATGCATGATAAAATTGTAAGTAAAGCAAAACAAAATTTATTTAAAACTGAACCAATAAAAACTCAAACTCAAACAAGCCCTAATACGTAACCACGGCGAACGAACTCCTATAGTGGATATTATTGACGAATTAACTTTATGTAGATGTCAAACCACTATTGAAAATTTTTATAACAAAATTACATTATACTTTGTAAATTAAATAATGCTTATATGCTGAACGGCGAAGGCACGTCGGTTCAGATTGACCACAATCAAAGAATGGCGCTGAAATATTTCACCTTCAATTTGCCTTATTTAGCTAAAAACCTTATTGGTTGTCAAAACCCAGAAACTTTGGACGATGCTTTTGACCTGTTAAATAAATTTGGATACTTATCATTTTTAAATAAAAGTCATCCAAATAGAAATAATAATTCCAATAATTTTAGGAATCCCCAAAATAATAATAATAGGCAAAGAAGCTACAATAATAATACTAACACTAACACAACCGATCCAAATCGATCATAGCGGAAACTATCGTAGAAACAATTATAACAATAATTATAATCGTAATAACAATTATAATAATAATAATAGAGATAATAGACATAATAATAATAGGGACAATAATTATAATCGTAATAACAATTATAATAATAATAATAGAGATAATAGACATAATAATAATAGGGACAATACACACAATAATGAGGCCGATGGTAGCGTACGATCACGTCGCTCGAATAATAGTAATTTGTCAAACTCCCAAAATAATAATGCTGAAGAACCAATGCATATATCCATGAATATTGGTCAATATCATAACGACGATCCTCAAAATTTTCGGCAGGTGCAGGAAAACAATTACCCTATATAGTAGTTAATACTTAAATTCGTAATTTAAGGTTCATAATAGATAGTGGTGCTGAAACAAGCATTATAAATCCAAAACTTTGTAGTTCAAAGTGGAAAATACCACTAAAAAATAAATCTATTAAAGTTCTAAATCGGGTAATTCAAACTAATGCTCGTTATAGTTTCCCAATTTTTAAAGAATGTAATGAACCGGACGATTATTTTATTGAATTCGACGAATACGAATTTCACAATTATTTTGATGGCATCATCGGAAACAATATTCTTGATAATTTAGATGCTGTAATTAATTATAAAAATCGTATATTAGAAACGCGTAATGCAAAAATATCGTTTTAGTTAAACGCGGAAGAAGAAATATATGCCAATAAATGATATTGTGACGAATCTATCAATATTTTTAGTTGCGAAAATTATGCTTCTAATAATAGTTTATTCGAAAATATTTCTAAAACTGTATATAGTAATGAAGCAAAAAAATTAGAAAATGAGAATTATTCACTCAATATTTTATTCAATAATGATTCTAACGATGAAGTTGGATCTATTAATGGCACAGTCCATAGTGCAGCTGAAGACGAAACCGATTACATTTATATCACGGAAAAAACCCGTTAATTTATACAAAAATCAAATTTATTTAGAAAAAGACACGAAAGAAAGGTCTTTTATCAAAATAGTAAATAAAAAAATTCAAAATTTCGTTACTATCGACGAAAATAGCAATTTGTTAGAAGTTATGAAAAACATGTTTAAAGATAAAGGTATTATGTGTATGTACTGTACCGATAACCAACTTTAGGTTGAATTTCAAAACTTATATGTCAAATATTTTGCTAACAATAAAAATTTAAAACTGCTTAAGTCAAATATTAGACTAATTGACATTTCAGATAAAGAGAAAATTCTCTCTATAATTAAAGAGGAACATTTATGTAAAAACCACCGTGGTATTAATGAAACTTTTAATGAAATTAAACAAAAAATTTACTACCCAAATTTATTAGAAATTATAATAAAATTTATTAATAACTGTGAAGTCTGTTTACTAGCTAAACATGATCGACACAAAGTTAAAATTCCATACAAAGTAACAGAAAGTCCATGCAATTTTAATGAAATTGTTCATGTTGATATCTGGTTTCCTTTTCCTAAAAATATGTATCTAACTACCATAGACAAGTTCAGTAAGTATGCTACAACTCACGAGCGTGATAGAAGGTGGATTTCAATACTAAAAGCATTAAAGGAACGAATTAAATTTCTTGGAAAAATGAAAAAACTCGTATACGATAATGACGATGCCAATGAAATTTTCGAGCACTTACGAAATTTTGATCAAAATTCAATACAAATGACAGACCAAATTAATAAGCAGGTCATAATAAATAACAATTTAATAAAACATTTAGACGAAGTAGTAAATCATGTAAACAATCAACAATCACAATTAAACAGTTTTCTTGAAAAAGTATCTAACGATACAAACGATATTCGAATATTAGTAGACAAAACAAAATTTATATTGCAAATTTACGCAGACATTAACTTAATAAATAGACAATTACAAAAAATGACCGATATTGTACTTATGAGCAGACTTAATGTACTCCACATGATGTCCTAACAGACGTAGAAATAGATAAATATAACATTTCTGCAACCATGCTACCATTCATTTGCAATGGTGTATTAATAAAAACCAACCTTCTTATTTTCGTAGTAAGCATTCCAAAATTCACTAGCGAAACATATTACAATGGTTTAATTATCCGACTTCCTAATGAACAACAAGAAGAGCTAGATCATGATGTAGAAAAAGCATTAATTAGAGGTAATAATTTGTATTTAAATAATAAAGAAATTCTTTTAAAGAAAGATCTAGAGCTTCATCCGAATGATTGTATTCGCAATGTATTTAGAAAAACTAATATTTGCAAGTTGAAATTTAATAACATTATGTACTTCCATAGAAGAAATTTATGCTGATCTTATTATAACAAAAAATATACCTATTACCACAATAATTCAAAATTGTGTAGAACATAAATATATTGTCAAGAATAGCATAGCATTATAAAATTTAGTAATTCTATAGTAAAAACAAATGATCTAATTTTTGAAAATAAAATAGAAAAGGTAATACTTAGTAATATAATCTCAATTATTCATGTAAATTTTACAAAATTAATCAATAATCTTACATTGGAAAAATTAAGTATAGAAAATGTTCAAAATAGAGAAATAATAAAATACGTTGAATTTAAAAACAATGTCATAAACTATACATCTTTTGGAATAAGTACAGTAATAATTATAGTGAGACGGTTACTAAAGTTGAAATTTCTTCACCTTAAATTCATTATAAAACTAATTCATTGGGTTCTACTTACTCTCTCCCTCAAATATTACCATTTGCAGAGACTTCAAACACTTTAGGCGGTGGAGGAGTAATATAAAGAATGTAATAAAACCCAAAACTTTATCAAATTATTTTATTTTAAATTTATTTTACCATACACATGTAGCAATTGAATCGCACTTTCCGTTTGAATTGTCGAAATTGCATATTTAGCATATTTGATGGGAAAATAACAAAACTAAGTCCCTCACTTTTATTTCCAAATCTAAACTTTCATAAAATGTTTTAATTAGATTTTAAGTCAGTTCGTTCTCAACTCTTATATCGTAACATTTAAATAAACTTAATATTACCAGATAAATAATAAATGTAATTAATATTAAAGTTGAAATAAATAAAACTTATAAGGAATAAAAGTGAAGTTGTTATCATTTTTAGAAGAAAGGAAAATTTAATTAACTATATTATTTTATTATTATTAACCTACATGATTTTCTGTACTTAAATGAAATCATAGATTAATGGCTGAAATCGATAACGTTTACATGGAAACTGCACCCGTAAACCGTCACCATTTATGTATACTCATAATGTTTATTACTCTCCTTTTATTGAATTTACAATTCATGTTTTCCTCACCTTGGCATAGCTCCTAATCGATTTAACTAAAATTTGAAACTTAAGCTCATGTTATTACCCATTCCGTACTTAAATCATTTTTTACTTTCAGTTTATTGAATTTACAATTCATGTTTTCCTCACCTGGGCATAGCTCCTAAACGGCCTTACCCATTTAAATCAAATTTGAAACTTAAGCTCGTGTTATTGCCCATTCGGTACTTAAATCATTTTATGGCTCGGCGAGGGGGCGGGGGTTGGTCCTGTTTTCAAAAGTCATGTGGCCTATTAAATTAATGGTATTGATGAGTCCAACAAAAAATGGTGCCAAAAATAATAAAAATCATGTGGGGTATGAAATTAATGGTCTCGATGAGTACATTTCGTTGGGTAATGTTTCAGGTAAAGAGGGCCATATGGGGCCCCCAAAAATTGGGCCAAAAATAAAAAAATATAAATATGTACTTTTATATTATATAAATATATATATATATATAGGAGGCGTTAATTTTGCGAGTGGATTTGTTTCTTAAAAAACTCTTATAGCTGTCCGGAAGAACAACAGTTAAAAATCAGCTTCTTAACGTGTATTCTCGAAGACGACTGTCAGAAACTCTTAAGTAGATAATAAGGGTATTTAGGCACCTTATAAGTGTGCTTTTCCTCTTATAAGCAAAGGCGGATTTTAACATGTTGAAGCCCTAGGCAAAAATCAATTTTTGTGGCCCCTCTAAGATTTTTTTTTGCAATTTTTTTTCATGACTTAAGTTTGGACAAAAGAAATAAAAAATTTGACATGCATATTTTATAATTTTTATTTATAATTTTATAATTGCCAGTATTAGAATTTTGAGGCCCCAAAACGGTTTAAACTCTGCAAAATATAAAACTGGATTTATAAGGGTCTTCAAAAATCCAAAAAAAAAATATATATAATTTAATTAAATTTTTAATTGTTTTTTAATTTTTGGAGGCCCTTATAAATCGGAGGCACTAGGCAAATGCCTAATCTGCCTACGGTTAAAGCCGCCGCTGCTTTTAAGCATCTTTGAAAGATCTGACATAAGAGTCCAGATCTTAAAACATATTCTCTAGGAGGTTTTGAAGAATGTTATAGGAATATTTCTTTTTTATTTTAGAGAGAAACTTTATGAGTAAGAAGAGGCCAGATATATAATTTAGAAAAATACCAACACAACCAAATTAAAATATTTATTTATAAAAACAAATTATATAATATGTGTATCTAATACATATATAATAATAATGAAAATAAATTTGAGTGTTCGAAAAAATTATAAGTCATAATAAATTAGGACTCATAATTTTTATTATTTTAGCATTAATTCCAATAAATTTTATAGCGATTGAAATTTTTCTGTAATTTTGTACTTTTTACCTCGAAAAATAGCAATGCCCGTTCATAATCATAAAATAAGGAGTACACATTGGCAGCGTTCCTTGACATAGAAGAGGCGTTCAATAATGTTAAGACTGATACTATTGAGAATGCGCTGAGTGATACAGGCGTGAATAAAGGAGTCACAACCTGGATTGGCCAGATGCTGAAGACAAGAAACTTAATGTCAAGCTGGGGTACTAGCGAAGTAAGTTTATCTGTCACCAGAGGCACACCAAAGGGAGGAGTGTTATCACCATTTCTGTGGTTGCTGGTAATGGACAGTATTTTGAAGGAGTTAGAGAAGAAATGGTACAAGGTTATCGCATATGCGGATGACCTTGTTATCCTGTTAAGTGGAAAATTTCTGGACACTATCAGCATATTGATGAATACGGGCCTCAGCATAGTAACGAAGTGGACTGAAGATCCCAGATTTTAATCTACCAACGCTGAACGGAGTGGAGCTGAGACTCTCGAGCACTGCAAAATACCTAGGGATAATACTGGATTCCAAACTGAATTGGAATAAAAATGTTGAGGAAAGGGTGAAAAATGCAACAACTGCACTATTTACATGCAAGAGATTCTCAGGGAAGAAATGGGGTATTAAACCGGATATAGCATACTGGCTCTACATCAGCGTCGTGAGACCCATACTCATGTACAGTGCGCTAGTATGGTGGCCGGCAGTGGAGAAGAAAACAGTGATGAGAAAGTTGGAAAAGATACAAAGATTGGCGTGCATAAGTGTTACGGGAGCTCTTCGTACCACACCAACTAAAGGGATGGAGATCATTCTTGACCTACATCAAGTGAGCGAGGTGGTTAAAATTAACGCAGCGAAGGCGGCATTGAGACTTCGTGAGTCCAATGCCCTAAAATTCAGGCCGTATACACATAGTGTTATATTGGAAGAATATCAATTGGATACTAGAGGAGTGCAAACAGATTATCTAGTACCACAGATATTCTTTGAGAAAGACTACAGCATTCAAATCCCAACAAGGGATGAATGGGACGGATATTCGGTAATTCCGGAGAAGGGGATTGCTATATTTACGGATGGATCGAAGACAACCAGTGGAACTGGTGCAGGTGTCTTCGCTGAACAGTTAAATATAAAGGAATCAGTGAGGTTGCCAAACCACAGCAGTGTGTTTCAGGCGGAGGTGCTAGCTATAGTACATGCAGCCTCATTAGCAACGACGAAGGTGATATCGCACGAGGATATCACAATCTACGTCGACAGTCAGCCTGCTATTAGGGCGCTTGATTCAACGGTAATCAAATCAAGCTTGATTTGGAGCGCAGAGAAGTGCTTCAGACACTCTGCAGGATTAGCACAGTAAGATTATGTTGGGTACCCGGTCATCGTGACATATATGGGAACCAGCAAGTCGATGAACTGGCTAGGAAAGGTTCTGAGAAGGATATAGGGGTCTGAGAAGGATATAGAAGGATCAGTCAATTCTTATCCTACTGGGAGTAGTGAAGAAAGAGATTGACAAAATTACGGAGAAAAAGGTAGAGGAAATACGGGTCAATACCAACACCTGTCAGGTGACTAAAGGTTTTTGGCCGGAGAGGAACCTTAAGAGAACAAAGATGCTTTTATCGCAGAATAGGAGCAACCTGAGAATGTCGGTGGGTATAATAACAGGTCACTGTCTCTTGGGCAAGATGGCCAAGAGAGTGGGGCTCACCACGGTGGATTCATGTAGAGGATGTCATGACTTGATTGTAGCGGAAGATATCAGCCACATGCTGTGTGACTGCACTGCATTGAGCAGAAGTAGGTACCGCTTTTTGGGTAACTATCGGTTCGATGGACTTGAGTAGTTGGTAGGGATCCCAGTCAGGGATCTGCTAAAGTTTGTTAAGAACGCGGGGTAGCTTGAAGAGCAGTAGAGGGGAAATTGTTGTTACTCATGGGGATACCTATTGGCCAACTAGTGGCCTAGTGTTGGGGATATAATCCCCCATTACTAACTAACTAACTAACTATCCTCATAAAAGGTTATATGCATGATAAAATTGTGAGTAAAGCAAAACAAAATTTATTTAAAACTGAACCAATAAAAACTCAAACTCAAACAAGCCCTAATACGCAACCACGGCGAACGAACTCCTATAGTGGATATTATTGACGAATTAACTTTATGTAGATGTCAAACCACTATTGAAAATTTTTATAACAAAATTACATTATACTTTGTAAATTAAATAATGCTTATATGCTGAACGGCGAAGGCACGTCGGTTCAGATTGACCACAATCAAAGAATGGCGCTGAAATATTTCACCTTCAATTTGACTTATTTAGCTAAAAACCTTATTGGTTGTCAAAACCCAGAAACTTTGGACGATGCTTTTGACCTGTTAAATAAATTTGGATACTTATCATTTTTAAATAAAAGTCATCCAAATAGAAATAATAATTCCAATAATTTTAGGAATCCCCAAAATAATAATAATAGGCAAAGAAGCTACAATAATAATACTAACACTAACACAACCGATCCAAATCGATCATAGCGGAAACTATCGTAGAAACAATTATAACAATAATTATAATCGTAATAACAATTATAATAATAATAATAGAGATAATAGACATAATAATAATAGGGACAATAATTATAATCGTAATAACAATTATAATAATAATAATAGAGATAATAGACATAATAATAATAGGGACAATACACACAATAATGAGGCCGATGGTAGCGTACGATCACGTCGCTCGAATAATAGTAATTTGTCAAACTCCCAAAATAATAATGCTGAAGAACCAATGCATATATCCATGAATATTGGTCAATATCATAACGACGATCCTCAAAATTTTCGGCAGGTGCAGGAAAACAATTACCCTATATAGTAGTTAATACTTAAATTCGTAATTTATGGTTCATAATAGATAGTGGTGCTGAAACAAGCATTATAAATCCAAAACTTTGTAGTTCAAAGTGGAAAATACCACCATTGTATATGAATCTCTATAGTAGTGACACGGTAGTTTTACGCTTGCTTAAATAGATGTCGCTAGTTGGAGGATTTTGAAAATTCACATAAATAAAATCCTTCAAAGCGATTAAAATAATTTAAATTTATATGGATTATATAATTATTATAATAAAAAAAATTTTCAAATCATTTTTTGGAGGTTTTATTACTTTTAAATAGATTTTTTAACTTATTTTAATTTTGTATGGGAAATAACAATAGTTGGTGTATTAGCTTAAATATTTTTGTCTTAGCTTAAATATTTTTTTTTATACATATTTTCTTGTTCTCTTTCCCAACATATGATTCATATTACTTTATGGTGCGGGGAATATATATTTAGCGGCTTCTTGCGGGGAAGTAAATTTACGCGAATAGCAATAAAAAATAAAAATATTATTTTTGAAAAGAATTATAATATTCTTTAGTTAGAAAATAGAAAAAACTCTATAATTTATTTTTTATGCATTTTTGGTCAGGTAAAATTAATATAATTATGTACTGTATTGTTTCTTTTATATAATCCATAAAAATTAAAATGTTAAAAATCAAAGGATTATTTTTACATTACGTTATTCAATATTGGTTTTTTTTTCTAAATTAAATTAAGATAACTGCCTAAAACTCAACGGAAATATAAAATTATGATATTTTCTCATTCTGTTTATTTTCATTGAATTCAGGTAATATATAAATTTGGTTTTTATGGATTTACAAAAGAAATTATATCAATTTTACTGGAGGACAACAATAAAAAAAATCTAATTTATTATAACAATCTTAATTTAGTACTTTTTTTTACAAAGTCATAATAAAAACTATTTCATGACTAAAGAGACATACTATATTCAATAATTCAGTTATTATATTTCGTTTTTAAATGTATATACTTTTCATTATTTTTTGCCATTTCAATAATTTTTCTTAATTTTTTATTATTGTGAAAAATTCTAAGAAAGATCTTTTATTATTAAAAAATATTATAAACTCTGACTTGATTAAGTTTGTTGAGCACCTGTTTCTCTCATCACTCCATTTGAAATTCATTACGGAAAATACGCGTTCTGTAAAAGCACTGGGAATACTTAATAAAAACGATATTATATTGAATATTTTTACTATCGTCAAAATATTCAAATACATATATTTATATACTTTTCGTTAGTGTTTGGCAATTTTTCCATGTTCAAAAGTTTTATTTTTTTTCGATAACACATATACTTCTTGGAATAATTTATTAATATTCAAGTCAGTTAGTCAGTAAGTATATTTTACAAATCTAACGTTTCAAACTAGTTAAGGATATTCTCAAATTTTAAAAAGTTATCTTTTAATGAAATTTTACTCAATTTAAAAATCAAATCTTTTTTCTGCGTAAGGCATTAAACATACTAAATCATTTTTTTATCAGCGTAAAAAAAAATATTTTTGTTTCTTTGTTTTTGAAGCTCACCTCCAATAATTTCTTTTAAGAATGATTACAAAATGTCCGTTAATATACATATAATATATTTTTATTAACAGAAATTAATAAATATTTGGTTTTAAGTAAAAAAATTGCAAAAATAAATTTTCTTGATCAAGAATTTTATTTTTTCATCAAGAAAATATATTTTTACAATTTTATTAATTAAAACCAAATATTTATTAATTTATGTTAATAAAAATATATTATATGTATATTAACGGACATTTTGTAATCATTCTTAAAAGAAATTATTGGAGGTAAACTTCAAAAACAAAGAAAAAAAAAAAATTTTACTCTGATAAAAAAAAATGATTTAGTATGTTTAGTGCCTAAGGTTTCATTGTTTTAATGAAATTAATAAAATCGTCTACAATAAATTTTTCCTCATTTTTATTATTTTTTTGGTAAATGTAGGACAATTAAACTACAATGGAGGACAGAGGACAATACATACATCAAAATAGAGGACGTGTGGCAACGCTACCTACAACTCAAAAAAATTAAAAACTTTTGGAACCATATACCCATCAATTCCACGTCGTTGGTTCTGGGTAACGGGGTGTCCATATTTGTGTTGAGAAAAAACAGGACATATTCAAATTATAGGATCCCTACCATAAAAATTTAAAAAAATCGTCGGAAAAAGGCAACTATATGTTTATGGTGACCTAAGATGAAAAATATTTAACATATTTTTAAATTATTATTCTCCAGCGGAATCCACCAGTTGGGAACCATGGCATGATTAATTATTTTTTGTAGAACTGAAAACTAAAATATCTCATGCTAATAAAAATTGACTATTTTAAAACAAAATTATAATATTTATTATCTATAATAATAGAAAAACTTAAATAGTTGTCAGTACAACATTAGAACAAAAACAAAAAATAAATATTGTAATATTGTATATATTTGTTGTCTATCTATTTCATTTGACAATAAATAACAAATTGGAAGCTATCCATATAAATATAATTATATTATAGTCAGTTCAATTCTAAATAATATATATATCAGTTCAATTTTCAACCAAATATTAAAATTTTATTCTCTTTTATTATATTTATTTATTATTGAATTATTAATTATATTATTAATTCAATTTTAGTAATATTTGGTTGAACTTTTCACAGCTTTTATTAATTCTTTGTTTGATATAATTATCTTTTGAAATGACATACAGTCTATGCTTAAATTAAATAAACATGAAATAATTGCGTTGATTGTTGTAATTTCTAATCTGTTTTGTTCATCTGTCCATTATGTTTCGATTAAAGAAAAAATTGTTTCACAACCAGCATTATGGATATTTTATTATCAATGGATAATACGAATACTAAAAAAATGATTAAAAACAGGACGTTACGTAAAAAAACAGGACAAACCAGGACTTTTAATAAAACCGGGACGACTGATAAAAAAACAGGACAAATCCGGATTAAACAGGACGTATGGACACCCTAACGCTAAGAATGGGAACATAGTTAATCAATTTTCACATTGCATTTATTAAAATGCATTTTAATAAACAAATCAATATACAATACTAAAAATAACAATTCTTTAATATGCAATTGCTAATAAACAATTGTCAAGATACGAATTTTAGAATTGTAAGAACTCTTCCTTCAAGACCATTATAATATATTTCTTTTATATTTTCATTTTTCTAGAAAAACATTTCCGATTAATTTTTCAAACTATATTATGCTATTATTTTTTTAATTCAACATTAAATAAAATATCAAATGCGAAAAGAAAATATCAAAAACAAAAAAAATCAAGGTCAACAAGAAAAAGTATATGCATTTGTACAATATATATAATTTTTTTCTCATATTTTTGCCTTCATATAAATCTCTCCTTTGGAATAAAAGATTTATAGACATTTTTTCTCATCATAAATGAATAATAGACAACAACCAATTCAAATCCAAACCACATACCCAAACCATTTACAACAGCGCCAGTCCCTAAATTTACGAAAGAAGCGTAAAAGAATTTCAAGATTTTAATTTTCATTTTCGTGTCACTACTATAGAGATTCATATACAATGATACCACTAAAAAATAAATCTATTAAAGTTCTAAATCGGGTAATTCAAACTAATGCTCGTTATAGTTTCCCAATTTTTAAAGAATGTAATGAACCGGACGATTATTTTATTGAATTCGACGAATACGAATTTCACAATTATTTTGATGGCATCATCGGAAACAATATTCTTGATAATTTAGATGCTGTAATTAATTATAAAAATCGTATATTAGAAACGCGTAATGCAAAAATATCGTTTTACTTAAACGCGGAAGAAGAAATATATGCCAATAAATGATATTGTGACGAATCTATCAATATTTTTAGTTGCGAAAATTATGCTTCTAATAATAGTTTATTCGAAAATATTTCTAAAACTGTATATAGTAATGAAGCAAAAAAATTAGAAAATGAGAATTATTCACTCAATATTTTATTCAATAATGATTCTAACGATGAAGTTGGATCTATTAATGGCACAGTCCATAGTGCAGCTGAAGACGAAACCGATTACATTTATATCACGGAAAAACCCGTTAATTTATACAAAAATCAAATTTATTTAGAAAAAGACACGAAAGAAAGGTCTTTTATCAAGATAGTAAATAAAAAAATTCAAAATTTCGTTACTATCGACGAAAATAGCAATTTGTTAGAAGTTATGAAAAACATGTTTAAAGATAAAGGTATTATGTGTATGTACTGTACCGATAACCAACTTTAGGTTGAATTTCAAAACTTATATGTCAAATATTTTGCTAACAATAAAAATTTAAAACTGCTTAAGTCAAATATTAGACTAATTGACATTTCAGATAGAGATTGACAAAATTACGGAGAAAAAGGTAGAGGAAATACGGGTCAATACCAACACCTGTCAGGTGACTAAAGGTTTTTGGCCGGAGAGGAACCTTAAGAGAACAAAGATGCTTTTATCGCAGAATAGGAGCAACCTGAGAATGTCGGTGGGTATAATAACAGGTCACTGTCTCTTGGGCAAGATGGCCAAGAGAGTGGGGCTCACCACGGTGGATTCATGTAGAGGATGTCATGACTTGATTGTAGCGGAAGATATCAGCCACATGCTGTGTGACTGCACTGCATTGAGCAGAAGTAGGTACCGCTTTTTGGGTAACTATCGGTTCGATGGACTTGAGTAGTTGGTAGGGATCCCAGTCAGGGATCTGCTAAAGTTTGTTAAGAACGCGGGGTAGCTTGAAGAGCAGTAGAGGGGAAATTGTTGTTACTCATGGGGATACCTATTGGCCAACTAGTGGCCTAGTGTTGGGGATATAATCCCCCATTACTAACTAACTAACTAACTATCCTCATCAAAGGTTATATGCATGATAAAATTGTAAGTAAAACAAAACAAAATTTATTTAAAACTGTACCAATAAAAACTCAAACTCAAACAAGCCCTAATACGCAACCACGGCGAACGAACTCCTATAGTGGATATTATTGACGAATTAACTTTATGTAGATGTCAAACCACTATTGAAAATTTTTATAACAAAATTACATTATACTTTGTAAATTAAATAATGCTTATATGCTGAACGGCGAAGGCACGTCGGTTCAGATTGACCACAATCAAAGAATGGCGCTGAAATATTTCATCTTCAATTTGCCTTATTTAGCTAAAAACCTTATTGGTTGTCAAAACCCAGAAACTTTCGACGATGCTTTTGACCTGTTAAATAAATTTGGATACTTATCATTTTTAAATAAAAGTCATCCAAATAGAAATAATAATTCCAATAATTTTAGGAATCCCCAAAATAATAATAATAGGCAAAGAAGCTACAATAATAATACTAACACTAACACAACCGATCATAGCGGAAACTATCGTAGAAACAATTATAACAATAATTATAATCGTAATAACAATTATAATAATAATAATAGAGATAATAGACATAATAATAATAGGGACAATAATTATAATCGTAATAACAATTATAATAATAATAATAGAGATAATAGACATAATAATAATAGGGACAATACACACAATAATGTGGCCGATGGTAGCGTACGATCACGTCGCTCGAATAATAGTAATTTGTCAAACTCCCAAAATAATAATGCTGAAGAACCAATGCATATATCCATGAATATTGGTCAATATCATAACGACGATCCTCAAAATTTTCGGCAGGTGCAGGAAAACAATTACCCTATATAGTAGTTAATACTTAAATTCGTAATTTATGGTTCATAATAGATAGTGGTGCTGAAACAAGCATTATAAATCCAAAACTTTGTAGTTCAAAGTGGAAAATACCACTAAAAAATAAATCTATTAAAGTTCTAAATCGGGTAATTCAAACTAATGCTCGTTATAGTTTCCCAATTTTTAAAGAATGTAATGAACCGGACGATTATTTTATTGAATTCGACGAATACGAATTTCACAATTATTTTGATGGCATCATCGGAAACAATATTCTTGATAATTTAGATGCTGTAATTAATTATAAAAATCGTATATTAGAAACGCGTAATGCAAAAATATCGTTTTACTTAAACTCGGAAGAAGAAATATATGCCAATAAATGATATTGTGACGAATCTATCAATATTTTTAGTTGCGAAAATTATGCTTCTAATAATAGTTTATTCGAAAATATTTCTAAAACTGTATATAGTAATGAAGCAAAAAAATTAGAAAATGAGAATTATTCAC
This sequence comes from Rhamphomyia laevipes, assembly GCA_963920725.1. Lineage (NCBI taxonomy): Eukaryota > Metazoa > Arthropoda > Insecta > Diptera > Empididae > Rhamphomyia > Rhamphomyia laevipes. Next base: position 49,779,094 of record OY987255.1, on the reverse strand, counting down.
TCAATATTTTATTCAATAATGATTCTAACGATGAAGTTGGATCTATTAATGGCACAGTCCATAGTGCAGCTGAAGACGAAACCGATTACATTTATATCACGGAAAAAACCCGTTAATTTATACAAAAATCAAATTTATTTAGAAAAAGACACGAAAGAAAGGTCTTTTATCAAGATAGTAAATAAAAAAATTCAAAATTTCGTTACTATCGACGAAAATAGCAATTTGTTAGAAGTTATGAAAAACATGTTTAAAGATAAAGGTATTATGTGTATGTACTGTACCGATAACCAACTTTAGGTTGAATTTCAAAATTTATATGTCAAATATTTTGCTAACAATAAAAATTTAAAACTGCTTAAGTCAAATATTAGACTAATTGACATTTCAGATAAAGAGAAAATTCTCTCTATAATTAAAGAGGAACATTTATGTAAAAACCACCGTGGTATTAATGAAACTTTTAATGAAATTAAACAAAAATTTTACTACCCAAATTTATTAGAAATTATAATAAAATTTATTAATAACTGTGAAGTCTGTTTACTAGCTAAACATGATCGACACAAAGTTAAAATTCCATACAAAGTAACAGAAAGTCCATGCAATTTTAATGAAATTGTTCATGTTGATATCTGGTTTCCTTTTCCTAAAAATATGTATCTAACTACCATAGACAAGTTCAGTAAGTATGCTACAACTCACGAGCGTGATAGAAGGTGGATTTCAATACTAAAAGCATTAAAGGAACGAATTAAATTTCTTGGAAAAATGAAAAAACTCGTATACGATAATGACGATGCCAATGAAATTTTCGAGCACTTACGAAATTTTGATCAAAATTCAATACAAATGACAGACCAAATTAATAAGCAGGTCATAATAAATAACAATTTAATAAAACATTTAGACGAAGTAGTAAATCATGTAAACAATCAACAATCACAATTAAACAGTTTTCTTGAAAAAGTATCTAACGATACAAACGATATTCGAATATTAGTAGACAAAACAAAATTTATATTGCAAATTTACGCAGACATTAACTTAATAAATAGACAATTACAAAAAATGACCGATATTGTACTTATGAGCAGACTTAATGTACTCCACATGATGTCCTAACAGACGTAGAAATAGATAAATATAACATTTCTGCAACCATGCTACCATTCATTCGCAATAGTGTATTAATAAAAACCAACCTTCTTATTTTCGTAGTAAGCATTCCAAAATTCACTAGCGAAACATATTACAATGGTTTAAATATCCGACTTCCTAATGAACAACAAGAAGAGCTAGATCATGATGTAGAAAAAGCATTAATTAGAGGTAATAATTTGTATTTAAATAATAAAGAAATTCTTTTAAAGAAAGATCTAGAGCTTCATCCGAATGATTGTATTCGCAATGTATTTAGAAAAACTAATATTTGCAAGTTGAAATTTAATAACATTATGTACTTCCATAGAAGAAATTTATGCTGATCTTATTATAACAAAAAATATACCTATTACCACAATAATTCAAAATTGTGTAGAACATAAATATATTGTCAAGAATAGCATAGCATTATAAAATTTAGTAATTGTATAGTAAAAATAAATGATCTAATTTTTGAAAATAAAATAGAAAAGGTAATACTTAGTAATATAATCTCAATTATTCATGTAAATTTTACAAAATTAATCAATAATCTTACATTGGAAAAATTAAGTATAGAAAATGTTCAAAATAGAGAAATAATAAAATACGTTGAATTTAAAAACAATGTCATAAACTATACATCTTTTGGAATAAGTACAGTAATAATTATAGTGAGACGGTTACTAAAGTTGAAATTTCTTCACCTTAAATTCATTATAAAACTAATTCATTGGGTTCTACTTACTCTTTCCCTCAAATATTACCATTTGCAGAGACTTCAAACACTTTAGGCGGTGGAGGAGTAATATAAAGAATGTAATAAAACCCAAAACTTTATCAAATTATTTTATTTTAAATTTATTTTACCATACACATGTAGCAATTGAATCGCACTTTCCGTTTGAATTGTCGAAATTGCATATTTAGCATATTTGATGGGAAAATAACAAAACTAAGTCCCTCACTTTTATTTCCAAATCTAAACTTTCATAAAATGTTTTAATTAGATTTTAAGTCAGTTCGTTCTCAACTCTTATATCGTAACATTTAAATAAACTTAATATTACCAGATAAATAATAAATGTAATTAATATTAAAGTTGAAATAAATAAAACTTATAAGGAATAAAAGTGAAGTTGTTATCATTTTTAGAAGAAAGGAAAATTTAATTAACTATATTATTTTATTATTATTAACCTACATGATTTTCTGTACTTAAATGAAATCATAGATTAATGGCTGAAATCGATAACGTTTACATGGAAACTGCACCCGTAAACCGTCACCATTTATGTATACTCATAATGTTTATTACTCTCCTTTTATTGAATTTACAATTCATGTTTTCCTCACCTTGGCATAGCTCCTAATCGATTTAACTAAAATTTGAAACTTAAGCTCATGTTATTACCCATTCCGTACTTAAATCATTTTTTACTTTCAGTTTATTGAATTTACAATTCATGTTTTCCTCACCTGCGCATAGCTCCTAAACGGCCTTACCCATTTAAATCAAATTTGAAACTTAAGCTCGTGTTATTGCCCATTCGGTACTTAAATCATTTTATGGCTCGGCGAGGGGGCGGGGGTTGGTCCTGTTTTCAAAAGTCATGTGGCCTATTAAATTAATGGTATTGATGAGTCCAACAAAAAATGGTGCCAAAAATAATAAAAATCATGTGGGGTATGAAATTAATGGTCTCGATGAGTACATTTCGTTGGGTAATGTTTCAGGTAAAGAGGGCCATATGGGGCCCCCAAAAATTGGGCCAAAAATAAAAAAATATAAATATGTACTTTTATATTATATAAATATATATATATATATAGGAGGCGTTAATTTTGCAAGTGGATTTGTTTCTTAAAAAACTCTTATAGCTGTCCGGAAGAACAACAGTTAAAAATCAGCTTCTTAACGTGTATTCTCGAAGACGACTGTCAGAAACTCTTAAGTAGATAATAAGGGTATTTAGGCACCTTATAAGTGTGCTTTTCCTCTTATAAGCAATGGATTTTCAAAAATAACAAATAAAAATCAAGTTATCTATATATTATAACTTTTAAATTTTCATTTTGATAAATTAGAATATAAACATTTATTTGAAACTTTACAAAATTTTAAAATTAAAGAAATTAATAACAATAGTTTTACGTTAATACCGTCAGAAAAATTAAAACAAATCAAAGTTGATCAATTTTATGAAATGTTAAAATTCATATTTGATAAAAACAATATTAAAATTTTGAATATTTCAAAACAAATTCCAAAAGATCGTTCTGAAATAAATAAAATTCTTATAGAAAATCATGATAGTAAATATGTGGACATAGTGGGTATACTAAAACTTATAAAAGAATTAAAGAATGTTATTATTGCCTTCTATGAAAGCTGATATTCGAATTCATATAAAAAATTGTAGTCAATGCCAAATGAATAAAACTAATTTTAAACCAATACGACAACCAATGAATATAACTTCTACTTCTGAAATACCTTTTGAAAAGTTAGCAATAGATATAGTGGGTCCATTACCCTTAACTGAAAACGGCAATAGATTTATATTAACAGCTCAATATGACTGAACAAAATTTAGAAATGCTGAACCAATATCAAATCATGAAGCAATAACAAAAGCTAAAATCTTAACCAAATTTATTACATACTTCGGTATACCTAAACAAATATTAAGCGATCAAGGAACTGACTTTATGTCTAATTTAATTAAAGAATTTACAAAACTGTTTAAAACAAAACATATTTCAACTACTCCTTATCATCCACAAACAAATGGCGCATTAGAACGGTCACATTTAGCTTTAAAAGATTATTTAAAACATTATATAAAAAATGATCAAACTGACTGGGACGAATATATACAATTCGCTATGTTTAGTTATAATACATCAGTTCATTCATCTACAAAATATTCTCCATATGAATTATAATTTGGTCATAAAGCATATTTGCCTTCTTCTATAACACAAGAACCTAAATTATTCTTATGATGATTATATTAGATCACTTGAGAATAAATTAAATTACTTCTTTTAAAATAGCTAGAGAGAATATTTTTGATTCAAAAACAAAAAGTAAACAATATTATGATAACAAAATTCGACCTAAAGAATTTAAAATAGATGATCTTGTATTAATCCAAAATAAACAAACTAAACAAAATCTATCAAAGAAACTATCTCCAAATTTTAAGGGACCATATAAAATTACAAATATATTTCCAAATAAAAATGTTGAATTACAAATTAATAACAAAAAGGTTAAATATCATATTAACATGTTAAAACCTTTCTTTTCAGATGAATTTAATAATTAGTATTATACTCATCTTTCCAATTATGATTACTTGTGAATTATATACAAATATACAATTTAATCAATCAAGTGGTTTATTTTATAATAATTTGGGTACAGTACAAATTTCAAATTTAGATTTAACGTTACTTACTCATTTAAATTCTTTCCGAGTTGCTTGAAAAACATGAAATTTTAGATCATATAACTAGAAATAAAATAAATGAAACTTTGCATAGGAAAAGAAGAGGATTAATTAATGGTGTTTCTTATGCACTAAACTGGTTATTTGGTGTAGCAGATGCAAGTGATGCAGAATATTATACTGATAGTATTAATGCATTATTAAACGATAATAAGCAAACTCAAACTCTTTTAAAGTCACAAATAGAAATAATATTAAGTACCATACAAAATTTTAACACGTCGGTAATTTCATTACCGATTATTATTTGAATCAAAATATTGAGTTATTAAATAAATATCCAACTCAATCTACAAATGCAATAAATCGTTTGTCGGTGGAATCATTAATTTCAAAACAACTAACAACTCTTTCTTCTTTAGCAATAAAAATTAATAATAATTACGATAAATATATTGAATCAATAACATTAGGTAAACATGGAATATTATCCCCATTAATTGTAACACCAAAAATATTATTAGAGGAATTAAGAAGTTATAAAGAAAAATATCAATTACCAATAATACCAAAAATTGAAAATTACTTATGTTATAAATTTGTAAATTTGCAAATAATTTTTAATAATGATATAATTATATTTATAATCAAAATTCCATTAGTATATAAAATTAATTATAATATGTATCAATTAATACCATTAACAATACAACATAAAAATATTTCAATATTTTCATATATAGAACCTATACAAAATATTTTGTTAATTTCTCAAACTAAATCATAATATTCTCAAATGCAAGATTTATCAAATTGTTTTGAATTTTATAAAAGAAATTTTATATGTAAAAATATTCATAGTAATAAAAGAATAGATCAACCTGTTTGTGAAATACAACTACTATCACTACATATTAAAGAAATTCCTTCAGATTGCAATATAAAAACCTTAAAAGCAACAATTGAAACATGGCAATATATTAATAACAATAAATGGATATATGTACTTCAAAATCCAAAAACATTAACAATAATTTGAATTAATAAAATTGAAGACATAATAATTCAAAAAAAAGGCATATACAATTGCAACAACAATGCAGGGGTTATACAGATAATTTTATTTTAGAAACTACATCAAATAATGATGAAAATATAACTTATTATATTCCTTTAATTAATATTATTGAAGATAATTGCTGTATTTTAACAGAAAAACTTAAAATTATACAAAACATTCATCTAAATCCAATAAAATTAACTAATATTGATTTATCAGAATTAAAATATGCTGATAAAAAATTACAAGAATTTGATGATATTTTATCTGAATAATTAAAAAAACCATTTGTCGTTACTTATCTCAAATGGTATAATATATTATTGGCAATTATTGTATTTGTTTAAATTATATTCTGTTGTAATTTCTGTGGATGTTGTAAATGTCTCAATTTTTTCAAGAAAAATTGTAATAAAGACATTCAAGGAAAAGACACAATAATAAGAAATTTTGTAAATTGTTGTTTTTGTAAAAAACCAGAACCGCATCCAGAAAGAAATGAAGTTATGATATATAATGCAAATAGGGAAGTTGCACAAATGAGAACACTTGTACCATTTGAAGAACATAATGAAGATTACATACATCAAAGAATTTCAAGACGAAATAATGTACCAATATAAAAAAAAAAATAACAAAAAAATATTATTTTTGAATATGCAATTTTTTTAATTGCTTCTTCAATTTCAATGAGGGAGGTGTCATATACCCCTTCATATTTACTATATTTTATGCTAAGAATAAGAAATGTTATTATTGTATAGTTATTATTGTTTATATTATAATTTTAAAGCATTTTAATATACATATAGAATTTAAGAAATAACCAATGATTTATAATATAAAAAATACTTTAATTCTGCTTATTGATCATAAAATGATGATCTATGATTTTAATAATATGAAATATGATATCTTGAAATTTAAAAGATCCATAAAATATGATTTATGTTTTTATTGACAAAATAAGATTTTTCTAGAATATTTAAATAAGATTATAATATTATAAACAATTAAAAATAAAACCAAAATAGGAAGTAAGAATAAAAAGTTCAGGGCAGTTGGAAAAAGAAAGGCTTCAAGTGAAGACCTTAAAGATAAAATAATATAAAGTTTTTAAATAAAGAATATTTATATAAATATAAAAACAAACAGTTTTATTATATAGTTTTTAAAATTCAAAACCAACGGGATACAACAGTAATAAAAAAAAAATCAGATTAAAAAAAGTGAATCAGAAATTATTATCATCGAAACTGATCATCAAGAAATTATTATCATCACAGCTGATCATCAAGATGTTATATTCATCAAAGCTGATATATCCTCATCTTAAATTTTAGTTAACAAAAAGATTAAAATGTTTCTTTTAAACGATTTCAGTAATGAAGATAACACAGTGGTAGAATGGGGTAGGAGTAAGATGGATAAGCCTCTACTCCTAGTCTCTTCTTATATGCCATTTTACACCGTGGATCAACCACCGTCTGTAGTTATGAGGAAAACAATAGAGAAATGAAAGTACGATATGCTGATCGGTTGTGATGCCAATGCACATCATACACATTGGGTTAGTACGAACATCAATAGCAGAGGTGACTCACTTTTATATTATATTAGTGGTACTAACTTTAATAGAAAAGAAGTTCCTAGGCCTGACAATAGCCACTAATTCTAGTTCACTAACGGTAAAAAAATGGATGGTGTCGGATGAGGCTTCGCTCTCTGATCACTGTTGGATTAGGTTTCAGGTTGACTGTAAGCAAGAAGAGAGGGTCAGTTTCAGAAACCCTCGAAAAGCCGACTGGTGCGAATACAGGGAGGCTTTAAATGGCTCCCTGAAGGCACCAGCCAGGGAACGTCTAACAAAGGGTAAAGCGATCGACAGAGTGGTTGATGACATAGGCACACTGATGGCAGATGCCTTTGATATGAGCTGTCCTGTTAGTCGGACGAAGAACGGTAAAAACCATCTTGGTGGAACGTCGAGGTGGAAGAGTGTAAACGAATTGCAAGATCATTGCACAACAAGCGAAGAGGGGTAACTGTATAGTTGACTGGGATAACTATAAGGAAGGTCTTAGGAAATTTAAATACACGGTAAGGAGAGCCAAAAGGCAATCATGGAAAATGTTCTGTGAATCAATGGAAGGTGTCAATGAGACAGCAAGATTGTGGAAGTTACTGGGGAAGAAAACAACAGTTTCGAACTATATAACTAAGGAGAATGGAGAATGGAGAATGGGCTGAATCATGCCAGGATACACTGGACACACTGATGAAGGCACATTTCCCTGGCTCCCAGCCAGTGGAAAATGAATGCTCACACGAGGGGACGAGAGGCACGCAAGTACTTTGGAATCTAGCCAAAGCTATTGTGACGGAGGAGAAGGTCGTATGGGCGATCAAATCATTCGCTCCATACAAGTCACCAGGTCCGGACGGTATTCGACCGATTATGTTGCAGAAGGCCCCTGGATCGCTGGTAAAATGGTTGGTAGTGATTTTCAGGAGCTGCCTATATATGGGTTACGTACCGATAAGCTGGAGGAAAGTGAGGGTTATATTCTTACCTAAACCAGGTAAGAATAGCCATACCACAGCAAAGGATTATAGACCGATAAGTCTGTCATCCTTTTTGCTCAAGACAATGGAGAAATTAGTATAGGTCCATATAAAAAGAAGCTGTTGAGACGGCTCTCTCTCGACAGCTCAACATGTTTATTGGAAAGGGAGGTCGGTAGAAACAGCACTCCATAATACGGTGACACAAATTGAAACGTCACTGAATCATAAGGAGTACACATTGGCAGCGTTCCTTGACATAGAAGAGGCGTTCAATAATGTTAAGACAGATACTATTGAGAATGCGCTGAGTGATACAGGCGTGAATAAAGGAGTCACAACCTGGATTGGCCAGATGCTGAAGACAAGAAACTTAATGTCAAGCTGGACAGATAAACTTACTAGCGAAGTAAGTTTATCTGTCACCAGAGGCACACCACAGGGAGGAGTGTTATCACCATTTCTGTGGTTGCTGGTAATGGACAGTATTTTGAAGGAGTTAGAGAAGAAATGGTACAAGGTTATCGCATATGCGGATGACCTTGTTATCCTGTTAAGTGGAAAATTTCTGGACACTATCAGCATATTGATGAATACGGGCCTCAGCATAGTAACGAAGTGGACTGAAGATCCCAGATTCTAATCTACCAACGCTGAACGGAGTGGAGCTGAGACTCTCGAGCACTGCAAAATACCTAGGGATAATACTGGATTCCAAACTGAATTCGAATAAAAATGTTGAGGAAAGGGTGAAAAATGCAACAACTGCACTATTTACATGCAAGAGATTCTCAGGGAAGAAATGGGGTATTAAACCGGATATAGCATACTGGCTCCACATCAGCGTCGTGAGACCCATACTCATGTACAGTGCGCTAGTATGGTGGCCGGCAGTGGAGAAGAAAACAGTGATGAGAAAGTTGGAAAAGATACAAAGATTGGCGTGCATAAGTGTTACGGGAGCTCTTCGTACCACACCAACTAAAGGGATGGAGATCATTCTTGACCTACATCAAGTGAGCGAGGTGGTTAAAATTAACGCAGCGAAGGCGGCATTGAGACTTCGTGAGTCCAATGCCCTAAAATTCAGGCCGTATACACATAGTGTTATATTGGAAGAATATCAATTGGATACTAGAGGAGTGCAAACAGATTATCTAGTACCACAGATATTCTTTGAGAAAGACTACAGCATTCAAATCCCAACAAGGGATGAATGGGACGGAGATTCGGTAATTGCGGAGAGGGGGATTGCTATATCGAAGACAACCAGTGGACCTGGTGCAGGTGTCTTCGCTGAACAGTTAAATATAAAGGAATCAGTGAGGTTGCCAAACCACAGCAGTGTGTTTCAGGCGGAGGTGCTAGCTATAGTACATGCAGCCTCATTAGCAACGACGAAGGTGATATCGCACGAGGATATCACAATCTACGTCGACAGTCATCCTGCTATTAGGGCGCTTGATTCAACGGTAATCAAATCAAGCTTGATTTGAAGCGCAGAGAAGTGCTTCAGACACTCTGCAGGATTAGCACAGTAAGATTATGTTGGGTACCCGGTCATCGTGACATATATGGGAACCAGCAAGTCGATGAACTGGCTAGGAAAGGTTCTGAGAAGGATATAGAAGGATCAGTCAATTCTTATCCTACTGGGAGTAGTGAAGAAAGAGATTGACAAAATTACGGAGAAAAAGGTAGAGGAAATACGGGTCAATACCAACACCTGTCAGGTGACTAAAGGTTTTTGGCCGGAGAGGAACCTTAAGAGAACAAAGATGCTTTTATCGCAGAATAGGAGCAACCTGAGAATGTCGGTGGGTATAATAACAGGTCACTGTTTCTTGGGCAAGATGGCCAAGAGAGTGGGGCTCACCACGGTGGATTCATGTAGAGGATGTCATGACTTGATTGTAGCGGAAGATATCAGCCACATGCTGTGTGACTGCACTGCATTGAGCAGAAGTAGGTACCGCTTTTTGGGTAACTATCGGTTCGATGGACTTGAGTAGTTGGTAGGGATCCCAGTCAGGGATCTGCTAAAGTTTGTTAAGAACGCGGGGTAGCTTGAAGAGCAGTAGAGGGGAAATTGTTGTTACTGGCCAACTAGTGGCCTAGTGTTGGGGATATAATCCCCCATTACTAACTAACTAACTAACTATCCTCATCAAAGGTTATATGCATGATAAAATTGTAAGTAAAGAAAAACAAAATTTATTTAAAACTGAACCAATAAAAACTCAAACTCAAACAAGCCCTAATACGCAACCACGGCGAACGAACTCCTATAGTGGATATTATTGACGAATTAACTTTATGTAGATGTCAAACCACTATTGAAAATTTTTATAACAAAATTACATTATACTTTGTAAATTAAATAATGCTTATATGCTGAACGGCGAAGGCACGTCGGTTCAGATTGACCACAATCAAAGAATGGCGCTGAAATATTTCACCTTCAATTTGCCTTATTTAGCTAAAAACCTTATTGGTTGTCAAAACCCAGAAACTTTGGACGATGCTTTTGACCTGTTAAATAAATTTGGATACTTATCATTTTTAAATAAAAGTCATCCAAATAGAAATAATAATTCCAATAATTTTAGGAATCCCCAAAATAATAATAATAGGCAAAGAAGCTACAATAATAATACTAACACTAACACAACCGATCCAAATCGATCATAGCGGAAACTATCGTAGAAACAATTATAACAATAATTATAATCGTAATAACAATTATAATAATAATAATAGAGATAATAGACATAATAATAATAGGGACAATAATTATAATCGTAATAACAATTATAATAATAATAATAGAGATAATAGACATAATAATAATAGGGACAATACACACAATAATGAGGCCGATGGTAGCGTACGATCACGTCGCTCGAATAATAGTAATTTGTCAAACTCCCAAAATAATAATGCTGAAGAACCAATGCATATATCCATGAATATTGGTCAATATCATAACGACGATCCTCAAAATTTTCGGCAGGTGCAGGAAAACAATTACCCTATATAGTAGTTAATACTTAAATTCGTAATTTAAGGTTCATAATAGATAGTGGTGCTGAAACAAGCATTATAAATCCAAAACTTTGTAGTTCAAAGTGGAAAATACCACTAAAAAATAAATCTATTAAAGTTCTAAATCGGGTAATTCAAACTAATGCTCGTTATAGTTTCCCAATTTTTAAAGAATGTAATGAACCGGACGATTATTTTATTGAATTCGACGAATACGAATTTCACAATTATTTTGATGGCATCATCGGAAACAATATTCTTGATAATTTAGATGCTGTAATTAATTATAAAAATCGTATATTAGAAACGCGTAATGCAAAAATATCGTTTTACTTAAACGCGGAAGAAGAAATATATGCCAATAAATGATATTGTGACGAATCTATCAATATTTTTAGTTGCGAAAATTATGCTTCTAATAATAGTTTATTCGAAAATATTTCTAAAACTGTATATAGTAATGAAGCAAAAAAATTAGAAAATGAGAATTATTCACTCAATATTTTATTCAATAATGATTCTAACGATGAAGTTGGATCTATTAATGGCACAGTCCATAGTGCAGCTGAAGACGAAACCGATTACATTTATATCACGGAAAAAACCCGTTAATTTATACAAAAATCAAATTTATTTAGAAAAAGACACGAAAGAAAGGTCTTTTATCAAGATAGTAAATAAAAAAATTCAAAATTTCGTTACTATCGACGAAAATAGCAATTTGTTAGAAGTTATGAAAAACATGTTTAAAGATAAAGGTATTATGTGTATGTACTGTACCGATAACCAACTTTAGGTTGAATTTCAAAACTTATATGTCAAATATTTTGCTAACAATAAAAATTTAAAACTGCTTAAGTCAAATATTAGACTAATTGACATTTCAGATAAAGAGAAAATTCTCTCTATAATTAAAGAGGAACATTTATGTAAAAACCACCGTGGTATTAATGAAACTTTTAATGAAATTAAACAAAAATTTTACTACCCAAATTTATTAGAAATTATAATAAAATTTATTAATAACTGTGAAGTCTGTTTACTAGCTAAACATGATCGACACAAAGTTAAAATTCCATACAAAGTAACAGAAAGTCCATGCAATTTTAATGAAATTGTTCATGTTGACATCTGGTTTCCTTTTCCTAAAAATATGTATCTAACTACCATAGACAAGTTCAGTAAGTATGCTACAACTCACGAGCGTGATAGAAGGTGGATTTCAATACTAAAAGCATTAAAGGAACGAATTAAATTTCTTGGAAAAATGAAAAAACTCGTATACGATAATGACGATGCCAATGAAATTTTCGAGCACTTACGAAATTTTGATCAAAATTCAATACAAATGACAGACCAAATTAATAAGCAGGTCATAATAAATAACAATTTAATAAAACATTTAGACGAAGTAGTAAATCATGTAAACAATCAACAATCACAATTAAACAGTTTTCTTGAAAAAGTATCTAACGATACAAACGATATTCGAATATTAGTAGACAAAACAAAATTTATATTGCAAATTTACGCAGACATTAACTTAATAAATAGACAATTACAAAAAATGACCGATATTGTACTTATGAGCAGACTTAATGTACTCCACATGATATCCTAACAGACGTAGAAATAGATAAATATAACATTTCTGCAACCATGCTACCATTCATTCGCAATAGTGTATTAATAAAAACCAACCTTCTTATTTTCGTAGTAAGCATTCCAAAATTCACTAGCGAAACATATTACAATGGTTTAATTATCCGACTTCCTAATGAACAACAAGAAGAGCTAGATCATGATGTAGAAAAAGCATTAATTAGAGGTAATAATTTGTATTTAAATAATAAAGAAATTCTTTTAAAGAAAGATCTAGAGCTTCATCCGAATGATTGTATTCGCAATGTATTTAGAAAAACTAATATTTGCAAGTTGAAATTTAATAACATTATGTACTTCCATAGAAGAAATTTATGCTGATCTTATTATAACAAAAAATATACCTATTACCACAATAATTCAAAATTGTGTAGAACATAAATATATTGTCAAGAATAGCATAGCATTATAAAATTTAGTAATTGTATAGTAAAAATAAATGATCTAATTTTTGAAAATAAAATAGAAAAGGTAATACTTAGTAATATAATCTCAATTATTCATGTAAATTTTACAAAATTAATCAATAATCTTACATTGGAAAAATTAAGTATAGAAAATGTTCAAAATAGAGAAATAATAAAATACGTTGAATTTAAAAACAATGTCATAAACTATACATCTTTTGGAATAAGTACAGTAATAATTATAGTGAGACGGTTACTAAAGTTGAAATTTCTTCACCTTAAATTCATTATAAAACTAATTCATTGGGTTCTACTTACTCTCTCCCTCAAATATTACCATTTGCAGAGACTTCAAACACTTTAGGCGGTGGAGGAGTAATATAAAGAATGTAATAAAACCCAAAACTTTATCAAATTATTTTATTTTAAATTTATTTTACCATACACATGTAGCAATTGAATCGCACTTTCCGTTTGAATTGTCGAAATTGCATATTTAGCATATTTGATGGGAAAATAACAAAACTAAGTCCCTCACTTTTATTTCCAAATCTAAACTTTCATAAAATGTTTTAATTAGATTTTAAGTCAGTTCGTTCTCAACTCTTATATCGTAACATTTAAATAAACTTAATATTACCAGATAAATAATAAATGTAATTAATATTAAAGTTGAAATAAATAAAACTTATAAGGAATAAAAGTGAAGTTGTTATCATTTTTAGAAGAAAGGAAAATTTAATTAACTATATTATTTTATTATTATTAACCTACATGATTTTCTGTACTTAAATGAAATCATAGATTAATGGCTGAAATCGATAACGTTTACATGGAAACTGAACCCGTAAACCGTCACCATTTATGTATACTCATAATGTTTATTACTCTCCTTTTATTGAATTTACAATTCATGTTTTCCTCACCTTGGCATAGCTCCTAATCGATTTAACTAAAATTTGAAACTTAAGCTCATGTTATTACCCATTCCGTACTTAAATCATTTTTTACTTTCAGTTTATTGAATTTACAATTCATGTTTTCCTCACCTGGGCATAGCTCCTAAATGGCCTTACCCATTTAAATCAAATTTGAAACTTAAGCTCGTGTTATTGCCCATTCGGTACTTAAATCATTTTATGGCTCGGCGAGGGGGCGGGGGTTGGTCCTGTTTTCAAAAGTCATGTGGCCTATTAAATTAATGGTATTGATGAGTCCAACAAAAAATGGTGCCAAAAATAATAAAAATCATGTGGGGTATGAAATTAATGGTCTCGATGAGTACATTTCGTTGGGTAATGTTTCAGGTAAAGAGGGCCATATGGGGCCCCCAAAAATTGGGCCAAAAATAAAAAAATATAAATATGTACTTTTATATTATATAAATATATATATATATAGGAGGCGTTAATTTTGCAAGTGGATTTGTTTCTTAAAAAACTCTTATAGCTGTCCGGAAGAACAACAGTTAAAAATCAGCTTCTTAACGTGTATTCTCGAAGACGACTGTCAGAAACTCTTAAGTAGATAATAAGGGTATTTAGGCACCTTATAAGTGTACTTTTCCTCTTATAAGCAAAGGCGGATTTTAACATGTTGAAGCCCTAGGCAAAAATCAATTTTTGTGGCCCCTCTAAGATTTTTTTTTGCAATTTTTTTTCATGACTTAAGTTTGGACAAAAGAAATAAAAAATTTGACATGCATATTTTATAATTTTTATTTATAATTTTATAATTGCCAGTATTAGAATTTTGAGGCCCCAAAACGGTTTAAACTCTGCAAAATATAAAACTGGATTTATAAGGGTCTTCAAAAATCCAAAAAAAAAATATATATAATTTAATTAAATTTTTTAATTGTTTTTTAATTTTTGGAGGCCCTTATAAATCGGAGGCACTAGGCAAATGCCTAATCTGCCTACGGTTAAAGCCGCCGCTGCTTTTAAGCATCTTTGAAAGATCTGACATAAGAGTCCAGATCTTAAAACATATTCTCTAGGAGGTTTTGAAGAATGTTATAGGAATATTTCTTTTTTATTTTAGAGAGAAACTTTATGAGTAAGAAGAGGCCAGATATATAATTTAGAAAAATACCAACACAACCAAATTAAAATATTTATTTATAAAAACAAATTATATAATATGTGTATCTAATACATATATAATAATAATGAAAATAAATTTGAGTGTTCGAAAAAATTATAAGTCATAATAAATTAGGACTCATAATTTTTATTATTTTAGCATTAATTCCAATAAATTTTATAGCGATTGAAGTAATTTTGTACTTTTTACCTCGAAAAATAGCAATGCCCGTTCATAATCATAAAAAATAAAAAATAATATTTAATTAACTTTAATATCTTATTCTTAGGGCCGTTTTTTCAATGCTAGTTTAAACTCAGTTTAAATTTAAACTAAGTTTAATTCGAAAACTTGTTTTTCAAACGCTTTAACTAAGTTAATCTCCCTTAAACTTAGATAAAATTGTGGCGTCATCAACCATCATTAACCACAAAGTAGTAATAATAATTTGTCGCTTGTGGAAGGGGTTGTGTGTGTTTGGTGTATTGTTTTGTTTATCTGTCATGTCACATTTTTACTGTTTTGAATTTCATAGAAGCAACACGTACTTAAAATAAATATTAGCAATATAAAGTTACAAGCCGCGTTTTTATATTACCGCTAATCGTTGTAAATTTCTGGAATTATAATATCTTGTTTAGATATATACAAATTTAATTATAGTGGCGCTCTAAAAGTAGCCACAGTGTAAATATTAATTATTCTAAAATTTATAATAAAATATATGGTGTTGGCGTTTTATTATTGTGCATTATCCAGAGCCTCCAGCAACGGCGCCCCCATATAATTGGTGACCCCGACAAAGCTTAATTTAAATAGGTGGTATATCGTTGAAAATATTTAACATTAAATAGTAAATCATCAAGAAAAAATAATTAATTTCATCAAACGAAATTCAACAAAATTTAAAAAAAAAAGAAAAAATTTCAACAACAGAATTCAACATAACCAACAAATTTCTACATATAAAATTTTTTCTCATCAAATTCAACATAACCAACAAATTGAAAACGGGCAACAAATAGCTGAATCATCATCATCATCATCAAACGAAAAAAAAATATTTTTTTAAGGTTTTCAAAATTCATTTTTCATTATATTATTTCTTTATATTAGAAAAATTGAAGTTTCATTATATTATATTTAAAAAAATCAACTATATTTTTCTTTTTAAAAAAAGCTATATTGTAGCAAACTTTTTTTTTATTACTCATTAATCATAGCTATATAAATAAAAAATATAAATAAAGTAATAAATAGCTATTAAAAGCTGTAAATATAAAAATATTGATATTAAAAATTACTTATCAATATTAAAAATTTACATATTAATATTAAAAAATTACTAATCAGTATAAAAAATTATATATACATATCAATATTACATATCAATATTTTAAAAAAATCATATACATATTAATATTTAAGTAATTACTAATTGATATTAAATAATTACGTATTAAGTTGGTATATTCAATAATCAGTAATATATAAAAAAAAAAATTAAATATTTGAATAAATAATCAAATATATTGTAAGGCAAAGTAAATTTTTATTGCTAATTCGGTATATTTTTTTTGGTCGCGGCATTATATTTACGTAATTGAATTAAATTAATAATCATTTAGTTCAAAATGAGTGACAACGAAGGTAGTGATGACGGTCAAAAAAACAATCCACATATTAACCCAAAAACACAAGAAAGCAATATTAATAGTGGTACACAATTAGCAACTTCGTCAAAAGGTACACCCACTACTGGTGGTGATGGTCATATCAAAAGGGTGGCAATCAAACCACCAACGTTTTGTCGTGAAAATCCTAAACTGTGGTTTTCACATTTAGAAGCACAATTTGTTTCTAGCAATATTTTAACTAGATATTATTATGTCGTTGCGTCATTAGACGAACAAATGCTCAAATTAGTTTCCGATGTAGTCGAAAAACCACCTAGGGTTAACAAATATAATATTCTTCGTGATACTTTAATTCAAAGTTTGTCACAATCTGAAAATCAACATTTACAAAATCTTTTAAAAGGAATGGAATTAGGTGATCAAAAGCCAAGTCAGTTGTTGCATCAAATACGTTCAGGAAACGACTTTCAATTATTAGATCCTGTATTAAAAAATTTGTGGTTACAACGATTGCCACAACAAGCTCAATTTGTATTAGCAGCTAGTCCGGGAAATCTCGACGAATTAGCTGTTTTAGCGGATAAAATTTTAGAAACTTTTAATACCAATTCCATTTGGTCTATCGTTAATGATAATATTAGTAATAATATTAATAATAATAATAAACAAATCGTTTAAACGAATTAGAAAACAACAATTCTTTGGTTAGTGGACGTTCAATTAGTCGTAGCAATTCTAATTTTAAATCTCGTTATGGTTCGGGATCAACAAAATATAAATCCAAATCACCAAACAAAAAAGATAATCCATTTTGTTGGTATCATTTTAAATTCGGTGCTAACACAAAACAATGTATTCAACCGTGTAAATTTAAAATCTCGGAAAATTAGTTGGCCCATTGCAATTAGCGGCATGTGATGAGAGCCTAAATAATTGTCGCTTATTTATTTATGATGCTGCAACAAAATTTAAATTTTTAGTTGATAGTGGAGCTGATGTTTCGGTTATTCCACCAACTTTATTTGAAAAATCCAAACAATGTTCAAGTGTTGTTTTGTATGCAGCTAATTCATATAAAATTAAAACGTTTGGTAAAAAATTATTAAGTCTTGAACTTGGGTTACGTAGAAAATTTGATTGGCATTTCATTATAGCTGATGTTCCGAAACCAATATTAGGTGCTGATTTTCTCAACACATTTGGATTATTAGTCGACATTAAAAGAAAAAAATTAATTGATCCACTCACCCAAATTAATTCGATAGGTAAATTAGCATTCGGTTCGTTTTCAAATATTACAACAATTTCTGGTGACTGCATAGTAACGTTCACAAACTATTATTTAAATACAAAGAAATTACTATTGAAAAGTCTAACCTTAAACCTATCTTACATAATATTACTCACCATATCGAAACCAAAGGTCCACCAGTTTCAGCAAAATCTCGCCGACTTTCAGCTGAAAAATTTAATATAGCAAAAAAAGAATTCGAATATTTAATCAAACAGGGTTACTGCAAACCATCAGATAGTCCGTGGTCTTGTCCGTTACATTTAGTAAGAAAAAAAATGGTGATTGGAGACCGTGTGGAGATTATCGTGGTCTAAATAATAAAACATTACCTGATCGTTACCAGATACCATATTTACAAGATTTCACACATCAATTAGATGGTTGTAAATTCTTTTCAGTTTTAGATTTGGTCAAAGCTTATCACCAAATTCCAATCGAACCTTCCGATATACCTAAAACTGCTATCCGTACACCGTTCGGATTGTTCGAGTTTAATAGAATGACATTCGGGTTGAGGAATGCAGCCCAAACCTTTCAAATATTTATCCATCGCGGTTTTAATTTTTCCTTTCCATATATTGATGACGTATTGGTTGCGTCGAAAACGGAAGATGACCATCTTCAACATCTTGATAAAATTTTTCAATGCTTTAAAGAAAACGGTCTTGTGTTAAACGTTAGCAAATGTATATTTATGCAACCAACGGTTCAATTTTTAGGACATTCAGTAGACAGTAATGGCATTCGACCATCAGCTGATCGCGTTAAAGCTATCAACGATATTAAACAGCCTGATACAGTACGTAGTCTACGTAGATTTTTAGGTATGATTAACTTTTATCGTAGATTTATTCCTAACGCAGCTGATAGCCAAAGTATTTTAAACAATTTTCTTAAGGGTTCTAAAAAAATGATAAAACTCGAATTAACTGGTCTATTGAAGCATTAAATGCTTTTAACACTAGAACTACCAACAAATGTTATTTACCTATTTATACCAAAACCAGTCATTTTGACCGGATATGAAAAATTAATATTTTAAATGCAAAAAAAAAGGTGCGTAATGTAAAGTGTTTTACAAAATTAATAAATAGTATTGATAAAATATAAAATTAATAAAAAATTTCATGGTTATTTTGAAGATTAGGTTGGTTTTTATTAAAAATAATTATAGCTTGCCACAATTTTTGCAAATAAAAACTTTTTTTTCTATGCATTTCCCACGCACATATTTCTTGCAGAAAAAACAATTTGTTTTGGTCTTGTTGTTATTGCAAAGTGCTATTTGGCACCATTTACGTATTGGCCGGTGCATCGTTGGAAAATTAGTTGATGGACGTTGAATTTCACCTTCCTGATAGCCAGATGTAAGTTCTTCAACCAAACGAAACAAAAAAGCCTTCCTTGAAACTTTCTTTCCCGTTACATTTTTATACAAAATCCAGGAATTTATGCCGGCTAGATCTAAAATATTAAAAAATACCTGAAGTGGCCACCTTCTGGATCCTGACTTAACACTATATTTGCGTGCCATTTGATCAGTCACATCGACACCAAATTTGGTATTATTATAGAAAGACACAGTTTCAGGCAGTTTCTTGTAGTTGTCTTCAATTTTGACTCTCTTATGCTTGGTACAAAACTACCTTTTTGTAGGCTTGCTCTTATAAACTGTAACTGTACAGTCATTTGTTTCATATAGTAATGTTGAAAAACGAGCCATACCATCCTTCTTTTCTTTGTAAACTTTCGGAAGCTCTCGTTTGTTGCAACGTATTGTGCCAACCAATGTAGTGTTTTTGGCCAATAATTTAGAAGCCAAAGGAAGACTTGTAAAAAAGTTGTCGGTTGTTACAGTCCTACCTTTCATTGTATAAGGCTCCAATAGTTTCATTACTACAAATTCACTGAGAGGTGTTGACAAGTTTCGTGTCTCATCTTTTCCTAGGTAAGGAAAGCCATTTATAACATACTTCGTTTCAACATCAGACGCCAGCCAGAATTTTATCCCAAATTTATCTAGTTTGTTTGGCATATTTTGTGTAAACTTACATCTAGCCTTCGTTGGAAACAATTGCTCATCTACTGTAATATATGCTCCTGGTTTGAAACAGTCTTGGCTATTGGCAATAAATTTATTCCAAACAGTAGATACTAACGCAAATTTATCCGTTTTCAAGCGTTGACGAATAAAACGTAAAATTTCAGTAAATTCATTTCTACTCATACTTTTTTGAAAAAACTCCGGACCCCACTTTTTGTTCCATAAATATGATAATTTCAATCCTTTCGCTTCGTATGCATCACGTCCATACAGTATTCCAATGAAAGTCTTAAATTTTTCCTCTGAAAGTGTCCATTTCTTCCCCAAAACACGTGAGGCTTCTAATTCGGTGCAAACCCTGATATGATTTAATATATGGTGATTAATCAATAGTAAGAAGGCACTGCTTACTTCCCCTTCCATAATATTCCTTCTGGCATATGCTGAAGGCCCAGATAAATCTTTGAATATGCAATAACTTGGTAACCTTCCAACAGCACCTCCTTCTTTTAGGGTTTTTCAAATAGTTCCATTTGGAGAAACTTCAATTTGTGCATATTGGCTTTTATCATTTTCCTCCTCAGAACTGGAAGGAGACCGTATACATCTTCGTTTTTGTATATTATGCAAAATAATATTGTTTTCTTCGTCGCTCGATTCATATTTATTATTTTCACCAAAATTTTCGTCATCACTGCTTTCGATATGGACACTTTTACCACTCGTATCGCTCTGATTTTCGAAAAATTCGTCCTCAATATGAGAAATATCATCTTCTTCAACATCTGAACATTCCAAAGGTATGTCTTGTATATCTTGTAATCTCAAAGTAGCTCGTTTTTTCTCCATTTTTAGCAACTAGAGTGACTTTAGTACTTAAGCGCCTGATTAGACATATGCTCGTAAAGGTCTGAGTAGACGCATGGTCAACTTAGTTTTGGATAATGCAGTGTATTAATACACAATTAATTTCAATGTAACGGTATTGAAATTATATGGCATAGGGCCTTTTTTCTGAATGGCAGAAATGAAATCCCATAAAAGCGGTGCAAATCCAACGATTGTTTGTCATTGAATCCATTTGCTTTGACTAGTTGACTTCCCCCTACCCAATGTAAGAAGTCAATTAAAAGAAAAGTATAATTTATTGAGAGATAATAGAAAAAGTAATTGTAAAATAATTTAAAAGAAATAAGTGAACACAAATGATTTAAAGAAAAATATTAAATTAACCAAAAAGAAGATTTTAAAATTATATAATATTTGTTAAAAATTGAAAAACATACATATATATAAAATTTTACGATTTTTTTATTTTGCATTTTAGGAGTCTCCATACTCGCGGAAACGTAAAACATATGATTTTAGACATTTCAATTTTTCATCACAAGAACTTCATATTCATAGTATATCATTATTATATTAATACTACTCGTATATAAAAATAAACCCTGTAAAACTCAAAATTACAAACACAACCTAAATAAACACATACATACTTTCAAAACACTAGCATCCACATCAAAAAATTTATGAATTATTAATAGAGTAAAAATTTTGCTCATAATTTTTCAACTTAGTTTCATGTGGTGTTCACCTCAAAATATTTTTTTGTTCAAAATTGTAATTTAAAATAACCATCAAACAAAAATCAAACAGAATTATAAAAAACTTCGCATATGCCTGGCCTGCCCAACAGTAGCTCTTATAAAATTTCAATAAAATACCGCACGGCGCACTCAGGTTATTTTCGTAATCTACTTAATGTCCGTAAAATATGAGAATGAATAAGTTTAGAAACTTATCAAACCTTACGAATTATATAATGTACATAAAATATACAAAAATAGCGGTTTGTCAAAAATTTAAGGAAAATCATTGCAGATATTAATTCCTCAAATTGTTTACAAAGCACTGCATTGTTAATTTTTAAGCATGAGAAAATCAAGTCAGTTGAATGATAACACATTTCATATTTACACAAACATATACTTGTTTTATGAAATATTTCATTTTAATGAATTATTTATGTAGCCTATATCTATAAGGTATCTCCGAGGCCGTCTCAAATCACAATTTTTAGCAATGGCCACGGCTAACAGACCTGTCACACCGTTCTTTAGAAACCAAATATGCTGGCTTATTTCTGTAATTGCTCGCCATTGACTGTCAGAACAGCACTATCATTATCATTATCATCATTCATCATGGAACAAATTATCCTATCAGTTTTCATGACGCTGTAATTTGATGTAGGACTTTTTATTAAGTTGCATTGGATTGGTAATTGGTATATTTACACTTATAAAAACTATACATTATAGTGAGCGTGATCAAGAATAATGTTGTCTTTTAACCTACATTAAAGTGTTGCGTTTAAAATTAGTTCCGCGTGAGATTTTAATTTATCTATGTCAAAAGGTAGCAAATTAATTTAAATTGTTTTCTGAGTAAAAATAAAAGAGTGTTGGTGATTATCGAAAAATTGCACAATTTTAAACCTGGAAAGGTAAAATATTTTTTTAAAAATTTTGTTACATAATTGGATGAAAACGTTGAAGAGTGAGGAGATATTAATTACACAGCAAAAAAGGTATCAGTTATTTTATTATTAAATTATTAGCGGTGTGATTATTAAATTATCACTTACATAAGATAATTGCTAATTGTATATTAGTATTATCAAAGACAACACTATAAGATGTAGGATATTGTTCTAAAACCGCGTAATATAGGATGGATTTTTCAACAAATTATGAAAGCTTTTTTTTCAATTATGAAATGAAAAAAGCATTTTTTTAAATTTTTTTTAGAGAATATAAAAATAAAAAAAAAAATTCTCTCTCAAAAATATTTATTTAGATGCGGGTAGTTGAGGGTTGAGACAGAGGGAACAGATTTCAAGAATTTTCATTTTTTTTTAGACAGAAAACAGAAAAATAATATTTGAATTTCAGATTTAGGATTTTTTTAAAAAATATTTTACTATATTTGGAGTTCGAATAGTTACACAATTACTATGTATGTTGCGGGGGGCAAAGGTTGGTACTGGCCCTAGACAGGGTATATTCCTAACATGTACTCTGATAAAAACTACGGAATGCCTTCTGGATAACACCTACAGATCTGCCAACAAATCCAACTCTCACCTCCTAGAAGATAGGTAACATAGTTATCTGCCGGGAGCCCCCTGTTAACTTACTTCGGTAAGGCTAACGAGAGTGGGTGAATGCGAACTCCTAGCGCAATAACTAGGTAAACGAACATCAGTTAGGCTTACGGGCGCGGCGCGGACTTACGTTCACGGCGGGTACGTAATTAGCTATCGGTTAGGCGGAGATGGAAACTTCGAAACAAAAAGACAACAAAAGATAAAAAATGGTAGTAACACAAAACAAAAATATTACCCCAGGTGGTAATCCATCCAGTATGGAGAATCCACTCTCTACGGAGACCGATCCCACGGATTCTGTGGAGGATCGTTTATTACTAAATTTTACGAACAACGAACAACCAGGGGCTATGCCTTTAGTAGCAGAGTTAATGACTTCGCCAAGTGAACCGGCTAGCAACCGGCGCTTAGGGGTATCCAGGCCTCTAAGTGTTAAATATGTTACCGAGACAGCCAGCGGCCAGCGGAAAGAACAAGCGGAAGGAGAATCAGCTACAAAGGGTTGCAACACACCAGATAACCCGTTCCAGAAAAGTAGAAAGATACCGAGAACACCGTCAGCAGAAGCAGAAAGACAGACCGAAGAAATGGTTATTGACCTAGTAACCACCTCGGAGAAGAAAATCACAGGTAAGAAGCCAGAAAAGGAAGGATGGAATTTGCAGATGATACGTAGCAAATTTCAACGTAAAATAGAGGATCCGGATGCTACAGAGGAAAAAGAGCTACTGAAAATCCAAGAAATAACTAGGAATATGATACAGGTATCAATGAAACAAAAGACCACTTGTGTGGATATTAAGAACGGGCTAATGAAATTACAGGAAGCCATAGAGGTGATATGGCTATGTAAAAAAGAGACGAAAGATAGAAGTCGTGCAACAGTAAACAGCAAACAGGTAGGAACAACAAGCGGCAGACAAGCAGAGCACAAAAATTGAGAGGCAGTAACACCGAAGACTCCAGGGAAAAGAGCCAGGGAGCAGGAGGTCACGCCCAAAGGAACGATTACGTCGCCTGCACAGAAGAAGGGTAGAGGGGAAGGAGAAAGTGAGTGGACGCTGGTCACAAAAAGAACTAACGCCAGTACAAGAAACGATACAAGTTCAAACAGTGGACAAATACCAGCAGGAAGAATGAGCGAAAGAACACAAAGAGCGCGAAAAGTGAGTGAAGCAAGTACGAAAACAGCAAAACAGGAGGATAAAAGAGGAAAAAACAGAAGAAAGGATAGAGCGGATAAGCCAAGATCCGAGGCCATCCTTATTAAACCAGCGGAAGGAAAAACATACGCGGACATCCTTAAAGAGATTAGGGGCAGAGTCGATCCAGCAACAACAACAGCTGAAATAAAAGGAATTCGCAGAACGCAGCAGGGCGATGTCCTAGTGGAATTGGACAAGAAATTGGCGGATAAAGAGAAACTCACCTCAGACCTAAAAGAGATGCTAGGGACAACAGCAAATGTCAAAGACCTAACGGCCAAAACAACAGTGGAAATCCGCGACTTGGACTGCTTCACAACAGTGAAAGAGATGCAAGAGGCCTTGGACAGAGACCTAGAAAAGAAAGTGAGTTGCAGACTGTCTCTCACAAAAGCAAACGGCAGAGAGCAAAGGATGGCAATTATAGAAATGGAGGAAGCAGATGCAAGAGTACTCCTGAAGACTGCAAAAATAAAAGTCGGCCTAATAAGAATAAGGAGAAGAACGGAAGTGGTACGGTGCTTTAGATGCCTCAAATTTGGACATGTAAAGAGACACTGCAAAGAAAATGAAAGAGGAGACCTGTGTTATAAATGCGGACAAAAAGGACAGACAGTCAAGAACTGCACACAAGCCGCCAAGTGTGTACTGTGCGCCGAACTCAACATAAGGGAAGTAGATCACATATTTGGATCAGGGTCATGTAGAGCTTTCAGGATTGCTCTCGAGGAGGCCAAAAGACGGCATAGATGATCAAAGTAATGCAAGTTAATTTACACAGAAGCAGAGTAGCAGATGATCAACTAACGCAGGTCGTACAAGAAAAAGGGATTGATATACTGATAATCAGCGAACAGTACAAAAATAAGGACAATAGCAAATGGTATACGGATGAGACAAATACAGCAGCCATTTGAATCGCAAATCAAAGGAGGATACACGTCGAAGGACACGGGACTGCAAGAGGTTTTGTCTGGGTTAAATGCAGCAGGTTCACCATAATAATCTGCGACCTCACACTGAATCAGACGGCGCAAGAGTATTGTGAAATGATCGAGCATCTAGAGGACACAATAGCGGACATAGGTGGCAGCAAAATTGTCGCAGGAGACTTCAACGCCAGAGCCGTTGAGTTGGGTATGCCACAAACAAATAGCAGAGGATCACAAATACTAGAGATGGCAGCCAGACAAAGCCTAATAATATTAAATATTGGAAACACAACGACGTTTAGAAGACCGGGATACCCAGAAACGATACCAGATATTTCGCTAGCCACAGAAAACATAGCTGAACACATACAGGAGTGGGCGATTCTAGAAGATTATACAGCAAGCGATCATCAGTATATTACATTCAAGATAAGCAGCGCAGAAAGAAGACACGCAGAGAATATCGAAGGAAATAAAAAACGGAACGCAGCTAAACTCGACACCACAAAATTTGCAGATTCATTAAGAAACAACTTGGACGAGACAACACAAGCGATGCAAGGAGTTGAAGGCAGAGCGAGAGCGGAGGCAGTGGCACAAGCTACAATGAACGCTATCACGCAAGCATGCGAAGCATCAATGCCGCGGAAAAGTAAAAGGGTTAACAGGCGTGCAGTATATTGGTAGACGGAAGAAATCGCTGAATTAAGAACGAAATGCTTGCACCTACGCAGAGTCGCACAAAGATCCAGGAGTAGACTAGAAGCAGCAACTACATCAGCGGAGTATACAACATCCAGGAAAAGCCAACGCGACGCTACTAAGAAGAGTAAGAACATCAGATGGAAGGAGCTCTGTAATGACGTCAACAACGATCCCTGGGGATTGGGATACAAGATAGTCATGAAAAAGATAAGAGCACCAGCAGCTGCAAACGAAATGCCAGCAGATATAGCAGAGAACATCGTTGATACTCTCTTTCCAACGCATCAAATAAGAAATTACAGCAGTGAGATAGAAGCAGACGAGGAAATTCCAGAGTTTACACAAAAGGAACTAGATGCAGCAAGGTCAATGAAAAACAGGAAGGCACCGGGACCTGATGGAATTCCAGCGGAGGCGATTAAAATAGGGGTAGCTGCTTCCCACAAATGATGCTGAGCATGTATAATACGTGTTTGAAGGAAGGAGTTTTAAGCCAAAGGTGGAAGGTAGCGCGCCTGGTCTTAATCGATAAAGGCAAAGGAGGACAACTCTCAGCATCATCTTACAAACCACTATGCATGCTAGACACAGCAGGAAAATTACTCGAAAAACTAATAAAGCCAAGAATGGGAGATGTAATAAGAAGAGCTGGCGACCTATCACACATGCAGTTCGGTTTTCGGCAAGGGAGATCAACACTAGATGCAATCCAGGTAGTGGTAAAAAAAGTAGATATGGCGGAAGCAGGTAATCATCACTCTAGAAAAATCGTCATGTTCGTAACACTAGATGTCAAGAATGCTTTCAACTCAGCAAGATGGAGTGATATGATTGATGCGCTGAAGAACAACTTTCGCATACCAGAATTCCTCCTGAGAATGGTAGCAGATTACTTGAACGATGGCAGCCTGATATATAACACCGAAAGCGGAAGAAGAAGAAAAGAGATAACAGCAGGGGCAGCACAAGGCTCGATACTGGGACCAGACTTATGGAACGCGCTGTACGACAGCCTTCTCCTCCGCATAGAAATGCCACTAAGAAGAGTAAGCAACTGGATGAATATTCACGGGTTAGAACTAGCGGAAGCCAAAACTGAAATAGTTTTGCTGACAAAGAAGAGAATTCCAACTATAATTCCGGTGCAAGTGGGAGCTGAAATTATACAAACAAAGGAGGCAACAGAATATCTTGGAATTATGCTAGATTCCAAGCTGAATTATCGGCCACAGATTGAGGAAGCGTCAAACAAAGCTGCAGCAATCACAAATCAGTTAAGCAGGATTATGGCAAACATCGGTGGCCCAACACAAAGAAGACTGATAATGACGGCAATGCAGTCCATTCTACTGTATGGAGCAGAAATCTGGGCAGACGCAATTAATAAAGGATACTGTACAAAGCGCGTAGCAGCGGTGCAAGGGAGAGGAGCTCTCCGTGTCGCGTGCTCATATCGGTCGGTCTCGTACCCGGCGGTAAACGTAATCGCGAATGTTTCCCGATCGATTTGCTTGCACAAGAAAGAAAACAAATATACACAAGAGCTCCAGAAGTAAGTAGAAAAGAAGCAGCTACAGAAGCAAGACAGCGTAGCTTAAATATATGGCAGGACCGATGGACCAACGACCAGAGAGGAAGATGGACGGCTAGACTGATCCCACAGCTGCAAGATTGGGCTGACCGAAAACACGGAGAGGTTAATTTTTATATTACACAATTCTTGTCAGGTCATGGGTACTTCCGTACCTACCTACACAAAATGGGAAAAGTAGCTAGCCCGCAATGTCGAAACTGCGAGACAATAGAAGACATTTTTCGAATGTGAGATGGCAACAACGGAAAGAAGCGCACTTGTCGCTGAAGTTGGTCACGTGACACCTGAAAACATCATAAGCGTCATGCTAGACAGTGAATACAAATGGAATGCGATAGCTGCATCTAGAAGATCCAGAAGATCCACAAGCACAACAACACAACAACTAGGAACGAGATACAATATTACTAGAAAAGGAAGAACGGCACGATCCAACTCGAAGTAATACGAAAGTGGTCCCGAGTTGGCATTCATCGTGGGACAAGGAGGGTGGGGTTTTAGTCGGTAGCCAAATAACATCTCAACATCATGGACTCCGACACTCTGAAGAAGTGCGGACCCTTTCTCAGCGTCTCTAAAAGATTTCCCTACCATCCAACGAAAAAAAAACAAAAAAACTATGTATGTAGCGCTGGACTTGAACTCTAAAAATATGAGTTAAGTTGAAATTTTTTTCTGGGCACATTAGAATTTTCGATCGGGCAAATTCGAGGTATAAAAAATTAACTTTGTTAATTTCTGTTAATTTTTTTTTTAATAATGTTTTTATTTTTCAATTTATAAAAAATATATTTCTTCTCCGTCCTCCGTCGCATGTTCAAAATAATTGAATACACCTCCTCGTTTGAATTGAACAACTTTAACAATCCGTGTTTATAAATTCATAATAATTCATATATAAAATCTGACTTTTCGAACAAACAGACAGAATTTAGCACATTAGCTAAAAATAAACTATACAACCCATAAAATTAAAAAAGGGAAAGAAATTTTACAGAAAGAGTTTTAAATTTTTTTTATACAAATATTTATTTCCTGCTCCCTCCTCCTTGCCGCGAAATCTTTAAAAGGCATGAGAAGAAAAAAATAGGAAATACAACAAAATATAATAAGTAAATTGCATGGCACACGATGTCCATTTTTGAAATTTACATAATGCAAAATATTTTATAATGTAATACAATCGTAATTTACATTTACAACGTTCATTTAATGTATATGTATATGTGAAAATTGTATAGAATCTGATTGTATAGAAATTGGTATGACAGGATAATGCATAGACAGATGTAAAAAGGTGCCCAAGCAGAAATTTTAGTCAGTGTTTCGACATTGTTACCAAAATTTGGCCCAGTATCCACACAGTATTTGTGTACGTGTGTACTCAGAAATCGATATATTTCATTATTGGCACGTATCTGTTACCAAGTGGGGATATGGAGCGACTTAGTTAATTTGTAGTTTTTTCAACGAACATTTGTTACCGTTTTGTGACCGAAGCATATTATACACATTTATGTCAATTTATAGTTAGTAAGACTTAATTTTGTTTCTGTAAAATCTTTACATTTATAATACATATTATAAATTCATTTCACTATTGAGTATATTACTAAAATAAAATAATACTTAAAAAATAAATGTCGAACTTTATTTCTTCGACGTGGTAAAATATATACACAAAAATTAAAACAAATGACATTTTAATTGTAAAATATTATATGTTTTAGAATAAAAAATTAATGCGCTTTAGAAATTATGTTAAATTTTAATAAAAAATTATTTTTAAAAAAAATATAAAAAATTTATATGACATTTAATTTTTTTAAATTATTTTTAATAAATTGCTTTTATCATAAGACAAAATAATTTAAGGTTTTGAGACGGAAATAAATAATAAATTAGTTAAAAAAGTAATTTTAATATTTTAATTCAATAAACTTATTAAAATGAATGCCATTACTTTGCATCAAATAAATAAGTGTGACTTTAAAGTCAAATGTGACTAAATGTACCCCAAAGTTACTACACAATTTCCATTTTCTTTCTAATTGCAGGTTCCATTTTGTTTCTAATTGCAGGTTCAATGATATGCGGGTCCGTCATTGGGTTATGTACCGCCATCTACTTTTAATGATTTTTTATGCTAAAAAAGTCCGATTTAATAAAATTACAGTATTACGCGATAAACCTTTTTAAAAATTTAACTTCTATTATGCAAAGAGATTCTGTGTGATATACGATTTCAGTTTTAGTTATTAGAATAAACATAATATTTTAATTATAAATTTAATATATTTAAATTTTTGAATTAATTTTAGGCGTTGTCCGAATTGTCTAAATCCTAGATACGGGTCCGACCATATATCTAATATTTCTGCTTTAATATGAAAATGTTACTCAAACTGCACAAAATTATTATTTTTTTTATTTTATAGTAACATATTACTTTATTAGAATATTAGAATATGCCATTATCCACACATTGTGGGTATTATGACTATAGAAACACAAACGTGTATCAAAATGTGTAATAAATGCGGCGGTAAAGTATAGAAAAAGTTATTGACTCATATATTGTTCATAAAGACGATATTGTGTACTTAAATATTTGGTTACATTTCGGTTACATTTAGTAGTAACATATCAGTTTTTGAAACTAAAAATAATCACTTTTGGTAACATTCAGGACACAAAAGATACCGATTTGTTACTATAAAGATATATTGCTTTTACAAGTTATTGTAACGTAAAATATTAGTTAAAGTGTCACATTAAAATCAGAATTACTTTATTAACACAAAAATTATAAAATTTAACCACATTGTGACTCAAGTTCTTAATTTTGTTACTGCAATAGTCACAAATTTCTGCTTGGATGTTTGCATTATTAGACTTTTTTTTTAAAAATTAAGTGGTCCTTTGTATGATGGAAAATAGTACAATGTGTGAAGGTAAAAAAAATAATCGCATGCTATTTTGTATGAACAAACTGAGGGTATGCATTTTCATAACATTTTTCACCATACTTTTTGGACAGATAAAAAAACTCGTATCAAATGTTTTAAGAATAGTCTGATAATCATAACACACCTTAAACAAACAGAGTTATTATACAATAGAAATACCAATATTTTTTAACAAGAGAAAAGCTATTTTCAATAACATTAAAACAACAATAAAGCAAAACCAGCAAATAAAAATCTCTTGGTTAGTTATTGAAAAGAGCAAACTGCTCATTGTAAAAGCTTTTTTAAAAATATAGCTTTCTAATAACCAGCTAAGCTGGTTATTAGAAAAACTATATTTTTTAAAATTCATACGATTTTTTGTTCTATATCCTACATCTCTATATAATTGTCTCTGGTATTATCAAATACGCGAAAAAATAAAAAAAATCCCAATTAAACAAAAATTTATGTACGATATTTAAAAATCACCAGAATTATTAAAATTTGCATACCTTTTGTCGTAATCAGAATTTTTCAAATAAATTTTAAATTAAAGTGCTGAAATGTAATAGAATTATTGCTTAAATTATGAAGAATATATAAATTTGCATACTTATAGGATTATACTGTTAAGATTATATTTCTACAAATTGAAGTTCAAAACATATAAGTTCGAAACATATATAAAAATTTAAAAGTTGATGTCAAGTCTGTAGTTAACCAATAATTATACTTCTTCAACAATTTTGAAAAGAAATACAAAAGTTTCATCGTTTAGTCACACGGAGCAGGAGGTTTTTCAAAAATTAGAGAAGAGATTCGAAGAACCAGTCACAATGAATTTAGTTCAGATAAGTGAGTTTTTGGATACAAAACCGCAACCCATTAAAGATTCTTTGGATATTGATAATGAATTGGTTCGAAAAACGTACAGTTAGAAAGTCGATTAAAGGAGTGAGATCAAAGAATTTCAGAAATGCAAAATGAAATAGATTTTTTGAGAGTTTTGGCTACAAGCAAAAATCTTATCTTCAAAAACTTTACTTGTGAAGATCCCACCCCAGCAGACTGCGTAAAAAATTTCTGTAAAAATATTATGAATATAACAGACAACATAGAAGTTGAAAATGCGTATACTATAGGTAAAGACAAAAAAAAATATTCTTGTCAAGTCACGCAATATAATTAGTAATATATTAACCAATGCAAATAAGCTTAAAGATTCAGGCATTCGAGTAGAAAAAGACTACTTAAAAAATATAAGTTTAACAAACAATAAATTGTTGGCTATGAGAAGGGAGATAAAAGAAAACAACAAAAATTACAAGATTCATGTACGAAATGGAGTTATGATAATAATAATAATAATAAAAAAAATGAATAATGATAAAGATTTAGTAGTCTACGATAAGGATGGTGTCCAATATCTCAAGGAAAATCATAATGTAGATGTATCGCATATAGCTGAGAAAATGAAAAACGAAAATAATGTGAGCAACATTCTCAAATGTGATACAAAAATAAATGCCTTATGTCGTAATAAAAATAAAAAATTTAAAATATGTGGTATTAAAACGGACAATTCAGTTATGTGGAATGTTTCAGTTTTGCAAATAAATAATAAAATAGTTGTGCAGATGGAAATATCTTCGTTAAGGTATAATACCAATTTATATTTATTATGAGAAATGGGGTGATGTGTTTCTGAATTTGCAAAACTTCTTGATTGAATTTAATAAGGAAAATATTATAGTTATAGGTGATTTTAACGCTAGGAAAGGATTAAAGAAAGAAATTGAGGTTAACCTTAGACATTATTATGTTGGTTTGAACCCAGTTATGCAATCAAAAGATGAAATAGCAAATAGTAAGGTACCAAAATTTATAGCTTTTTGTAGCCAAAATGGTCTTCTTATACTTAACGGAAGAACAAAAGGTGATGCTAATGGTTTGTCTATCTACATAAATCCAAATAATTGTTCGGTGATTGACTTGTGTTGTGTATCTGGTAGTTGGCATATTTATATAAGTGATTTTAATGTGATAAGTATAAACCATTCAACTGTGACCAAATAGAAAACGCAAAGAAAATTAGCTTATGACCGCGATTATTTGGGAGAGATAGCAAGTTAGAAAACTATAATAAAAAATGAAACATATTAGTTACAAATTTAGAAGAAAATAAATAATAACGACTTTAATAGTTTAAATCAAAGTTTGATAGATATTACAAAAATTGCCAATGGGAATCAAATATCTAAACCACTTATAAAGAAACAAAAATGTTTTGGTTTTCGTTGCAATCGTGTACGTACAAAGTCGTAACCAATTCGTGCCAGATTAAGCAAATGTATTTAAAAGCAGTTATAGAATATAAAGCAGTATGCAGTTTTATACAGATGTAACAAAAAACGTAGTTATTGCGAAAGATAGTAAAACTTTTTAGAATTCGGTTAGAGGCTTAAGGAGTTGTAGAAATATATGTGGTTTACAAATAGATTCTGAGCAACTAGCTACTTACTTCAGTACACAAATAAATGCTCCTTTAATACAATTTGCTGATATATACAAAAAAGATCCAATTTTGGATGCAAATATTACGTTCTTAGAAATTAAAAATGTACTTAAAAAAATAAAAAATAAATAAAGAGCCAGGCTTAGATAGAGCTAATTATGAATATTTTAAAAATGCTTCAGACGTATTTTTGAACAATATAGTGTATTTGTTCAATAGAATAATGGTAACCAAAAAGGTTCCAAATGCTTTTAAAAAACTATTATATTTCATTTATATAAAAAAAGTAGTGTAGAAAATCCAGCTAATTACAGAGCTTTCTCATTTATAGATTCAATCGATAAAATTTTTTCTGGAATACTATTAAATCGCTTATAACTTTTGTTAAGACAGCACCCCTAAAAAAAGAAAATTAGATTAATAAAAAATAAATCTTTTAAAGTCATACAACATTTGTTTATATTTTATATAAAAACAACAACTACTACATGTGTAAATTTCATGTTGAAATAGCATGGAAGGTTGTTGATGTTTTCCATACATATTACACTAAATCGAAAGGTACTTACCTGTAGTTTCGATCCCGAAACAAATGCAACCAATATCAGGTGGATATTGGTTAATAAATGCAATCTAACATTGGTTAATGTACCGGCATAACCTGAAAAATAAAGGAAAAAGTTTAGATGAATATCAGCTTTAATATAGCTGACATCCATGATTTGCATATATTCTTAGAATTCTAATGAATTCTTAATTTCATTTTGAATAACTTACCAGAATTAATAGTTGAAAATAATCCTATATTTCCAAATTAAATTGCAAACCGAAACTTGCGGAGAAAATTACGAGTAGAATAATCCGCGTAGACTTATAACAATTTTCTACCCGGTAGAAAAGTTAATCGCGAATCTAATTATGTTAGGAAAAATCGCGAAAAATAAACATAAACATAGAATTTATGTTTTTTAAATTAAATGAAAAACCCAATTAGTATGAACGAGATGCAATTGGTGCGAGTGGGATAAAATAAACTGCACGAAAGTACTCTCTCGTAATAAAAAACAGTAGGGACAACTTAATAATAATTAAATAGTTCAGGGCTGAACTTTTTTATAGCATTTTATAGCAAAAATTATTAATAGAATTTTCCAGGAAAATTAATTATAATTAGGAAAATTTAGTAGAAAAATTATAGAAAATAGTATTCTAAAGAAAACAGGTTAGTAAAGGTCTTTAGGAAAACCTTAGTATAAATTGTTATGACCATTATGGTCAAATAATTTAAAATTAAATATGGTAACACCATATAGAAAATGTAAATTCTAAAATAGATTAGGCTATATAAACGATAGGCAAATTGAGAATTTTATCAGTCTCATAGATCGATTCGCAGCAGTAGCAGCAAAGGAAAATCCAGACAAATCCAGAAAAATAATTTAAAATTATTTTGGTTCTAAAATATAATACGTAAAGGTAAGAAAAATTATTGTATATGGATAAAATTACAAGTGGCACAAGTAATTGTGACAAATTTGTTAATGTTCCTATGCAATATATTTTCTTTTGGTTAAATTAACAAATTATTTTAATAAAGGGTAAAGTGAATTTAATTAAATAAAGAGATTTAGTTTTGTAAATAAATGATTTCTTTAATTTTTGTAGATTAATTTAATGAATAAAAATAACAATGTATTTTGTTTTAATATCAAATTAACAATGACAGCTTTATTATATTTCAGTGTTGCTGATACTTAAAAACTACAAGATGTTAACTTAATGAGCTAGATTATTATAATAATACTAATCATTGAGCTAGATTATAATAATATATGTATGATACTTCATGTTACATCTCTTTTCTTTATAAAATAATAATTATGAATTTAAGTTACGTTATTATTATTTTTTTTTAAATAAGTAATTAATTATAATATTTTTTTTTTTTAATAATTAATTATAAATCAAGTTTTACTGGAGGTTTAATTCTTCTTCCAGATCTAGTGAATGTTGTATTATTGAATGTTGATTTATTTTTATCGTTATTATTATTTGTTGGTTGCATAACAGTTGGTAATGTTGGTATTGTTGTTGA
Organism: Rhamphomyia laevipes; assembly: GCA_963920725.1. Classification (NCBI taxonomy): domain Eukaryota; kingdom Metazoa; phylum Arthropoda; class Insecta; order Diptera; family Empididae; genus Rhamphomyia; species Rhamphomyia laevipes. Next base: position 49,743,525 of record OY987255.1, on the reverse strand, counting down.
TTGTTTTTCAACTATATTGTTTGAAATACCTTGATCGTTTGACATCGGTTCACACTCGATTTCTGGCATAATATCTAAAGGTTTATTAATAGATGCCTTTGTTGGTTTTATCGCAGATAAATTGCGACGATAACTATTGCCATCTAAGTCTGTTATTATATATGATTTTTCATGAAATTTACCTTGTAGAACAGCTGGTTCCCACTTTTTTTTTTGTTAACTCTAGTTACGACTTTAGTACCTACATCTACATCCAATGGTTTTAATTGGATTGCACCTTTATCTGCATATACTTTCTGTTTATTCCTCATTTCTTGAAGTTTTACTGGTACGTTTTTGATTAGTGGCTGAGTTGGTAACAATGCTTTAGTACTACTAGGTATAGTTGAAAGGATATTTCTTGAATATAATCATTGTGATGGTGAGCCTATGTTACCACTTTTTGTATGCATAAAATTTAAAATACCTAGTTGATAATCTGAGTTGTCGTAATTGCATTTTTTTAAAATAATTTTCGACGTTTGTACTGCTCTTTCTGCTAACCCATTATCCCTTGGGTGAAATGGTGAGCTAGTTTGGTGTTTAAATTTCCAAGTTTTCGCAAACTTTTTGAATTCTGCTGATGAATATTGTGGACCATTATCTGTTTCCAGAATCCTTGGTATACCATAACTCGAAAAAATGTCTTTCATAAAGTTTATTACGTTTTTTGCTGTGGTGTCAGTAAGTTTTTTAAATTTAATAAATCCAGAATAGCTGTCGGTTAGAACTATATAGTCATTTCCTTTATAATAGAATAAATCTGATGCCGTTATTTCAAACAGATAAGTTGGTTATTCTTTTTGACTTAAACTTTATTTATTGTTGTTTCTTTGGTTTACTTGACACGATGGGCAGTTTTGTATAAATTCTAATATATCTTTATTCATATTCGACCAAAATACATTTTCTTTGGCTCGTTTAACACTACTTTCGTAACTGAAGTGACCACTGTGTATGTATTTTAGTGTTTCTAACCTTAAGTCGATTGGTATTAAAACCTTTTCTGATTTGAAAATCATTCCATCATACACAGATAGTTCATCTCTGAAGTTCCAATATGTTTGAATATCATTTGGTAAGTTTTTCATACCAAACCATTTAAAATTAATATTTTTAATTTTTTACAGGTTTCATCATTTTTTGTTGAATTTATATTTTTGTTCATCAGTTATTGATAAAATTACCTGTACTTGGAGTTCTTCATCTTCTTCACTATTGTTTGTTACTATGTTTTCACAGTCTCTACTTAATGGATCAGCTAAATACATTTTTGTTCCAGCTTTATAAATAACTGTAGGATTGTATGTTAACAAACTCAGACGAATTCTTTGAAGTCTGGCAGGAGATGAGTGAAGTGGTTTTTTGAAGATTGACTCCAGTGGTTTATGATCAGATTCAACTATTAACTTTTTGTCCCATACATATTGGTGAAATTTTTCACAGCCAAATTTAATTGCAAGAGCTTCTTTTTCTAACTGTGAATATCTTTTTTGGCAATCGGTTAACGCTTTCGATGCGTAAGCAACTGATTGATCGTCCTGTAATAAAACAGCTCCTAATGCTGTTGAGCTAGCGTCAACTTTTAATTTTACGTCTTTATTTACATCATATAATATTAACACAGGTGGTTTTGATATAATCTCTTTTAAATTTTCAAAACTTTTTATTTGGCCTACATCCCAATACCACTGTGTTGTTTTGAGTAACAGCAATCTTAGCGGTGCTGTTATTTCTGAAATTTTTTTTATGTATTTACTCAAATATGTAAATTTACCTAACACACGTTGAAGTTCTTTTCTGTTCGTTGGTGCTTTCAATCGGTTTATTGCATCCGTTTTTTCAAGATCTACTGTCATGCTGTTGTAACTGATTAGATGTCCCAGAAATTTAATTTTGTTTTGTTCGAATTGACATTTGGATTTATTTAATGTTAATCCATTTAATTTTATTATTTCCAATACTTTTTCGGTTTTTGCTCTTAGTTCGTTTATCGTACTGCCATGTATTAGTATGTCATCGGTTGATACTTTTGGAATATTATTGAACAATGACATCATTGCAGCTTGAAAAACTTCCGTTGCTGACGATATGCCGAAAGGTAATCTTTTTGAGCTATACCGTCCCCATGGTGTAGAAAATGTTAAAATTTATTTTGTTCTTTCAGTTACTCGGATTTGCCAGAATCCTCTATTGCAAAAACTTTGAACCTTTTAGTTTAGTTACTATTGCTTCTACTGTTTGCATTGGGTATTGGCGACGACGTTTGAAGGGTCAATACAGATTCTGATTTTTTTTTTCTTATAACATAGATGACACTGCTGGAGTAGGTTCGCTTACTGGTTCAATAACATCGAGTTCTACCATTTTGGCGAGTTCAGCTTTAACATCGTCCATTATTTTAAATGGAATTTTTCTTGGCGGTGATATTTCAAACTTTGGATTTTCAATTAGATCAATATCATAAACAAATTTTTTTAGACAACCTAGACCTTCAAAAACATTATGATCAATTTTTAATTCATGCACTCTTTTAATCAAACCAAGTACTTCACAAGAATTAGCACCAAGAATTGGAGTTATATTATCTAATACCACTTTAAAATTTATTTGACAACGTTTATTTATAACATTGCAAGGTATAATAGTTTCTCCTAAAACTTTCGTGCGATGATCACTAAATGTTACTAATGATTTAATATTGCTAGGTATGATCGATGCTTTAACGTTATCGACTATACTTTTGTTTATGACGTTGCATTGTGCACCAGTATCTAATTTAACATTGTACTGGTATCCAGATATTGAAATATTTTCTGACCATTCATCATTTTTATTTTTAAATGTTTTAATCAAATCAACATATAATTCGTTTTGTTGATTATCAATATTATTTGTGTTAACAGCATTTACTGATTTACTTTTCTGAAATTTTTTATTTTTTTTGAATTCGTGGTTTTTTCCACATTTTTTGCAATCAAAAGACGTTTATTTTTTTTATTTTTTATTACGGAATTTATTGCACTATCACTTTCATTGGTGATTTCATTTGCTTGTTTGTACGCAGTTTCTGTAGCTTGACAGATTTGTATAGTTTTTATCAGTGTTATATCTTCTGATAATAATTTTGTTCTTAATTTATCATTATTTATGCCCAAGATAATTTGATCCCGTATCATACTGTCTCTAAGATGTTGAAAATCGCATTTTTGAACTTGTATTCTTAGTCTGGACAGTAATTGATCAATTGTCTCATTATCTTTTTGGCAAATCTTGTGGAATTTATAACGTTCAAAAGTAATATTAATTTTTGGTATAAAATATTTTTCAAATACCTCTTTAACTTGATCCAATGTTACTTCGTTATTTACCGCAAGTGGTGGTGGCAATGAATTGTAAAGTTGTACTGCTTCACGTCCCATGGCATTCATGAATGTAGCAATTTGTATATTTTGTGTTCTATCACCCATTAGTGCTGCAATTTCGAAGTATTCATATTGTTGCTTCCACAATTTCCATTCGTTGGCCATATCTTTGTCATGTTCGATGACTATTGCTTTTGGTGGCCGCGTGAAAAATTATTATTATTAGCATCCGCCATAATTTCTTTATTTTTATTTTAAAAATATATATTATTAATCGTTATTTGATTATTTTTTTGGTTTCGGCACCATGTAAATAAATGATTTCTTTACTTTTTGAAGATTAATTTAATGAATAAAAATAACAATGTGTTTTGTTTTAATATCAAATTAACAATGACAGCTTTATTATATTTCAGTGTTGCTGATACTTAAAAACTACAAGATGTTAACTTAATGAGCTAGATTATAATAATAATACTAATCATTGAGCTAGATTATAATAATATATGATACTTCATGTTACAAGTTTAAATAATAATTAACCAAAGTTGTAGCATATAAAGAGTGAAATTAATTAAAATTGCTAATTAGCGAATTATTAGAATTCGATTAAATAAAAAGTATTTAAAAATAATTAGTGAATTTATAGAATTTAATTTTATAGAAAAAAGTCAATATTTAAAATAAATAATTTATGTTAGTTTATTTGAAAAGAATCAATTACAGTTAGGTTAGATCAGAAAACCACATGAATTTGTAAAAATTAAAACGTTTAATTATTATATACAAAAATTATAAATCACGAGTTTCAAAATTTAAATTAAAAAGTGAGGTTAAATTCGATTGAATTAATTTAATTAAATTAAGGTTAGATTGCGCCCACATTACAATCACGTGTCGAATTTAGATTACGGTTATCGAGTTGTAGATCGAATGTTAATTTAGTAAGGTCATTTTAGTAGATAATTGTTATTACAAAACATCTTATTATCGATTGATTGAAGTTAATTTATTAGATTGTGGCTACTGCTTATTCTGTTCACGTCGTAATTAACTATTGAATCAGTTATGGTTACACTGGTGCTGACTACTAAATAATATATATAAAATCTAGCTTAGCACTTGTCATTGTTTTCTCAGTTCTCACCACTTCGCATTTTATTCTGGTAAAGTTAAGTAATTATTAATAAGGCTGTAATAAAAAAATAATAAATAAGTTTAACTGTACGCTAAAAATATATTAAAATATATATAAGACTAAATTAATATTGTTTATCATATAAATAAAATAAGTTTATCAATAAACAGAAATTAGTCTTGACATTATTTTATTTGGAAAATTGTTTGCAGCAGCTTATTTATATGGTCGGCTAAATTATATGTAACCAAATATAATTAACGCCACATGGAGACCATAATTGTTGACCCCGTATATTGAAAGCAGCCAATTTACCAAATTATCAAATTAAAAATTATAATCATTACCAGTTTTAAAAGCAGCTATAAAAATTTTAAAAAAAAGCAAAATCTAAGAAGTCATCATAGCAACAGGCGACCATTTTAAAATAAATTCTACGAAAATAACGGTCAATGCACACATACAATTATTCATTTCTCAGGCAGTAAATTTTCAACGCAAACAAATGACGCAGTAAATTACATCGGTACGGTCATCAAGCATCAAATAAAAAAACACGTTGAAAATCATCAAATAGAAAAACAACAACATCAACTTAAGAAAATTGCATATATTTGGAAGCAACTGTACTACTGATATCAAGTATTTAATTATTTCATATATAAATATAACTATAATTTTGTAATAAATATATTTACTATTATATTACAATCATTAAATTATTACTTGTAATATAATTAATTTAAAAGTTTTATTTAATTTAAAATTCAATCAATAAATAATATTAATTAATTAAATTAACATTCATGGTAAAATTTCATCAATTGATCTTCTAGAAATATAATTTATAATTTCTAGATATTTATGTATATTTATGATTCTTAATATTACTAGTAAAAAAACATTTTATGAATAAAATTGAATTACATTACATTTAAATGCAAATTTTACATTTTTTGGTAAAAATTATTGATTATAAAATCAAATAAAAGTAATATTTTGAAATTACGCTATTAAAATAAGTTAAAAGAATATTCAAAATATATATTGAATTGAATGCTGTTAAAGATTGTCGTTTAAGAGCAAATATTTACACTTTTAGCAGTAAATAATTTTTGCTGCTAAAATATTTTTTTGTTTATAATCTTTATAACCATTTTGATAAAATTTAAATATTATATTATATTAAAAATATATTGTTATTAACAAATAATATATATTAAATTAAAATGAGTGACGAAGAGGATAATGACAGTGTAGGCAAGAATGCTAAAAAAAATGTTAGTGGCCAAAATGATAATCAGTTGCCAGGTACATCCATTGAACCCAGAACCGAAATTCAAAGAGTATCAATTAAACCTCCTCCATTTTGGGTAGCAAACCCAAAATTGTGGTTTTCGCATTTGGAAGCTCAATTTGTGACAGGTCATATAACTACTGACGAAACCAAATATTACTATGTAGTGGCAGCATTAGACGAACAAATGTTAAAATTAGTTAGTGACATTGTTGAACGACCGCCTATTAATAATAAATATGCAACACTTAGGGACACATTAATTAAAAGTTTATCCGAATCTGAAAATCAAAGGTTGCAAAGGTTACTTATGGGAATGGATTTGGGTGACCAAAAACCCAGTCAACTGTTGAGGCAAATGAGATCAACTAATGATTTTGATTTATTAGATCCGGTATTAAAAAAATTATGGTTGCAAAGATTGCCGCAACAGGCACAAATAATTTTAGCTGCAAGTCCTGGCAATTTGGATGAATTAGCCATTTTAGCTGATAAAATTCTTGAAACTTTTAACCCAAGCTCGGTATGGTCGGTAACTAATAGTAAGGTCGAACCGGTTAAAAAGACATCATCCAATTTTGAAATAAAGCTGGATGAAATAATTAATCATTTAAAATCTGGTAATAACAACTACCCAAATAGAAGTAGAAGTATTAATAGAATCGATTCTAGCGGAAGTAATAATCGTACAATTTCACCCAGACTAAGACAGACCTCTCAGAAAAGACAATATGCATACTGTTGGTATCATTTTCGATTCGGTATTAATGCAAAAAAATGCAATAAACCATGTAAATTTCAAAGTGCGGAAAACCATTAGGCTCATTACAAATAGCGACATGTAATGAGAGCCTAAATAATTGTCGCCTTTTTATTTTTGATCCATCCACTAAACTTAATTTTTTAATAGACAGTGGAGCGGATGTATCGGTTGTTCCACCTAGTTCATTCGAAAAAACTAATGCATTTTTAGGTTTACCACTTTACGCAGCCAATGCATCAAAAATCAATACATATGGTAAAAAATTTCTTAGTATAGATCTGGGTTTAAGAAGAAAATTCGGTTGGTATTTTATTATAGCAGATGTTTCTAAACCCATATTAGGCGCTGATTTTTTGAATACTTTTGGAATCATAGTTGATATTAAACGAAAAAAACTTATCGATCCAAAAACATCACAAAATTCTATCGGTAAAGTAGTGCATGGATCGTATTCAAGTTTAACAACAATTGCAATTGACAGTTTAGATTCTAAAATAAATCAATTACTTCAGAAATATAAAGAAATTACGGTCGAAAATTTTAATATTATACCGGTATGTCATAATGTTACGCATACGATAGAAACAGTAGGGCCACCTATCGCTTGTAAATCGCGGCGATTATCTGTTGAGAAATTTAGTGTAGCAAAAAAAGAATTTGACTATCTAATCGAACAAGGTTTTTGCAAACCATCCAGTAGTCCATGGTCAAGTCCACTACATCTAGTTAGAAAGAAGAATGGTGATTGGAGACCATGCGGAGATTATCGCGGTTTAAATAGCAAAACGATTCCTGACCGTTATCCAATACCTTTTCTACATGATTTTACTCAGCAATTGGAAGGTTGCAAATATTTTTCTGTTTTAGATCTAGTAAAAGCTTATCACCAAATACCAATTGAAGCTACTGATATACCAAAAACTGCTATTAACACACCATTTGGACTTTTTGAGTTTAATCGTATGACATTTGGCTTACGCAATGCAGCGCAAACGTTCCAAAGGTTTATACATTCAGTTTTGCGTGGGTTTAATTTTGCATTTCCATATATCGATGATGTGTTGGTTGCATCAAAAACTGAAAAAGATCAGTTGATGCATTTAGACCAAATATTTCAACGCTTTAAAGAAAATGGTTTAGTGTTAAACGTCGAAAAATGTGTATTTATGAAATCCGAGGTTTCCTTTTTGGGACATACAGTAGATTCAAGTGGTATTCGGCCATCATTAGATCGCATTAAAGCAATTAATGATTTTAAGCAACCTGAAACGGTGTGTTCATTACGTAGATTTTTAGGTATGCTTAATTTTTATCGTAGATTTATTCCTGCTGCAGCTGAAAATCAAAGTAGTTTAAAAAAATTTTTAAAAGGCTCAAAAAAGAATGACAAAACTAAAATTAACTGGACGAATGATGCAATTAATGCCTTCAATTTAGCAAAAAAACAATTGACAGAAGCTTGTATACTCTTCCATCCATCACATAATGCTGAGTTAGCAATCATGGTTGATGCATCTGATCAGGCTATTGGTGCTGTTGTTCAGCAAAAAGTCAATGATATTTTTCAACCATTAGGATTTTTTTCAGTTAAATTAACTGATACACAAAAGCGTTATAGTACTTATGATAGGAAATTACTCGCGGCTTATTCATCCATTAAACATTTCAAATACTTATTAGAAGGTCGAAATTTCATTCTTTATACGGATCATAAACCGCTAATTTACGCATTCAAGCAAAAACCAGAAAAAGCTTCGCCTAGACAGTTACGTCATTTAGACTTTATTTCACAATACACTACTAATATTCAACATATCGCGGGTAAGGATAACATTGTCGCAGATTTTTTTTCGCGAATAGAAGAAATTACAATTCCTAGTAGTATAGATTTTTCGGAATTGGCAATGGACCAAATTAATGATGTTGAATTAAAAGAATTGTTAAAATCAGACACAAAGTTAAATATTGTTAAAGTACCTATGCCCTGTTCTCAATTAGAAATTTATTGTGATAATTCTACAGGTGTAAACAGACCTTAACAATTTCAAACAATTTCGTACACAAATTTTTAATAGTATTCATGGTTTGTCACATATGGGAGTGCGTGCATCAGTTAAAGCAATTAAGCAAAAATATATCTGGAAATCAATAAATAAAGAAGTAGCTCATATGGCTCAATCTTGTCTAGCTTGTCAAAAAAATAAAATATCGCGCTACGTTAAAATGCCAGTAGGAAATTTTCCTTTAGTAAGTAAAAGATTTGAAGAAATTCATATCGATATTATTGGTCCGCTTACTGTATCAGAAGGACAGCGTTACTGTTTGACAATTATAGACCGCTTCACTCGTTGGCCAGAGGCCATACCGATTCCAGATATAAGGGCGCAAACGGTTGCTTTTGCTTTGTATAACGGTTGGATAAGTCGTTTCGGTACGCCAGTATCTATAGTAAGTGATCAAGGAAAACAGTTCGAATCGGAGCTATATAAAGAATTATCTAGACTGTTAGGTTTTAAAGCAAAACGTACTACAGCCTATAATCCTCAAGCGAATCGTTTTTTAGAAAGGTGGCATCGTACAGTTAAGACAGCCATTAAATGTCATGACAGACTAGAATGGACTCAAATACTACCTACGGTATTAATGGGATTACGTGCCTCGTTTCGTGAAGATTTTGGTACCACTGCAGCTGAATTAGTTTATGGGGAAACAATACGGTTACCAGGTGATTTTATCAACCCAACAAACACTCCTCATTTTCAGAATGAATTTGTAGTTCAGCTTAAAGAGCGAATGCTAAAATTATCACCATCGCCTCCGTCTAGACACAATAAACAAGAAGTATTTGTTTTCAAGGAATGAGGTACCTGTTCTCATGCATTTGTACGTACAGATTCGGTACGAAGTCCTTGGCAACCTCCTTATGAGGGGCCATTTAAAATTATTAAGCGGTCCGACAATTATTTTACATTATTAATTAAAAACAGAAATGTCAATATTTCAATAAACAGACTTAAGCCATATTATAGTGAAAATAATGATGTTTCAAATACAGATACAGACTTGAATACAGATACATTTGCTATACCATCAAATACAGAAATAAATCCAAATATTGGCATTAGCAACACAATACCAAAAACTTTAAGTAAAGAAAATAAGAAAGTCACATTTAAACCTATACCCAAAATAAAATTGATACCTTCGAATATCACAAAAAAAAGTAGAACTGTTATAAAACCCAAACGTTTCACTTAAATCGTTCACTAGGTTCACTGGGAGGGGAGTACTGTGGCTACTGCTTATTCTGTTCACGTCGTAATTAACTATTGAATCAGTTATGGTTACACTGGTGCTGACTACTAAATAATATATATAAAATCTAGCTTAGCACTTGTCATTGTTTTCTCAGTTCTCACCACTTCGCATTTTATTCTGGTAAAGTTAAGTAATTATTAATAAGGCTGTAATAAAAAAATAATAAATAAGTTTAGCTGTACGCTAAAAATATATTAAAATATATATAAGACTAAATTAATATTGTTTATCATATAAATAAAATAAGTTTATCAATAAACAGAAATTAGTCTTGACATTATTTTATTTGGAAAATTGTTTGCAGCAGCTTATTTATATGGTCGGCTAAATTATATGTAACCAAATATAATTAACGCCACATGGAGACCATAAGATAATTGTTCTTACAAAACAATTTCTTATTATCGTTGATTATGGTTTACCAGGTATATTGTATTTGATATTAATCTGGTAAATGTAATGTAATCAACATAGTCTCAAACGTTTAAATTAGCACAGGTAACCTAACCTCAATACAAATTAATTAGGGAAGTAGCATAAAAAACATAAATTAGATTATTTAACCTCAGAGAATTAGTCGTATCAACCAATTTCTATGTTTTGTGGAACAAAATTCAATATTGAACAAAACCAAGATTAAACGATCCACCAGGTTGCGCTACATTGTATAATAGTTGAAATTTACTCTAATTGTCGCATAACGGCAATTGTAGTAGATAGACAATCAGCTGATCGAACTTCAGATAGCTGTAAGGCTAATGGTATGAACACAATTGGTGTGACGATACAAGCGACATCAACGGTAACAATTAACAACGTAACTGAAATCAATTAATTAAAAGTAACGTAATAATACAAATTGTTTGTTTGTTTTTATTAATTATTATATTATTGTAACATTTGAAATTTATCATTTTAATAAATATTTAAATAAAATAAAATTGAACGTAAACCAAGCAGATTTCTTTTTATTTAGTTCAAGGAGAAGTTAAACTTTTTATTTCAGAAACCGAACATTTTGGTCCTTCGAACCGGATACTGCCAAGTCCGTTTGATTTTGTGGAATTTGAATATTTGACACAAAGAAATTGGTTGATAATAGTTAGAAATTAGAGATAAGATATTGGCAATTTTAATATAAGTAGTTATTGTTAGGGACTAACATTTCATACAAGAAGCAAACTAGTTTATCAAGGACGATAAAGTGGTTTTATTTCAATATGACTGCGTCATTAAAAAGTACCCTAACAAAACAGAAGGTTTTGGCAGAGAGAATTCAAAAATCAATTATCAACGGCAAGAAAACAAAATTGGAAAATCGAACCGTTTGATTTTATGAAACTAAAATCAACGATTTGGGTAACAGTTGGTATGGATTTGGATTAAATGATCTGGCCATTCGAGAATTAAAAGAAAATTTTACTGAAGAGTGTGTATACGATTATATCACAGAAGATGTTTATTCTGATATAGAAGTTGCGTGTACAGAGTATATTGGCGACTTAAAGGATAATTTAAAAATTAAAAAAATGTAGATACAAACAAATTCGGCGTACCACAACTACAACAACAAAATGTTATGTTGTATAAAATACAAGTCACCCTGTGTGAGGTGCAACGCACTTAAGTAAAAGTTCATTAAAAGTTCATTGAAACATATATAGCAAACGACCACCACTTGTGTCAACAATGCATATGGTTATTTTACAATATTGCTAATTAAGCAATATTGGCCACTAAGCATTTATTGTAATTCATACTCATTAATAATCACTAAGCGCTGATTATTGATGAATATGAATTATTAATGTGATTGACCGCCTATTTGTCAATAAGACTCAATTTCCAATAATTATTTGGAAACAATTAAATACTTTTAGCTAAGTAAGAATATTTGTTAGTTTTAAGAAGGGTTTATATAAAATAAGAATATACAATAAAGTTCAGTTCAGTTGGAACGTTTAAACCAGAACGTACGAAGTCTTTTATTATATCAACCTGGAAACTGTTTAAATAAAATATACAAATATTTAAACAATACATGGCGATCCTGCCAGGTTGATAGTTTTTTAAAAAAAAAAAAAAAAAAAAAAAAAAAATATAAAAGTTTTAAAGAAAATTAAGTAGTGTTTCAAATCTAAAGTTAGAATTTTTTTTTTTAAAAAAAAAAAAATTGTATAAAATTTAATTGTGCATATATATAAAAATTGTACATTTGTATCGTGCGTTTATATAAAATTTTATATACACATTTGCAAACATTAACTTAAAATGGGAAAAAAAAAACTATAAGTGTTCTAAAAACAGAAAAAAAAAAGAAAAGAAAAGATAAGTGAAAATTTTAACAAAAAAAAAAAAAAAAAGAAATGGGAAAAGGCCAGTCGAAGGAACAAACTACGGTCAATACTGGACCACAAATCGCATCATTCACACCACAACAAACACCAGGAGATCATTACACAGCAATTGTTTTATTAATGATGTTCATAACTGCTATCATCATATTGTTGGCTTGGTTAGGAATTAACCACCTGAAAAGAAAGTTCATCGGAGATGTTGTAAACCACCTAGAGAGATCTTCAAAAAGAACAGTGAGCTATTCAGTCTAAAAAAAAAAAAAAAAGATAAGTTCGAAAAATTTATATTATGTATTTACTTAACTATTCCGAAAAATAAATAAAACTATATTGAATTTTTTTTTATATATTATATATTTGCTAAACTATTCAGAATAAAACTATATTGAATTTTTTTTATATATTATATATTTGCTAAACTATTCAGAAAATAAATAAACTACATTGAATTGTTTTAATAAATTAAAATTGCCTTAAAATTATAAAATTATCTTAAAGTTATATTTGAATAAATGAAAAACTGAATAGAAAATTTTATTAAATGAAATTATATTATTTTTTTTTATGAAAATATAACCACAATAAAATATATATATTTAATTATTACTTTTTGAAAAAAAATTAACTAATTGATATCAGTATCATCATTTTATGTTTTAAAGAATGTTTTTATTTAATATTATAAACAGATTTGTCTGAAAATAATTTAAAAAAAGTGAAAGTAAAACAGGAATAATTGTAAAAGCGAGAAATGTATATTTCGAAAAATAAAATATATTTTTTTGGTTAGAGAATTTTTTTTATATAAATTTAAAAAACAAAGGATTATGCCGGACCTTGTTTTAATTAATGGAAAAGAAAATAGTTGGAAAAATCTTTGAAATATTTTGTTTGGTTGATCATATTTTTGCTTTAAAAAAAAAAAAAAGAAAAACACAAATAAACAAATGCATAGTGTCCATTCATTTACGTTACAAGAACTTCAAACAATTCTACAAAACTATAAATAAATGAACAAAATCCATTACCCTTTGTTTAAACTATAATTGAAATAATTTTGTACCATAAAATCATAAACTTTTAGTGATCCTGAATTGGATAATATTAAAGAATGTCTTTGTCATTGTAAATTAGTATACGACACATTGTATTTCTATGTTTTTTTTTTGTTTTGTTTAGTGTTGAAATGATTTAATTTTTGATTTTTCAATGGAAATAATTACGTATAATTCAAAATACCCTGTTAAGAATATATAAATTTATGCTATTTTAGACGACACACAGAAAAAGCATTAATAATTAGGTGTTATTTTTAATGATTTTTCAACAAATATTATTCCATATACATATATATTTTCTTAGAAAATTTTTTTTTTAGTAATCGCAATTAAAAAGGCATGAAAATTTGAAGTTATATTTGAAGTTGATATTTATATATGTGCAGTAGAGATATTTTACTTTTGAGAGTTTATTGTATGATGATTAGTTCGGGAAATTATTTTAAAGTACATAATTATAAATAGCTTTTGGTGAGTGTTATGTTTTTTTAGATTAGTGGAATAATTTTAAATTAGAAGAAAAATATATAAAGAAGTTTAGAATTTGTTTTAAAGTAGTATTAGATTTAGTTTGTTAGAATTGGGGTAGATCAAAATTGTATAAAAATTTAGGGTTGCTCAATAGTATTACTTTTAATCTTCGAAAAAAAAAATATAAAAGGATAAAAAGACAAATATAAATAATGCTACAAAATAATGAGTGCAAAGGAACTTATTAAGGATCTAACAGAGCTATGTCAAAATATATGTAAGATATTAACGAATTTAAGAAAGGACGGGCCAAATAGAAGAAGAACGAGGGGGAGAGCGCAGGAGAAAATAATTAATGTGCAAAGTTTAAATACACAATATAAAAATATTGTTAAGGAGTTAGGTAAATTAAAATTAAGCGAACTAGACAATATTGAAGCGAAAAATATTGCAGCAAGAATAGAAAAATACAGAGACGAAGCATTAGCTAGGATAAAGGATAGTATAGACGACGATATAGAAGAGAAAAGAGAAGATAAAAGAGATATAGAAGAAGTAACAAAAATATTACAACACGAAGAAGGAGAAATAACTAATAATATTGGACAATTATTTAACGAAGTAGAAGAAAAAGCAGAAATCAGAAATTTACAGAATAATATAATTAATCAAAACGAAATGGCTACCTTTGATTTTAGTACCGGACAGAAGTTGCCAATTTTTAATGCAGCAAATGAGGAGAAACGAAGTGAAGAATTAAGAGATTTCCTCAATACAATTGAATTTTACCATGATACACTAGTGGAACAGAGTAAAGGAACTTTAATTAATTTTCTATTAAAGTGTAAGATACAGGGACGAGCCTTGACAGAATTAGGTTCAAGTAAACCAACTACATTAATAGGTTTGAAAAAGCTGTTGATAGAGAAGTGTGGACCGAAAGAAACGCTAGAATCAATCCAGGCAAGGTTAAGTAGGGCAAAACAAGGCAACAGAACAATGCGAGAATATGTTACTGAAATAGAAAATTTGGTGACAAAAATGATAGATTTAGAGGTAACGACTCAGGGAGAGCATAGTCGTCAGGCCTTGGTAGAATCCAACGAAAGGAGAGGTTTAGCTTTCCTTAAAAATGGCGTTCAAGAAAAATATAAAATTATTCTTATCAGCGCTCGTCATACGAAATTCCAAGAGGCCATTAAACACCTATTAGAAATTGATGGCAGTCTGGAAACTAAACCAGAAAATTTGTATTATGTGGAAAACAGGAATTCAAATAAAAATTTTAAACCGAATAACAATAATCAATACAACGGAATTACGAATAACTACAATCGTCCAAATACTTATAATACTCCGAATAACTTCGTAAGAAATCATAATAATTTGAATAACCAAAGATTTAATCAGAATTATAGGGGGAATTCAAGAAATAATCAGAATATAAATTTTAATAGGAATAATCAAAATATAAATTTTAATAGGAATAGCCAAAACCCAGGTTTTAACAGGAATGTAGTACAAAATAACACAAATATTAGAGGAAAATCGCGTGGTACGAACTTTAGAGGTCATAATGGTAGTTATAATAATAGAAGTAATTACAATACAGGTAATTATAACCCACAACATAGGGCAGATAACACTAGGTTACCAAATAGGCAAAATAATAGAGTATATACAATCGAAGAGGGAAACTCTCAGCCCACCGAAAGGGATGCCAATCTTTCGGGAGGGGAGGAATAGGCAAAAATTACGAAAATAAGATAATACAGAGTGTCTACGTGGGTAATGTATCAAGGGGAATGTATGTAGAAATTGGAATAGGAAAAGAAAATAAAAGTATAAAATTATTAATAGATACAGGGGCATCAATATGCCTAATAAAAAGAAAATTTTTAGTAGATAACATGTTAAGCACACATAACCAGATTACAATAAATGGTATATCGGGATCTAGGGAAACGTTAGGCACAAAAGAAATTCAGTTAAATTTTGAAAATTTTAAGAAATGGTATCAATTTCATATAGTAGAAGATACCTTTCCGGTGGATGGAATTATTGGGGCGGATTTTCTTAGAGATGTTGATGCAATTATTGATTTAGAAAAATCTATTGTAAAATGTAAAATTAAAAATTATTTAATAAAATTACCCTTGATAAACCAAGAAGAATCAAAATCTTTGTCATTACCTGCTCGTTGTGAGAGCACATATTTTATAGACACCATATACTCTGATGATCGAATATTTCATCCACAAGAATTGTGTGATGGGGTTTTTATGGCCGGATCGGTATCAAAAGCCGTAAACGGGAAAATACCGGTGAAAATCCTTAATACCAGAACGGAAAAGGTTACGTTAAACTGGTATGAGCCAAAATCGTTGCCGGCTTCAGAATATTATGTTTTTAGGTATAGCGAAATAAAAGCTAATCAGCAAAATAGAATAGACAGGGTACTTAATGAAATAAATACTGATAATTTGAATTCAGAAGAAAAACAAGAAATAATTAATATATGTACTAAATTCAATGATATTTTTCATCTCGATGGTGATAACTTAACGTTTACAACCATTTCTAAAGCGCAAATTAATTTAAAACCGGGAACTACACCCAAGTATAAAAAACCTTATCGGTTACCCCATGCGCAAAAACAGGAAATAAAAAATCAAGTAAATAAAATGGTTCAAGATAATATAGCGGAACCTTCTATGTCGCCCTGGAACTCCCCGATACTGGTAGTACCCAAGAAAAAGGATCCAGTTACTGGATTACAAAAGTTACGTTTAGTAATTGACTACCGAGGACTAAATGACGTCATAGAAGATGATAAATTCCCATTACCCAATATTACTGATATTTATGACCTGTTAGGCGGGGCAGTATATTTTTCGTGCTTAGATTTAAGCCAAGGTTATTACCAAATGGAATTGGATGACCATAGTAAGCCTCTTACTGCCTTCTCAACTGAAAACGGTCATTACCATTTAACACGTCTACCAATGGGTTTGAAAACTTCACCCAGTGCATTCTCTCGGATGATGTCAATTGCTATGAGTGGATTAACGTATTCAAGTTGCTTTGTGTACCTTGATGATATCATAGTATTTGGCAAAAATCTTAGAGAGCATAACAAAAATTTAATGGAAGTATTTGAACGGCTTCGAGAAGTCAACTTAAAAATTCATCCTGGCAAATGCTCATTTTTAAAAAATGAAGTTTTGTATTTAGGGCATTTAATTTCGGATAAAGGTATATTACCTGATCCAACAAAATCTGAAGTAATGAGAAATTATCCTCAACCTACGAACGCTGATGAAGTAAGGCGATTCGTAGCTTTTGCAAACTATTACCGAAAATTTATACAAAATTTTGCTGATATAACTTTACCTTTAAACAAATTATTACGCAAAGACGTACCTTTCGAATTCAACAAAGATTGCGTAACCGCTTTTGAAACACTTAGAAAATTACTAACAAGTCCAGAAATGCTCCAATTTCCGAATTTTGATGAAGATTTCATCTTGAGAACGGACGCATCTGGGTATGCAATAGGCGCGGTTTTATCAAATTATGATGACCGACCGATCGCATATGCTAGTAGGGCATTAAATAAGGCGGAAAAAAATTACTCCACTATTGAGAAAGAATTACTCGCTATTGTATGGTCAGTCAAGCATTACAGACCATATTTATTTGGCCGACATTTTAAAATCTTAACAGATCATAGGCCGTTGGTATATCTTTTTAGTTTAAAAGAGCCATCTAGTAGGCTGACTAAATTTCGGTTGCTACTTGAAGAATATAATTTTACGGTAATATATACGCAAGGTAAAGAAAATGCTACAGCAGATGCTTTAAGTCGAATTCAAATTGAAAATTCAGAGCTGAAAGAAATGCAAATATGTGTTGTAACGCGATCCAAAACCAAAAATAAAAATACAGATAACATTGACGATAATACAATGATAAAGAAACTTCTTACACCTCCGACAGATGGGTTAAAAATGGTAGAAATTAAATTTGTTAAAGAAATAGTAGGAAATATAGAATTTAAGGGTCTAAATATGGTAACAGGTCCATATAAAAGTGTGGCCTATATTCCTGATAAAAATTGTGTTTTATTGAAATTTGGATATGATACTAGTACTATTACTCGATCAGCATCATTTGACAAAATGTTGTTGAGGGATGTACGTTTAGTCATGGATCCATTAAAAATTAAAAAGTTATTTATTACTAAAGAAGAGTGTATGAAACTCATAAAGGGGCGCCCTGAAACAATATATAAAAGATATATAAAAGAATTATTTAAGCCAACTGGCATTATAGTAGAGATTATTGAAAAGTTGAAAAAAATTACAGACCCAAATATAAAAAAAATAATTATGAATGATTATCATATTTTACCAACTAGCGGACATGCGGGAATAAATCGCATGATTAGGAACATTAAGAAAGAGTATTATTGGACAGGTATGCAACAAGACATAACATCATATGTGAACAATTGCGATTCATGCCAGCGCAATAAGCATATTAACAAAAAACGGCAACCATTAGTGATAACTTCAACAGCCGACTCAAGTTTTGAGAAAATTTTCATTGATCTTGTTGGTCCAATAGATACATCTTTAGAAGGACATAAATACATATTAACAATTCAAGATGAACTAACGAAGTTCGTGGAAGCAATACCTATAATAAATAAAGAGGCCAATACAGTTGCTAAAGCACTCGTATGTCAATTTATATTGAGATATGGGATGCCAAAAGTTATTGCCTCAGATCAAGGTACGGAGTTTGTAAATGAAGTTTTTAAAGACATTTGTAAATTGTTAAAAATTAAACAATTAACGTCTACGGCGTACCATCACGAGAGTATCGGTGCTCTTGAAAATACACATAAAGTCTTGGGTGCGTACTTAAGGTCATATGTGACAAAAAACCATTCTGACTGGGATGCATGGTTACCATATTATGTATTCTGTTATAATACATCGGTACATTCGGAAACGGGGTATACACCACATGAACTGGTGTACGGGCGGAATTGCGTGTTACCATCAAATTTGACAAATAATATCGAACCAATGTATAATTACGAAGATTATGCAAAAGAATTGAAAAATAAATTGCAAGTAGCACATAGCAATGCAAAACAAATTTTAATAAAAAATAAAACAGAAAGAAAGCAAAAATATGACCAAAATTTTAAAACAAAAGATTATAATTTCGAAGTAGGGTCCTTTGTTTTACTTAAAAATGAAGCGAGAAAAAAATTAGATCCAACCTATACTGGACCATATGAGGTCATGTCGCAAAATTCAGTAAATTGTACAATAAAATACAAAGGTAAAAATACGATAGTCCACAAAAATCGGGTAAAGCCGTACTATTGTTATATTTTAAAATAAAAAAAAATATATATATATATATACATATATATATTTTGCAATTAGTAATTTTACTGAATTTATATTAATTTTATCAATATGAAAAATATATATAAACTAAAATATATGAAATAAATAAATATTATATGTGTATAAATATAAGAAAATAGAGTTTCAAACGCGTTTGGTAAATAAGATTTGTTGCGTAAGGTTAGGTTTATAAGTTTTATATTCATTTTTACTATTAAAAATAAATAATTATATAATATATTTTGAACTATAATATTAGTATAAATAATTTGGTAATTGACATAAATTCAAAATAATAAATGATAGTTGCACACTATAAAATATGCAAATATTAAAGAGGAAAAAAAAAATATAAATAAAAGATAACATTTTTTTTTATTTCTTATCGAATTTTTATTGTTTATAGTTAGTTATATTATTGATAAATTATAGTTCACTTTGAAAAAAAAAAAAATTAATTTACTTTTAAGAGCTTAGAAAGATTTTAAACAATATTGTTTCTATATAAAATTAAATAAATAGAATTAAGTTTGTAAATTAAATAAATATAGAAAACTGATTGGCAATCACGGCACTTTAAAGAAGGAGCCCCGGCCAGCGCTCCTCCTTTTTTTTTTCTTTAAGGGGGGTGGTGTGAGGTGCAACGCACTTAAGTAAAAGTTCATTAAAAGTTCATTGAAACATATATAGCAAACGACCACCACTTGTGTCAACAATGCATATGGTTATTTTACAATATTGCTAATTAAGCAATATTGGCCACTAAGCATTTATTGTAATTCATACTCATTAATAATCACTAAGCGCTGATTATTGATGAATATGAATTATTAATGTGATTGACCGCCTATTTGTCAATAAGTCTCAATTTCCAATAATTATTTGGAAACAATTAAATACTTTTAGCTAAGTAAGAATATTTGTTAGTTTTAAGAAGGGTTTATATAAAATAAGAATATACAATAAAGTTCAGTTCAGTTGGAACGTTTAAACCAGAACGTACGAAGTCTTTTATTATATCAACCTGGAAACTGTTTAAATAAAATATACAAATATTTAAACAATACACCTGTCTTCCAATTACTTGTGCAATACACGCGCTAATATTAATTTTGGAAATTAATATTAGCAATTAATAACTGCAGCGGAAATCGGATTGATTATTTAGCAGTTTTGCTAATTAAGCAAAGCTGAATGCTCAGGTAGTTGAACGACGGTAATGAGACCTTGATATTTATTCGTGAGAATAAAAATCAAGGTCACGTTTTGCCAAAATGGGTTGACTTGGATTTTATAATTTGATTAATAGAGTTGAGTTGATTCGTAGTCGCGTTGAAGTAAAGTCGGTCTGGTTTTTAAATTAATTAAACGATATTAAAAAATAACTTAATAAAGATTGCTAAATAAAGTGTTATTGTGTTAAAATTATTATTTGAAGTGTTTTGATTTTCTATTAGAAGATTTCCAGATATATATGGTTTATGTTATAACCGTAAGTATAACATTGGCGCAGCCGGTTAACATAAAACTACGTTTTTATGTAAGAACTTTCGTTCGAAATTTGAAAAATAATATATAAAATACGTTTTGCCGTCGGGAAAAATTCTGAAATTTACATTAAAATAATATATAATAAAACACAAACAATTTACATTAAAATAATATAAAATAAAATATGTAAATAAATACATAATACATAACTTAAAATAAATAAATACATAAACATATAATTAGTTTTTTTTATAAGACATATATAATAATAAATTAATTTAAGTGTATCATATAATTGTATATAAAAAAAAATTGACATTGAACTTTAATAACTCGGTAATATAATACGTATATATTATAATAGAACAATTATTACTGTGCTGGAATGTTTTGATTTTTTTTGTAAACTATATTAAAATGTAAACTTTGCGTGTAAGTTTAGATGTGTGATTAATTATATTGATAAGTAAATACAACATGTTTGATTAGTACATTTTTAAAGTAAGTTTGATCAGTATGTTTAAATAAAAAAGTGTGAAGT
The DNA here is from genome assembly GCA_963920725.1 of Rhamphomyia laevipes. NCBI lineage: Eukaryota > Metazoa > Arthropoda > Insecta > Diptera > Empididae > Rhamphomyia > Rhamphomyia laevipes. The sequence continues at coordinate 49,722,258 of OY987255.1, read as the reverse complement.
GCTTGCATTTTTTTTGTATGATTAAATAAGATTTATAGTTGGATAATTTTTTTTATTTGATATCAAACATAATATAAAACAGTAAAATTTTTATATCGAAAACTAATAAAGTAATGGTGATTAAAAATTTAATTGAAATTTTAAATGTATAACTAGTATTAATGTTGTTATATAAAAAAATATTTGTGCAATAGTAATGTTTTTTGTTAAATAGTAAAGTAAACTAGAAAAAAAAATTACCGGGTTGATTAAATAAAATATTAGAATAAATTGGTGATTGACAACAAAAATAAAGAAAAGAAACCAGTCAGTGTTGCTGCGTGGTTAAACAATACTATTTTTAATAACAATAGTAAAATCAAAGAATTGGGTGAAGAACACATCAGCTTTGGAAATTCGTCGCTAATTGAGTCAACTCCGAGAGCATCTCTTCCAGTCCCAACGTTTAGTGAAAATAACAGAGGAAGATCTGTTACTTTTGCTGAAAACAATCAACAAGAAATATCATCATTTAGTGACGAAGAGTACGAGCCGATAGGAGCAGTGGGAGGAGTACAGGGTAAAACAGGTACCAATTACATTAATACAAATTTTGATAATTTAGATGAAAGTCAGCATAATTTAAGTTTTATTAATATAAAAGAATAGGTCTAAGTTAATAGAAATAGAATCAAATATAAAGAAATACGAAATGGATCAGTTTAAAAAACAAGAGGCTATACCCCGTACTTTAAATCACAATTTAAAAGAAAATAACAATGACAATTCGCAGGAAAATAATAAGGAACCTTTTGAAAATCCTTTAAGAATGGTTAATACTAATAGATTAAATAATGTTGAGTTATGTAATACACATCCTAATAATAATAACAATAGATGTAATTCAAATATTTTAACCAGATACCACACATATGATCTAGATGCGACGGTAAACACTAACTACCAGAACAACACGACCATACCATTAGAACGGGCATATCGAACTTTTTTTCAGGGCGTACTTATTTTTACGGTTGAGGGTGACCGGACGATACTGGACCTCCAAAATTTTGTTTCTCTTGCACATGACGCATACTTCCGAACCGACGAACTTGACAGACCAGTAGTTTTAAACCAAATTATAAGAAAAAAGAAAACTACAAGGGAAAGCAGAGGATATTTTCATGGACCGTGTTGTACAAAGTTTTCGTCATTTTAAAACAGTTCTAGAAAACGCGTTTATACCATATAAAGACTTACCACTGATTAGGACTGAAATCGAGGAATGTGTACAAATACCGGACGAATCAGTGGAACAATTCGGTGATCGAGTGGAAAGAAATCCTTTAAGGCTGCGGCAAGGCATAAATATCCGACCGGTTACGAAGGAATTATTCAAGACGCTGAAGAGACAACTGTGCAACAATCATGTAGATTTGCTAGAGAATCCTTGGAGTTATTAAAACTATCGGGACCCGGTTTAACAGATACGAATCCGACAAATTTGGATGCAACAAAAATTCTAATGGATCTTATACAAAACTTACAGAGGACAAAAATTGACAGTGAATATTTGGGACCAGTAGACAATAGATTAAATAGACCAGTACAGCAACAAACTAGAGCAGCAGGTATACCTCGTATCAACCATCAATGGAATCGATCAATAACACCTAACAGAGACGGACCTAGGGTGACTTATTTCAATTGTGGACAGCCTGGCCATATTAGTAGGGACTGCAGAGCACCTCGGAAAGTGTCACCTAAAATAGAGTGTCTGTTATGTAAAAATACGGGGCATATTGCCACTAATTGCCCATTCAACAGACAGCAACAGGTATCAGCTACTATTCCCGCTCAGGTTAATACGATTCGATACGTAGTTGGTGTGAACGACAGGGTCACACCGAATTGACATGCTCCGCTGAACAACGATACCAATCTAGACAGGGAAACGGCTCAGCGATGAGTCAAAATCCCTAAACTCGTCCCTTGGTAGTGTGGAGGAGGGTGGAAGTGTAGCTGAAGTTGATAGTAATAGATTTGAGCCTCTAGTAAAGATTCCACTTGATATCGCGAAAAAACAATCCGTAACTTTATTAGTGGATACTGGAGCTTAAATCAGTTTGTTAAAAAAGGATACATTGGACAAGGACATACTCATTAAGATGGACGAACAGACGGTAATTCGAACTGTTCACGATCACAGTGAAACGTTAGGGAAATGCCATGGAAAGTTTTTAACACCGGAAAATTTAAATTGTGATTTTCAGGTAGTTGGCAATAATTGTGAATTACCGGCTGATGGAATTCTAGGGAATGACTTTTTGGCTGAGAATTGTAATATACTTGGACCGGACCGGACGCTGCATTTTTCAAAAACAGACAGAAATAAAATAGAATTTAAGTTGTAATGATAGCATAAATTTAGCATTTTTTTTTGTTAAATTATATTTATAAATTTAACATATGTAATTGAAAATTCCAGTATTATTTTAAAAAATTATATAGTATATAGTGCATTAATTTAGTAAAAGTGTTATACGTATATACGACACATTGATATTCGATATAATGCACTTATACTATATAATTTCGCGAGAGACCATATTTAATAGAGCGGTCATACGATTTTATTTTGTTATTTTAATTTTAATATATCAATTATTAATTATAATAATTGATCTATTATTTACTCTTAATTTCAAATATCGTTCGATATCAAAATTAATTCTGATTTGTTGGTAATTTCGCGTGATTAATTTTGATAGTCGAATGATGAGTTAAAGAGTTGGAGAAAAATTTTGATAAGAGGAGAATATTGAAAACTCTGATCCGCGATAGTCGTTATTTTTTTGTATCTTGTTTTTTTGTATAATTTTTTTTTTCGAGTTAACCAATTTTTTTGATTAAATATAAGTTTTTTAAATATATGTTTTTTTGGATTAAAGATATATATGATAAAATTAATAAACATTTTTTTTTTAAATAAAATTGTGTAAAATCGAACATTTAATAAATATATAATATATTATGTGTAAAAAACAATATTAAATTATAGACATAAAAATTAATGTTAAAGAAATATAAAATTAGTGTTACAATTTAAAATATTTAAAAATAGTTCAAATTTAAAAGGATTAATTTTACTATTAATTTTACTATTACAATATATAGTGTATTTAAAAAATGAAATTGGTAATTGTAGTAAATATTTAAATAAAAAGTGCACTAATTTTATAAGGCACTAATTCAATTATATATATAAAAAAAAACATTAAAAAAAATAACATTTTATAACATTTTCACATAAAATTATGTATGTAGTTACATATTTTACACATAATTAAATAAACAGAGAAATGAATTCAAATCAAAAATTTAAAGACATTATTAAAATTAAAAATTATTATTTATCTTTGTATTAATATTGTATAATTCAAATAAAAAAAAAATACAAAAAAAAACATATAAATAAGATAAAATATTGGCGTTTTAATCCGAGGATCTTAGTTCAGCAATCCTAGTTCAGAATCATTAAGGACATCATAGTGCAGCAATAATTGAAATCTGCAAAATTAAACATCTCATCAACGGATCATCGATGGACCATCATAACCAAAAATTTATGTATTTATATTTTTTTATTTAAATCTTATGTTTAAATCTATATATTTTTTTTTTTTTATATCTTATTAAACTTATTTATTGTATAAGAAAATTGGTTAAGTTGCCCAAAATTAATCGATTTGTTTTTTTTTGTATCGATAGTCGACAATTAAGTTTTTTTTCAATCTCTCGCACTATTCAAAGTTTTGCGGTCATCGAACTCCAATTAAAATTACCAGAAATTAAGAGTAATTCGGTCGAAAACATATGTTAAATTTATACTCATTTATTAATTATTTATTAATACCTAATATTTTTTTTTTTGAGTGATATTTTTTTGTTATAGTTAGGAGAAAATGTTTAGTTTAGTGTTTTTGTAAAATGAAGATGTGGTAAAAGCTTCTAATTTACCCATGCTTGCAGAGTGGTGATGATGACATAGTAATGTAAATTATTATAATTTCAAGGGATTGATCTAAAAATCAAGGGATTGATCTAAAAATGTTTTTTTTTTTTGGTACATATGGTCAATCATGGTCGGGAGGGCAATAGTGGGAACAAACCATCCATGTTCCACGAATTTATTTGTATTTTTGCGTTTATTTATATAAACATATTTATATAAAAATTTATTTAATTCTATTACCGAATTTTAAGATCTTGTCCTTTATGTGTCTAAACTAAGTACTTATTGTAGTTTCAGTTTTTTTTTCGTCCATTTATTTATTTATTTCAAGATTTATTTAATATCTATTTTGCACGCAATTTTTTCTGTATGTGTATTCCACAATTTGTGTTTTACCAACCCCCTTGGGACTTATGCTACCCAAAAAGACGTGCAAGCGGAATTTCTATAACTTCATAATTGTATACAAGAGCGAAACACCTCCTTGTTCGTTATAGTTATAGTTGTTTTATGTTAAATTATTTTATAATTATACATAACGAATATCGCATATTACAGAAAATGGCGCCCGAGCAGGGACCTGAAAGGTGTTTCCTAGTAGTTTTTTAAATAAATTAATTTTACTGTTCATTTTTGTGACAAATGTTTTGCAGATAAAACATTATTAATTAACATTTGGACCTGCGACATTTGGCTGAGAGCTGGTGATCGACCAAAGTTATATTTTTAATGACTTTATTTTGTAGATTATTTCGATCGAATTTTATACTGTGATATTAATTTTAGTAGTTTTGTCATTTTTTTAACATAATGAGCTTGTTCTTAATTTATTGTTATTTTGTGGATTTTTCAATGGATTGCAAGTTATTCAGCTAATGAGCTAATACTTGACCTGTTATATTTTCAAATAATTTTGAATTCAAGTTGCAAGTCTCATTTGTTAAACATATATCTATGATAGAACATTTTCTTTAAATTTTCTTTGCATTCAATTAATTTATAATTTAAAATTTTTCCGTTTATAGACACATAAGTAATACAATTTCTTTTAAAGTACATAAATTTGTAAATACAAATGATACTAAATTGAATTTTGTTATGTCATCACTCTGCTTGCATGGGTTATTATGCATTAATTAATATTCGTAGTAGTATAATTATCTAGTGTTTCTGTTTATTTGTTAACTAAGTAAATAATACAGAGAATAATCACGATAATCAAACTATATTTTTTTTTATTATACATATATATAGGATTATTATTATTTTTGTAGTTATTTAGTGAGTTTTTTATTAAACTTAGGCTAAAATAATTTGAATTTTGGTGAAAAATACCACAGATTTTATTTTATATATATAAATTAGTATTAGCATTGTTAACTAAAATAATTATTTACCAACAATCTTCGTTTTTGAATAGTTTTTTTTTAGAACATTTGTATAAATTTAGTTATTTAATTTTGTTCTTCGTTTAAATTATTATTATTTATTGATTTTTTTTTCTGAATTGTTTCTACAAATTTGTATATAATGTCTGTACAGCATAGTCCATTGTCTTTGGATAAACACATAAATATAGATATGTCCTGTAGAGTTTGCACAGAGGTATTAATACCTCTAGATGAAATTGTATCTACGAAGTGTCAGCACAACTTTCATGTTCAGTGCATAACAAAATGGCTCGATGAATCATCTACGTGTCCAAATTGTCGACAAAAATGCATACTAAGCGATTAAAGCAAATACGTTACGTCTGACAATCAACAGTCAACCCCAGTAGATATTCCGACGACAGTGAGTCAAATAATGACTAGATCTAGGGCTGCACAGTCAGAAACCGCGGCTGCAAATTTAAATATCGCTATACAGACACCTAATTTAAATTTCCCGTCACCAGTTTCAAGGAATCCATTGATTCCTGGGTCACAATCAAAATTTTCCACGTCGTATGGGGAAAAACAATAAAATTAATAATGCTGTGAAAAATCCTAATACTGTAGATGTGGGTAATTCTTTAGATATGGGTGCACTTCAAAGAAGTATTGAATCGATAATTTAATCTAATCAAAATATTTTGATGCAAGATATGCAACAACGTATTTCGAGAGGAATTGAATTGGGCATTGAACGCGTACAACGTCTAAATCGTTCGAATTTAGAACCACCAGTAGTTCCGCCAGTAGTTCCACCAGTAATTCCACCAGTAGTTCCACCAGTAGCTCCATCTGCTGTTCCATCACGTTCGTCACAACCATTATCAAATCCATATAGTAGAAATAATAATAACAGCTCTCGTGAGTCGATTCCACGAATTCCTGAATTCAATCATAATTATAATTCTGCGTTTCGAGATATTCGACCAAATCCACCAATGCATCCTAGAGATAATAATAATGAATTAATTGCTTTAAATACAAAATACACTTCAGTTATTAAAAACAGGAATACATCGTTCAGTAAAGCTGCTGACATGAGCGTTGAAGAATTTATTTATCGAGTGGAAACTTTAACTCGAATAACATTTAATAGTAATTTTGATATTCTTTGCAATAATCTTCACTTACTTTTTACTGATAACGCATCGAAACGGTTTTGGCGTTATCACAAGCGTAGTCGACAAATAAATTGGTTTGATTTAACACGCAAATTAAGAATATAATTTCAAGAGAGGCGTACTGATGCGGATGTTTTAGAAATTATTCGTGATCGAAAAAAAAAAATTGGTGAATCATTCGACGAATTTTATAATCAAATTATGACTCTTTGTGATAAATTATTTACGAGTATTGCCGATGTTGAATTGTTACAAATTTTGCGAAAAAACTTGCGCGAGGATATTCGTAAGGATTTGCTATATGTCCAAATTTATAATATTGAACATCTTCGACATTTATGTCGTGAACGTGAACGACTTATTCAAGATATTCGTAGTCGAAATAGAGACGTTAGGCCAGTCATGGGTACGAGGTATATCTCCAAAGTTGACGATACGACTTTTGATCAAAATGAATTCGAAATATCCGCGGTTGCTTCTAATATTCCGAAAAAGAAAATTAAAGTTTTAACTTGTTGGAACTGTAAGGAACAAGGACATCGTTTCACGGATTGTTTATCACCACCTTCAGTATTTTGCTGGGGTTGTGGTAAAGAAAACACGTATCGACCTCAGTGTGAAAATTGTCGTTTGGAAAACTTACTTCGGAGTGCGAACAATTCCACCAAATTCCACTCCGACAAAAATCCGAAATAAATAATTTAAATCCAACTTCAATTCAAACCAATAACCATAATTTTTACTTTTCAAAACCTAGATTATTTTATATTGAGCCGTATTCACAACGTGTACAAGAATATTACCAATGTAGAAAACGTATTTTTAGCGAAAATAATAGTATAGCATTACCTGAAATAAACAGAAATTCTTTTATTCATAATTCAAATAAATTTAGCAAATCTAGATCTACTAATCGATTAAAACATTATTGGAAAAATATTATGCAAATTAAAAGCAAAACGATATCATCAATTGTAAATGTAGCCAATGATGTTAGATCTTATGCTGAGGTACACATTTTTGGACAAAAACATATCGGTTTGCTTGACAGTGGTGCAACAGTTAGTTGTATTAGTGGTGATTTGGCTAAATTTGTTTTAAATTCCGAAATTATTTTTGAAAAATGTTCTTCTTTGGTTGGCACTGCTAGCGGTGCGAAACAAAAAGTTGTTGGTACATTACGTACTCATGTCAATTTTCGGAATTGTACAAAATTAATTAGTTTCTTTATCGTTCCATCATTAACACAAAATCTTTATTTAGGGATCGATTTTTGGAAAGATTTCGATCTGGCTCCAAATATTATCTCTGAATTAGTAGATTCGAATGTTAAGGAAAACACAAGTTTTGTGAAACTAACATCTAATCAATCACAACGTTTAAAATCTACTATCGCGTTATTTCCGTCTTTTTCCGAATTAGGACTAGGTAAAACGAGTATTATCGAACATGATATAGAAGTCAATATTCCGAACGGAATTAAGCAACGTCACTATCCGGTTTCACCCGCCGTGGAAAAATTGATGTACGAAGAATTAGACAGTATGCTGTCACTCGGTGTGTTAGAAGAAAGTGATAGTTCCTGGAGTTCTCCCGTGGTGTTGGTGAGAAAACCCGGTAAAGTTCGTTTGTGTCTTGATTCGCGAAAATTAAACTAGGTCACACTGAAAGATGCATATCCCTTACCGCAAATTGATGGAATTCGAAGCGGATTACCTAAAGCTAATTTCATATCCAGTCTGGGTTTAAAGGATGCATTTTGGCAAATTCCATTAAGTAAAAATGCCAGAAAAATGACAGCTTTTACTGTTCCGGGTCGACCGTTGTACCAGTTTACCGTCATGCCATTTGGCTTATGTAATGCGCCGCAGACTATGTCCCGATTGATGGATCGCGTAATTCCGCCAGAATTGAAAGACCGTGTTTTTGTGTATCTCGACGATTTATTGATAATATCCGACACGTTTGATGATAACTTATTCGTTCTTCAACAAGTGGCCGAACATTTACGAAAAGCCAAACTGACAATCAATGTGGAAAAGTCATTTTCTTTTGCCAGAAGTGAAGTATTTTGGTTATGTCGTTGGTGGTGGTGAACTGCGTGTAGACCCTGACAAAGTTTCAGCAATTAATAATTTCCAGTACCGCAAACTGTACGTCAGCTTCGTAGGCTTTTAGGTATGACAGGTTATTACCGTAGATTTATTGCTAATTATGCTACTCTGTCAACACCAATTACAAATCTATTGAAAAATCCAAAAAGCAAATTCATATGGACTACAGATGCAGACATTGCATTCAAATAACTAAAATCTGCTCTTACTTTGGCTCCGGTTCTCATTAATCCGGATTATAATAAACCATTTATCTTACAATGTGACGCAAGTCAAGATGGTGTCGGTTGTGTTTTGTTGCAGCTTGATAATGATAATCTAGAACGTCCTGTTGCATATATGTCTAAAAAAACTTAATTCCGCTCAACGAAATTATACCGTGACCGAGCAAGAGTGTCTCGCGGCAGTGTTAGGTATAAAGAAATTTAGAGCTTATGTTGAGGGTCAGTCATTTAAAGTTATTACTGACCATGCATCAATTAAATGGCTGATGCAGCAAAAAGATCTATCTGGACGTCTTGTCCGGTGGAGTCTGAAGCTTCAATGTTCCGACTTTACAATTGAACACTGTCGTGGAAGTGAAAACATTGTCCCAGATAGTCTTTCTCGTATGTACTCGTCGGATGAAATTTGTGATGTTGATGTTATTGGACCTGAACTAGACTTAAATTCTACTTATTTTAATTCTCCAAAGTATAGTGATCGTAAGTTAATTATATTGGAAAAAGGTGATGTTATTCCTGTTATAAAAGTTGTAGATAACATAATTTATAAACGTACAGAATTTTCATCGGGTAATAATATTCTTAGTTCAACCACGTGGAAAGTTTGGATACCAGAAGAATTAACCGAAAATTTAATATCCAAAGCACATGATCCACCGCTGGCAGGTCATGGTGGTGTTAGTAAAACTTTAGAACGCTTAAAACGTAATTTTTACTGGCCCAAAATGGCTTATGATGTACATAAATATGTAACAAATTTTGAAATTTGTAAGCAAACTAAAGCACCAAATACTACTTTGCGTTCACCTATGACATCGAGCTTCAAATCAGAACGATTATTCCAACGTTTTTATATGGATATTATTGGTCCATACACTAGATCTGCTTCTGGTCATATTGCAATATTTATTATATTATATCATTTCTCAAAACTACATTGGCTAAAACCGCTTGGGGTCTGGGTTGGGATTCTACAGGGTAGACATTATCTTAGCAATAAGCTAATGTTGCAACTGTCGAAGTTCCTGACCAAGTGTTTGCTTTACCTCCTCGCGGTGGCCCCTGGAACTGTATCCGTATCAAAAACAGATACAGACCGAAATTGCAAATGCGAAAACCAGCCAAGTTAAGGTGTAAGTCGTACCGTGCCGAGAACTGCGTGGCTGAGGGTGAGCTCAGTCGTTAACGGTGTACTCTGGATACCAGGCGACCTTCAGAGTATGCAGCCTTACCATGGTATCGGACCTCTGCCATGGTGGAACTTATTATGTCGCGATAATCGTGGGAACAAAATGGAGAATTTAAAAACAACAATAACAACAACAACAACAACAACAGCAGCAATAACAACAACAACAATACCAACTATATGTGCAGTATCCTCAGTACCGGTGAATGATATAACGCCAGCATCAGCAACATCGTCAATCTGCATAGTGCCACCAACAACCATGGCATCTACAAAAATTACAGATGCAGAAATGCGTTATGACACCGAAGAGGACATCAGTGAGATAGACACTAATGAAGAAAGTGAATACCTCAAATCCTCTGATAGCAATGTCACAGTAATTGAAAGTTCCTCAAATGATGAAACTACGGAAGCTATCAGAGGACAAAAAGTGAAATCGAGGAAATTGTGTGGTTCTCACAGGAAGAACCTAAGGAGAATAATTGCTGGGGGAGCTAGATACAAAGAGGCTCTGGCAATTCTCGACAGTCAGCATGCGGAGAGAGATGCATTGAAAACCGGTGATAAGACGCTGGTTTCCGATGTCAAGAACTCTGCTAGTGCTTCCAGATATCATATGTCACGGCGAGACAATCCAAAAGACGCTGTGAAAATGTCGCCGTATTCATCTAAAAGAAATCGGTCAGAGGGAAATACACCGCCGGTAGCTGCCAAACGCACTAAAATGCAGTACAGCGAGATAGCTGGTAGTGTTAAGGTAGGGGTGGTGCCAAAACGCTATCCCGAATGCACGTTCAGCGAGGACCAAGCAAAAAAGATGCAAAATGCCATCTTGGGTGCGTTAGAAGATGCTCCAGATGGTAAAATGCTTAGATTCATGGGGTCCTCGAGAAAATCCGGATGGGTAGCAATAACGTGTGCGAATGTGACCAGTCGTAACTGGCTGGCAGAAGTGGTGCCGACGATAGTGCCTTATGAAGGTGCGGCACTTAGAATGGTGGAAGGTAGAGATTTGCCGAAGTATGCCGTCTACTCAGGATTCTTTCCCGATGAAGAAGGTATCCATGAGGAAAGAGTCTTGTGCAGGCTAAGGAAGCAGAACGAGGGCCTGTACACCCAGAACTGGAGGGTTCTGAAAAAGGAGGTGGGAAAGAGAGGACAACACATTGTCTTCTCAATCGATGACGCCTCTGTCAGAACTCTTCAGGACATGGAGTGCAGACCTTGGTTCAACTTCGACAGGGTAAATCTCCGTCTGAAACTTAAAGCTACTGGAGATGAAACGAAGGTTTCAGATGTTCAGCCAGTAGTATCAGAATCGACGATAAAGACGTCATCTGAACCACAGCCGTCCACGAGTAAAGCTTTGGCTCAGGTGGTTGAAAAGCCGCTACCTGAACCAAAGCATGGTGATAAAATAATCGACAGCTCCATGCGTTCATTTAGACCACCATTGCAGGCGGGAAGATCGCATCATGGTGAAGAACGCAGATCATCATACCATGGAGAATCGACGATAAAGACGTCATCTGAACCGCAGCCGTCCACGAGTAAGGCTTTGTCTCAGGTGGTTGAAAAGCCGCTACCTGAACCAAAGCATGGTGATAAAACAAACGACAGCTCCTTGCGTTCATTTAGACCACCATTGCAGGCGGGAAGATCGCATCATGGTGAAGAACGCAGATCATCATACCATGGAGCAAGAAGACCAACGTCAGGGTTGGATCGGCCACGAGAGAGGAGTGGCTGGCATTGAGTCGGAGAAAAGAAGAGTGGCAGCAGAAGGGAGGATAAACCGACTGTTAGAAGGGATAGGGAGGACGAACGTTGTCCCCCTACCTCAAGAAGGTAGTGATGATGGATACATCGGCCATCATCCAGGGAAATCTGCAACATGCCAAAGCTGCCTCAGCGGTCATTATCCATGGAAATCTGCAACATGCCAAAGCTGCCTCAGCGGTTCTAAGTTGCAGATTTATTAAAGAAGACATCAGAATTGCACTAATTCAAGAACCTTGGATCATAGGTAAAAAGATTTGTGGATTAGGTAACTCTGGTGGTAAGTTATTGTATGGTCCTATGGCTAAAAGGCCCCGGGCTTGTATTCTCTTTAACAAAAATGTTAATTTTGTTCCAATTACAGAATTCTGCCTGGATGATGTAGTTGCAACAATTGTTGACCTTCAGGGAAATGGGCAAGGCGTAATAGTGTGCTCTGCCTATTTTGCTGCTGATCAACAATGTCCACCCGCTGTATTAGAAAGCCTGCTTACCTATGCGGAAAATAAGAAGCTGCAGGTGTTGGTTGGATGTGACGCCAACGCTCATCACATTAATTGGAGTAGTACGGACAATAACAGCAGAGGTGCGTCATTACTTGATTTTATAGTTAGTAATAATTTAAATGTAGTTAACTCTGGCAAAGAACCCACTTTTATCAATAGGATAAGAGGGGAGGTGCTAGACCTAACTATAGCAAGTCCTTTTCTGCAAAACAGAATTATAAACTGGCACGTCTCTAGCGAGCCATCTTGATCAGACTACAGACACATCAGGTTTGAACTTATTGATTTAGCGCGGACGCCCACAGAGTACCGTCCCAAAAAGAGGACCGACTGGGTCTCCTATAGGGAGACACTTGAGGAAAAACTTAAAGCGGTACCGAATAGGGTAAGAACTGTGAACGATCTTGAAAATGCGGCGGACATTACTCGCGAAGCAATAATAGAATCGTTTGAATATTCCTGTCCTATACGCAATAAATGTAGCAATAGACAGGTATCATGGTGGAACAACAATCTTTCTGACCTCAGGAAGAAGGTGAGAAAGCTTTTCAACAAGGCTAAGAACAAATCATCCGTAGAGTGGGGAAAATACTCAGAAGCCTTAACAGAATATAACCGTGAAATCAGGAAGGAGAAAAGAGAATCATTTAGGAACTTCTGCGAAGGTATCAATGAATTGCCTGCGGCAGCTAGAATCCATAAGGTTATCTCTAATGAAACACCCGGAACCATTGGTTTCCTTAAAAAAGCCAACGGAAAATACACGGAAACAAAGAAAGAAACGCTGGATCTACTGTTGCTAGCTCACTTTCCTGGATCCAACAGGATCAACGAACACGACCAGGTAGAAAACCCTCAATCTATAGGTCTTAGACAAGATAGGAATGAGTGGAGATTCGCCTCTAAGGTGATCAGCCAGGAACGTGTAAAGTGGGCGTTAAAATCATTTAAGCCCTTTAAATCAGCAGGACCTGATGGAATATTCCCTGTGCTTCTTCAAGAAGGTGAAGAAGTTATTGCACCCATCCTGACTAGACTATTTCGAGCAAGTTTGGTATGGGGACACATACCTAGCTCTTGGACGAAGGTCAGAGTGGCTTTCATTCCAAAAGCTAATAAGGCGAATGATGGAGATCCGAAAATGCTACGTCCCATCAGCCTATCATCGTTCATACTCAAAACGATGGAAAAAGTGATTGAGAGGTTCATTAGAGAGACAGCACTAATAGAGAATCCTCTACACAAGCATCAATATGCATATCAGGCCGGTAAGTCGACTGAAACTGCACTACTCAACCTAACGAAGAAAATTGAGGAATCAATTAACTTTAAAGAAATTTCAGTGGTTGCTTTCATGGATATTGAAGGGGCGTTCAACAATACTTCGCATGGTTCTGTAATTGAAGCTATACGGGGTAAAGGGTTGATTCAAATAATTTGTCAATGGACAGAATCCATGCTAAAGAGCAGGATCATTGAGATGTCCATTGGTAACGAAAAAATTAATGCCACAACCACAAGAGGGTGCCCACAAGGGGGAGTATTGTCACCATTACTGTGGTCTCTGGTAGTAGACAGACTGCTGGTAAAACTACATGCAGCCGGTTTTGACTGTCAAGGATATGCAGATGATCTCGCAATTGTTATAAGGGGTAAGTACACTAACGTTTTAATAGATCTGCTGCAAACAGCCTGCAACTTAGTACAAAAGTGGTGTCAAGAAGAGGAGCTGGCAGTTAACCCTGCTAAAACTATCATCGTACCATTCACTAAGAAGCACAACACGAACTCCTTAAGGCGACCGACGCTTTTTGGGGAAACGATTGATTTCTCCAACGAGGAAAAGTTTCTAGGAGTAATCCTGGATAAAAAACTAAATTGGAATAGTCACCTGGAGAAAACCGTAAAAAAGGCACAGCTATCGCTATGGACTTGCAGAAGAATCTGTGGAAGAACATGGGGGCTGAGTCCGAAAATGATGGAATGGATGTATCTCACAATCGTACGTCCGATAATAACATACGCATCAGTGGTTTGGTGGAGGAAAGTCCAGCAAATCAATGTACAAAAGAAGCTAGAGAAGCTACAAAGAGTGGCATGTCTGAGTATAACTGGTGCTATGTTAACAACACCAACAGCTGCCATAGAGGTAATGCTAAATCTGGCCCCACTTCATGTGATAATTGAAGCGGAAGCCAGATCTGGGGCACTGAGAAATCGAGATTCTCAGAACTTAAGTAGTCATCCTGCAATTGTGGAAGCAACAGTCAATGTTACTTACCTAGACCTGCCTAAAGATGACTGCATTACTAGGTATAATTTCACCAAGCCATTCAAACTGATTCTTCCAGACAGGGTCAACTGGGAAACAGAAAAACCAAAAGAAACAGAACTAGAATGGTATACTGATGGATCCAAGACAATGGAAGGAGTAGGATCCGGAGTTTATGGAAAGAGGCCAAGATATAAAATATCTAAAAACATAGGCACTCTCTCCACGGTCTTCCAAGCAGAAATATATGCGCTGGATTTATGTATCCATGAATATCTCAAAAGGAAATACATCAACAAATCCATCACAATATATTCCGATAGCCAGGCCGCTCTTAAAGCACTGGACTCATATCAAATCAAATCAAAACTTGTATGGGATTGTCTTCAGGCCTTAATAGCCTTAGGGAGAAAAAACAGGGTAACACTATCCTGGATTCCAGCTCACGTAGGTTTTGAAGGAAATGAAGAAGCGGACCTTTTGGCGAAACAAGGAGCAAGTGAAATATTCACAGGGCCACAGCCATTCTGTGGAGTATCACGCTGTCACCTCAAGTCGCTCCAAAAGGACCAAATTGAACGAGACCAACAAACCCATTGGAATGGGCGAGTGGGTATGAGACACTCAAAAATGTTCATACCTGGCCCATCCAAAAAACGAGCAGCAGAAATGCTTGGAATGAATAGGAAGAAAGTCAGGACACTGATAGGCTTCCTTACAGGACACTGGAAAGTGAAAAAACATCTACACAGACTTGGACTATCAGAAGACCAGCTGTGCAGATTCTGTGAAAACGAGGAAGAGACGGCAGAACATATATTATGTGAATGCGAGGCGCTAGCGAGAAAACGCTTACGTCACCTCGGTAGTTACATAATTACACCCTCTGAATCGTGGTCTATGTCACTCAAGCAGCTGTACTGTTTTATCAATAGTACGGGCCTGGGTAGTGACGCCTTATAAGCCTTATGGCTGCAGTGATTAGGGCTAGTATGGGTCCTTCCTTAACATCAAATCTAATCTAATCTAATCTAAAACCGCTTAGAAAAATTATTTCGAAATCCATTATAAAATATTTAGTCGTTATTTTTTTGTATCTTGTTTTTTTGTATAATTTTTTTTTCTTCAAGTAAACCAATTTTTTTGATTAAATATAAGTTTTTTAAATATATGTTTTTTTGGATTAAAGATATTTATGATAAAATTAATAAAAAAAATTTTTTTTAATAAAATTGTGTAAAATCGAACATTTAATAAATAAATAATATATTATGTATAAATAACAATATTAAATTATAGACATAAAAATTTATGTTAAAGAAATATAAAATTAATGTTACAAAATATTTAAAAATAGTTCAAATTTAAAAGGATTATTTCTAATAAGTAAATCCATAATTAATTTATAATTTTGAACACAAAAATAAATTAAAAATATGTAACATTTGAACAGTATAAAATCTTAATTTTACTATCACAATATATAGCGTATTTAAAAAGTGAAATTGGTAATTAATTGTAGTAAATATTTAAATAAAAAGTGCTCTAATTTTATAAGGCACTAATTCTATTATATATAAAAAAAACATAAAATAAAATAACATTTTATAACATTTTCACATAAAATTACGTATGTAGTTACATATTTTACACATAATTAAATAAACAGAGAAATAAATTGAAATCAAAAATTTAAAGACATTATTAAAATTAAAAATTATTATTTATCTTTGCATTATATTGTTTAATTCAAATAAATAAAAAAAAAATACAAAAAAAAACATAAATAAGATAAAATATTGGCGTTTTATTTCGAAGATACAAAAACCCAAATATCTAGCACCATTAAGAACATCTTAGTTCAGCAATCCTAGTTCATAATCATTAAGGACATCATAGTGCAGCAATAATTGAAATCTGCAAAATTCAACATCTCATCAACGGATCATCGATGGACCATCATAACCAAAAATTTATGTATTTATATTTTTTTATTTAAATCTTATGTTTAAATCTATATTTATTTATTTTTTTTTGTTTAAATCTTATTAAATTTATTTATTGTATAAGAAAATTGGTTAAGTTGCCCAAAATTAATGGATTTGTTTTTTTTTGTATCGATAGTCGACAATTAAGTTTTTTTTTCAATCTCTCGCACTATTCAAAGTTTTGCGGTCATCGAACTCCAATTAAAATTACCAGAAATTAAGAGTAATTCGGTCGAAAACATTTATGTTAAATTTATACTCATTTATTAATTATTTATTAATACCTAATATTTTTTTTTCTTTTTGAGTGATATTTTTTTGTTATAGTTAGGAGATAATGTTTAGTTTAGTGTTTTTGTAAAATGAAGATGTGGTAAAAGCTTCTAATTTACCCATGCTTGCAAAGTGGTGATGATGACATATGGTCAATCATGGTCGGGAGGGCAATAGTGGGAACAAACCATCCATGTTCCACGAATTTATTTGTATTTTTGCGTTTATTTATATAAAAATTTATTTAATTCTACCACCGAATTTTAAAGATCTTGTCCTTTATGTGTCTAAACTAAGTACTTATTGTAGTTTCAGTTTTTTTTTCGTCCATTTATTTATTTATTTCAAGATTTATTTATTATCTATTTTGCACGCAATTTTTTCTGTATGTCTATTCCGTAATTTTTGTTTTGCCAACCCCCTATTTTCCGACTTAAGCTACCCAAAAAGACGTGCAAGCGGAATTTCTATAACTTCATAATTGTATACAAGAGCGAAACACCTCCTTGTTCGTTATAGTTATAATTGTTTTATGTTAAATTATTTTATAATTATACATAACGAATATCGCATATTACAGAAAATGGCGCCCGAGCAGGGACCTGAAAGGTGTTTCCTAGTAGTTTTTTAAATAAATTAATTTTACTGTTCATTTTTGTGGCAAATGTTTTGCAGATAAAACATTATTAATTAACATTTGGACCTGCGACATTTGGCTGAGAGCTGGTGATCGACCAAAGTTATATTTTTAATGACTTTATTTTGTAGATTATTTCGATCGAATTTTATACTGTGATATTAATTTTAGTAGTTTTATCATTTTTTTAACATAATGTGCTTGTTCTTAATTTATTGTTATTTTGTGGATTTTTCAATGGATTGCAAGTTATTCAGCTAATGAGCTAATACTTGACCTGTTAAATTTTCAAATAATTTTGAATTCAAGTTGCAAGTCTCATTTGTTAAACATATATCTATGATAGAACATTTTCTTTAAATTTTCTTTGCATTCAATTAATTTATAATTTAAAATTTTTCCGTTTATAGACACATAAGTAATACAATTTCTTTTAAAGTACATAAATTTGTAAATACAAATGATACTAAATTGAATTTTGTTATGTCATCACTCTGCTTGCATGGGTTATTATGCATTAATTAATATTCGTAGTAGTATAATTATCTAGTTTTTCTGTTTATTTGTTAACTAAGTAAATAATACAGAGAATAATCACGATAATCAAACTATATTTTTTTTTATTATACATATATATAGGATTATTATTATTTTTGTAGTTATTCAGTGAGTTTTTTATTAAACTTAGGCTAAAATAATTTGAATTGTGGTGAAAAATACCACAGATTTTATTTTATATATATAAATTACTATTAGCATTGTTAAGTAAAATAATTATTTACCAACAATCTTCGTTTTTGAATAGTTTTTTTTAGAACATTTGTATAAATTTAGTTATTTAATTTTGTTCTTCGTTTAAATTATTCTTATTTATTGATTTTTTTTCTGAATTGTGTCTACAAATTTGTATATAATGTCTGTACAGCATAGTCCATTGTCTTTGGATAAACACATAAATATAGATATGTCCTGTAGAGTTTGCACAGAGGTATTAATACCTCTAGATGAAATTGTATCTACGAAGTGTCAGCACAACTTTCATGTTCAGTGCATAACAAAATGGCTCGATGAATCATCTACGTGTCAAAATTGTCGACAAAAATGCATACTAAGCGATTAAAACAAATACGTTACGTCTGACAATCAACAGTCAACCCCAGTAGATATTCCGACGACAGTGAGTCAAATAATGACTAGATCTAGGGCTGCACAGTCGGAAACCGCGGCTGCAAATTTAAATATCGCTATACAGACACCTAATTTAAATTTCCCGTCACCAGTTTCAAGGAATGCATTGATTCCTGGGTCACAATCAAAATTTTCCACGTCGTATGGGGAAAAACAATAAAATTAATAATGCTGTGAAAAATCCAAATACTGTAGATGTGGGTAATTCTTTAGGTATGGGTGCACTTCAAAGAAGTATTGTATCGATAATTTAATCTAATCAAAATATTTTGATGCAAGATATGCAACAACGTATTTCGAGAGGAATTGAATTGGGCATTGAACGCGCACAACGTCTAAATCGTTCGAATTTAGAACCACCAGTAGTTCCACCAGTAATTCGACCAGTAGTTCCACCAGTAACTCCATCTGCTGTTCCATCACGTTCGTCACAACCATTATCAAATCCATATAGTAGAAATAATAATAACAGTTTTCGTGAGTATATTCCACGAAATCCTTAATTCAATCATAATTATAATTCTGCGTTTCGAGATATTCGACCAAATCCACCAATGCATCCTAGAGATAATAATAATGAATTAATTGCTTTAAATACAAAATACACTTCAGTTATTAAAAACAGGAATATATCGTTCAGTAAAGCTGCTGACATGAGCATTGAAGAATTTATTTATTGAGTGGAAACTTTAACTCGAATAACATTAACTCGAAACTTTAACTCGAATAATAGTAATTTTGATATTCTTTGCAATAATCTTCACTTACTTTTTACTGATAACGCATCGAAACGGTTTTTGCGATATCACAAGCGTAGTCGACAAATAAATTGGTTTGATTTAACACGCGAATTAAGAATAGAATTTCAAGAGATGCGTACTGATGCGGATGTTTTAGAAATTATTCGTGATCGAAAAAAAAAAGTTGGTGAATCATTCGACGAATTTTATAATCAAATTATGACTCTTTGTGATAAATTATTTACGAGTATTGCCGATGTTGAATTGTTACAAATTTTGCGAAAAAACTTGCGCGAGGATATTCGTAAGGATTTGCTATATGTCCAAATTTATAATATTGAACATCTTCGACATTTATGTCGTGAACGTGAACGACTTATTCAAGATATTCGTAGTCGAAATAGAGACGTTAGGCCAGTCATGGGTACGAGGTATATCTCCAAAGTTGACGATACGAATTTTGATCAAAATGAATTCGAAATATCCGCGGTTGCTTCTAATATTCCGAAAAAGAAAATTAAAGTTTTAACTTGTTGGAACTGTAAGGAACAAGGACATCGTTTTACGGATTGTTTATCACCACCTTCAGTATTTTGCTGGGGTTGTGGTAAAGAAAACACGTATCGACCTCAGTGTGAAAATTGTCGTTTGGAAAACTTACTTCGGAGTGCGAACAATTCCACCAAATTCCACTCCGACAAAAATCCGAAATAAATAATTTAAATCCAACTTCAATTCAAACCAATAACCATAATTTTTACTTTTCAAAACCTAGATTATTTTATATTAAGCCGTATTCACAACGTGTACAGGAATATTACCAATGTAGAAAACGTATTTTTAGCGAAAATAATAGTATAGCATTACCTGAAATAAACAAAAATTCTTTTATTCATAATTCAAATAAATTTAGCAAATCTAGATCTACTAATCGATTAAAACATTATTGGAAAAATATTATGCAAATTAAAAGCAAAACGATATCATCAATTGTAAATGCAGCCAATGATGTTAGATCTTATGCTGAGGTACACATTTTTGGACAAAAACATATCGGTTTGCTTGACAGTGGTGCAACAGTTAGTTGTATTAGTGGTGATTTGGCTAAATTTGTTTTAAATTCCGAAATTATTTTTGAAAAATGTTCTTCTTTGGTTGGCACTGCTAGCGGTGCGAAACAAAAAGTTGTTGGTACATTACGTACTCATGTCAATTTTCGGAATTGTACAAAATTAATTAGTTTCTTTATCGTTCCATCATTAACACAAAATCTTTATTTAGGGATCGATTTATGGAAAGATTTCGATCTGGCTCCAAATATTATCTCTGAATTAGTAGATTCGAATGTTAAGGAAAACATAAATTTTGTTAAACTAACATCTAATCAATCACAATGTTTAAAATCTACTATCGCGTTATTTCCGTCTTTTTCCGAATTAGGACTAGGTAAAACGAGTATTATCGAACATGATATAGAAGTCAATATTCCGAACGGAATTAAGCAACGTCACTATCCGGTTTCACCCGCCGTGGAAAAATTGATGTACGAAGAATTAGACCGTATGTTGTCACTCGGTGTGTTAGAAGAAAGTGATAGTTCCTGGAGTTCTCCCGTGGTGTTTGTGAGAAAACCCGGTAAAGTTCGTTTGTGTCTTGATTCGCGAAAATTAAACTAGGTCACACTGAAAGATGCATATCCCTTACCGCAAATTGATGGAATTCGAAGCGGATTACCTAAAGCTAATTTCATATCCAGTCTGGGTTTAAAAGATGCATTTTGGCAAATTCCATTAAGTAAAAATGCCAGAAAAATGACAGCTTTTACTGTTCCGGGTCGACCGTTGTACCAGTTTACCGTCATGCCATTTGGCTTATGTAATGCGCCGCAGACTATGTCTCGATTGATGGATCGCGTAATTCCGCCAGAATTGAAAGACCGTGTTTTTGTGTATCTCGACGATTTATTGATAATATCCGATACGTTTGATGATCACTTATTCGTTCTTCAACTAGTGGCCGAACATTTACGAAAAGCCAAACTGACAAGCAATGTGGAAAAGTCATTTTCTTTTGCCAGAAGTGAAGTATTTAGGTTATGTCGTTGGTGGTGGTGAACTGCGTGTAGACCCTGACAAAGTTTCAGCAATTAATGATTTTCCAGTACCGCAAACTGTACGTCAGCTTTGTAGGTTTTTAGGTATGTCAGGTTATTACCGTAGATTTATTGCTAATTATGCTACTCTGTCAACACCAATTACAAATCTATTGAAAAATCCAAAAAGCAAATTCATATGGACTACAGATGCAGACATTGCATTCAAATAACTAAAATCTGCTCTTACTTTGGCTCCGGTTCTCATTAATCCGGATTATAATAAACCATTTATCTTACAATGTGACGGAAGTCAAGATGGTGTCGGTTGTGTCTTTTTTGCAGCTTGATAATGATAATCTAGAACGTCCTGTTGCATATATGTCTAAAAAAAACTTAATTCCGCTCAACGAAATTATACCGTGACCGAGCAAGAGTGTCTCGCGGCAGTGTTAGGTATAAAGAAATTTAGAGCTTATGTTGAGGGTCAGTCATTTAAAGTTATTACTGACCATGCATCAATTAAATGGCTGATGCAGCAAAAAGATCTATCTGGACGTCTTGTCCGGTGGAGTCTGAAGCTTCAATGTTCCGACTTTACAATTGAACACTGTCGTGGAAGTGAAAACATTGTCCCAGATAGTCTTTCTCGTATGTACTCGTCGGATGAAATTTGTGATGTTGATGTTATTGGACCTGAACTAGACTTAAATTCTACTTATTTTAATTCTCCAAAGTATAGTGATCGTAAGTTAATTATATTGGAAAAAGGTTCCGACTTTACAATTGAACACTGTCGTGGAAGTGAAAACATTGTCCCAGATAGTCTTTCTCGTATGTACTCGTCGGATGAAATTTGTGATGTTGATGTTATTGGACCTGAACTAGACTTAAATTCTACTTATTTTAATTCTCCAAAGTATAGTGATCGTAAGTTAATTATATTGGAAAAAGGTGATGTTATTCCTGTTCTAAAAGTTGTAGATAACATAATTTATAAACGTACAGAATTTTCATCGGGTAATAATATTCTTAGTTCAACCACGTGGAAAGTTTGGATACCAGAAGAATTAACCGAAAATTTAATATCCAAAGCACATGATCCACCGCTGGCAGGTCATGGTGGTGTTAGTAAAACTTTAGAACGCTTGAAACGCAATTTTTACTGGCCCAAAATGGCTTATGATGTACATAAATATGTAACAAATTGTGAAATTTGTAAGCAAACTAAAGCACCAAATACTACTTTGCGTTCACCTATGACATCGAGCTTCAAATCAGAACGATTATTCCAACGTTTTTATATGGATATTATTGGTCCATAACTAGATCTGCTTCTGGTCATATTGCAATATTTATTATATTAGATCATTTCTCAAAACTACATTGGCTAAAACCGCTTAGAAAAATTATTTCGAAATCCATTATAAAATATTTAGTCGTTATTTTTTTGTATCTTGTTTTTTTGTATAATTTTTTTTTTCAAGTAAACCAATTTTTTTGATTAAATATAAGTTTTTTAAATATATGTTTTTTTGGATTAAAGATATTTATGATAAAATTAATAACCATTTTTTTTTTTAAATAAAATTGTGTAAAATCGAACATTTAATAAATATATAATATATTATGTGTAAATAACAATATTAAATTATAGACATAAAAATTTATGTTAAAGAAATATAAAATTAATGTTACAATTTAAAATATTTAAAAATAGTTCAAATTTAAAAAGATTATTTCTAATAAGTAAATCCATAATTAATTTATAATTTTGAACACAAAAATAAATTAAAAATATGTAACATTTGAACAGTATAAAATCTTAATTTTACTATTACAATATATAGCGTATTTAAAAACTGAAATTGGTAATTAATTATAGTAAATATTTAAATAAAAAGTGCACTAATTTTATAAGGCACTAATTCTATTATATAAAAAAAAAACATAAAATAAAATAACATTTTATAACATTTTCACATAAAATTACGTATGTAGTTACATATTTTACACATAATTAAATAAATAGAGAAATAAATTGAAATAAAAAATTTAAAGACATTATTAAAATTAAAAATTATTATTTATCTTTGTATTATATTGTTTAATTCAAATAAAAAAAAAAAAAAACAAAAAAAAAACATATAAATAAGATAAAATATTGGCGTTTTATTTCGAAGATACAAAAACCCAAATATCTAGCACCATTAAGAACATCTTAGTTCAGCAATCCTAGTTCAGAATCATTAAGGACATCATAGTGCAGCAATAATTGAAATCTGCAAAATTCAACATCTCATCAATGGATCATCGATGGACCATCATAACCAAAATTTTATGTATTTATATTTTTTTATTTAAATCTTATGTTTAAATCTATATTTATTTATTTTTTTTTGTTTAAATCTTATTAAATTTATTTATTGTATAAGAAAATTGGTTAAGTTGCCCGAAATTAATCGATTTGTTTTTTTTTTGTATCGATAGTCGACAATTAAGTTTTTTTTTTCAATCTCTCGCACTATTCAAAGTTTTGCGGTCATCGAACTCCAATTAAAATTACCAGAAATTAAGAGTAATTCGGTCGAAAACATATGTTAAATTTATACTCATTTATTAATTATTTATTAATACCTAATATTTTTTTTTTCTTTTTGAGTGATATTTTTTTGTTATAGTTAGGAGATAATGTTTAGTTTAGTGTTTTTGTAAAATGAAGATGTGGTAAAAGCTTCTAATTTACCCATGCTTGTAAAGTGGTGATGATGACATATGGTCAATCATGGTCGGGAGGGCAATAGTGGGAACAAACCATCCATGTTCCACGAATTTATTTGTATTTTTGCGTTTATTTATATAAAACATATTTATATAAAAATTTATTTAATTCTACCACCGAATTTTAAAGATCTTGTCCTTTATGTGTCTAAACTAAGTACTTATTGTAGTTTCAGTTTTTTTTCGTCCATTTATTTATTTATTTCAAAATTTATTTATTATCTATTTTGCACGCAATTTTTTCTGTATGTCTATTCCGCAATTTTTGTTTTGCCAACCTCCTATTTTCCGACTTAAGCTACCCAAAAAGACGTGCAAGCGGAATTTCTATAACTTCATAATTGTATACAAGGGCGAAACACCTCCTTGTTCGTTATAGTTATAGTTGTTTTATGTTAAATTATTTTATATTTATACATAACGTATATCGCATATTACAAAGTTACCTATGGTTGATGCAAGTAAAATAAATTTTTATAATAATAATAAAACAATTAATTATAATAAAAAACTAGATACAAATTTTAATAAGTAAACCAATTTTTTTGATTAAATATAAGTTTTTTAAATATATGTTTTTTTGGATTAAAGATATTTATGATAAAATTAATAAACATTTTTTTTTTAAATAAAATTGTGTAAAATCGAACATTTAATAAATATATAATATATTATGTGTAAATAACAATATTAAATTATAGACATAAAAATTGATGTTAAAGAAATATAAAATTAATGTTACAATTTAAAATATTTAAAAATAGTTCAAATTTAAAAAAATTATTTCTAATAAGTAAATCCATAATTAATTTATAATTTTGAACACAAAAATAAATTAAAAATATGTAACATTTGAACAGTATAAAATCTTAATTTTACTATTACAATATATAGCGTATTTAAAAACTGAAATTGGTAATTAATTGTAGTAAATATTTAAATAAAAAGTGCACTAATTTTATAAGGCACTAATTCTATTATATAAAAAAAAAAACATAAAATAAAATAACATTTTATAACATTTTCACATAAAATTACGTATGTAGTTACATATTTTACACATAATTAAATAAACAGAGAAATAAATTGAAATAAAAAATTTAAAGACATTATTAAAATTAAAAATTATTATTTATCTTTGTATTATATTGTTTAATTCAAATAAAAAAAAAATACAAAAAAAAACATATAAATAAGATAAAATATTGGCGTTTTATTTCGAAGATACAAAAACCCAAATATCTAGCACCATTAAGAACATCTTAGTTCAGCAATCCTAGTTCAGAATCATTAAGGACATCATAGTGCAGCAATAATTGAAATCTGCAAAATTCAACATCTCATCAACGGATCATCGATGGACCATCATAACCAAAAATTTATGTATTTATATTTTTTTATTTAAATCTTATGTTTAAATCTATATTTTTTTTTTTTTTTTTTTAATCTTATTAAATTTATTTATTGTATAAGAAAATTGGTTAAGTTGCCCAAAATTAATCGATTTGTTTTTTTTTGTATCGATA
The DNA here is from genome assembly GCA_963920725.1 of Rhamphomyia laevipes. Taxonomy (NCBI): domain Eukaryota; kingdom Metazoa; phylum Arthropoda; class Insecta; order Diptera; family Empididae; genus Rhamphomyia; species Rhamphomyia laevipes. The sequence goes on along the minus strand of OY987255.1, from coordinate 49,696,398 downwards.
GTCGACAATTAAGTTTTTTTTTCAATCTCTCGCACTATTCAAAGTTTTGCGGTCATCGAACTCCAATTAAAATTACCAGAAATTAAGAGTAATTTGGTCGAAAACATATGTTAAATTTATACTCATTTATTAATTATTTATTAATACCTAATATTTTTTTTTTCTTTTTGAGTTATATTTTTTTGTTATAGTTAGGAGATAATGTTTAGTTTAGTGTTTTTGTAAAATGAAGATGTGGTAAAAGCTTCTAATTTACCCATGCTTGCAAAGTGGTGATGATGACATATGGTCAATCATGGTCGGGAGGGCAATAGTGGGAACAAACCATCCATGTTCCACGAATTTATTTGTATTTTTGCGTTTATTTATATAAAACATATTTATATAAAAATTTATTTAATTCTACCACCGAATTTTAAAGATCTTGTCCTTTATGTGTCTAAACTAAGTACTTATTGTAGTTTCAGTTTTTTTTCGTCCATTTATTTATTTATTTCAAGATTTATTTATTATCTATTTTGCACGCAATTTTTTCTGTATGTCTATTCCGCAATTTTTGTTTTGCCAACCCCCCTATTTTCCGACTTAAGCTACCCAAAAAGACGTGCAAGCGGAATTTCTATAACTTCATAATTGTATACAAGGGCGAAACACCTCCTTGTTCGTTATAGTTATAGTTGTTTTATGTTAAATTATTTTACATTTAAACATAACGTATATCGCATATTACAAAGTTACCTATGGTTGATAAAAGTAAAATAAATTTTAATAATAATAATAAAACAATTAATTATAATAAAAAACTAGATACAAATTTTAATAAGAATCCGAAACTAAATATTTTTATGTGTAGGAATTTTGAAATAGGGTTTTCAGGTGCCGAAGTAGACGAAAGGAGAAAAAATGTGGAAATAATTTTAGTGAATTCAAAATTAGGTACAACATTTTCAGGTGTTCGAGACAAAATAGAGGATGGTGTAGTAGGAGAAAATTATTCTGGAATTGTCGTTTCCGGAGCTCTAAATAGTGTAGCCAATCTGTAAATGGAAAATCCCATTATAATTAAGAAATCAATTTCGGAAATTATTGAAATGCCCAATCGTAATACATTAAACGATTCGAATTTGGGAGTTTTAGAATTTAAAACCAATTCTGAATTCAAGGGTATTTTGTACAGCAGCTGAAAACAAAACAGTCAATGTTGACGAAATCCAGACTAATAACGGGACACTCGAGCTTATTAATTTCTTGGGTTATGATGAAAACCAACAATTCGAAAAAAATGTTTCAAGTGCTGGTAATAATCCAGCCGAACTTGAAAATATTAAAAATATTGAGGAGACACCTGATCTTATCGATTTCACAGACAATTTGCCACCTATAATTATATCAGCTCGTAGTGAAAAAATAAGTAGAATTCCATATAACGATGTTATTGACATAGAATCAGAGGAAAAAAATAAAATAATAAAAACTAAATTAACGGATCTAATAAAATGCAAAAAGTTAAATAATATTGATGAGAAAAATATTAAAATATCAGAACAACATTTAGATAAATACGGTTTCAAAATAAATACTTTAACCATAGGACAGACAGCAAAATTAAAAACAGGACTACACACTGAATGACACACAAATTTTGACATCAGACGAAGACTCAACTGACAGTGATGACGAGAACGATAAAGCTGTGCCAAAAGAGCAATGGACAAAAAAGATACAATTTTTAGTAAATATTTAAATAAAAAGTGTACTAATTTGATAAGGCAGTAATTCTATTATATAAAAAAAAAACATAAAATAAAATAACATTTTATAACATTTTCACAAAAAATTACGTATGTAGTTACATATTTTACACATAATTAAATAAACAGAGAAATAAATTGAAATAAAAAATTTAAAGACATTATTAAAATTAAAAATTATTATTTATCTTTGTATTATATTGTTTAATTCAAATAAAAAAAAAATACAAAAAAAACATATAAATAAGATAAAATATTGGCGTTTTATTTCGAAGATACAAAAACCCAAATATCTAGCACCATTAAGAACATCTTAGTTCAGCAATCCTAGTTCAGAATCATTAAGGACATCATAGTGCAGCAATAATTGAAATCTGCAAAATTCAACATCTCATCAACGGATCATCGATGGACCATCATAACCAAAAATTTATGTATTTATATTTTTTTATTTAAATCTTATGTTTAAATCTATATTTTTTTTTTTTTTTTTTAAATCTTATTAAATTTATTTATTGTATAAGAAAATTGGTTAAGTTGCCCAAAATTAATCGATTTGTTTTTTTGTATCGATAGTCGACAATTAAGTTTTTTTTCCAATCTCTCGCACTATTCAAAGTTTTGCGGTCATCGAACTCCAATTAAAATTACCAGAAATTAAGAGTAATTCGGTCGAAAACATATGTTAAATTTATACTCATTTATTAATTATTTATTAATACCTAATATTTTTTTTTCTTTTTGAGTGATATTTTTTTGTTATAGTTAGGAGATAATGTTTAGTTTAGTGTTTTTGTAAAATGAAGATGTGGTAAAAGCTTCTAATTTACCCATGCTTGCAAAGTGGTGATGATGACATATGGTCAATCATGGTCGGGAGGGCAATAGTGGGAACAAACCATCCATGTTCCACGAATTTATTTGTAATTTTGCGTTTATTTATATAAAATATATTTATATAAAAATTTATTTAATTCTACCACCGAATTTTAAAGATCTTGTCCTTTATGTGTCTAAACTAAGTACTTATTGTAGTTTCAGTTTTTTTTCGTCCATTTATTTATTTATTTCAAGATTTATTTATTATCTATTTTGCACGCAATTTTTTCTGTATGTCTATTCCGCAATTTTTGTTTTGCCAACACCCCTATTTTCCGACTTAAGCTACCCAAAAAGACGTGCAAGCGGAATTTCTATAACTTCATAATTGTATACAAGGGCGAAACACCTCCTTGTTCGATATAGTTATAGTTGTTTTATGTTAAATTATTTTATATTTATACATAACGTATATCGCATATTACAAAGTTACCTATGGTTGATAAAAGTAAAATAAATTTTAATAATAATAATAAAACAATTAATTATAATAAAAAACTAGATACAAATTTTAATAAGAATCCGAAACTAAATATTTCTATGTGTAGGAATTTTGAAACAGGTTTTTCAGGTGCTGAAGTAGACGAAAGGAGAAAAAATGTGGAAATAATTTTAGTGAATGCAAATTTAGGTACAATATTTTCAGGTGTTCGAGACAAAATAGAGGATGGTGTAGTAGGAGAAAATTATTCTGGAATTGTCGTTTCCGGAGCTCTAAATAGTGTAGCCAATCTGTAAATGGAAAATCCCATTATAATTAAGAAATCAATTTCGGAAATTATTGAAATGCCCAATCGTAATACATTAAACGATTCGAATTTGGGAGTTTTAGAATTTAAAACCAATTCTGAATTCAAGGGTATTTTGTACAGGAGCTGAAAACAAAACAGTCAATGTTGACGAAATCCAGACTAATAACGGGACACTCGAGCTTATTAATTTCTTGGGTTATGATGAAAACCAACAATTCGAAAAAAATGTTTCAAGTGCTGGTAATAATCCAGAAGAACTTGAAAATATTAAAAATTTTGAGGAGACACCTGATCTTATCAATTTCACAGAAAAGTTGCCACCTATAATTATATCAGCTCGTAGTTAAAAAATATGTAGAATTCCATATATAGATGTTATTGACATAGGATCAGAGGAAAAAAATAAAATAATAAAAACTAAATTAACGGATCTAATAAAATGCAAAAAGTTAAATAATATTGATGAGAAAAATATTAAAATATCAGAACAACATTCAGATAAATACGGTTTCAAAATAAATATTTTAACCAGAGGACAGACAGCAAAATTAAAAACAGGACAACAAACTGAATGACACACAAATTTTGACATCGGACGAAGACTCAACTGGCAGTGATGACGAGAACGATAAAGCTGTGCCAAAAGAGCAATTGGCAAAAAAGATAGAATTAGTAGACTGGAATGAAATCGGGGTGGTAATCAGACAAAATCACGATACACCCACAGGAGGACATTTAGGGATAATAAAGACGTACAAAAGACTTATACGACATTATTTCTGGAAAAATATGTTGAGTACGATAAGAAAATATATTGGAAAATGCCCTAAGTGCCAAATAACAAAACGAGGTAAAGTGACAAAATTACCAATGGCCATTACTGATACGGCTAATAGGCCGTTTGACAAAGTGTATTTGGACATCGTGGGACCTTTCCCCGTTACTAACCAAGGAAACAAATACATTCTCAGATTTCAGGACGATTTATCAAAAATGTTGGACTGTATCGCATTACCCAATATGGAGGCAACTACTGTGGCACAAGCGTTCTATAAACATATTATTTTGCGTTATTCGTTAATTCCGAAACGATTAATTACCGATAAAGGAACAAATTTTACAAGCCAAATATTCAAAGGATTGTGCAAAATATTAAAAATTAGAAAAATAGAAACAATAGCATACCATCCTCAGTTTAATGGTTCATTAGAACGCCGCCATGGACCATTAGTCCAATATTTGAAGTTGATTGTGGAGAAAAACGTACAAACTTGGGACGAGTGGCTTGCGGAAGCCGTTTTTACACATAATCATAAGTAGTGCATTTATATAGGTTATGTGCAAAGGAAATGTGCAAATAAAATGTGCAAAAATTCTTAAAATAAATTCTATACTGCATACAAATTAATGTGCATTTTAAGAATTTTTGCTTATTAATTATTAAGAAATTTTCACCTTAATGAAATTCGACACCGCTTAAATTTAATTAAAAAATATTTATACTTAATTATATTTCCATTTTTTTTCTACTTACGGTCAAGAATAATAATGTAATATGATCTAAATTGATTTACTTTTCCAAAAGTTTTGAGAATTTTAAGGGTCAATGAATTAATCCGGATGCACGTGCATTAATTTTGTTTTTTCTCACGCTTAAAATTTAGCATAACCAGCTAATTAATTTTTTATCAGATTTAATACAATAGAAATAATTAATTTTTTTTAATCAATATTTGCATAATTAAAAATTCTGTCAATTACGCAATTTCTATTAATTTTATTAAAAATTATTATTACCGGATAAATAATATCATATTTCAAATGCTATCATTGCAGGAAAAATAATCATGTTTGAACATGTCGTTTGCAAAAAATCCTATTAAAGGAAAAAGCATATCATATTACAAATAAATTTAATTATAAAAATATTATTTTTCCCAATTTAATATGTCAATTCAGTAATTAATAATTCATTATTAATAAATTAATTTTGGATTTTCCCACGGTTGATTTGTATAAAATGGGGATCAATAGCTAAAATAAATTAGTTGTATTCCCAACTTTCAAACTACAATATAATTTTTTCAAGTTGATATTTTAATTTACTAGTTTTAATAAAATGAAAGGTTTTATTTGCGAATTTTGTTCCATGAGTTTTTCTAGAAAGTTTAATTTAAAACGGCACATTGCAGCCATCCATCGCGGCCGGCAAAATAGTGCATCAATTTCCGACATCGTTAAAGAACAAAGAGCTTTACAAAGTGAAATTTCCGGTAAAAGACGTTGCGAGAAATGTAATGTTGAAGTTGATGCTAAAAAATGGATTCAGCATATACGAAAAAATGAGCATAAGACAGCTGTTAATGAAACGGTTGGTAAAAACTTGAAAATGCTAAAAAATGCATTCGGTGGTTTTATAAGAAGCTATGCATTGCAAAATGAAAATGAAGGTATATTAGATATACAAAAATTTCTCATCAATATCAAGAATGATATAACATCACTAATTTTCGATATACTTAACGAGCATGGATCAATAAAATTTAATTTGGAACTCTTTGGCCAATATTTGAAAATTAGCAAAGGCAACAATGAATCTGCAGAAAACTGGGCAATAGAAATGAAATCATTCATTGCGAAAACCAGGATTCTAAGGGGAGAATATGAATTTGATGAAATTTATAAAGAAATGGTCCAAGAGATTGCCACCAAATCGGAAGAGTTTCAAGAACGTGATTCCGGATGGATATTAATAAGAATTTCCCACTTAGAAGTAAATACAAATAAATATAAACCTATAAAAAGTTCAAGTTTTATTGATCTGCCTGATTTTATAAAGAATAAAAAAGCTTGTATTAATGTGCAAAATGAGGATAATTTTTGCTTTAAATGGGCGATAATATCAGCTGTTTTTAATCTCGATAACAATGTTAGCCGAACCGTACTGCGTTATACCATATCGAAGACATATCAAAGTCTCAAATTAAAATTGGCAAAGAAAATGTATTGATAAAGGAATTGAATTTTGGCGATATATGTTTTCCTATCAAACTACAGGATATAAAAATATTTGAAAAATTAAATCAATTAATAAGTGTTAATGTTTTCGGATATGAGGAAAAACCCAACAATAAATTTGATATAACAAGACCATTTTGTTGTACAAAAGAGGAAAAATCATTTCATGTCAATCTTCTGATTATAGAAAAAGATAGCCGTTCTCATTTCGTATGGATAAAAAGTTAATCAAGACTTTTGCGAAGCCAATTAACTAGTTTTGAAGCATCACTTTTTTTCTGTAACGCTTGTCTCCACCATTTTAATAATGAGCGTGCTTATACAATTCATAAAGAAGAATGCGGAAAAGTGATATCAAAATTACCTAAATGGGAAGATGCATTTATCGAGTTTAAAAATTATGAAAGAGCCCAAATTGCGCTTTTCGCATATTATGCAGATTTCGAATCAGTGTTAGAACCAATATCTACTTGCGTCCAGAATCCTGAGAATTCGTCAACTGCAAATATCAATTTACACAAGCCATGTGCATACGGATTTTATCGGAAAAGTTCTTTTGATGAGAATGAAAATAAATTTATTTCATATGCAGGTAAAGATATATTTACATTGCATAAAAAGTTTTATATCAAAATGATAAAGTTATATTTTTTCTGTTTAGGTGAAGATTGTGCAGACAAATTTATATCGGATTTAATAGAAGACACTAAAGCAATTTATCAAAAATTTTATCAAAACCCGAAGAAAATGAGCTCTCTAACAGCTGCAGAACAAAATAATTTTTCAACGAATAATATTTGCCACATATGTAAGCGTAAAATTTTAAGTTCTAGAGATAAGGTAAGAGATCATTGTCATTTTTCGGGAAAATTTAGAGGTCCAGCGCATAACTCATGCAATTTATCATATCGGGTAGAAAACTTCTTTCCGGTTTTTTTTTCATAATCTATCAGGATATGATTCACATTTGTTCTTCGTAGCTCTTAGCAAACAAATTTCGAGAATAGACATTATTCCTCAAACTAAAGAACGGTATATATCATTTTCGGTAAGAATTCCCTTGGATAGCAAACATAGCTATATTATAAGATTTTTAGATTCAAAGCGTTTTATACCTGAGAGTCTAGACACTCTGTCAAAAGATTTATCCGACTCGGACTTTATAACAACAAAATCGGTTATAGAAGATACGGAAAAAATTAATTTGCTAAGCGAAAAAATACCATTCTTGTACGAGTACGTTACTTCTTTTGACGTATTATATGAGGAAAAATTGCCGCCCATTAATGCGTTTAATAACAAATTAAATGACAAATCATGTACTTCAGAAGAATATGCAATAGCTCAATGCGTTTGGGAAAAATTCGATTGTAGAAATATTAGAGAATATATGATGACATATCTTAAAAGCGATGTGCTACTCTTAACCGATATTTTCGAATGTTTCAGGCGCACCTGTCTAGAAAATTATGAGTTAGATCCGTGTCATTATTACACAGCTCCAGGTCTTTCGTGGGATGCTATGTTAAAACTAACCGGAATGAAATTAGAGCTTCTTACCGACATTAATATGCTAAACTTTTTTAAAAAAGGGATACACGGGGGTTTAACTCAATGCTCTCTTAGACATTCTAGAGCTAATAATCAGCATATGGGCGAATGGGATCGTAGCAAAAAAAGTACATATATGACATATCTAGATGCTAATAATTTGTATGGGTGGGCTATGTCTCAACCTCTACCTTATGGAGGATTTGTATGGATAAAAAATGCTAATGAAATTTTGCTTACAAAAATAAATAGTCTCCCACATGAATCTGATGAAGGATATATTTTAGAAGTGGATCTCGAATAGCCTGAAAATATTCACGATTACCATAATGATTTGCCTTTCGATCCAAAAAATCAGTGCATTAAAAATAAAACTCCTGAATTAATCGCTGATTTAAATAAAAAAGAAAAATACATTATCGATTATAGAGTTCTTCAACAATGTATAAAAAACGGGTTAAAATTAATATATATTCATAGAGCTTTAAAGTACAATCAATCACGCTGGTTGGAAAAATATATAGCCATAAATACAGCATTTAGAACTGCTTCAAAAACCGTTTTCAAGAAAAAAAATTTCAAACGTATGAATAACGCTATTAATGGTAAAACTATGGAGAATGTTGAGAAAAGAGTTGATGAAAAAATCGTAACTGATTGAGAGAATGGAAATGGTAGGAGCATTAATGCACGTTCTTTAATTGCTAAATCGAATTTTCATAGCGTTGCAATTTTCTCTGAAAATATGGCTGCTATCCAATTAAAAAAAATCGCGGATCATTTACAATAAACCTCTATATATTGGCTTTACCGTTCTAGAGTTGTCAAAACTAAAAATGTATGATTTTCATTATTCTTACATGAAACTGAAATTCGGGGAAAATATTACTTTAAACTATATGGATACCGATTCATTCATATATACTATTTTTACGGAAAATTTATATGCAGATCTTCTTGACGATATTAGAGAACATGATCCATTAAAACTTTAGTTTGATACGTCTGATTACCCTCCAAATAATAGATTCGACATTCCGCTAAAAAATAAAAAAATTATAGGTCTCATGAAAGACGAAAACAATGGATAAATAATGACAGAATTTATTGGGCTTAGAAGTAAAGTATATTTTATTGAAACAGACAATAACGATCAAACAAAAAAGTTAAAGGTATAAAACGAAATGTTGTTGATAAATTAACTAAAAATAATTTTCTTGATTGTTTATATAAACAAAAAATCTTTTACGGGGATATGATGGTTTAAATAAAAATTTAAATAAAATAGCTTTGAGTTCTTCCGATGATTGAGTTCTTCCGATGATATTAGGGAAGACGGTATTAGTATCTATGCATGGGGGCACTATCGAATTGACTTGGAACATTTTTCTTGCTAATGCCTTTGAAATATTGTAATCCGATTATTTTTAAATTAAATATAAGAAATTTATGTAAAAAATAAAAATTAAAAATAAGAAAACAAAAATAAATAGTGTAAACTTAATTTAAGAAATTTATGTGAAAAAATATAAATAAAATATTTCTGTATTGTTATTTTAAAATAATGTTTTTTATTTATCCATGAATTATAGTTATCATCAAAACCTAACCATTGAACAAGAACTTCATTTTTCTTATGTTTAAGAATTTTTTCTATTAAATATGCATCGCTGTGTTTGACATTCTGCAATTCTGATTCATAAAATCCTCCAGATATAATTTCATCGTTGAAATCTTTTAATAAATATGTAACTGGATAAGTATTTCTTATTTTATAAATTTTAAAAATTTCAGTTGACCAGTTCGGTTCATAGCCTTTAGTAAATATGCCTTTATACTTTGTAATTCTAACAAAATCGTTTATATTAAATTTTCCATTAGAAAATACTTTAGGATAATTGTAAATTGTTTTTAATACATGTTTTTCGTTTTTTAAAGTCACATTTACAGGTTTTTCTTTTATCGTGCTATGTCTCGTATTATTATATTTTTTAACTAACTCATCTAAAAATATCGTCCATTTATAGTTTCCATTAAAGCTAAACATTTTCCACATTTTATTTTTTAACGTTCGATTAAATCTTTCGCATATTGAAGCTTTCAAATCGGTGAAAGTATGATAGTGGTTAATTTTATTTTTATTCATAAGCTTTTTAAATTTGGAATTGAAAAATTCTTTGCCTTGGTCGGAGTGTATGTTTTTCGGCATTCTTTTTGATTTATCAAAAATTGTTTTCATGGCTTCGGTAACATCAGTTCCATTTTTCGATTTCACAGGCATAGCAAAGGCATATTTGGAAAAAATATCAATCACTGTGAGCAAATACTTGTAATTATTATTGAATTTAGCATACGGTATCATTTCTACCAAGTCGATTTGCCATGTGTCATCTAGGCCTTTTTGAATTACTCTTCTGCGTACAAATTTTTTTCTTACTTGTTTATGCCATTCATTTACTATATCTAATTTACTCATCTCTCGGCAATATAAAGAGCTACTAAAGTTGTCTGATTAATGAAAATATGTTATATGCTAAAATATAATTTTATAATTTTCGATATCCGTCTTTAATTTTTTTTCAATAATTGTCGGAATTTCATAACAAAAACGCATATAGTCAGCCATTTCTATTTCATCATATTGCTTAAACGGCACGTCTTTTAATTCTAGTTTCACCTTGCCGAGTTTTACACAATTTGGTATATAAACATTATAGTAGTATTCGCGGATCGCATTTCTTGTTAAAGATCTGCATAAAAATTGGGAAATAAATGGTGAAATTATACATAAATCAGCCCATTCTTTATTGCATAACTCTATCTTTTCTACTTTGCTTTTTTTATGCTGAATACTTAAGCAAACTTTATCAGGGTCGGTTCTCCATTTAAATTCATAGTTGAAATTGTTTTCATCGGCTATATCTAGACGCTCCTTATTTTCCGCTGTTCCATCTAATTTAAGACTCACTATATTTTTATGCATATTTAACTTGCTCCAACTAGAATAGTTAAATCCTACATGATGTGAACCATCATTAATCCAAAGAAACGGCTCAAAATTGTATAATGGCGAATATCCCATTCTCAGTTTTATGTTATTAATATTATATGAAATATCCATAAGTAAATTCAAAATGTTATAATATGACTTTCGCTTATCCATATTTTTTTTAGCTTTTTTAATTAATTTTGATTTTGACAATACCATTTTAAATTAATTTTTTTAATCTTTCCAGTTTAAGACTCTACAAAAAACTAAACTTTATTTAACGCTGCGTCTTTTTTTTTAGAATCGCTAAAACTTTGATTTGTAAGTAAAAATATGAAAGTATTTGTTATAATAAAAACTACATCATTCTTTAAAATAGTCAACTTATGCGGCATTACTTTTAGTGAATTAAGCGGCGCTACTTTTGACTTTGAATGCGATTACTTTTAAACGTCTAAAAATAATGGCATTACTTTTAGCGAACTACTTTTGACTTTGAATGCGATTACTTTTAAACGTCTAAAAATAATGGCATTACTTTTAGTGAGCTACTTTTGACTTTGAATGCGATTACTTTTAAACGTATGCTTTTGACTTTGAATGCGATTACTTTTAAAGGTCTGCTTTCGACTTTGTATGCGATTACTTTTAAACGTCTGCTTTTGACTTTGTATGCGATTACTTTTAAACGTTTAAAAATCATGGGATTGCTTTTAGTGAATTAAGCGGCGCTACTTTTGACGTTTAATGGGATTACTTTTAAACGTATAAAAATTATTCAATTGCTTTTAGTAAATTACTTAGAGCTACTTTCGACTTTTCATGGGATTACTTTTAAGCGTCTGCCCCATAAAAATCGCGACATTAAAGAAGAGGCGGTCGTGAGTCAAGGGTGCGATTTTAAAAATGTTTTTTCAATTTGTGCATCCATTTACTATGATAATAAGTGGACCTTCTAGTTGCGGTAAAACGACATTTTTGGAAAAACTAATTTTAAATAAGGAGTTTTTAATAGAAAATACACCTAGTAAAGTAATTTGGTGTTTTTCTGAAAGTAATTCAGTGCCGAATATTTCAAATGTTCAATTTCATAAAGGTGTGCCAGAACATTTTGAACATTTTGAAAATGAGCCTGTTTTAATAAGTTTAGATGATCTGATGATGGAAGGTTTTAATAAGCAAATATGCGAGCTATTTACAAAAGGCTCTCATCATCGAAATTTATCAATAGTGATAGTAACTCAAAATATTTTTCATAAAGCTTCACATTCTAGAGATATATCATTAAATGCCAAATACATTGTAATGTTTAAAAATCCTCGTGATCAACTTCAATTTCAACATTTAGCCAGACAAATATACCCTCAAGATTCGAAAGATTTGTTGAGAATATATAAAGAGGTAATTGAAAAACCTCATGGTTATTTATTAATCGACCTTACTCAGAATATAAACGATTGTCTTAGATTCCGATCGGCAATTTTTAATAAAGAGTTTTGTTGTTGTTTTTGCATTATAAATAAAAATGACGAAAAACTTCAAGTTGAAAAGATTGGCGGACAACAAGCATTTATTATACGTGCTACAGAAAGCTAAACCTAAATTTAGAAAGGCTATTTTACAAAATGCAAATACTGACGCAATTAAAGCTTTAATAGAAATAGTATACAACACATTAAATGGAAATAATAAAATTAATAAAAAATATTTCGGAAAGTATAAAAAGGAAATGCGATGCTTATCATGTCCAAAGCGAAGTTTAACTTCTAAAAGAAAACTTCTAATTCAAAAAGGCGGATTTTTACCAACTCTTTTAGCAACAATTTTTTCGGGAATAATCGGTAAAATTATCGAAAATGCATAGTAATAAAATGACTAAAATGCTGCTAATATTTCCTAATGCTTATAATCGTATAAAGACTTGCTTACAAGAAAATCCTGCAGCTGAAATCATTTCTAAAAAATTATTGCCCATTATTTATAATAATGAAAAAAGCGATCAACAAAAATGGATAGAGCTACGTCAAAATCTTTTGAAATTATCTACTTTGAGAAGAAGGGGTGAAGCGAATAAAGATATGAACCATGAAACTAAAAATTGGAAAGACAACTCTTCTCAAACTAAGTTTATATTTAAAAATGATTTTTCATCGCAAACTGTTCCAGAAAAACAGGAAATGTTAAATGAAAGTATGAAGGAAACATATTTTGAAGATGAAAATTTTTCAGAAAATCATGAACGCTTCAAAACTCCCAAGGCACCGCGAAAAAGAAATAGGAATGTTTTAGATGATACTATGGAGCCTACAAAAAGAACGAAAGCATGATGATATGAAAATTATAGAAAAATATGGGTCAGTTTATACTATTCTATGTGACGATTATAAAAAAATTGATGATGCAGAATTACGTGAAATGATTAAAAAAGCAGAACATGAAAATAAAGCTGAGGTAACTAGGGAAACGCGTATAACTCGTTCTCGTTCTAAATCTAAAAAACAAACGGGAAATAATATTTTTTCTTGGTGTAAGATTAAATAATTTTATATGTAGACATGTATATATGAAAAAATAAATGTTGTTAATAATAAAAATGTATATAAAAAAGAATTTACTTTGCTTTATTTTATAATTATATTATTACTTGTATACATCATGTCGGACACGGATTTTTTTGTTACAGTTTTTAGTAATAACTCTCTCAATATTTACTCGAATAATGTACAATCTAATTTTACAAATTCTCTGCAACAATGTTTGAAGCTTACAGGCGATTGGGTTGTTGGCATTTCGGAAATTTTTTTAAATGAACTCTATATGGATTCAAAATTTTCCAGAAAAACAATTATCGCGTCTGATCCGGCAAGTGTCTCACCTTCTAAACATTTTTTTATGAACACGAAGCGCGGTCGCAAAATGAGGATAGTAAAAATAAGGAAATAAACAAAGAAACTGAAGGCCTCATTATAAATAATTTTCAGATACTTGAAATGATATTTCCTCTCATAGGCTCAATTGAAAGCTTAATAAATCATTTAAAAATAAAAAAAGAAAAACATAATGTGGTTGGTCATATTTTCGTTTATAGCGATATTATAAAACCTAGATTATTTGGCAGTCAATTTATAAGATGTTTACGAGTCCTGCCAGTCAATGGGTCGCAACAATATATTAAGTTTGATAGAATAGTGTACTCACTAATAGAAATTTCTTCTATTACAAGTATTTCATTATTGATAGCAGATGACTTGGGTAGAAAAGTCGATTTCAAAGCTAATTCGACGCCAATATTTTGCACATTACATTTTAAGAAATTAGGAACTATATAAATAAAATTCCCTCTTAAAATTTCTTCATTCTGTACTCAACCCAGGAAAAAGTATACACAAATTATTATATGAGCCAAATTGGTGGTGCCACGCATGACATAGGAGATGTGTACGCTATCCCGAAAGTTATCCAGTCGGGTAGAGGGAGTGTCGGACCTTTTTTCTCGGGAATTTTTAAATATTTGAAACTATTGTGGCAATCGGGGATCTCAGCATTAAAAAATCAAGCAATTAAATCGGGAAAGGCTGTTTTAGAAGATATTAGTAGTAGACCCATAACTGAAATTTTAAAACATCAAAGTGTTGCAGCTGTAAATGAGCTGAAAGAAAAAGGTATAAGAAAGCTTAAAAATATGGCCCAGTCGGGGTCAGGATTACGTATAAAAAAGAAAACTTTGAAAGCTAAAACCCAGTCTTTGACTAGCTGCAAAGGAAGACATATATCAAAATTAAAAAAATTTCTAAAAAATCGTAATAAATCAGACATATTTACAAACTAAAAATAGATAAATATGGCAGCACATGTAGAATGCATGAAAAGGGAATTGGACCTATTTTCGCCATTACCTATTCAATCCAGTGTTTTACGTTGTGAAGAAGTTCCTTTTAGCCCCATTGCATCTTTAGATAATGCCAGTTCTATCGAATTTGTATCTTTAGGAAATGGCGAAACTTATAGAGATATTTCAAATATACATTTAAGAATGGTTCTACGAATTAAAGGGGGAAATGAATCGAAATCGGCTGATCCAAAATCGATTACCCCAAAAGTCGGCGTTGTGAATAATATTTTGTATTCGCTTATCCGAAATTGCATCGTATCTTTAAATAATATGCCAGTATCACAATCGGATAATAATTACCATTACAGAGCATATATAGAAACACTTTTAAATTATGGATCTGATGCATCACAAACTCATCTCGAGTCTTCTGGATGGTTTTTAGATACGGGAAAAGTTAATTCTATTAAAGATAAGGAAAATCCTGGATTATATAAAAGAAGAGAATTATTTAAAGAAGGCAATAAACTCGAGCTTATGGGCAAAATTCATGCGGATATATTTAATCAGCCAAAATATCTATTAAATAATGTCGATTTGAAAGTTATTTTAAATCTAGAAAAACCTGATTTTTGCTTAATGGAGGCTGCGACTGGCGAATCATCAATAAAAATTCTTCAAGCAACTTTATACATAAATCATATAACTCTGAATACCGATATTTTACTAGCGCATCACAAAGTTTTGCAAACTAGAAATGCGATTTATCCGTACAAGCGAGTCGAAGTAAAATCTTTTACTTTACATCCCGGAAGTCATTCATTTACGCTTGATAATGTAGTTATTGGCCAGTTGCCTAATTTATTAATATTTTGCATGGTTTCTAATAAAGCTTATTCTGGTGAAAGAGCAGAAAATACATTTAATTTTCAACATTACAAGCTGCAACGGTTTAACTTGGCTGTTAATGGAGTTCACATATCTTCTCAGCCTCTGGAATTTGATTATAGTAATAGTAAAAATATAATTAGTACTAGAGGCTATCACACAATATTCAGAGGTACTGGAATTCAGTATGATGATAGAAGCCATCAAATTAGCAAAAAGTTGTTTGATAATGGTCATTTTTTGCTTGCATTCGATCTTACTTCAGACCATTCAAACAATTCACACTGCTCGAGTTTATTAAATCAGGGCACTGTGAAAATAGAAGGACGTTTCCATAGCGCTTTGCAAGAGGCCGTAACATGTCTTGTATATTGCAAATATGATGCAATTCTCGAAATAGATCAAAATAGGAACATTCATCAAAGGTTATAAAGAACTGTTTTCTTCACACATCAATCAATATGATGGCTACTTTGGAACTCACCCGTGCTCTTCTAAAAAATCGATGCACCAAAAAATATTTTCAAGGAGTTTTTCCAGCTGATCAATTACCACTAAAAATAAGAAAAAAACCGGCTTTAATAATTGCAAATACAGATCCGGCATCAAAACCGGGTATGCATTGGGTCGCTTTTTATTTTAATTCAAAAGGAACAGCGGAATATTTCGATTCATTGGGAGAGATGCCATCAAATCAGCAATTTTTAGAATTTTTAAAAAACAACAGTAAAACATTTTTAGGAAGCTCAAAAAGATTGCAGGGGTTTTTTTCAACAACGTGCGGAAATTATTGTGCTGTATATTTATGCTATAAAGCAAAACAAAAAAACTTAAAGAGTTTTTAAATGAATTTTCGAGTAATTTAGAAAAAAATGATAAGAAGATTTTACATATAAAAAATTATTTAAATATAATCAGAATGGAGGAAGAAAATTTATTATATCAAATCAAATATGTAAACCTTGTAAATAAAAAAACTTTTTTGCAAAAATAATAAGATCATGTTTTTTTTTTGTATAATAATAATTTTTATTTTCCAGCTTTTTTATTTTACAATTTATTTTCATTCATTACATATTCGGCTTTTTCAATAAAGTCAAAAATAGCCATATTTTTTTTTGTCTGGAATTCTACCTCTAAAAATCATATTATATTTATGAGCGTTTAATGATTCAAGTTCTAAGTAACTTTTTGCAATTTTCATCATTCGGTCTGGTAAAAAAATCCACATATGCTGTCCAGTTTCTTGATCTTCTAAATTAACTATTAACTTTACGCCAATCTTGGTCTCCTTAAAAGCAAAGTCAACCACTGCATATTCTTTGTCTACAATTAGTTCATCTACTGCTAGAGCATCGTTATTACTTTTGTAATATGATATTATTTTTCCGGTAATAATAATTTTTAAGAAAATTAATCGAAATTGCGTAATTGACAGAATTTATTAGCTGGTTATGCTAAATTTTAAGCGTGAGAAAAAACAATATTAATGCACGTGCATCCGGATTAATTCATTGACCCTTAAAATTCTCGAAACTTTTGGAAAAGTAAATTAATTTAGATCATGTTACATATTATTCTTGACCGGAAGTTGAAAAAAAAAATGGAATTATAATTAAGTATAAATATTTTTTAATTAAATTAAAGCGGTGTCGAATTTCATTAAGGTAAAAATTACTTAATAATTAATAAACAAAAAATTCTTAAAATGCACATTAATTTGTATGCAGTATAGAATTTATTTTAAGAATTTTTGCACATTTTATTTGCACATTTCCTTTGCCACAGAACCTATATAAATGCACTGCTATCATACACCTTACGAAGGAACAAAGTATTCGCCACTGTTTGTGTTGTATGGTTTCTGTGATCCTCTACCCAGCAACTTGAAACGATCGGTAGAACCACTATACAACAATGAAAACATAGGCAATGTAGTAAAATACAAGCTGCAAACAATTCGTAAAATAGCTCGTGAAAATTTTAAAAAGAGCAAATTAAGATCAAAAGTCCACTATGACAAAAGATCTAATTTGAGTAGTTATAAAATTAAGTAGTTATTGGGCCACTTGGTGCTGGGAACTAAATAAAACCCATTAATCATTCGTTAATGGGTTTTTTGACGTTAATGTGTTTTTAATGGCTTTTTTCACACCTTTTAATTAGGTCAATTATTTTTTATGACTTTATTATGCTAATTATTTATTACCCTATAAATTTTAATTAAGTCAATTATTTAGGGATAAATTTTAATTAGGGTAATTATTTTTGTACGTGACTTTAAAGTGTTTTACGCATGTGTTCTGTAAAATACGCGAGAAAAAATAATATTGGCAATGGCTGGGATCGATCGCGGAATATTTTGTGTAAGTTGCTGAGCTCTCTACCTATTGAGCCACCAACCTTGTTATGTTTGAATGGATTAAATGATTATATGAACGAATTTTCTTTGTTTTTCTTGTTTCTCTTCTGTTTGAACAAAGAATTTGTATTTTGTTTTTTAAAAAAAATATTCTTGGTTTTGTGTAGATTTGAACCGTGGATGTCTTGATTTGTAAACCTACACGCTACCATCTGAGCTATCAAGTGAAAATTTTTCACAACGCAAATAACGTGTTTTGTTTGTTTGTTTGTTTAATGCATGACTAAATAAAAAATGCATCTAAAAATAAGTATAAATAAAATATTATAACCGTGAACTTGAACATTTTTCGTAACAATGAACAAAAATATCATCTTTGATATATACAATGATTAATGTAATTGCTAGTCAGTATGCATAATGTTACTGACAGCGGCTAATGTAGAAGTAATATCTAGTTTTACAAAAGAATATAAATTGCTGTTAAATAATAATAATATAAAAAAATTGGAAAATCTTGAAGAGAAGATAAATTTATTAATTAGATCAGGTGTAATCAGATCAAAATTTGGAGAACATTATAAATGTTGTATTTGGTCAGATAATAAAACAACATCTGGACCTGATACATGTATCTGTGTATCAATACAGTTTCAATATAAAGATGCTCTGAAAGTGATAAAAAACTTTAAAAATACTTATGATATTTTAATTACCAGAATGGATGATATGAGCATATAAAACATGATACCATTTATGCATCCGTTTACTATGATTATAGCAGGCCCTTCGGGGTGTGGAAAAACAACCTTTGTCTGTAATGTAATTCAACAGCACAAAAACTTAATCAAACCAAATATAACTAAAATAATTTGGTGCAATCCTGAATTAGCGGCTGTACCTAGGACTTTACTTTTTGATAATATAGAACTTTTAAATAATATACCAGAAGAAATAAAAAATGAAAATTACGACAATATTTTAATAGTTTTGGATGATTTGATGCTTGAGACATATAATAAACAGGTGTGTGAGTTATTTACCAAAGGGTCTCATCATAAAAACTTGTCAATTATTTTGTTAATACAAAATATTTTTCATCAGGGTAAATACTGCCGTGATATTTCATTAAATGCTAAATATCTGGTTTTATTTAAGAACCCCCGCGATAAATCGCAAATTGTACCTCTGGCACGTCAGATTTTTCCTGAAAAAACAAGAGAGTTTACAAAAGTATATAATGAGGTGACATCACGTCCTCACGGCTATATTGTGTTAGACTTAACACAAAACATTAATGAATTGTACCGTATACGTAGTGATATATTAGAAAAAAATTATTCTGTTTGTTATTGTACCGCAAATGATTTAAATAACAGAGCTTACTGTGAAAAATATGAAACGATTGAAGAGAAACCGTCATATATTACGACTGTTAAAAAACCCTAATAAAAAACTACGTAATAGTATTTTGAAGTCATGCGATGATGATGTTATAAAGACTTTAATTGAAATTCCAATTAATACTTTAAACGGCAATAATAAAATATCAAAGAAGAGTTTATCATTTTTAAAAAAACATAAAAGTGCAATAAGATGTTTAGTCAGTACAAAAAGTAGTTTGAAAGCAAAACGTCGAATTCTTATTCAAAAAGGAGGCTTTTTACCTGTACTAATTGGAACCGTGCTATCAGGTATTATTGGTAAATTAATAGGAGATTATCAGTCGAAAAATGAATAATATGCAGCGTATGATTGTTATACCCCCCGATGTTTTTGTAAGATTTAAAAAATTAGTAGAAAATGAAAAGAACTTAAATATTTTAAATCATAATATTGAAAATCTTTTAAATAATAAAAAAATAAACCCTACACAAAAATGGTACTTGTTAAGACAGAATTTAATAAAGTATGCTAATCAAAGACGAACAGGCTTGGCTATACCCTCTCCATTTAAAAGAAATAATGTTGATACAAAAAATACTGAAACTCAAACAAGACTTAAATTTGTCAAAAATCAGGAAACACAATATGAGCCTAATATTAAACAGCAAGAAAATTATGAAGACAATGAAGTTTTTCTCGACTTTAACCCAGTAAAAGAACAACAACAACAAATATCGCAATATAGAGAACAGATTAGTGATGAAGATATAGATATGGAATATGATGATGATGAAACTGCTGAAATTGCTTTGCAGAAAACATTTCCTGAAGAGCGTTTAACTAGAAGATTGTCTTCTTCTAATTCCAATGTAAGAATGTTTAACACAAATACAGGTGGTATTATTACAGTAGCATTACCAGAAAAGTCTCCTACAAGACAACGTACAAATTCAAATAATTCATTTTTTAACCAAAGTATTTTGTCACCTATAAATACAAGACAACATGCACAAGCAAGTGGTTCATTGTTAAGAAAAAGTATTTTGTCAAAATATCCTGCAGAAAAAAATATTAAAAAAAGGAAGCCAGCAACACCTGGCACTCCACCACACACACCCAAGCAATATAAACTACATGGCACCCCTCCTCTCTGGGAAAACTACAAATAACTGATAAAAAGCTATAAATAAGCGTTAAAAGGTTAAATTTACCAATTGTAATTATGAATTCACGAGATAATTTCTATATTACATTGTTTAGTAATGATTCAGTAAATTTTTTTCCCGATAATACTCTGGCAACTTTTGAAAATAGAATACCAACACATTTAGATTTAACTAAAGCCGATTGGCAGGTTGGTCTTTCGGAAATTTTTGTTAATGACTACCTACAAACTGATTTATATGAAAAACAAAAATCAGCTACTATTGCGTTGGGGGTTCATTCAGTTTTAGTAGGTAGAAATAAACAACTTGTTAAAAAACGTCTGGGATATACATTTTACCATGAAGATAGTGCCAAATTTATGCATGATGATTGGAAACGAAATTTTTTACCTACACTTATTAACAACATTACACCGTTAGGAACGTGTACACGTACCGAAGTAGTACATGAGTTTTATAATGAACTGTTAGTCACTCTATCGAACGATGAGACCTTAAGAGTGAATATAAACCTGTTTCGGAAGCAAATAGCCTAAAATTTATACGTATATCAAAAACTTTTAACAAAGACAGTTTCTATTTAAAACCAGATGTTGAATATACTATACCAGAATTAATAAAAGAGCTTTTCCAGCAAAAAAAAAATATTATTGAATACAAAAAAACAATACTAGACTTATTTGAACGTACGTTTAAACAAATAAAAGATGAAAAAAGTGGTATGTTACTAGTATATAGTGATATTATTCAGCCAGAAATTTTTGGAAATAATAATATACGAGCGTTGCGTGCAATAAATATTGATAACTGTAGAAGACAAAACAATATAGAATTTAAAAATATACAATACGTTCCATTGGAAAAGAAGATTTTTGAAACTATTGCCATTAATATTTCCGATCAGTATGGCAAAAAAATTGATTTTGTACCAAACTATTATCCGACAAAAATTGTATTACATTTTAAGAGATTTTAATAAAAAAAAGTATATAAATAAAAACAACACATAAAGCTTTATCGTTTTACTTAAACATGCATCGTGAATACATTAAATATTATTCTTCACAAGCTGGCGGTAATATAAATGAAATAGGACCACTTTTACAGGCATATCCAACAATCCAGCGAGGGCGTGGTTTAGGTAATTTATTTGGAGGTTTATTTCGTTTTTTAAAACCTGCATTGGCTACTGGTTTAAATTTACTAAAAGACGAAGCATTCAAAACTGGCTCTAATATTTTGTATGATATAGCGTCAGGGTCAAATCCAAAAGAAGTATTCGAAGAACAAGCTAAAGCAGGCATAAAAAATTTAAGAACTTCAGCAGTGAACCAATTGCATTCAATGTATGGTAGTGGTAGAAAGCGAAAAAAAAGTAGTAAAAAAACGATGCAAGTAAAAAAAAGACGTAAAACTATAAAAAGACGTGTAAAACCGAAACTATATTCAATCAGTAGAAATAGGCGGAGAGCAGGAAATAAAAAATCACGTGTTCTAGATATTTTTAATTAAAAATGGTTATTGTAGAATGCATGAAGTCAGAGTTAGATCTTTTCACAACACCACCAATACAGACGAGTATTTTACGAACTGATGAAGTAGTCTACAATCCATTAGCCTCGTTAGAGGCCTCACCTTCTACAATAGAATTTGTCTCACTTGGTAATGGTGATACATACAGAGATTTAGCATCAACATATATTAAATTTAAAGTTCAAATATTAAAACAAGATGGAACAAAATGGAGTTATGCCGATACAACAGGATCAGGTGCTGATAAAAAGTCAATACCACAGCCTAGTGTAGTAAATAATTTGCTACATTCAATGATTAAACAAGTAAATGTAACAATAAATGGGAAAAATGTAACACCTTCTGATTCTTTTTATAATTATAAAAGTTATTTAATTTCCTTGGTAAGCTATGGAAAAGATGCTAGTTCAACACATTTGGAAGGATCTGGTTGGGAGCTAGATAAACCAAATGTTCATGATATTAATAACGAAGGTTCCAAAATAAGACAGAAACAGTACAAAAACTCTTCTACTGTAGAGCTAATGGGAAAATTACATGTGGATTTTTTTAACACACCTACTTTGCTTTTAAACAATGTTGATGTGAGAATTTCGTTAACACTGGAAAAACCAGAATTTTATTTATTTTGCGCTGACACGGATGAAAGCTATTTGAAAATTCATGAAGCAACACTATACATGAAACATGTTACAGTTAACCCTAATATTTTATTGGCTCACAACACTATTCTTGCAAAAACTAATGCAAAGTATCATTACAAAAGAGGAGAATTGAAAACATTTACAATACCAGCAAATACTTCAAACATTTCATTGGATAATGTATTTATTGGTCAGCTACCTAATACATTATTATTTTGTATGGTAAATAATGAAAACTTTAATGGAAAACGATCAAAAAATCCATATCATTTTGATCACAATAATTTATCACAATTTCAATTATATGTAAACGGTGTACAAGTACCTAATTCGCCAATTGAAACAAATTTCTCTGAGAGTTTTTGTAATACCAGAGCATATTTAACATTATTTAAGGGTACAGGAATACATCATTCCGATAGAGGTCATCAGATCACAAGAGAATATTTTTCAAAAGGCTACACAGTATTAGCTTTTGATTTATCAGCCGATGGATCAGGTAATGAAAAATGAAACATGTCAAAACCTGTTAAATCAAGGTACAGTAAGAATTGAGGCAAAATTAAGCTCTGCACTACCCTCAACATTAACGTGCATTGTTTATGGAGAGTTTGATGCGTCATTAGAAATTGATAGAAATCGGAATGTTTACACAAATTTATAAATAGCTGTACAAACAAAATAATTTTTTATTATACAACAGGCCTTGAAAGTGTTAGAGCATAAAAATGATAAATAATAATAAATTTCCATCATATGCTTTAGTGGACATATCATTTACCAGTGATAAAATAATTACTTTTGGACATAAAGTAAGTATTGCAGGTATTGAAGAATCAAATAAAGTAGTACACTACGAATACAAATATTTATATCCAACATCAAAAATAAATGCAGAAAAACACAATTGCAACACAAATGGAAATTTATACAACGAAAATATAACTCAAGCTTTAAATAAAAAATTAAACAAATTTGATGCATTGTTGGTTAATGGAAAAAACAAAAAAGAATTTTTATTACAATCTATAAAGTGTAACACAAAAATTTACGATATTTCAAACCTAACAGAACAGCATGAATACGCAACAGATAGTAAAAATTCTTCGGAGGAATAAACACACAAAATTTTGTTTTAGGGGCGTTTTTGCTTTTAATCGCATACCAAAACAGATAAAAAAGAAACCGTTTTGTATTGTTGTTAACTCAGATCCTGATACAAAACCTGGATCACACTGGTTTGTTTTAAATTTTCCCCAAGCAGGATGTGCCGAATATTTTGATTCTTATGGAAATCAAACAATAAAAACAAATATCATAAGAAAAATCAATCAGAATTCTAAGCAAAAATGTTTCATAAGAAACTCAAAACGTTTACAAGCAGACTTTTCAACTGTATGTGGTCATTATTGTTGTGTTTTTATATATTTCCGTTGCAGAGGTGTTTCAATGAAGAAATTTTTAAGCATCTTTAGTTCAAATGATTTTAACTACAATGATAAATTTATTTTACAATTATTTCGAAAAAATTTTAAAGTGTAAATTTATATATAATAAGTAACAAATCTGTAATTTTAAAAACAATTAAAATACAAACAAATAAAATATCAATATTGTTTTATTCATTTATTATTACATTTTCAGCACATAACAAAGGAATTTCTACAAAAAGTTTGGAAAAATTAAACGAAATATTAAATTCTGGTAGAAAAAAATGCTCTCTTGTTAATTTTTTTACATTATAAATTTCACAATTTTTGTAATATTTAGTAATATAATCTTTTACATATATTTCATTTACATAGTTAAAGTATGCATGACTGGTTATAAAATCCCTGATTCCATTAATTTGATTCCATTCTTCGCTGTTTAACAAAAATGTTAAATTTTGAATATCGTCATCATTGCATATGTTTTGAACAAACATAATCCAAAGACTATAACTGAATTTCATTGGTGTTTTACCAAACTTTGAAATTACCACTATTGGTTTTAACGTACTCGGATGAAACCCCGATGAAATTTTTGCTGTGTGTTCTTTATTTAGATAATAATGATAGGCAAGAAGCAAGTTGCCAGCATCTCGGGGCGTATGTGTTTCCATTTTGTCACTACAATTATAACTAAAGCATAATCACTTTTGAGAAATTAAACAAAGAATAATATTTTAAAAATCAATTTTATTATATTTTAACATATACATGTACATATTAAAACAATTTTTTAAAGCACATCTTTTTAAGTTCCGTCCTTCTGATGTGGAGTGAACGGGACAGTATGTGGCATAATTTTGTAATTCTTGTAATTTAGGAATGTCAAAATTTAAATCCACAATCTTTGTTGTTTTTGGAAAATATTTGATAAGTATATCTTTTTTTGTTTGCCTTTTACGAAAATACTGTATTGTTCTAAATTTTTAAATATATATGGTAGACTGTTGTATTCAATAATACCACTTTCCCATTCCAGACCGTTTATATTATCCCTATTGTAGTCATTTTGTTGAAAAATTTCATAATTTAGTTCTTTTTTAGGATATGGAGCTTTTAATAAATAATAATCTGCAGTCAGTGAGCCTTGCTTAAGTGTAGCTATTTCTTTTATAAAATAATGTTTACCATTACCAATTACGAATTGAAAATCAACAAAAATTATTTTGCTCTGCATATTTTTTTTTTAGAACAACTTTACTCTTTGACAAAAGCTATAAAACTAAATTTACTAGTATAATTAAGTTAGTTATGAAGTATCGTCATGAGTAAAAAGTCAATTGTAGAGGAATTGCATAAGCCTGCAAGAAAAAAATTCGAAAGGCGGAAAGTTAAACAGAAAGGCTTTAATGATACCTGGCAAATTGATTTAGTAGAAATGATTCCATTTGCAAAATTCAACAAAGGTTACAAATACCTACTTACAGTTATTGATATTTTTTCAAAATATGCTTATACAAAACCAGTTAAAACAAAAAGTGGTTCTGATGTAACGAAGGCTATGAATAAGATTTTATCTAAAAGCAAGCAAATTCCAAAAAATATTCATTCTGATCAAGGAAAAGAATTTTTTAACAGCAATTTTCAAAACTTAATAAAAAAACATAATATAAATCATTATCATACATACACAAAACTTAAGGCTTCTATTTGTGAACGTTTTAATCGGACTTTAAAAAATAATATGTGGAAACAATTTAGTTTACAGGGTAATTATAATTGGATTTCAATTATAAATGATTTAACAAATAAATATAATCATACACGACATCGTACAATAAAAATGAAACCAAATCAAGTCTCTAACCAAAATTTCTATTAAGAACAATATACAATACCCCAAAGTTATATAAAACGCCTAAATTTAAAATAAATGATTTTGTACGCATCAGCAAGTCCAAAGGAATTTTTCAAAAAGGTTATGAACCAAATTGGTCTACCGAAATTTTTAAAATATCAAAAATTAACTCAACAAACCCTGTAACTTATTCTTTAACTGATTATAAAGAACAGCCGATAATGGGAGGTTTTTATGAATTTGAAATGCAGAAAACAAAATATGCTCATTCTTATCTTGTTGAAAAAATAATCCGACAGAAAGGTAATCAAGTTTTTGTCAAATGGCTTGGATTTGATAATACACATAATTCATGGATAAATAAAAAAGATATTTTAAAATAAAACTCATACTTCATGGATAAATAAAAAAATAGTACAACTAAAAAATAAACTTTGTTTTAACAGTATAACTTGTTTATTATAAAAAAAATTTGTAATATGAATTTCTAGGATATAAAAGCTAGATAAACAACTATTTCGTTTAGTCTTATACTAACTTACAAAATGTCAAGTTTTATAATTGTAAACGAATCTATTTTGAATGTTAAACGTTTTAATTTACGTGGACGTCGTGTAGAATTTTCTATAAAACAAGTGCCCGAAAACCAGGAACCCACAAGCTGGATTAAAAAGGCTATTGAGGAAATTATTGCATATGTAACAAATGGTTTATTACCTACTGATCAGGTGGGAATCACATTTTGTGACAACAGTTTATTAGAACGCGCTCCTGGATGGCTTAATTTTAAAGAAGCATCTTTGATAAATATAGAAAAAGTCTGGGCCCTTATATCAAAAATATACCAAAGTAATTCAGAAGGTCTTAGCACAAACAACTTTTGTTTACAAGTAACATCTGTTAGATTACCAAGAGGTAGCGGTCGTGGTAAAAATTATAACACTTTTGATGAGGAAAGTGCTAAAAGAAAAGGTATCATTTCAATACAAAATGATGATTATATCTGCTTACCTAGAGCATTAGTTGTAGCTATTGCAATAATAGAACAAGATCCTGTATACAAAAATAAATGGATAATTAAAGATACGCATAAAATACAGACAATCAGAGCAATGAATTTACTTAAAGAAGCGAATGTTAGTATAGCGTCGGAAGGAGCTGGTGTTGTAGAAATTCATCAATTTCAACTACATCTCAAAGACTATAAAATTGTAGTGTATCAATATGGCACAAAAGGAAAAAATATAATTTATAAAGGTGATAATGATGGTAAATCATTAAATTTATTGTACCATAAAAACCACTTCAACGTAATTTCATCGATGACTTCAGCTTTTTGCTGTAGATATTTTTGTCAAACATGTCGTATACCATATAATAATAAAAATGCACACCATTGCGGAGGTCAATGCCCCTGTTGTCAAAAAACACCACCGTGTCATAAAGTCACAACAGAAATAACTTGTACATACTGTAATAGAAAATTTAGAGGTCAAGACTGTTACAATAATCATCTGTCTTCAGGTTCGAATAAAAACAACAACATTTGCACAGACATAAAAAAGTGTTTAAAATGTTTAAAAACCTACAAACAAAATAGAGTACACACTTGTGGAGAATTTTTTTGCAATATATGTAAAAAATATGTACCAAAAGAACATTTGTGCTATATGCAAACAGATAAAAAGACCCCAAATTTTAAAGATAAAATGTTTATTTTTTACGATTTAGAAACACGACAAGAAAAAGATTTAAATACAACTTCTGTAAAAGCTATTAAACTACATGAGCCCAACTTATGTATATATAATAAAAGATGTGATGCGTGCTTAGAATGTGAAAATTTGGTATTTTGTAAAAAATGTGGTTTTAGACAGCTTATATATAAAGAAAATGTAATACAAACATTTTTAGAAAATTTGCTAGAAGCTAGAAAAACATTTAAACAAATAATCGTAATAGCTCATAATGGTAAATCATTTGATCATCAGTTTATTTTAAATCACATTTTAACAAAAACTGACTTAACCCCACAATTAATTATGCAGGGGACAAAAATTATAATGATGTTATTAGGAAATATTAAATTTATTGATTCTATAAATTATTTTCCAATGGCTTTGTCTAAATTACCCAAAGCTTTTGATTTACCCGATTAATATAAAAAAGGTTATTTTCCGCATTTTTTTAATACTCTAGAAAATACAAATTATATTGGTTGTTTACCTCCTACAGAATATTATGGTTGTGATCAAATGAAGACAGATGATCGTAAAACGTTTTTAAAGTGGTATGAGGAAAATAAAAATTTGGAATTCAATTTACAAAAAGAAATCGAAAGCTATTGTGCGAGTGATGTTAATATTTTAACAGAGGCCTGTTTAAAATTTAGAAAACTATTGCTTACAGAATGTAATGTATGTCCTTTTACTGAGGCGACCACAGTTGCATCAGCATGTAATTTGGTTTTTCGACGAAATTTTTTACAACCAAACACAATTGCTATTATTCCTGTTGAAGGATATAGAAATCGTGACAAACAATCCAAAATAGCTATGCAATGGCTATTGTACGAAGAAAAAAATAGAAAGATTACCATACAGTTTGCAGCAAAACAAAAAGAGGCAATTATAAATGGTGTAAAGGTAGATGGCTACTGCAAAGAGACTAAGCAAATTTTTGAATTTCATGGCTGTTTCTATCACGGTCATCCTGTATGTATTAAACATAATAGAAATAAGTTAATAAATAATCAATCTACTGAGACATTTGAGCTTCGCTATGAAAATACAATAGCGAAAACAAATAGACTGCAATCTTTTGGTTATGAGGTAATAGAAATGTGGGAATGCGAGTTTTTCAAACAATGCCAACAAAATAAACAAATAACCGAATATGTTAAAAATCATCCTCTCTTAGATAATTTGCCACTTAATCCTCGAGATTCATTTTTTGGTGGGAGAACAGGTAATACACGATTATATTATAAATGTGATTTTGGTGAGAAAATTAAATATATTGATGTATGTTCACTTTATCCATGGGTCTGCAAATATGGAAAATTCCCGATCGGCCACCCTAAAATATATGTAGGTGATCAGGTCTGTCGACAGATTGATTTGAAAACAAAAAATGGTTTAATAAAATGCAAAATACTTCCGCCACAAAATTTATATCATCCTGTTCTACCACTAAAACAGAACAATAAATTAATGTTTACGTTGTGTCGGACATGTTCCGAAAAATTATGTCAATTAACATGTTTTCATAACGATCAAGAAAGAGCTTTAACAGGAACATGGATATTTGATGAAGTAGTTAAAGCTTTGGATAAAGGGTATAAAATTATAGATATTTTTGAAATATGGGAGTATGAAATTGCCCAATATGATATGACAACAAATAGTACTGGAATATTCACAGAAATGATGAATAAGTTCATAAAAATGAAACAATCTGCCAGCGGGTTTCCAATATGGTGTGAAACGCATGCACAACAAGAAGAATATATTGTTGAGTTTTTGAAAAATGAAAATATTCAGCTTGAATTTGACAATATTATTAAAAATATTGGTTTAAGATCTTTGGCCAAATTAATGCTAAACTCTTTCTGGGGTAAATTTGGTCAAAGAGAAAATCAGCCAAAAACAGCAATTGTAAATGAGCCTGATGAACTATATAATTTATTAACAAATGCAGCTATTAACGTCAATCATATCTTACCAATTAATGACAATACTTTAATTGTAAACTGGGAATATGTAGAAGAGGCATGTACACCACTTTCAACTGTAAATGTTTGCATCGCTTCATATACAGCTGCACAGGCACGTCTTAAACTTTACGAATATTTAGAAAATCTTGATAATAGAGTTTTGTATTATGATACAGACTCTGTGATATACATAAGCCGAAAAAATGAAATTGACCCACCAACAGGTGATTTCATTGGTTATATGACTGATGAATTAGAAGGAGAATTTGGTGCTGAAAGTTATATAACAGAATTTGTGTGTGGTGGTCCTAAAAACTATGCTTTTCAAGTTTTCAGCACAAAAACTAAAAATTTACAAACCAGATGTAAGGTAAAAGGCATTTGTTTAAATTACCAAAACTCCAATCTGATAAATTTTGATACTATTAAACAAATGATTTTGCATGAAGATAATAACATGGAACCGATAACAATTGTATCTAAAAATATACAACGTACAAAAGATCATCAAGTAATAACCGTACCTGAAACCAAACTTTATAAACCAACATCAACAAAAAGAAAATTCCTAGATGATTTTGATTCTATTCCGTATGGATATAAAAAATAATGTTAAAATTATACGTTACTATATATATAAAAAAAATAAAAAAAAATGTATATATTGAGAATATTAAATTTTTTATTTATTTTAACAATCTTGTATAAATTATTAAATTAATCATAATAAATATATAATTAATCCCAATTTTCTTCTTCCGGTTCTGGTACCGGAAGGTTGTCAGGAACAAATCTGCGTCCATTTCCTTCCAATGGATAATCGGCATCAGGATGAACTAATGCATCGTCTTTTTCTTCTTCAAGGTCTTTAATAGGTGGTTCCATAATGATAATACACAACGAAAATCAAAAATACGTAGTATTTATTACAAAATTGTTTTTAAAAATACTGTACGTGAATACTTTTTCGATCTTAATAACTACAACATTGTTTTTATCTTTCTGAAAACTAATCATACTTATTTCTTATTGCATTTTTTAAAAAAAAAAATCTCGGCAAGTTTATTATCGTCGTTTTTACTTTTAGTTTTATAGTAACAATTGTAATAAATTTTCATATAAATAATTTACCTTAATTTAATACTTTAGTTTATAGTAACAATTGTAATAAACTTGAAAATTTTCATATAAATAACCTACCTTAATTTAATAAAAAGTTTAATTTTAAACAAACCAACAGAAAGTAATTCAAATATTTTAAACAAAATGGAAAGTCAGTAGATTGACTATGTACAAGTACAATAACTTTAATTAAATTTATATTTTTCTCGGGGAGTTTATTATCACCATAATTTTTAATAATAACAATAAATTTCAAAAAAAAATTCAATAAATTGTGTCAATTAAAGTGATGATACGTTTTTAAATTAAAGATTTGTTAACAATATCAACTGTAAGTACAATAATAATAACTTTAATTAAATTTATATTTTTTCTCGGCAAGTTTATTATCACCATAATTTTTAATAATAACAATAAATTTTAAAAATAATTCAATAAATTGTGTTTTTATTGTTATGATAAAAAAGTGATTATACGTTTTTAATTAAAGATTTGTTAATAATATCAATTGTAAGTTTTTTACTTTTAGTTTTATAATAACAACTTTTATAAACTTGAAAATTTTCATATAAATAACTTACCTTAATTTAATAAAAAAGTTAGTTTAATTTTAAACAAACCAACAGAAAGTAGTTAAAATATGTTAAACGAAATGGAAAATCAACAAATCGAACAATCACAGACAAACAGCTTTATGTTTCAACCCCCAACATTGGCAAATTTAGCCCTACGAGCTGCATTCAACTCGCATGCATACAGCTATGAATATTGGATAAAATGCCATGAGCACAAAAGTCTTCAAAAACGATATCTAATGGATAAACAATTGTATTATGTGGATTATTACAGCTTCTTATTTGACAGTCAAATGAAATATTCTTATGAATATACAATACTACAGCTTTTAAATTATTGTCAAAATAGAGAATGTTTTGATACGATGGACATTAGGCTTCAGCCTATATACTGGTAATCCTAATGTAATAAATTTTATAAAAAGTGTAATAAATTGTAATGATTTTTAAAAATATGTAATAAATTGTAATGATTTTTCAAAAAAAAAAATGTATTATTGAAATTTTAAAAACTTAATAAATAATTTAATGTTAAAATATAATCTGTGTATAAGTCTATTCTATCCATATTTACATTGTCTATAGTCTTTTCATATTTTAAAAAGTATATAAAGTCTGTTCAAATTAAGCTATAGTATCAGTTTTATTTGAAGACTTTTCCTGTAAACGTAGTGAAAAATACAAAAAAAAAAGAAAATGGTAAGTATTTTTTATACCATTTACATAATTATATTTTTTTTAAATATATTATTTCTTCTGTTTTAGGCAAACTTTTTAAAAGATTTAAACAGTTTTGGATCCGCTCCAACTTCGCTTAAACCAATCACAAGAACAAATGAGTTAACTATTGGCAGGGAGTATAAAATAACCAACATGAGGATAGCAAATACTCGATACGGACCGAAATTCCTGGTAGACTTGGGCACAAGTGTATATTTTCTACCAGAAAAAATATCAGCCGGATTGATGGAACAAAACTACACACCCAGTCAGGTACCTAAAAATTTGTACATGATAGTGGACAAAATAGAGGGGCCTATTATACGTTTTTTTCAAAAAAATAATTAAAATTTTATGGTAAAATTAAAACATTTATTGTAAAAAAGTATTTACATAATAAATAAATTACGATGCAAAACTATTTCTAAAAAAGGTGTATATTTTCTCAAATTTTTTTGTTTACAGGATCAATTTCCATCTATAAAATTTAAAAACATTTTTCAGAACTCCTAAAGATATGTGACGCGCGAAATATAAACAAAATAATTTTCAAAACTTTTAAAATAATTGAATAAAACCAATATAAAAAAGTAGAAGAACGAAAGATAATAATAAAATAAAACATGAGGGTGATGGCTCAGTGTATAGAGCTCTTGATTTGTACAAACATTAATACGTGTGATCAATCCTCGTTATGTTTGTTTTTAATTTTTACACACCTATCTACATTTTATATCGCAGACGTGATATATAAAATGCACTAGAAAACATTTTTTTTTTTTTAGCTGCAAAAAACATAATTCAACAACAGAAGACAAAAGAAAATATTTGATAATGCTTTTTCATTATAATTTTAGTTCCATTTCTTATATAAAAAAACACGCTATCAATCAATCGTATACAAAAAAAAATAGAGTATGTCGACGATAAAACAAAAAAAGAAAAGCAAAGTTCTGTAAAATTTCTGAAAATTGAAAATGAAATAAAAAACCCCAAAAATTGTATATTTGATTTTAATTGTTTTTTTATTATACAAAATTATATTGTGTTATACAAAAAAAATATATTATTTTATAAAAAAACTTATACAAAAAATATTATTACATAAATCAATGTAATAATATTACAAATGTAATAACTGGCCGCAATTCTTGATGTATCATTTTTTTCAGCTACAAAAATAAATAAATATAAAAACATAAAAATATTTTAAAAAACCATTTATTATTATAAGAAAAAGAGCAAAATTACAAAAAATATATTATTTAAAAAATTGAAAAAGTTAATATAAAAAAAGCAGTAACTACAAAATAAAAAGCACTAACTACAAAGAAATACAAAAAAAAAAACTACAAAAAAAACTACAAGCGCTGCATATTATTTTTTTTGACTTTAAATTTTCCCTCAAACTCACCCTCGATGGAGTTATTACCACTCCCTGTATCGTAATCTGTCTAAAAAAGAAAAATTGAATTTTAAAAATGATTATATTTTTTTTTGGTAAAAACTTACTTCATTATTTGTTAAGTATTTTGTTTTATAGGTTGTAAAAGTTATTTTTGGTTCATATGCTGGCTTTAACTAAAAAAATATTATAAATATTAATATTTATTTAACATTATAACATTTTATTTATACTTACTTTATCATAATTCGATAGCTCTACTATCGGTTTTTGAATATTAAATGGGATTAGCTGTTCCTGTTTCATCTAAAAAAAAAAAAAAAATTTCATATTAATTTAATTGAAAATCACATTTTTTATTTTGAAAAATAACTTTTTTATAAAATAATATTAATATTGTACTTACTTGTGTATTATAATTATTATGTATTTCGTTATGAAAGCCAAATACATGGCCTCCTGACGCATTGATATTAAATACCATAGAGGCATTTCCAAATAATAAACTAAAATTATGAGGCCCTTGTATTGCCTCCTTTTGTTGATGTAACTGATGGGGAAGCGGTGCCCCATAACAAAAAAAAACACTCAACAACATAAAAAAAACACTAATATTTTTTATCATTTCCATTTTTTTTAAAAAAATTTAATTTATTATTATTAATTTATTATTTAACGTTTACACTTCAGCTATGTAGTTAGAAAACTGATTTGTGAAAAATAAAAATTGCATTCAAAATGCATTGAAATAATTTCTGTAATCAGATATTTTGAAAAAAATATAGAAATTATTTAGAACAAAATGCTGATTATTTAAAAACATTATCGCTATATATTAATATATACATATTAATTAATCAAATTTTATATTCTTCCTGATTAAACTTTGTGCTGAACTATATTTATTATTTTGTAATAATTTAATTTTATTATTTCTATTATTTAATAGTATTTTTAGAAAAAAATTCCGTAATTGAATATTATCAATATTTTTTAAAAACATTTTCAATATTGTTTTAATATAATCAACATAGTAATTAAACTATTTTCCCTGATTGAACTTTGAATATGGTTTTCGAAAAACAAATTTAATATATATAGTTTTACAATTTTATATATTAACAAAATTTTGATATGATATACTTATACTATAACTATATTGTATAACATTTTTTTTTTTGGAATTTTATTGGAAAATACATATGTTGTATATATGTTTTTTTTTCGTTTTATAAAAACGTAAAACCGATTACTTAACAAGCACGTGCAGCAAAAACTATATAAAAAATCATTTTTTTTTTTTAGGTCATTAAATTTCTATGGAAACAAAAAAATATTTTTGTAATTTTGTTTTATTGTTTTTTTTTTGTTGTATACAAGAATCATATACAAAAAAAAATAACAAACTTAAACTTATATACTGCATATAAAATATACCGCTTAAAGTTATACGAAATATAAAATAACATGCGTATATTAATTTTAGCATTTCGCAGTTTTTTAAAATATGTAATTATAATAACCTTGAAAAAAAAAGTTCATTATCTTTTATTAAACCTCACTAAGTTGAAGTTCCGATTCATATAATATGTTAGTCATGCATTAAACAAACAAACAAACAAAACACGTTATTTGCGTTGTGAAAAATTTTCACTTGATAGCTCAGATGGTAGCGTGTAGGTTTACAAATCAAGACATCCACGGTTCAAATCTACACAAAACCAAGAATATTTTTTTTAAAAAACAAAATACAAATTCTTTGTTCAAACAAAGAAACAGAAGAGAAACAAGAAAAACAAAGAAAATTCGTTCATATAATCATTTAATCCATTCAAACATAACAAGGTTGGTGGCTCAATAGGTAGAGAGCTCAGCAACTTACACAAAATATTCCGCGATCGATCCCAGCCATTGCCAATATTACTTTTTCTCGCGTATTTTACAGAACACATGCGTAAAACACTTTAAAGTCACGTACAAAAATAATTACCCTAATTAAAATTTATCCCTAAATAATTGACTTAATTAAAATTTATAGGGTAATAAATAATTAGCATAATAAAGTCATAAAAAATAATTGACCTAATTAAAAGGTGTGAAAAAAGCCATTAAAAACACATTAACGTCAAAAAACCCATTAACGAATGATTAATGGGTTTTATTTAGTTCCCAGCACCAAGTGGCCCAATAACTACTAAATTAATTGGTGATAACATTTTGTTAAAGAATCCTTGTAAGGACCACAAGCTCAGTTTAAATTGGCTAGCTCCATTTGAAGTAGTAGAAGTACCGAACAATTTAAATACTATTATAGAAATTAAAGGAAAATTGCGTAAGGTTCATAACAATAGATTAAAATTATGATCTGACGGAAAAATTGAGCAGTAAATTTATCATTCCCTAAAATTCATCTTATATTTTAACAGTAAATTAGTCATTCTCCATTTATTTTATATATTACTCTTTCGACATATAATAATAATAGTTCTTCACATGTATATTCTCTTTATTGTGTGATAAAAAAATGTAAAAAGGCGGAGCCTATAGTTGAAAGGGGAAGGCATTCGGTAGTAAGAAGACGTAGAAACTCGACTGACCAATCGGTGACAGGAAGTTCGGAACGAACGCCGAAAACTACGGAGAAGACGGTTTACAAAACTGAAAACGTTACCAAAAACGCCACCACGACAAGTACGAACTAAACTGTCGGACGAATACGTAGACTCTCAGATGCGATCCTTTAGAGACTGACTTAACTAAATACTCTATAGTTCATACTCTTTAGCTATCCATATTTTTTTTATTATTATTATCTTATTTTACTCTTCAGCTATCTTATTTTATTTCCTTACTATCCTTTAGGGAATGAATTGTTTAATTCTTTAATACTTTCAATTTCCTCTTAGTTTCAATTTTTAATATTTCACATCAATAGGGTTAAACGAATATGTAGTAGTAAGTTACAAACGGATTTTCAAGGGAAGTACAGTAAAAAATTTTAAATGTTAAATTGATCCATTTCATATATAAAAAATATATATATAAATTTATTTTTATAATTGTCATAGTAAAGTTATATTTTTTTATTCATTTTATAAATTTGTTTAAATAAATAATAAGTATATAATTGATAAATTTTTATTATTTAATTCATTTTTATAATTTTGTAATAAGTAATTAATAAATTTTTGTTATTTAATTCATTTTTATAATTTTGTTATTAGTAATTAATAAACTTTCGTTATTCCATTCATTTTTATAGTTTAGTAATAAGTAATTAATACATTTTTGTCATTAAATCCATTTTTATAATTTTGTTAATAATTTATATTTCACATATTCATATTAGTTAATTGATTTTTATAATTTTGTTAATACATTTTTGACATTAAATTCATTTTTATAATTCTGTTAATAATTTAAATTTCACACATTCATATTAGTTTTGATAAATTCATTAAGTAAGATGATTAAATTTGCTATTCAATTTTTTTTAATATTATGTTAAAGAGATAAAATAATTTTGTTTATAATTTCTTTTATAATTATCATTATTAATATTTTTTCTATATTGTTATATACGGTTTCATTAGCACCCATTTCCTGCACATGCATTTTATTAATTTCTTATTTTCTCATGCTAGCTTAAAAAGCTAACATAAGCGTACTTATTTTCTCATGCTAGCTTAAAAAGCTAACATAAGCGTAAAACCGTTCTCACGATTTAACGTTGTTTTTCTTATAATTAGGTGAAATTAGATATTAAGCTTAAATATTAAGAATTGTTTGTGTAACTCAGTTGTAATAATTAATTAAATAAATTAAATAAATCAGTTTTTACATTAACTCCAACTAATAAAGTTGTTTCTATATATAAAAAAAAGATTTTTTTATCTAATATGATTTTTTTGTATCAATAATTTTATATACATGTAATGTACCATAACGAAACACGGACCAACCAGGAAAAAGTACAGTTTCCAGGAAGAAATACAATTTTACAAATTGGTCTTTTTCTTCGGGGATTGGGGGTGTATAAAATACAAGTCACCCTTTCTTTCAATTATTTGTGCAATACACGCGCTAATATTAATTCCCAAAATTAATATTAGCAATTCATAACTGCAGCGGAAATCGGCTTGCTTAATTAGCTAACTTAAGCGTAAAACCGTTCTCACGATTTAACGTTGTTTTTCTTATAATTAGGTGAAATTAGATACTAAGCTTAAATATTAAGAATTGTTTGTGTAACTCAGTTGTAATAATTAATTAAATAAATAAATCAGTTTTTACATTAACTCCAACTAATAAAGTTGTTTCTGGCGCAGTCGGTAAACACATATTAAATATAAAAATCACTAATTTTAAATAAAAAAAAATTGTGATTTATAAAAATATTTTTTTTAACATCAAATTCAATGTGTTAAAATAAATATAGTGCGTGTATATTAAATTGATCTAAGAAGTCGAGAAATAAAATAATATAAATTTTACTATTCTCCGAACTAAACAGACAATTTATCACGAACATTAAAATAAAAGTATTTTAAAAAAAAAAAAAAAAATCAATAAATAACCAATAAATAAATCGGTTATATCTAAAATAAATTAATGCGATAAAATAATAACGAAAAATATATACTACAATTGAAAAAAAGTGAATGGAAATCAACTATTTCATCATAAATCAACAACCATCAAAATATCTCATCATAGAACAGCAATCATCAAAATATCTCCTCGTAGAACAGCGATCATCAAAATATTTCATCATAGAACAACAAGTATCAACGTTATTTCAACATAGAACAACAATCATCTGGACAAAAGTATCAGCAATTACAGAATATTACAGAATATCAACCAGAAAAAAGGTCGTAGTGAGTTATATTTAAATTCTATTTAATTATCGTAGTTTATTTTGCTAAGCAATAAATATTTTAAAGTGAATATTCTAAATTAAATATAAACTACAAAATAAATTCTACGAATTAAAATATTGAAAGAAAAAAATATAATTTCATTATTAATTATCCAAATATCAAATTTTTATAGTTTTTGTTTTAATTAAAGTCAAATATTGAAATTTTCATACATAAAATTTAAAAAATACAATTTTGAAAATGGACGAATTAAATGCTGTTGATATATATAATATCTTGTTAGAGTTCATTAGTAACATAACTCCCTTTGATGGTAAAGATAAAAATTCTCTACCGGAGTTTATAGAAAAAATAGACAATCTAGTACCTTCTTTAGATACTCTGAATGAATTTAATAAATCAGTTCTTATGGGTTATATTACAGACAAAATAACAGATGACGCAAAAACGACATTACGAAGACATGGTAATATAAATAAATGGACAGAAATAAAAGACATATTAATCAAAAATCACGGAGAAAAATTAAACTCCGATGTTCTTATAGATAAACTTAGATCTACCCGTGTTGTCACAAATATCGAAGATTTTTATACACGAATAAATAGTTTTCTCTGTAGATTAAATAACTACTATATTTTAAAGGAAGGTTCTGTAAGAAACGAGGTTATTGAAAGTAATCAAAGAATTGCTTTACAAACCTTTAAAAATAACCTACCTGAACCAGCTCGTAGCATAGTGTTTAGCAAAAAACCTGCAACACTAAACGATGCTTATTCAATTATTAGAAGTGGTGATTATCATAAAAATGGCCGAAATGGCAATAAAGTTTTCAAAAATGATTATTATAAAAATAAAAAGGATAATAATCATATTTATAAATACAATCATAATAATCATCCCAACAATAATAATAATAATACAAATGTTGTAAGTAGACATGAAAATAATTTTGATAACCGTTCTAGAAATACGTATAACAATCGGTCTAATCAAACTAGAAATTCTAAACGATCTTTAAAAAATGATAATACTGAACCTATGGATATTTCAAATAATGAAATAGAACCAAATTTTCGGGAGAAAAGACTCTTAAACAGTTACCCTATATAGTAATAAAAAATCCTATAAAAACCTTAAATTTATTATAGATACTGGGGCCGAACTCAGTATAATTAATCCAAATATTTGCCAACCTAAATGGAAATTACCTACAGATCTACGTTTAAAAACATTTAATCATAGTTGTCATTTAAATGTTAAAAATAGATTTCCAATTTTTGACATTTTTAATGAAAAGAATCATTTTGTTGAATTCTTGGACTTACAATTTCATACTAAATACGATGGTCTTATTGGAAATAATATTTTGACACCTTTAAACGCGATAATTGATTATAAAAATCGTATTTTAGAAACGCGAAATGCTAAAATACCCTTTTTTCTTAATGAAAGCGAAGAAAATTATTTCGAAAATAGTTATAAAAATGAAGAAGTTGATTTATTTTCAAACGAAATAAACAACTCAAATTAATTAAATCATATTCAAATGAACCATTTGAATTCTGAAGAACAAAAATCATTAAAAAAAATTATCCTAAATAATAAAAACGTTTTTTATAAAGAAGGAGATGATCTTACTTTTACAAATAAAATTAAACATTTAATAGAAACAAAAAACGAAATTCCAATATATTCCAAATTGTATCGTTATCCCGAGATACATAGAATTGAACTATACAAACAAATAAAAGAAATGTTAGATAATAAAATTATCCAAAACGCAAAATCTCCTTACAATTCTCCTTTTTTGGTTATGCCAAAAAAGTTAGACCGCAATGGTAAACAAAACTGGCGTATAGTTATCGATTACCGAAAACTAAACGAAATTACAATCGAAAATAGGTTTCCAATACCTAATATCGATGAAGCATTTGAATAATTAGGCAAAGCTAATTGTTTTACCACATTAGACCTTGCAAAAGGATTCCATCAAATCGAAGTCGAACCTAAAGATCGCGCAAAAACTGCTTTTTCTACATCTACGGGTCACTACAAATTTCTTAGAATGCCTTTCGGTTTAAAAAAACGCGCCTTGTACCTTTCAAAAAAATGATGAAAGAGCTTTTAGGAAATTTTATAAATACAATTTGTATCGTTTACATGGACGATATTCTAATATTTTCCACTTCTCTTCAGGAACATATCGATTCATTACAAAAAATTCTGAACAGACTTGCATCTGTCAATTTAAAAGTCCAATTAGACAAATGTTCATTTTTCTGTCGCGAAACTGAATTCTTGGGTCATGTTATGACAATGGTATAAAACCAAACCCAAAGAAAATCGAAGCAATTCTTAAAATTAATTTACCAAAAACTCATAAAGAAATTAAAAATTTCTTAGGAATAACTGGATATTATAGAAAATTTATGAAAGATTATGCTAAAATTGCTGACCGTCTGTCTAGAATCGAAGATAACAAATATGTTCAAGAACAATGTGATAGCGACGAAGCATCAGCATCTGATTTTGACATTGATATATCAATTTTATTTAATGTTGATCAAGTAGATATCTTAAATAACGGTGAAATAATAAATAGTGATAATGATAAAAATATATCAACCGCCGCTTCTATTCATAGTGCAGTAGATGATGGAATTGATTTAATTTATATTAAGGAAAGACCAATTATAACTTGTATAAAAATCAAATTTATATTGAATATGCTAATAAAGAAAGTTTTAAAATTAAAATTGTGCATAAAAAATGCCAAAATAAAATAAAAATTACCAAAGCAAGTAATCTACTAGATATCATGAAAAAAGTTAGGCAAAGGAATAATGTGTATATTTTGTGAAGATACAAATTTATATCTAAAATTCCAAGATACATACTTATAAAAAATATTTTTCTAGTAATAAAAATCTCAAAATTCTGAAGTCTTCAAAAAAATTGGAATAGGTATATATCAGATAGAAATGAAATTTTAACAATAATAAAAAAGAGCATTTAGAAAAGAATCATAGGGGTATTAATGAAGTATTTTCTGAGATTAAAGAAAAATACTACTATCCAAATTTTATAGAAGAAATTGCTAAAATTATAAATAATTGTGAAACATGCAATCTCGCGAAGCATGATCGCAATCTTCAAAAACTGGCGTTTAGTATAACTGAAACTCCAAACAAATTTAATGATATCGTTCATATGGATATTATGGTTTCCGGAAAGAAATAAAGCTTACATTACTACTATAGATAAATTTTCCAAATATGCTACGCTTCACAAATTAAATTATCGGACGTGGATATCTATATTAGAAACTGTAAAACAAAGAATTCAATTTCTAGGTAAAATGAATAAATTAGTATCGGATGGAGAAACTCATATAGTGCATAATGCAATTGGTTTATTTTTGAAGGAGAATAATATTAACTTTCATCAAACTACACCCGCAATTAACACAGGCAATAGTGACATGTATTTTATTTTGAAATTGCTAAAATTATAAATAATTGTGAAACATGCAATCTCGCGAAGCATGATCGCAATCTTCAAAAACTGGCGTTTAGTATAACTGAAACTCCAAACAAATTTAATGATATCGTTCATATGGATATATGGTTTCCGGAAAGAAATAAAGCTTACATTACTACTATAGATAAATTTTCCAAATATGCTACGCTTCACAAATTAAATTATCGGACGTGGATATCTATATTAGAAACTGTAAAACAAAGAATTCAATTTCTAGGTAAAATGAATAAATTAGTATCGGATGGAGAAACTCGTATAGTGCATAATGCAATTGGTTTATTTTTGAAGGAGAATAATATTAACTTTCATCAAACTACACCCGCAATTAACACAGGCAA
Organism: Rhamphomyia laevipes; assembly: GCA_963920725.1. NCBI lineage: Eukaryota > Metazoa > Arthropoda > Insecta > Diptera > Empididae > Rhamphomyia > Rhamphomyia laevipes. The sequence goes on along the minus strand of OY987255.1, from coordinate 49,654,058 downwards.
TAGTGACATGTATTTTATTTTGAAATTGCTAAAATTATAAATAATTGTGAAACATGCAATCTCGCGAAGCATGATCGCAATCTTCAAAAACTGGCGTTTAGTATAACTGAAACTCCAAACAAATTTAATGATATCGTTCATATGGATATATGGTTTCCGGAAAGAAATAAAGCTTACATTACTACTATAGATAAATTTTCCAAATATGCTACGCTTCACAAATTAAATTATCGGACGTGGATATCTATATTAGAAACTGTAAAACAAAGAATTCAATTTCTAGGTAAAATGAATAAATTAGTATCGGATGGAGAAACTCGTATAGTGCATAATGCAATTGGTTTATTTTTGAAGGAGAATAATATTAACTTTCATCAAACTACACCCGCAATTAACACAGGCAATAGTGACATTGAAAGACTCCACGGTACACTTAACGAACATTTACGAATTATGAATGTTGACAAAGTTAAAGGAGACATTGATAAATAAACTTAGAGACGTATTAGAAACTAACAAAACTAAACGTATACAAAAATTAAATGAGAATAGAACTACGGACCCTAAAATTACAGAAAATATAGTTAAAAATAGAAATATAGTTAAAAATAGTGCTAAATATAAAAGGCTAAAAGATTATTCGAAGCAAAAAAATTATACAATATATAGGAGTAATAATAGAAATACTAAATATCACAAATCCCAACATAAACGTAAATATAAACATCAAATTAATTTTTTTACAGATGAAACTGACTATTTGCACAATAATGACAATTAACTGACCAATCAAATAAACAAATTATAAGAAATAAAAATCTAATAAATTCAGTAGAAAAAATTAAAAATCACATAAATGAACAAAATAACAAAATGAATATCTATCTCTCTGACGTTATTAATAAAACAAACGAAATATTTAAAAATGTTGACAAATCTGAATACATATTACAAATATATGCAGACATTTCAAATCTTAATAAAGAAATAGAAAAAATTAAAGACAATTTACTGTTAAGCAGACTTCATGTACTAGCACATGATATTCTAACAGGTGAGGAGATCATTGCATACTATATCACCCCAGAAACTTTACCATTTATTAGAAATTCAGTAATACTTAAAGATAGTACAATTATTTTTGCTATACTTATTCCAAAATTCACAGAAGAAATATATTTTAACGCATTAATTCTCCCATTTCCAAATCTTAAAAATGAAGAGCTTGAAAATGAAAACGAAAAAATTATAATTTCAGAACATAATGTATTTTATTTTGATAATGATGTTATAAATAAAAAAGATTTAAAATTATATAAAAATAATTGTATAAGAAATTTATTTTTAAAGAATAATTTTTGTAAATTTAGAATTAATTCAGAAACTTCAATTGAAGAAGTCGAAAATGGCATTGTAATAACCAAATATATAAATCAAACTTATCTTAATCAAAACTACCTTAAGCAGGATAGCTAGGAGAGGAAGTGTTATATACGGTTTCATATAGCACCCATTTCTTGCACATGCATTTTATTAATTTCTTATTTTCTCATGCTAGCTTAAAAAACTAACATAAGCGTACTTATTATTAGATACTAAGCTCAAATATTAAGAATTGTTTGTGTAACTCAGTTGTAATAATTAATTAAATAAATTAAATAAATCAGTTTTTACAGTTGGAGTTAATCCAACTAATAAAATTGTTTCTATATATAAAAAAAGATTTTTTTATCTAATATGATTTTTTTTGTATCAATAATTTTATATACATGTAATGTACCATAACGAAACACGGACCAACGAGGAAAAAGTACAGTTTCCAGGAAAAAGTACAATTTTACAAATTGGTCTTTTTCTTCGGGGATTGGGAGGTGTTGTATAAAATACAAGTCACCTTTTCTTTCAATTATTTGTGCAATACACGCGCTAATACTAATTCCCAAAATTAATATTAGCAATTCATAACTGCAGCGGAAATCGGCTTGCTTAATTAGCACTTTTGCTAATTAAGCAAAGTTGATTGCTCAGGTAGTTGAACGACGGTAATGAAACCTTGATATTTATTCGTGAGAATAAAAATCAAGGTCACGTTTTGCCAAAATGGGTTGACTTGGATTTTATAATTTGATTAATAGAGTTGAGTTGATTCGTAGTCGCGTTGAAGTAAAGTCGGTCTGGTATTTAAATTAATTAAACGATATTTAAAAATAACTTAATAAAGATTGCTAAATAAATTGTTATTGTATTAAAATTATTATTTGAGGTGTTTTGATTTTCTATTAGAAAATTTCCAGATATATATGGTTTATGTTATAACCGTAAATATAATAGTTAACACAACGTCGTATGTACATAATCAAGTACAACTACCACGTATAACCCTTCCAAAATTCAATGCGGATTATAACGAATGGAGATCGTTTCACGACTTGTTTGTTTCAATCATACACAACAACACACAACTTCAAGCAGTTCAGAAGCTGCAGTATTTAAAGTGCTGTTTAACTGGTGTAGCAGAAAGGCTGCTGAAACATGTACTAGTAACAGGCAATGATTATGAGCTTGCATGGGAGAAACTCCAGCTGCGGTACGAGAGCAAACGACTGCTGGTTAATACACATATCAAAATTTTGGTGAATCAACCAAAAATACTAAACAAATCTGGCAAATCGCTACGACAACTAATCGAGACGACTGAGGAATGTGAACAGCAATTAAAATCACTTGGGATAATGGTATCCAAATGGGATTCATTAATTATTTTTTTGTTGGTGCAGAAGTTACCGCTTACAACAGTGAAACTTTGGGAGGAGGAATTAGGTGATTCTCCAGACCTACACTCTTTAGAGCAATTCAAGAAATTTCTGAACACAAAGTTCAGAGTTTTAGAAGCGGTGTCACAGTCAACTACAATGACGAATCCGACACCAATTAGTACAAGGACGTACCACATCGCTTGTAATGGACAACATTTACTTGTAATGGACAACATCCCAGCTTGTAATGGACAACATTTTGTTGGAAAGTGTTTTAAATTTCAGAAAATGAACGTTGACGAACGGAGAAACTGTATAAAACAAAGTAGACGACGCTTTAATTGTTTTTCGAGCAATTGTCCGAGTCAACAACGATGTAAAAAATGTAACCAAAAACATAGTGTTTGGTTACATAGTACTTTGAACAATGCTCCTGGAACAAACCACCGGCCCACAGGGGCCAAAAATCAACATAAGGTTGAAAATTCACCAGCGGTGGACAAGGCTGATAGTTTGGAGATATTGAAATCGTCAAAGTTTTTTGTGCTGAACAACAAGATCTGTTGTTAGCCACAGCATTAGTATAGGTTTATGATCGCAATGGGCGATGCATAACGCTACGCTGTTAAGTTGATCCTGGATCTCAATCATCGTTTATTACAGAGAATGTCTTTAAGAAATTAGGGGTGCCAAGTGAATCAGCCAAGGTGGAAATTACCGGTTTGAGTACAGGTCAAACAGCAATTTCCAATAAAAAGGTTCAAGTACAGATTTATAATAATAAGACAAAGACGTCCAGCATGAAAGTATCTATGCTAGTTATTAAGAAAATAACAGATATGTTACCTTTATGTAAAATTATTAGAAGACAGTGGGGCTATCTGAAGAATCTGGAGTTAGCAGATCAACAACGTATGCAAATATTTTACAAAATGGATTGGTCAACGGACCAAAGGATGCACCAGTAGCAGACTACAGACTACATTAGGATGGATACTTCTAGGGAATAGTCCACGAATATCCAGTCAAGAAACAAAAACATTTACAGTTATCCAACGGCGGACTGATGAGATATGTCATCAATTAAAAAAGTTTTAGAAATTAGAAGAAATTCCCACCCAAAAAATTTTGAAACCAGCGGATGAAGAATGTGCAAATATATTAAGTATTAAGTTAAACTGCCATTTATAAATGGACAATGTCCATATCTAGGGTCATCTCGAGAGATGGCCAGAAAAATTTATGAAGTTCTAAGAAATATATTCAAGGGAATACTACACTAGATGAAGAATATTCATAGTGCCTAGATGAATATATAGATTTAAACCAGATGGAAAGGGTATCAAATGAGCAGTCTATAAATCCTTATTATATACCATAACATGCAGTGTTTAAAGAAAGTACTACGACGGAACTTAGAGTTGTATTTGATGCTTCAGCAAAAACAACAAATGGAAAATCATTCAATGAATAAATGTTGATAGGACCCACATTACATTCAATGAATAAATGTTGATAGGACCCACATTACAACCAACATTGTTTTCCACTTCAATGAAATGGCGAAAATATAAAGTAGCTATAACAGCGGACATCGAGAAGATGTATCGTATGATTTTAATTCATCCAGAACATCGAAAGTACTAACGAATAATTTGGAGAGACCCGATTACAAAGTTGGACAATGATTATGAGTTAAAAACGGTGACTTTCGGAACATCAGCTGCTCCATATTTAGCAATCAAGACATTGCAACAATTATCGGCGGATGAAGAACAAAATTATCAATTAGCTGTAAAGGCAGCGTTACTTGATTTTTATGTGGATGATCAATTAAGTGGGGTATTCAATAGCATTGAAGAAGCAAAGGAACTGCAGCAACAATGCATAAGATGCTAAAAAAGGACATTTTAATCTTCGAAAATGGGCCAGTACTTATCCAGAGATAGTAGAGCAGTACCATTAGCACACAGGGAATTGAAAGAGACATTTCAATTTGACGAATCTAATACAATTAAAACACTCGGAATAAGATGGTATCCTGGTACGGATTATTTTACATGTGCAGTATTAGATAAAACTCAGCAAGCGATTACTAAATGGTCTATTTTATCACAAGTTGCTTCATTATATGATCCTTTAGGATGGATCACACCTGTAATTGTAGTAACAAAATTATTAATTCAAGAGTTATGGATATCAGGGCACTCTTGGGACGCAGAAGTAGATAAATCAATTGCGGATGGCAATTTTTTAAAGAAAGCCTACAACAACTAAATAAAATTAGAATACCTAGATGGTTAGGTATTACGTTATAATCAAACAATGTTCAAATACATGGAATCATCGACGCTTTAATTAAAGCTTACGCAGCAGTAATATATTTACGAATACAAAATTCAGATGGAGTTGTCACTTCAAAATGGATTGCATCAAAAACCAAGGACGCACCAATAAAACCGGTAATATTGCCACGTTTAGAATTATGTGGTACGCTAATTTTGGCCCAACTAATTGAAACAACGATACGCTCAAGGGTTTTAAATAATTATTCGAATTCATAATCATCCATCGAAATGGAAAACATTTGTCGCTAATAGAGTTAGTGAAATACAGGATAAAGTAGATCCAAGCTGTTGGAGACACGTACCAACAGAATTTAATCCTGCAGATTTAGCCTCTAGAGGAATACCAGCTGAAAAAATCATAACGAATGAGTTATGGTGGAATGGACCAACGTGGTTGGTAAAAGCTGACAAAGAATGGCCAGAAAATAAAATTTTATTGACAGTACCTGCAATAGAAGTGAAGAAAGCAACTGTTGTGTCACTATTAACCACTACTGATGATAAGTTTTCGCGTTTTTCATCATTCATGTTATTAAAGAGAACAACTGCATGGATACTACGATTTTATAACAACGCAACAAAGGGAATGTTAAAAGAGTAGGAATGTTAAATAAACAAGAAACGGATGTTGCAGAAAATTTAATATTAAAATTAATTCAGGAAAGAGCATTTTCCGAAGAATATAATCGTTTGATTGGAAATAAAACAATTGATAAAAAAAGCCAGTTGTTGACATTAATGCCATTTTTGGATCAACATAAAATTATACGTGTAGGTGGACGGTTAACAAACGCAAATGTAGCATACAAAAGCAAGCACCCAGTTATACTGCCATCAAATCATTATGTTACAACATTAATCATTAATGAAATACATAAAGACACTCTACATGGTGGAGTCATTTTGGTTTTAAAGACGAGCAGGAATTTATACTGGATACTTAATGGAAAACGAATAATATCAAGACAGATAGCTAAATGTACAACTTGTATTTTTCACAAAAAGGAACCGTATACACAATTAATGGGAAATTTACCAAGTTGTAGGGTAAATATATCTAAACCGTTCAGTCATGTCGGAATGGATTTTGCAGGTCCAATATTTTTAAAAATGTCATCGCATAGAACGTCAAGAACGTATAAGGGTTATTTTTGTATATTTGTTTGTATGGTTACGAAAGCTATACACTTGGAATTAGTATCAGATTTATCAGCGTCAGCCTTTTTAGCATCATTTAGGAGATTTGTTGCACGAAGGGGTTTATGTACTGATGTTTACTCCGACTGCGGTACAAATGTTAAAGGATCACAGGTTACACTCAATAAGGAGTTATCAAAGGCGTTGCAGGAAGCAAGTCCGACTGTGAGTCAAGATTTCAGCGAAAAAAAGAATTAGTTGGCATTTTAAATCGGTGAAGTATCATATCTGTAGAGTGATAGGTAAAAATGTCTACACGTATGAAGAATACGTAACATTAATATGTCAAATCGAGCATGCTTAAACTCGCGACCGTTAACAGTCATGGAAAATAGAAGCAAAGACTTGGAAGTATTGACACCAGGTCATTTCCTGATTGGACGGCCACTTAACGCTGTGCCTGAACCTGAAATATTGGACAAGGTTGCACCAGGTTAAATATGGCGACATTTGCAATATATGGCACAGCAATTTTGGGCTAATAGTTTTATATCGGGTGTTCAGTTCAATAAATACAAAAAAGTAGGAACAGTGAGGTGTAGATAATAGGGAACCACTTAATCTGCTGGCTCTAAATTTTATAAGCACAAACTAGGTTACAAAGCTAATCAATATAGATAATAATTTACTATATGATCTAGCTAGATAACATATGAAACATTAATCGGAAATTTTATTATTAAACTACTGACCTCTACCTAGCTAGGATGGTACATAATCATAAAACCAACTAATTTCATCGAAATCTGTGATATAAATTATTTTGTCATTTTTCATAAGAAAAAAAAATCCTGATTGATCTCGACATAAACGAGAAATTCTAAGTTATTAAGAAAATAACAGATATGTTACCTTCATTTAAAATTATTAGAAGACAGTGGGACCATCTGAAGAATCTGGAGTTAGCAGATCCCACATATTATATTCCAGGAAATATTGATATACTTCTTGGAGCAACAACGTATACAAATATTATACAAAATGGATTGGTCAACGGACCAAAGGATGTACCAGTAGAAGACTACAGACTACATTAGGACTACATTAGGATGGATACTTCCAGGGAATAGTCCACGAATATCCAGTCAAGAAACAAAAACATTTACAGTTATCCAACGGCGGACTGATGAGATATGTTATCAATTAAAAAAGTTTTAGGAATTGGAAGAAATTCCCACCCAAAAAACTTTGAAACCAGCGGATGAAGAATGTGAAAACGCATACAAGACTTGAAAATGGACAGTATGAAGTTAAACTGCCATTTATAAATCGGCGATGTCCAGATCTAGCGTCATCTCGAGAGATGGCCAGAAAACGTTATGAAGTTCTAAGAAATAAATTCAAAGGGAATACTACACTAGATGAAGAATATGCATAGTGCCTTAATGAATATATAGATGAGCAGTCTATAAATCCTTATTATATACCACATCATGCAGTGTTTAAAGAAAGTACTACGACGAAACTTAGAGTTGTATTTGATGCTTCAGCAAAAACAACAAATGTAAAATCATTCAATGAACAAATGTTGATAGCACCAACATTACAACCAACATTGTTTTCCACTTTAATGAAATGGCGAAAATATAAAGTAGCCATAACAGCGGACATCGAGAAGATGTATCGTATGATTTTAATTCATCCAGAACAACGAAAGTACCAACGAATAATTTGGAGAGACCCGATTACAAAGTTGGACAATGATTATGAGTTAAAAACGGTGACTTTCGGAACATCAGCTGCTCCATATTTAGCAATCAAGACATTGCAACAATTATCGGCGGATGAAGAACAAAATTATCAATTAGCTGCAAAGGCAACGTTACTTGATTTTTATGTGGATGATCTATTAAGTGGGGCAGATAGTATTGAAGAAGCAAAGGAACTGCAGCAACAATGCATAAGATGCTAAAAAAGGACATTTTAATCTTCGAAAATGGGCCAGTACTTATCCAGAGATAGTAGAGCAGTACCATTAGCACACAGGGAATTGAAAGAGACATTTCAATTTGACGAATCTAATACAATTAAAACACTCGGAATAAGATGGTATCCTGGTACGGATTATTTTACATGTGCAGTATTAGATAAAACTCAGCAAGCGATTACTAAATGGTCTATTTTATCACAAGTTGCTTCATTATATGATCCTTTAGGATGGATCACACCTGTAATTGTAGTAACAAAATTATTAATTCAAGAGTTATGGATATCAGGGCACTCTTGGGACGCAGAAGTAGATAAATCAATTGCGGATGGCAATTTTTTAAAGAAAGCCTACAACAACTAAATAAAATTAGAATACCTAGATGGTTAGGTATTACGTTATAATCAAACAATGTTCAAATACATGGAATCATCGACGCTTTAATTAAAGCTTACGTAGCAGTAATATATTTACGAATACAAAATTCAGATGGAGTTGTCACTTCAAAATGGATTGCATCAAAAACCAAGGACGCACCAATAAAACCGGTAACATTGCCACGTTTAGAATTATGTGGTGCGCTAATTTTGGCCCAACTAATTGAAACAATGATACGCTCAAGGGGGTTAAATAATTATTCGATTACTGCATGGACGGATTCAACAATTACTTTACAATGGATTCATAATCATCCATCGAAATGGAAAACATTTGTCGCTAATAGAGTTAGTGAAATACAGGATAAAGTAGATCCAAGCTGTTGGAGACACGTACCAACAGAATTTAATACTGCAGATTTAGCCTCTAGAAGAATACCAGCTGAAAAAATCATAACGAATGAGTTATGGTGAAATGAACCAACGTGGTTGGTAAAAGCTGACAAAAAATGGCCAGAAAATAAAATTTTATTGACAGTACCTGCAATAGAAGTGAAGACAGCAACTGTTGTGTCACTGTTAACCACTACTGATGATATGTTTTCGCGTTTTTCATCATTCATGTTATCAAAGAAAACAACTGCATGGATACTACGATTTTATAACAACGCAACAAAGGGAACTTTAAAAGAGTAGGAATGTTAAATAAACAAGAAACGGATGTTGCAGAAAATTTAATATTAAAATTAATTCAGCACGGAGCGTTTTCCGAAAAATATTGATTAGAATTAAAACAATTGATAAATTGTATACACAATTAATGGGAAATTTACCAAGTTGTAGGGTAAATATATCTAAACCGTTCAGTCATGTCGGAATGGATTTTGCAGGTCCAATATTTTTAAAAATGTCATCGCATAGAACCTCAAGAATGTATAAGGGTTATTTTTGTATATTTGTTTGTATGGTTACGAAAGCTATACACTTGGAATTAGTATCAGATTTCTCAGCGCCAGCCTTTTTTAGCATCATTTAGGAGATTTGTTGCACGAAGGGGTTTATGTACTGATGTTTACTCCGACTGCGGTACAAATTTTAAAGAAGCACAGGTTACACTCAATAAGGAGTTATCAAAGGCGTTGCAGGAAGCAAGTCCGACTGTGTGTCAAGATTTCAGCAAAAAGGGAATCAGTTGGCATTTTAAAGCGGTGTAGTATCATATCCGTAGGGTGATAGGGTGAAATCGAAGCATGCTTAAACTCTCGACCGTTAACAGTCATGGAAAATAGAAGCAAAGACTTGGAAGTATTGACACCAGGTCATTTCCTGATTGGACGGCCACTTAACGCTGTGCCTGAACCTGAAATATTGGACAAGGTTGCACCAGGTCAAAGATGGCGACATTTGCAATATGTGGCACAGCAATTTTGGGCTAATGGTTTTATATCGGGTGTTCAGTTCAATAAATACAAAAAAGTAGGAACAGTGGGTGTAGATAATAGGGAACCACTTAATCTGCTGGCTCTAAATTTTATAAGCACAAACTAGATTACAAAACTAATGTTTGTAAAAAAAATCAAAATAGATAATAATTTACTATATGCTCTAGCTAGAACATATGAAACATTAGTCGGAAATTTTATTATTAAACTACTGACCTCTACCTAGCTAGGATGGTACATAATCCTAAAACCAACTAATTTCATCGAAATCTGTCATATAAATTATTTTGTAATTTTTCATAAAAACAAAAAAAAATCCTGACTGCTCTCGACATAAACGAGAAATTCTAAAATGGACCCACTAAAAGAATCGTTATCATCTTGTGCGAGCATTAGGATGAAGTTGAAATGAACCTGTGAGCCAAATTTCATTAAAATCTGTATTTATAAACTCGCAACCGCAACAACGGAACTAAAATCTCTCAATTTTTCTTATATTATTTTTGTAACGTTCCTTTAAAATTATAAGCAAGTAACAAAAATATATTGCAACTCTAACAAAAAAATAATTCCTTATATTATTTGCCACCGCAACAACGAACCAATATTTGTTAATTTTTCTTATATTATTTTTCCAATGTTCATTTAAAATTATGAACATCAACAAGAATATACATATTCAAAACTATTTGTGAATATTTGGCCTACCATATAATTTTTTTTTATATATTCACAAATAGTTTTGAATATGCATATGCATATAGAGAAATATTCTCTTCCATTCTTTTATATCCTATCCTTCCTTCCTACTTATATATAAATATAAATAATTTCTTCGTTGGTTCATATTTTAAACTGAACACTATAGAACTCATAATAATCTCTCAATTTTTCAAAAATATTCTCTAAGAATACGAAATTATCTAACAAAACCTTGGTTCATAATTTTTAATGAACATTTGAAAAATATTATATTATACTTATTATAGGCATGGTTAGGTATAAGAAAAATTGTTGTTTGTTCGTTGTTACAGATAATGCTTTTACGAGTAGTATGAAATACTATGATGTCTGGTGATGGGTTGGATGGTCAAAAAAAAAAGTTCGCTCAAATTTTTTTTCTAGGCGTTTCCGAGGTCGGGGAGTCCGAAAATGCAAAAAAAAAAGTGTCCGGGGGACGCGTACGCGTACTGTACGCGTACGTATACGTACGCTTTTTGTTTTTATGTGCGCAGCAACATCTCCTAGAACCGCTTGTCCGATTTTAATGAAATTTGGCACACAGGCTCTAACAGACTTCGCGCAGGTGCCGGTACAAGATGAGATCGATCCTTTTAGTGGGACCATGTTAGATTTCCCCATTTATGTGGGAACCTACGTGTTTTTGTTCTACGGAAAAATGTAAAAAAAAATTTTATGTCTCAGATTTGGATGAAATTTAAAACATAGGTTGGTATCATGATTGTCCACAAGGCTACCAAGACACAAGTCTGTAACTTCAGGGGGTCCATGGTAAAATTTCCGATTAAAATTTCGTATACTCTAGAGCATATAGTAATTTTTATCTAATTAGCATAAATTTTATTGCATAAGATAGTTTCCATATGTACTTGGTGTCTGTAAAATTTAAAGTCGATACTTCAGTGGGTCCATGTAAAAATCCGTAATTACTTTTCATAACTTCAACTCTCTATATCTACAGTACCTTCCACCCAATTTCAATGATATTGAATACACAGTTTCATTTAGTTATCTATTTAATACTCCACAAATTTGTAGTTGGTAGGTATAGTACGTTCATGGGAAACTAATATATGAGCAACTTAGTTTCCGAAGAATATTTGCTTTATGTTGTACAGCTTGTAATTATTATCCGATTTCCATGAAATTTGGTACACAGGTTGAGTTCATGATTCTGCATAGGTTGACCAAATTACAGGTTAGTAGGATTAGGGGGTCCATGTTAAATTTCCAATTTCATTTTTAATTTTTTTTTTTTCATATGTTCTACAACATATAGTAATTGTTAACCGATTTCAAAGATATTTTATATATAGGCTAATTTTGTGATCTAGTTGGCTCTCCTGAAATTTCGAGACCTTCACGGGGTTCCTAGAAAACAGTTTTAGTTTCCGAATTTTATATAATTACGTGTTTTATAGCATGTAATTATTATCTGATTTTAATGAAATTTGGCACAAAGGTAGACCTTCGGATTATGCAAGTGTTGGCCATGATAGAAGTTAATACTTTCAGGGGGTCCATACTAAAATTTCCGATTAAAATTTCATATGCTCTAGAGCATATGGTATTTATTATCTGATTTGAATGAAATTTGACACACATAGTAGCTTCCTTATGTACTTACTGTGTGCAAAGTTTAAAGTCGGTAATCCAGTGTGTCCATGTTAAAATGTCCAATTATATTTCACAAGTTCAATACTCTACATCATACAGTAATTGGCACCCAATTACAATTATATTTCAAACACAGCTTGAATTTGTGACCTACTTATTGCTCCAAAAATTTGTATCAGGTAGTTTTATTGTGTTCATGGGAAACTAATATATGAGCAACTTAGTTTCCAAAGAATATTTCATATGTTCTACACCATATAGTAATTATTATCAGTTTGCAATAAAATTTGGTACATAGGTTGGATTCGTGATTACGCATGTGTAGCCTAATGTAGACGTTAGTAGCTCTAGGGGGTCCATGCTAAAATTTCCGATTAATATTTCATATGTTCTAGAACATATGGTAAATATTATTCAATTTCAATGAAATTTTGTACACAGGTTGGATTCGTGATTACGCATGTGTAGCCTAATGTAGACGTTAGTAGCTCTAGGGGGTCCATGCTAAAATTTCCGATTAATATTTCATATGTTCTAGAACATATGAAATATTCCGAAGAATATTGATTGGAATTAAAACAATTGATAAAAAAAGCCAGTTGTTGACATTAATGTCATTTTTGGATCAACATAAAATTATACGTGTAGGTGGACGGTTAACAAACGCAAATGTAGCATACAAAAACAAGCACCCAGTTATACTGCCATCAAATCATTATGTTACAACATTAATCATTAATGAAATACATAAAGACATGGTGGAGTCAATTTGGTTTTAAATACGAGCAGGAATTTATACTGGATACTTAATGGAAAACGAATAATATCAAGACAGATAGCTAAATGATAGCTAATTTTGTATTCGTCACAAAAAGGAACCGTATACACAATTAATGGGAAATTTACCAAGTTGTAGGGTAAATATATCTAAACCGTTCAGTCATGTCGGAATGGATTTTGCAGGTCCAATATTTTTAAAAATGTCATCGCATAGAACGTCAAGAACGTATAAGGGTTATTTTTGTATATTTGTTTGTATGGTTACGAAAGCTATACACTTGGAATTAGTATCAGATTTATCAGCGTCAGCCTTTTTAGCATCATTTAGGAGATTTGTTGCACGAAGGGGTTTATGTACTGATGTTTACTCCGACTGCGGTACAAATGTTAAAGGATCACAGGTTACACTCAATAAGGAGTTATCAAAGGCGTTGCAGGAAGCAAGTCCGACTGTGAGTCAAGATTTCAGCGAAAAAAAGAATTAGTTGGCATTTTAAATCGGTGAAGTATCATATCTGTAGAGTGATAGGTAAAAATGTCTACACGTATGAAGAATACGTAACATTAATATGTCAAATCGAGCATGCTTAAACTCGCGACCGTTAACAGTCATGGAAAATAGAAGCAAAGACTTGGAAGTATTGACACCAGGTCATTTCCTGATTGGACGGCCACTTAACGCTGTGCCTGAACCTGAAATATTGGACAAGGTTGCACCAAGTCAAAGATGGCGACACTTGCAATATATGGCACATCAATTTTGGGCTAATGGTTTTATATCGGGTGTTCAGTTCAATAAATACAAAAAAGTAGGAACCGTGGGTGTGTAACCCCCAATTTAAATGGTTTTCCATTTTTAAATTTGTGGTACAATATTTGTAAGTTTGGAGATTTATTTTTTATATTTTAGTAAACTAAAATTGGGCACCAACCGCGACGGAACTTCACCAAACCTTTGATAACATGGCATACTCTGTTCCTCCTTCTCAGCTGGGATTTAAACTCTAGGTTGGGCGTGGGCTTGAGTAATACCAACAAAAAAAAATTACTACAAACATTATAAATATAACAAAAAAACTTTAACTACTAACGACGAAGGGTGTGCGTGTGTGTGAATGAGATTGGCATCCTTCTTAAATGATTTATCCAATCATTATATATATCATTGTAGGTGGTAAATGTTTTTAAAATTTAGGACATGAAGGAGTATATTAAGATAAATAAATAATTATAGAAATTATAATAAATGTTATTTTATTTAATATATAATACTTTTATTTATGTAATTATAAAGACAAAAAAAAATTAACAAAAAAAAAGGTCATTTCAATGACAAAATAATTAAAAAAAATTTACTTTAACAAAAAAAAAACTTTACTCTACTGTACAAAAAAAAAAATGCTACGTTACGTAAAAAAAAATCTAATTTAAATGAAAATACCATAATAAATAAATTACCTGGTTTGAGCTGGTCCAGTTGCAACAGCATTACTAATAGAATTTTAAAAATTATGGTTTACAATTTACATTACTTTACAAAAAAAATTAACAAAGAAAAAAAACTCGATCTTCTCCTTCAATTGTCCTTGAGTAAATATTTCCTGGTGTTGCGTCATCTCATCGTGATCAGAATATAGTTTTAATTTAGCTTTGCATTTTTAAATAATTCATGCTAAGCTCGATGTTTTTTTTTTTTGATGGATTAGTATTGTATAATTTGAGTGTTATTTTATTATACAATTACTAATCATTATTATTACTAATTTGTTGGTGAACTAATCAAATTACATTTAATTAGTTAATAATAATAATACTATGTACACTTTTTAATTGTTTTTGTATGGCTCGGATACCATCTAATGCTTTTAATTAAATTTAAGTTTTTTATTGTTCCAGCACTATATTTTTATTATTAAATTTTAAATTGTTCAATTGATTTTTATAATCAATTTATTTTACTAAGACTCAACAAAATAATATTACATTTCAATTTAAATTTGAAATTTAAGTTTACTAAAAAAAACTATAACTATTAAATTATTTTTATTAACTTCATTTTAAGTTCTTAACAGAACTTCTACTCTCTATCGATACTAAAATTAAACTCTCCTGATCAACATCTGATTTCTAATTATCTTAAATCATACCACCTTTAACCTTTTTTCCTCCTTCAAATTTCCTACTTTTTATTTATATAATTTCCTTCAGTCTTACCTATTTTGAATTTTCATCTACACCCAAAATTCATAATTAATAAATATACCTAACATTAAACTACATTACCTACACGCTACATTTTACAGACTTTTAACTTTAAATAACATATACAGAACAATAACAGCTTTTCTTTTTACTGGAATAATTAATTTTGTAAAAATTTACAAAACTAAAATTCTTTTATTCCAGTATTTTTTCTAATGCATGCATTCTGACCATATGGTTTGCAAAACGTCATTATTAAGTTCATACGCCGCGCGGTCAATAATAATATTATAAACTTTAATTTTAATAATTAATAAATTTAATGTATTTAAATAGTGAAGTGAGTAAAATCAGTGAAAAATAAGAAAATTCATAAATTAATTTTATGTAAATGTTATTTTTGGTGTTGTGATAAATATTAAACATAATTTACAATTAACTAATATTTGTATAAACAAAAATCAGTGTCCACCATAACATTTTCCTATATATTTAAATAAATAAATATATAACATAAACATTAGGAACATAAGGATTAACTAGGATAACATAAGGATTACGCAACAGGAAGATTCAACAAAATTTCCGGTTACAAAAACTGGTTCGACGCAGACAAATGGTTGAGAACGAAACAGAACAATTAGGAAATTATTTTGATGTATAATTATATTTGTTTTGTTTTTAATAGAATTTATTGTTTTATTTCAGCTATATACATATTAAAATTTAGCTATGGCTTTAAATCTTTAGCATGTCTTCGAACTATAAGTTTGCTCCCTTCATCTTGAACGTCATAACAAGAACGACCCACGACCTTGATAATTGTGCATTTAATAAATTTTGGTGCTAATTTTGCACTAATAAATTTAGATTAGTCACTTAACATGGTATTACGTCGATAAACTATTTGACCAGGTAAGTATTTAATTTCTTTTGAACGTAAATAATATATTTTTTCATGTTTATTTTGTGCTTTTTGTAGGTTTTTAATCACCATATCCTGAATTTCTTGTCGTTTAGCATTTTGATCATGTACACGAACATTACCATCACTTAAAGCTTGAAGTTGTTTTAACAAATCATACGATGAACCGTGAGATATCATGTGATAGCCGAATGTTAAATAATAAGGTGAAAAACCTGTTGAATCATGTATAACATTACGAAGCGCACATGATATTTCTGCTAAATGTTTATCCCAACTTCGATGATTTGCAGCTGATTTTAAATAAGCACGAATAGACGATAACAAAGTACGATTTACACGCTCAGATTGATTTACTTGTGGACTATACCGAGCTGTAAGAAATTTCCGTATCTGGTAAGTTTCTAAAAGGATTTTAAATTCTTTAGATACAAATTGTGAACCATTATCAGACAGTAATATTTCTGGAACACCAAATAACAGAAAAACTTCATTTTCTAAAAATGAAATGATTGGTCCTACCGTTGCTTGACGCAAAGGTTTCAACAACACAAATTTTGTAAAGGTATCTAATACAATTAATATAAAAATATTATCTTTCGACGATCTTGGGTAAGGCCCTAACAAATCAACGCATATTTTCTGCCATGGACGTACAGGAATATTAGGTTTACCCATAAGTGGACGAAGACAACGATTAGAAGGTTTACACGTTTTACAAATTTCACAGTTGGTAACATAATTTGAAATATCATCTGACATTCTAGGCCAATAATAAAATGTTTTAATTTTTTCAATTGTTTTTTCAACACCTAAATGAGCTGAAACAGGATCATCATGGGCATCTTTAATAATTTTATTAACTAACGAACGCGGTACCCATAAACACCATTCACTATCACTATCAGGACGTCGATAACCTACTCTTTTATAAATTTTATTATCTACAACTTTTAAATCAGGTAAATTATTTTTGTTTTTATTTATAATTTCTATCTGGTCTAGATAATCTTTATCTAAAAATGCATTATCTTCTAAATCTAATGCGTCAATTTTAAATACTATAGTTTCAATATCACCTCTAGATAAAGTATTTGCAACAATATTATCTTTACCTTTTCTATGTTCAATCGTAAAATTAAAAGATTGAAGTTTTAAACTCCACCTAGCTAATTTTCCTGACAAATCTTTAGTTTTCATTAACCATTTTAAACTCGAATGGTCTGTTATAACTACAAAATGTGCACCTTCTACATAAGGACGAAACTTCATAACACTAAGGACAACAGCTAAATATTCTTGATGAGTAACACTATAATTTTTCTGCGCCGGATTTAATTTTTGCGACATATGCTACAGGATGTTCTCTACCTTCCTCATCTCTTTGAAATAAAACACCACCTACACCATATTGACTAGCATCACATTAAATATAAAATGTTTTATTGAAATCGGGATTAGCTAAAATGGGAGCTTCCGTTAATATTTTCTTAATTTCACTAAATGCTTTTTCAGCTAAATCTGTCCATTTCTCTTTAATATTTTTAGCTAATAAATCTGAAATAGGTGCAGTTACATTAGCAAAATTAGGAATCATCCACCTATACCATCCTACCATTCCAAGAAAACGACGAATTTGACGGACCGACTTTGGACGTGGAAAATCATTTATGGCATCTACTTTCATCGGATCTACTTTTATACCTTCTTCCGAGATTATATGCCCTAAATATTTAGTTTGATTTTGACAAAATCTACTTTTATCTAAATTAATAGATAAATTTGCATCATTTAAACATTTTGCAACCGCTTTTAATGTTTTCATATGCGTATCAAAATCTTCTGAAATAATTAACAAATCATCTAAATAAACTTTAACATCCTCTTTTAATTCAAATTGAATTATTTTATCCATTAGTCTACATAAAGTTTTAGGTGCATTAGTCAAACCAAAAGGCATTACTTGAAATTGAAAAAGATTTCTACCCGGAACAACAAATGCGGTTTTATCCCTAGAATCTTTATCTAGCTCTATTTGCCAAAATGCCGATTTTAAATCTAAACTACTAATATATTTAGGTTTCTTAATTCTACCTAAAATTGTACTTATATTTGGCATAGGGTATGCATCCTTTTTCGTAATTTTGTTAACTTCTCTGCTATCTAAACACACTCTAACTTCTTTATTTGCTTTTTCAATTAAGACTAATGGTGGAGACCATGAACTTTTACTTGGTTCAATAATATTTTGTTCCAACATTTTATCAATTTCTTTATTTAGAATTTTTAATTTATATGGCGAATATGCCCAACATTTAGCTTTAATTGGAATTTCCGAATTTAATTCAATGTGATGTTTAATGGCGTTTGTTCTACCTAAACCTTTCTCTGAATACGCTAAAAACATACTTTTTACTTCCTCTAATTCATTTTTTTTATCTATATTTAATTTATGTATATTATCTAATGTTTTATTTGTATTATCTTTTTCAATTTCAAAAATTTGCGCGGGTATAATATTAAAAGCTCTCCAAAAATTCATTCCTAATATTAATTTTCTTTTTATAGAAGGAATTATATAAAATTTAATATTTTTTTCAACATCATTATAAATAACATTTAAATAAACATAACCAATAATTACTTGTACAGCACCATCTGCAGTACACGAACTTGATTTAATCGGAAAATATGATATATTTAATTCATTTAATAATTCTAAACCTAATTCACCTAAACAACTAATTCCAGCTCCACTATCCATTGAACCATATAAAATTTTATTTTTAATTTTAATTTTAGCCGCTAAACGACCATCTTCCAACGTATTAAACTCTGTTTTCTTAATTGTTTTAAATTCCTTTTTTCTATTTTTAAAATAATTTTTATTTCTTATTTTAATTTTATTTTTATTTTTAGAAATTAATCCTCGGTTTGAGTAGCGAAAGATACTTGATTTCGTCTTTTTAATATTTGAGGAGCTTGTTCGAAATTTCTCGGTTGGAGACGACCCCTCGTATCTCTGACCGATAATGAGTTTCCCCGATTACAACTAGGACAAGAACGAATGGTGGTATTTTTCAACCCACAATTAAAACAAAATAAACGAAATTCTTTTAAAGGACAATCACGGTAAGTATGACCTAAATCATCACATTTAAAACATTTAATATATTCATTATTTATTTTAGGTTCATATCTATTATTATGTTGGATCATCGAAATTTCAGCTTCACCTGGATCAACAAAATTATTATTTATATTTAAAGGTGAATCTACACCACAACTATTTACTTCATAATAATATTAGGACGAGGACGATGTACACGCGAACTATTGAAAATTGGTTCTCCAATTTCCGACCAAAGTTTTTCAAACTTTCTACATACCTTATCTAACTCAGATACATTATCTACCTTTAATATTAATAATTTTTCTCTAAGCTCTGGCAACATATTAGCTTGCAATCTCAATAATAATTCATTTTCCGACATTTTATTTTTCAATCTTAAATTTAATTCCTTAATTTCTAATCTAAAATCCTCAAATTTTTCCTTTACCCGTTGTTTTCTCGATTCTATAATATGCCTAATTTCTAAATCAGTTTCTTGTTCCTCAAATTCAGCTTTTATATCAGCTTTCAATTTTCTCCATGTTAAATTTTCAGAATCATTTTTCTCTAAATATATCCAATACCATTTTTCAGCTTTACCAATTAATAAATGGTGTATTGAATATACCAATTTATTAATTGGATAATTTTCAGCTTCAGCTAATTTTTCAATTCTGAAAATAAATCTTTCGATGGAAATACTTTTATTTGTTCCATCAAATCTAATTGATGGAACAAATAAAATTCTGTCCTAGATATATTATTTTCACGCGAATTATTCTGATTTATACCGTTATTATTATTTATTTTTATATTATTTAGATTAGGGTTTTGATAATAGTTATCATTATTTACCCTTGGAACAAATTCAAAATTAGACTTATACATATTAAAGTTTGGTTTAGGAGACATATTTTGAAAAGTGCAAGGAATATAAGGGGGTGGATAATTAAATAACTAAGGATCTGGGAAACTTTGTTTTGTATGAAAAGGATTAGGAATATTAGAGGATACTTGAACTGACGTGGACATACGTGGTAAACTAGAAACTACTGACGTAACATATTGACACGTAGAATATGGTAATTTTTCAAATTTATCATAGGCAGTGGTTTGTGGTTTAGCACTCATCTGCGTAGTAACAACATATTGAGGTTGCTCAACAGCGTGAGCTCCCTCTTCTACACCTATATCTAATATCGGATTTTCGGTATCAATGATATTAGTTAAATTTTCATCATTTCTAATATTTTGTTCAATTCGAGTAAACTCAAAATCTTCTATCCTTCCAATTAAACTTTGAACTCTACCCTTCAACACTTCAACAGAACCTTTTAAATTAGGACTCACAATAATTAAATTTTCCAATCTATTTACCACATGAAAAATTCTACTCTGCGCTCTATTAATTTTATTTTTATCAAACTCTTTAATACCAACTTCTAATAAATCAGTTAAACTATCTATCTTATCTCTACAAATACCTAATTCTGTTGTAGGATTATCTAATCTATCTAAATTTGATACAGGTCTTACACCAGACTTTTCTTCATCTATTAAATGTTGTAATAGTGATTTTCTTCTACCTACAGACTGTGTAATTGTATCTTGTTTCCGTACATGCAATTCATATAACACTTCATCATTATTTAAATAATTTGGATCCATGATTAATGAACTTTATTATTATATATAAAAAAAATACTATATCTAGAAAAATAATACTAATAATATATATTTATAATTAACACTAAATCTAAATCTAACCAAACCCACAAAAATATAATCAATAAAACTAATATCTAATAATTTTATTTTTATCTAATATATATACATATATGTATATCACTAATCAAAACAAAAAAAATATTCAATTGTTAAAAAAAAAAATTAATAACTATATTTAGATTTTCAATTATAATTAAGATTGTGTAAATTCAATTGTGTATTTGTATTACTATTATTTTATTTAAATCACCAAAATATATTCAATTTAATTTATAAAATTTTCGAATTATAATTTATTAATGTTTGTATTAAGTAACCTGATCGTTGATGAGAATCTTCAACCCAAAAAAAATATTTATTTAATTTATAGATATATTTATTTATATTATTTTATAATTTTAATTCTATCATTATGTTTAATAGAAATTTTATAAAATATAAATTTGATGATTGGATAAATTCTTTTGTTTAACTTAAATTACGCCATCACTTTTTCCACACACACTCACATTTTCGTTCGAACAAAAAAAAAAAAAAACATAATCTCATATTTGTTTAACAATAAAATTTAACACTAAGTCACCAGGATAGTGGTTGAACAATCAATCGCACAAATTCTAACTGGCACTAAAAATAAAAACACTTGAAAAAGGAACTCAATAAAGGACAACCTTTACTTGATATCTAACTTTTCCATTAACTGCGTTTAAGGATTATATTTTAGGACAACCTAAAGTATAAATCATACTTAAACCACACTAATTACCATCTAAATAAACATAATTATAATTTAACAAATATGAGAAATTTCTTTAAATCTTTAAATTTTTAGTTCGACAAACAATGTAATTTATTTTATTGCTTTGACTGTTTTGTCTGCCCCACGTTGGGCGCCATTTATGTAACCCTCAATTTAAATGGTTTTCCATTTTTAAATTTGTCGTACAATATTTGTAAGGGAGGACTTTTAAAAGTTTGGTGATTTATTTTTTATATTTTAGTAAACTAAAATTGGGCGCCAAGTTCGATCGCCAACCGCGACGGAACTTCACCAAACCTTTGATAACATGGTATTACTCTGTTCCTCCTTCTCAACTGGGCTTTAAGCTCTAGGTTGGGCGTGAGCTTGAGTAATACCAACAAAAAATAATTACTACAAACATTATAAATGTAACAAAAAAACTTTAACTACTAACGACGAAGGGTGTGCGTGTGTGTGAATGAGATTGGCATCCTTCTTAAATGATTTATCCAATCATTATATATATCATTGTAGGTGGTAAATGTTTTTAAAATTTTGGACATGAAGGAGTATATTAAGATAAATAAATAATTATAGAAATTATAATAAATGTTATTTTATTTAATATATAATACTTTTATTTATGTAATTATAAAGACAAAAAAAAATTAACAAAAAAAAAGGTCATTTCAATGACAAAATAATTAAAAAAAATTTACTTTAACAAAAAAAAAAACTTTACTCTACTGTACCAAAAAAAAAATTTGCTACGTTACGTAAAAAAAAAATCTAATTTAAATGAAAATACCATAATAAATAAATTACCTGGTTTGAGCTGGTCCAGTTGCAACAGCATTACTAATAGAATTTTAAAAATTATAGTTTACAATTTACATTACTTTACAAAAAAAATTAACAAAAAAAAAAAAACTCGATCTTCTCCTTCAATTGTCCTTGAGTAAATATTGCCTGCTGTTGCGTCATCTCATCGTGATCAGAATATAGTTTTAATTTAGCTTTGCATTTTTAAATAATTCATGCTAAGCTCGATGTTTTTTTTTTTGATGGATTAGTATTGTATAATTTGAGTGTTATTTTATTATACAATTACTAATCATTATTATTACTAATTTGTTGGTGAACTAATCAAATTACATTTAATTAGTTAATAATAATAATACTATATACACTTTTTAATTGTTTTTGTATGGCTCGGATACCATCTAATGCTTTTAATTAAATTTAAGTTTTTTATTGTTCCAGCACTATATTTTTATTTTTAAATTTTAAATTGTTCAATTGATTTTTATAATCAATTTATTTTACTAATAATTTATTTTACTAAGACTCAACAAAATAATATTACATTTCAATTTAAATTTGAAATTTAAGTTTACTAAAAAAAACTATAACTATTAAATTATTTTTATTAACTTCATTTTAAGTTCTTAACAGAACTTCTACTCTCTATCGATACTAAAATTAAACTCTCCTGATCAGCATCTGATTTCTAATTATCCTAAATCATACCACCTTTAACCTTTTTTCCTCCTTCAAATTTCCAACTTTTTATTTATATAATTTCCTTCAGTCTTACCTATTTTGAAATTTCACCTACACCCAAAAATATACCTAACATTAAACTACATTACCTACACGCTACATTTTACAGACTTTTAACTTTAAATAACATATACAGAACAATAACAGCTTTTCTTTTTACTGGAATAATTAATTTTGTAAAAATTTACAAAACTAAAATTCTTTTATTCCAGTATTTTTTCTAATGCATTGTTCTGACCATATGGTTTGCAAAACGTCATTATTAAGTTCATACGCCGCGCGGTAAATAATATTATAAATTTTAATTTTAATAATTAATAAATTTAATGATAGTGAAGTGAGTAAAATCAGTGAAAAATAAGAAAATTCATAAATTAATTTTATGTAAATGTTATTTTTGGTGTTGTGATAAATATTAAACATAATTTACAATTAACTAATATTTGTATAAACAAAAATCAGTGTCCACCATAACATTTTCCTATATATTTAAATAAATAAATATATAACATAAACATTAGGAACATAAGGATTAACTAGGATAACATAAGGATTACGCAACAGGAAGATTCAACAAAATTTCCGGTTACAGGTGTAGATAATAGGGAACCACTTAATTTGCTGGCTCTAAATTTTATAAGCACAAACTAGATTACAAAACTAATGTTTGTAAAAAAAATCAAAATAGATAATAATTTACTATATGCTCTAGCTAGAACATATGAAACATTAATCGGAAATTTTATTATTAAACTACTGACCTCTACCTAGCTAGGATGGTACATAATCATAAAACCAACTAATTTCATCGAAATCTGTCATATAAATTATTTTGTAATTTTTCATAAAAACAAAAAAAAAATCCTAATTGCTCTCGACATAAAATGGACCCACTAAAAGAATCGTTATCATCTTGTGCGAACATTAGGATGAAGTTGAAATGAACCTGTGAGCCAAATTTCATTAAAATCTGTATTTATAAACTCGCAACCGCAACAACGGAACTAAAATTTCTCAATTTTTCTTATATTATTTTTGTAACGTTCCTTTAAAATTATAAGCAAGTAACAAAAATATATTGCAACTCTAACAAAAAAATAATTCCTTATATTATTTGCCACCGCAACAACGAACCAATATTTGTTAATTTTTCTTATATTATTTTTCCAATGTTCATTTAAAATTATGAACATCAACAAGAATATACATATTCAAAACTATTTGTGAATATTTGGCCTACCATATAATTTTTTTTATATATTCACAAATAGTTTTGAATATGCATATGCATATAGAGAAATATTCTCTTCCATTCTTTTATATCCTATCCTTCCTTCCTACTTATATATAAATATAAATAATTTCTTCGTTGGTTCATATTTTAAACTAAACACTATAGAACTCATAATAATCTCTCAATTTTTCAAAAATATTCTCTGAAAATACGAAATTATTTAATAAAAGCTTGGTTCATAATTTTTAATGAACATTTGAAAAATATTATATTATACTTATTATAGGCATGGTTAGGTATAAGAAAAATTGTTGTTTGTTCGTTGTTGGTTTTGTACGGTAGTAAAATATTATATGAAAAATTGTTGTTATAGTAGAATTAAAAATTATATAAAAATTAAAAATTTAGTAGAATTAAAAATTTTGTATATGTTTTTTTTTTAATTTGCAGTTTTTTTTAAATTACTATAAATAGGTTTGGGCGTTCAGTGAACACCTTGAACAGAACTACACTTCGCGCTTGGACAAATGGTCCAAGGGATTTTTAAAAACATTACAACAAAGAACAAAATGGCAAACAACACAACCAAATATTAAGGAAGGTGATGTAGTATTACTGAAAGATGAGAATACATAACCAACATTTTGGCCACTGTCCCAGTTGAAGAAGTCCATCCAGGTGAAGATGGAGTAGTTCGAGTGGTAAAAATAAAGACAGAACATAGTTCGTTTACGAGGCCAGTAACGAAAATATGTCCATTGGTACAAGAGAATGATGATACTATATTATGATAGTTCTAATAATAGAAAAATCACCTAGTAACAAAAATAAAAATATTATTTAAAATAATGCTTATTTTAAATAAAATAATATATAATATATTAAATTTCATTTTGTTGACACTCCTTTTTTATTTTAAATAAAAATATATAAATTCAAATATCATTCTTGAGAAATAAAATAAATTAATTTTCCCACAACAAAAACTACATAATTGTTGCAATGTCAACAATTATGCATTTTTATAAATTAATAAAAATAAAGAATTCTAATTTACACGCGCATAGATATTTTTGCAACCTTGCAGTTGCAAATATTCAAAGAACCAACATAATTAATTTATGAAATAAAGTACAGTCAGTCTGAAGTGCACAGTCGAATCGTTATCATTGAGTTATAATTTCGTTTATGTAAATCGTTTTCTTATATTATATAATTAAAAAGTAATAAATAAATTTTAATAATAATTTTGTGTTAAATAATACAATTTTGTGTTTTATTAATTTTTTTTTAATCCTGCAAAACTAAAATTGGCGCAGTCGGTAGGATATGCTAAGGATATCAAGAATAATTAAATTAAATTATTAAAATCCTTACGTTTCAACGTTTTATAGCATATCTGAAGAAAAAAAATCAAAGTGAAAATTTTTGTCAAAAGAAGTGGCAAAAATAACATTTTATAAACAAAAATATATTATTATATATATATCCTTTTAATCAACAGAAGTGAAAAGAAGGATAAAATAGTTAATATATTATTTTTATCAAAAGAAGTGATAAATTGTTTTTATTAGCTATAAATTAAAACTGAGTGAAAAATATTTTTTTTTAATAAGAAATTAAAATAGTTATTTCACACTTATTTCTCACAATTGAAGTGAACAAATTTTTTTCAAAGAACTTAAAGGTTTAAATTAATAAATAAAAATTTAAAATAAATAAATAAATATTTATATGTATATATAAAATAAATAAATAATTAAATAAATAAATACCAAATAACTAGTGTTCAAAATATATAAATTATATAAATCAAAAAATAATCAATAAATAAAAATAATAGAAATCAATACATAATAAACTGTAATATAATAATTTTGGATATATATAAAAATATTAAATATATTTATATATTCCTTTATGGCCTATGATTATGGCAAAGTTAATTGCCTACGTTACCTTTATTGTTAAGAAGCAAAAGTTTGCTCTTTGGTCTTGGCTATACTAGCCTTAAATCCGTGTTATTTGGCGCGGAAGCCTTTCCTGAAATTCCAATATTTTAAAGGCTTTGGAAGCCAACAAATGCTTATATTTGAAAGGCTTAAGCAAGCCGAAATGAAATATGAGAATGCAAGTTTGATTCTCATTTATTTAAATTTTTTCGACCCTTTATATATGGTTCCTTACTTACTAATACAATTAAAAATAACTAGTAATTTTATATAATTCAATTATTAATACTTATAAACTAATTATTACAATTAAATTTCTTAACACTTAAAAATATAACAGTTTTCATTTATATTGTTTTTACATTGTTTTATATCATCGTATGATCGTATGATATTAAAATAAAAAAATAAAAGAAGTTCAGTCTAAATTAAATCGCGGTAATGTGTATACATTACATCCTTACCCTTTAAAGGCTTTTTTTTTTTTTTTTAAAAATTTTCTTTAGGTTATTATTATGAACTGTTTTAAGTTTATTTTTAATATTTATAATTGAATTTACTCCTTTTCTTTCGATGATCTTATATGGACCATTAAAAGGGTAATCTAGCTTTTTACGATTTTTGATTTTCAACATTACCTTATCACCTATTTTAAGATTTGATGGATTGATATTTTGATCATATTGTTTTTTTCTATTTTCTTTTTCTTCTATTAAAATTTCTCTCGCGTTTTTTAATGAAAAAAGTAATTTAGTTTTTAATTCATTTAAATAATCATCATAATTTGAAAACTTTAATTCGTGTTTTTCTATTTGTGATATTTTTGTATGAAGTTTAGGTGAAGTACCAAAAATTAGTTCAAAAGGTGTATATTGAGTAGACGAATGAAGTGTTGTATTATAACAAAATAAATAAAATGGTATTAATTCAACCCAATTTGTACTGTGTGTACACGTTAAGAAAAATTCATTTAATACTCTGTGATTACGTTCTAAAGAGCCTAATGTTTCGTGGTGGCACGGAGTTGATTTCTGATGATTTATTTTGAATGTTTTACATATATGTGTAAAAAGTTCATTAATAAATTCGGTTCCATATCTAAGTATAATTTTTTCTGTAATTATTTTTGCTATTGTAATAGCATCTTTACTTTCAATTGGGTAAGCCTCGACATATTTGGTCAATTCACATTGAATTGTTAAAATATACCTAAAATTGTTATATATTTTTAAAGGACCTACTGTATCAATTTGTACTGTTTTGAATGGTTTATTTGTCGTGTCTGTTATTACTAATGGTTCTTTAATATTTTTTGTTTGTTTTGATTTTGCACATATTTCGCAATTCTGTACGTAATTTTTTATCGTTCTATGCATATTCTTCCATATATATTTTTTTTTAATTTTTATTATCATTTTTCTAATACCTATGTGTCCACTTGTTGGTTCATCATGATTTTCTTTTAATATTTTATTAATTTCATTTGTATCTATAATTTTAATGGGTGCTGTGAATAGTATAATTTTTAATTTTATTGTAGACTTATCGTCATTTTGTATTTTATTGAATATTTCTTTAAATTCATTGATTTTAATGTAATCAAATATAATATCTTTGTTATCTAGAGCAATATGATAAATGTTACTTTTGCATAAAGTATTTTTTAATTTATTAAATATTTGTGTTAAATCGATTTGTTTTTTATTAAATTGTAGTTCTATATTTTTATTTATATTTATTTTTATTTCTTTTATATCAGTTTCTATAAATCTAAGTTTTTTAACATTTTTGATATCTGCGATAGAAATACCTTGCCATATGTGAAGGTGATTAATCTTCTGGTTTGTTATTCCTAAAATATTATCATTTTGTTTCTTAGTTTTACTTCTAGTTAATACGTTAACTATTTTATTTTGTGTATGCTCTTTTAGTATCATATCTTTTAATGTATCTGAATCAATCAGTATTCTTGATAAAGCGTCAGCATTGGTATTCATTTTACCTTGCTTATATATAATTTTAAAATCATAATCACTTAAATCTAACAGAATTCGTGTCATTTTTGACGATGGGCACTTATGTGCGAATAAACCGACTAATGGTCTGTGGTCTGTTACCACTATAAATTGCGTGCCTTAAATATATGGGCGAAAAAATGTTATTGCCCAATGTATTGCTAGTAATTCCTTTTCAATAATTGGTTTTTTAAGTTCAGCAGGATTTAATGTTTTGCTTGCATACGAAATGGGTAGGTCATTACCTATTTCCCCTTGCGAAGGTACCGCACCGAAGCTGATTGTGAAGCGTCTGTTGTAATAATAAATGGTTTTGAATAATCCGGATATTTTAATATTGGAGGATTTATTAATTTATTTTTTAAATTTTCAAATGAATCTGTACATGAATCATCCCAGTTAAATATAGTTTTCTTTTTGGTTAAATCGTTTAAAGGTTTTGCAATTTCTGCGAAATTTGGTATAAACCTACGGTAGTAGTTACAAAATGCTACAAATCTTTTAATGTCATCACAATTTTTGGGAATCGGGTAATTTGTAATGACAGAAAATTTCTTTGGATCAGTTTTGATCCCTTTATCTGTGATTAAATGGCCTAAGTAAATTACTTCTTTTTGTAAAAACGTGCATTTTTCTGGATTTAATTTTAAATTAAATTTTCCTAATTGTTCAAAAACTTTTATTAAATTTTGGTTGTGGTGAGTTATTGAATTACCAAAACTTATTATATCATCCACGTAAATAAATGCTTCTGAATTTAGACCAGATAAAGCAATGGTGAGCATTCTTTGGAAACTATTTGACGCAATTTTTAATCTAAAAGGTAATTTTTTAAATTGAAAATGTCCATTATTGGATGAAAAAGCTGTGTATGGTCTTGATTTATTATCTAATGGTATTTGATGGAATGAACTGATTAGATCTAGTGTTGAGAAATATTTTGCATTTCCTAAACTGTCTAGAACGTCTTCCAGTCGAGTTAAAGGAAATTTATCATTTTGAATTTTCTTATTTAATTGTCTAAAGTCTACTACTAATCGCCATTTCTTGTTATCATTTTCTGATTTCTTTGGGACTAATAATAATGGAGAATTATAAGGGCTAATTGAGTGTTCAATTATATCTTCTTTTAAAAGTTTTTCGACTTGATTATTTATCTCTGTTAATTGAGATTGAGGTAATCTATAATTTTTTATATATACTGGGTTTTTATCTTCTAAATTTATGGTTTGTGTATAAAAATTGTTTGTACTTAATTTGTCATTAGGTAGATAAAAAATATCAGCGTATTTTTTACAAATCTGTATCATTGATTGATATGTTTTTGGATCATTTTGGTTTATTCTTAAAATTTTCTTTAATGTTTCAAATCTATTTTCATAATTATTATTTATTTTTAAAATATTATAATTTTGTAATGGGACCATTTCTGGTTTGATATTATCAAGTGTAATATCAGTATCGCATGTATTTAATATTTTGATATGTGCTATACCTTCTTTTGGTATAATAGAATTTGCTATGAATATGCCTGAAGAAATTTCTTGGTTTAATATTACACTGTCTTCATTTCTTTCTATATTTATTTGACAAATGAATTCAGACCGAGCAGGTATGGTTAGTTTATTTATGTTTGTTGAATTTATTGGTATTGAAAATTCTTCTTTATAATACGTTATTAATAATTCTAAAGTTCCAAAATTAATTTTTGCTAAAAAATATTGTAAAAAATCGCGACCTAATATTCCATCGGTTTTTATAGGAAAGTTATTTTGAACGATATGCAATTTAATTGGAAATTTATTATCTTGAAATTGGAAATCTGTATTTATAGTACCCAAAGATTTTTGTACTTGATTACTGATGCCAGTAATAGTGCAAATTTGTTCATCATTTATATCATTTTCATTAATAAACTGTTGTTTTATTGGTTCCGTGTCATAAGGCCATATGTCATAACGCCATAATGGCTTTATGACTCACTTGAGTGAGTCTTAAAACCATATTCGCCATTTTTTCCAATATGGCTTTAAGACTCACTCGAATGGGTCATAACGCCATATGGCTTTAAGACTCATTCGATAGAAGGTTTTATGACTCTTTCGGATGAGTCTTAAAGCCATATTGTTAAAAATGGCGAATATGGCTTTAAGACTCACTCAAGTGAGTCATAAAGCCATTATGGCATCATGACATATACGCCTAAAAAAATTATGTACCGGAACGCGGAGGGAAGCGTATGAAGGAAAGCGCGTGACGCGTCCCGGCGCGTGGAAAGCACGTGACGCGCCCGCCACCAGTAGAACGGGCGGCGAGCCCGCGATACTCGCGTGCTGGACCAGCGCGCGCCTATAGAATTTGACTTCCATTTTTTAAAAATCTACAAAAGAAAGTGAAGGTTATATGCCGCCCTTTTCCAAATACTTCCGTTAGCAAGTTAGGTACAAATAATATAATTTTTTTTTTTGCAAATTTTTGGAAAAGGGCAAATCATTTTCTACTTTTTTATTCTTTTTACGTTTTTGCTATTTACACTATAGTAAATATTAACAAAAATCATCACATTTACATGCTCTGCAGCGATTATATAAACCAGTAATAATTGTGTATGTCCATGTCCACATGACCATGACCATGTCCACGTGATGTCGGTACTATATTAAATGTATCATCAACTGCATATTTTCTTTCTTAATTATATTAATTAATTATTAATCTGAATGGGTCATAACGCCAGCGTTGCTTTTAAAATCATACAAAACAATAATGAACACGAATTAATTACATGCATTTACTTACTGTACAACTTATATTTTCAAAATTTTGAATTATTATTATAATTTTAATATTTGAAACTATTTTAAAATTGAAATTTAAATATGGCTTTATGACTCAGTTAAATGTGTCTTATAGCCATTTTTATAACAAAAATCTAATATGGCTTTAAGACTCACTCGAATGGGTCATAACGCCATATGGCTTTAAGACTCATTCGATGTAAGGTTTTATGACTCTTTCGAGTGAGTCTTAAAGCCATATTGGTAAAAATGGTGAATATGGCTTTAAGACTCACTCAAGTGAGTCATAAAGCCATTATGGCGTTATGTCATATGGTCTTATGACACGGTACCGTTTTATTATCGAAATATCTGCTCCTGTATCAATCAAAAATTTTATTGGATGACTACCATTTTTTAGAATTAGTGCACTATTAAATGAAGTGGAAACATTTTCAAAATTATTTATGCGATATTTAGGGCATTTATCTCCCCGATCAACTGGTGATCTGTGTCGGGGGTATCCGCGTTTCCCGATACCATTGAATTTATATTTTTATTTCTATTGTAATTATTATTAGAATTGTTATTATTATTACCATAATTATTTCTAAAATTATTATTTGGGAATCTTGTGTTATTATTTCTGTAATTGTTATCTAGAGGATTATTACTTTCGTATTGACGAGTTTGTTGGTTATTAAAATATCTTTTACCTGACGTATTTCTGTTACTATTATTGTTATAGTTACTATAATTATTTCTAAAATTACCATTTCTATAATTATTATTATAAGAATTTTGATTTCTGTATGAATAGTTATTTGAATATCTTCTATTAGTTTGATATATATCTGTATTAGTTTTATTATTTGTATCTGTTTCTAAAGCTAATTTTGTGGCTTCACTAAAAGTTTTTGGTTGAGCCGCTAAAACAACTGAATGAATCGGTTCTTTAAGATTTGATTTTAAACATTGTAGCGCAAATTGATCATTTGTAATGATTTTTGTAGCTTCTTCATCTTCTCCCACAGATTGGGTCATATTTAATTCATTTATTAATATTTCTAATTTTTCTATAAATTTTGAAGTAGAAATTGTTTTATTATTACAAAGTTCACAAATTTCATTATGTATCTTTGTATATGTTCTAGTATTAGTAAAAATTTTATTTAAAATAATTTTTAAATCATCATACGTTTTAAGATTTTTCTCATTAATTAATTTATTTTTAACTTTTTGTGAAATTTTGATAGTATAAATAAATTTAATGAGTTTTTCGCGATCAGCATCTTTAGTTACTTCATATATATACGCAACAATATTTAAAAATTCTTGAATTTGTTCATGTGAACCATCAAAAATTGGGATAATTTTATTTGAATTTGCTATATTAAACTCCATTTTTTGTTCTAAAATATATGTTAAATATGATTTTATTTGTTTATATATTACAAGATATTCTTCTTGTAAATTACGTTTACCGCTTTTAATGTCTAAATCTTTTAATTCCTGAATGTATTGTGCTTTATAATTATTTATTTTTTCTAGTTCTACCTTAATTTCTTCATCTGTATATTCAGTTTTTAGATGTGCTTTCAGCTCTTCTAAATCTTTTATATATACTCTGAAATGTTCATCCGCCATTAAAATTTCAAATCATGATTATCATTTAACTAAATATTTCTGTCTATATAAAAAATCTAAAATATTTTTCGAAGATAAAAAAAACAATATATTCGAAAAATTAGTTTTTCGAAAATATTTTAAAAATGGATATTGGGGTGATGTTTTTAAAAACAAGATCGCAAAATGTCAAAAAAAAAATTTTTTTGTTTACCAAAACATATTTCATAATAATAATTACTAATTGAATGAAGTGAAATATTTTGTATATGTATATGTGCGTGCAAAATTTATACTTCTTTTATTTTGTGAATATAATACAGAATTATTTGTTTTTTTTTTGTTTTTTTTTTATTTGTTTTTTAGTTCATTACAAAATAAATTTAATCCTACTTAAAATTAATTTTGTGTTTTGTCTGTTACAAATTTAATTTTTATTTTTTAAATTAATTTTTCGATTTTCATTTTTAATAATAATTTTTTAATTCAATTTTTTAATTTTTACAAATTCAATTTATATGTTAATTTAATTTTTAGTTTTAATTTTTCAATTTTAATTATTTAATTTTTACAAATTCATCTTTTATTTTTAATTTATTTTGAAATTTATTTTTATTTATATTTATTTTCAATAGTTTTTTCTATCAATTTAAAATTTTTGTTGAACAATTTATTTATTTTGTTCGATGTTTTGTGTAAATGTCTTTCTTGTTTTAATCGCTGTATCTCAGTTATTATTGTGCTTATATTTGAAAGGCTTAAGCAAGCCGAAATGAAATATGAGAATGCAAGTTTGATTCTCATTTATTTAAATTTTTTCGACCCTTTATATATGGTTCCTTACTTACTAATACAATTAAAAATAACTAGTAATTTTATATAATTCAATTATTAATACTTATAAACTAATTATTACAATTAAATTTCTTAACACTAAAAATATAACAGTTTTCATTTATATTGTTTTTACATTGTTTTATATCATCGTATGATCGTATGATTTTAAAATAAAAGAAGTTCAGTCTAAATTAAATCGCGGTAATGTGTATATTACAAAACTAAAATTATCAGTAAATTAACGGAAGAAAAATAACCAAGAATAAACGAAAATAAATAACAAAATCTACATCTTCATGTAACAACGAAGAAGTAAAATACAACATCATCAATACAACATTATCAATACAACTTCATCAATACAACATCAGCAATACACCATCAATAGAATCAACTAGAATTTTCATCAAAGGCGACCAATAATATTTCAAATAAGGTATGATTAGTAATATAAGCAATGAGCAATAGTGATATCGATAATTTAACGCATTTAGTAAATTCAATAACAATTAATAATAATAGAAACGAAAATATTTCTGATAGTGCTTTTTCGCAAATAAATAACAACACGCACAACAATTCTAATACTCCTACAAGAAACATGACCACCTTATCCCTCAATATAGATCCATTAAAATACCTTCAAAAACTTCCCGAATTTTTTGGCGACTATAGAGAGTTACAAAATTTCATAAATTTAATCGACAAAGTTCATCCCATTCTGTTAAAATACGATGACCTAGGACAAAGTATATTTTCTGATTTAATAAAATCAGAACTATAAAATAAAGCTAGGGAAGTAATAGAAATAAATAATCACGTTACTGGTTGGCTGGAAATAAAAGAAATCTTAATAAATAATTTTGCAGATAGATTAAGCCTAGAAGAATTATTCGACCAATTACGTGGTACGACCTTTAAAGGAAATTGTATAGATTTTTATAACGAAATAAAAATTAATTTAAGGAGATTAAATGTGAAAACTAGATTATCTATAAATGATGACTTACAAACGAAAGAACAAACAATAACGAATAACAAAAATTCTGCTTTAGCGATATTTAAAAATAAAATTCCAGAACCAATGAAATCAATATTGTATTGTAGAAATCATGACAGTTTAGAATCTGCAATGGATATTCTTTACGAAGCCGGTTACGCTCATAATAATAATTCAAATTCTCCTAAGTATCAAAATTCGAGTCCAAAACATTATAATAAAATTCCTAATTCAAATAATAACAATAAGAGTAGAAATAATTATGAAAATTTCACCCATAAAAACGAAAATAATATGAATCACCCTGTAAGACATTTTAATAGAGATCAAAAATTTTCAAGAAATCCTAATAAACAATTTAATAATTACAATAATTCGCAAAATCAAAGATATTTTAATAATCCCAGACAACAAAATTATGTACAAACTTCAAGACAAGTTACCGAAAATCCTTTGAAGCAAAATCCTTTCAGACAAAACCATTTTTCTAATAATCAAAATTACCCAAATAATCAGAACTCATCAAAACCGTTTACCTCCTCCAGAACCCATGGACATAAATACAAACGAAGTCATAGAAACCAATTTCACAAATTTTTCAATTACAACTCCTGAAATTGCTTTGCCTTATATCCTAGTATAAAATAAAAATAAAATATTAAAATTCATAATAGCTTCAGGTGCAACACATTCAATAATAAATCCCGAATTATGTAGTCAAGAGGTTCGAAAACCGTTAGATAAAACAATTATTTTAAGGACAATAAATCAAGAAGTCCAAATAAAAGAAAAAGCAACTATGTTTCTTTTTAAAGAATTAGGAAATCCGTCAAAGAAAATCGAAATGTACATATTCCCTTTTCATAAGTATTATGATGGACTTATAGGAAACGATATTTTAATTCCACTTAAATCGAAAATTGATTACGAAAACGAAACTGTTCAGACTCAAGAGAAAAAAGTAAAACTTCAATTTTTCAATAATAAACAAAATTTTAGTGTCAAATTAAACACGAAAGGCGATTTTGAAGCGACCATCCCTGTTTTGCAAAAATAAGGTTTAGCCTATCTTAAAGAAAAGAAGTCCTTAGATGGCAAAATTACCTTGCATGAGGGAATTTATAATGTTGATAGTTATATCGTGAAGGCACAGCTACGCACAGAGTGCGATGGCAGCCATGTTGTTAATTTTAACCCATTCGAAACAGAAATAGTAAATGGGAAAATTTTATTATTAGAAGATCAAATTTTAGATTTACAAGATAATAATTTAACACTTGATAATGAAAATCAAGAACAATTAATGAAAATTGATCAATTTTCACAATCAAAATTACAAGAATAAAAATTTACAAATTGAAAATAAGAAATTACAAGATGAAATTGATGAATCTAATATAAAATATTTGGATATTGATAATGATATGAAAATGTTACGTTTACAATTTGAAAATAAAATAGCTGATTTGGAAAATGAAGTAAAAATTTTAACAAAAACTCGTGGCAACAGTCCAGAAAATATAATGACAACTTCATGTGAAATGTCAGGTGAAACTGATAAAATCAAATTAGAAAATGACAATTTAAAATGTA
The DNA here is from genome assembly GCA_963920725.1 of Rhamphomyia laevipes. Classification (NCBI taxonomy): domain Eukaryota; kingdom Metazoa; phylum Arthropoda; class Insecta; order Diptera; family Empididae; genus Rhamphomyia; species Rhamphomyia laevipes. The sequence goes on along the minus strand of OY987255.1, from coordinate 49,617,567 downwards.
AAATTGATGAATGAAAAAATGTGAATCAAATGCAACAAATGCTGAATCAAAATTAATGATGGAAAATGTTGATTTACAAAATAAAATAATTAATTTAAAAACCTCATTATTTAAAGAAAATCCATCTGATATAAAAGTACCGATTAATAATTTCAATATATTGAAAAATTTATTTTCAATATATGTTCAAACTGATTTAATTGGTAATGATCGTGATGCATTGGAAACAGCTTTTAAAACTGTTAAAGATCGTATATGGAAAATTGAAATATTAGAGAAAAATTTAAAACAAATATCCGATGAAATATCAAATTTAAATGATGAACGTTCAAAATTATTAAATAAAATCGATACATTAAAAGCTGATAATGAAAATTATAAAATTGAATGTGAAGAATTAACTAAAAATAATGGTGTTTTATTAGATCAACTTGATAATTATTATAAAAAATTACAAACAATACCTGAACATAATGAAGAAAGTTTAGTTATATTAGAAAAACTAGTTGTAGATAATGAATTAGGTCTAAAAGCTATACCATTAATAGAATTTTAAAAAAAAGAAAACATTGATATACATTTTGTATCAAGTAGCAACCACACTTCTAATGCCGATATAGAAAGACTACATAATACTATCAACGAACATTTGAGAATTTTAAGGCATGATGTACATACTGATACAGTAGAGGAAAAAATATTAAAAATTATATATTTCTACAATAATACCATTCATTCAACTACAAATCAAAGACCTGTAGATTTTTATAATGGCAAAATAAAAGATGAGGAATATTGTTAACATTAGAGATAGAATAATTAAAATTAAGGAAAAGGTTATTAATAAGCTGAATGATAATAGACAAGATTTTGAAGTAGAATCAGGTCCTAATTATATTGTAGATATTAGGGGAGGGAAAAACCATGCAAAATTTAGAAAAATAAACACTGAAAAAATAGATGAAAATCATATTATAGATAAAGATAACGGTTTAAAATACTATAAAGTCCATTTGAAAAAGAAAAAGGGGTTTCAAGATAATAACTTTCCAACAATTTCTGCAAAAACCCAAAAACAAAAAACTAAAAGAAAATTTTCTATTCCAGGTGAATATGTTTCGGCTAACATTCCCCATTGTTCTAATAATCCTCCCTCTATACCTGTCACAAGTAATAGAAGTCCAAAATCTGGACAATAATAATGAATATGTAACAATAAAACTAGAAGATAAAGAAATTACTCTAAGATATACTAAAGTTATGCATATGATAAAAATTACAGAATATGAAGTTACAAAAAATTTAATTTTCATTAATATCAAAACTATAGAAAAGAAAGCCAATATATTACAGCCCATGTACAATACAATTATACATAATTTTCATTTATTAGAAAGAAAAACACATACACTTACACCACATATTAGAAAAACGAGAGGTTTAGTAGACATGCTAGGTAAAGGATTAACATATATAGCAGGAATAATGGATCATGACGACGAGGTAGAAATAAAAGAGCAACTAGACGCATTAGTTAAAAATAATAAAAATCTATTGTATGAGAGTAATAAACAAGTTCGTATTAATAACGACTTATCTCAACAAATAAAGAATATCACAAAACAAATAAACCTTCAACAGAAAAATATTTCTGATTATCTAAATAAATATATTCATCAAACGGAAAATAGAATAAAATTGTTAGAAGATGAAGTAGAATATATGCAAAGACTCTATGCCATAAATTATGATATAAATTTATTAAAGAATCATATAGATGATATAGAACAGATAATATTAACAAGTAAATTAGGCATGCTTTCAAAGAACATTCTTACAGATGAAGAATTAAATCTTTTACCTGATCTGCAATCCCTAAAGGACATTAAAATTGTTGTAGCTTTCCATTTAGACCAAATTATACTTATTACTTGAATACCAAAGTATAACGAAAACACGCTATCAGAAATTTTAATAGAACCAATACCAAATAAAGAAAATAAAGTAATACTTTTAAATGAATATAAAGTATTAGTTAATAGTAAAAATTATATTTTTAAACCTTATGTAAAAGATAATTTAATGAAAAACTTAATAGAAATTGAAGATAAAGATTGTATTTTTAACATAATTAATTTTAAAGAAGCTCATTGTATAATGAAAAATGAACTGGCTTTCTGCTATAATGAACCATAGTTCTGGATTTTTATCAAAGAACGTAGCTAGCTTTATGCGCGTTATTGTATTTATTTCGTTATTTTTGACTAATGCCGGTGTGTATTCATCGTCGGGCATATTTTATTATATTTTATTTTATGGTTCCTTTTTATACCAATGTGTAATGAAAATACTAAGCGATTCACCCTAAAATAGTTCGAATGGTATGTAATTTAACAAAATGTTTTTGTTTTATATAATTGACGTTTCAGAATTTTTAAAACTTTTAGTATATATTAATTTTGATGCACCTTGTACGTATCACAAAATATTTTATTATTGTATACAAGATTTCTATTAATTTTGAAAAAAAATTGTTATATACAATTATATATAATTGATGATGCACCTTATATACGATTTATTTAATGTTTATTTTTATTTTAAAATTCGAAATTATATCCCAATCAAAAATATTTTATTTTGTATATGAAAATTTTCAAAGTTTTAAAATTTTTATATGTAAGTATATATGAAACCGATACACCCTGTATGTAATCGAAAAATATTTTTGGATTAATTAATTGAAAAAATTTTTTTTGAATTAATTAATTGTATTATTTTGTATGTAAAAAAAATGTTGTGGGTAATTTTGTAATAATCAGCTATTGCTGTTGCAATTTTTGTATTATTATTAATATATTTGTTTATTATACATATATAACTATATTATATATAACGTATATATTATATATGTACCGTACGTATATATTATATATTATGTGTCGATTTTGTATACTCAATTACAATTTGATACTCTAATGGTTTTTTTTTTTTTTTTTAGGAATGTTTAAAATTTTATGATTTTTAGGTATATAATTTAAAATTTTATATATTTTTGAACATCAAAATTTTATTTTTATTTAATTTTTGTATATATTTTTATTTTCAGTGTACAGGATATACTTTGATACTTTTCATACAAAATATAATTTTATTTTCAGATTTTTTTTATATGAAAAATTTTATAACAAAATAAAGTTTTATTTTAAAGTTTTATAAAATTTTATAAAAATTGTATTTATGTATAATTTTGTATTCAGATATTTTGTATCCGTAGGATTTTACCAATGTATGAAATGAAATAATTCAAAGAAATAATTCGTTATTTTAAAATGTGTTTTATGTAACAACAAAAATTATATGTAAAAATATGTGTACATATACTAATTTATATTTTATTTAAAAAAAAAATAATATTTAATATTTATAAATGTAATTTTATATAATGTAAAAATTGTATTGTAATATAATAATGCATATAGTGAAGAATATAATGTATATATTTGTGAGTGAAGCTGTACTTGCCGCTAGCAACACGTGATATAATAGATGCTGTGTCCGGTGACTTTGATGATCTCGTTGACCTTGTTTGTCTTTCAGGATCTGATGATTTCTTGTATTGACTTTGTGTTGTCCTTGAACAACTTTTAACACTTTTATTATTACCACCTAGTGGTTATTTTCCTTTATTTATATGTGTTGTTACGAAAATTTTCTTTTTTTATTTATTTTAGTAATTTTTATATATATATATATATATGTTATATTTATTTTCACTGTCTTTCGCGATTTAACGAAGAAAACGAAATCGAATCATTCTCTTTAAAAGATATACCAAAAATCCAAAAGACATATGACGAATTGCGAAACTTAATACAAAACCCGTCAAAATCATCAAAGTTTCAACTAAACCTGGTGAAAATTCCGGACTGCAGCGACGAAATTTGGTGCGATACATCAAATAAACAAAACCGTCCATTCGTCCCAAAAACATTGAGAAAAATAATTTTTGATTCGCTTCACGGATTGTCGCACCCAGGCGTGCGCGCAACCCGTAAACTTGTTAGCGCGAAATACTTTTGGCCCCAAATGAACGTCGACGTAGGCTACTGGGCAAAATCGTGTTTACGATGCCAACGTTCGAAGGTTAGTCGTCACACAAAGTCACCTTTTGGTAAATTCGAACAACCTAGTGGCCGATTCCAGCACGTTCACGTAGACATCGTCGGACCACTTCCAACGTCAAACGGTTACACATACATATTAACCACTGTCGATCGGTTTACTCGGTGGCCCGAAGCAATGACAATGAAAGATATGACCGCACTCACGGTAGCCACGACGTTTTATCAAAATTACGTGACTAGATTAGGAATTCCATCAACCATCACGACCGATCAAGGTGGTCAATTCGAATCGAAATTGATGCGAGAATTATGTAAATTAATCGGATTAAACAGAATCCGAACGACATCATATAACCCTAAAGCAAACGGCATGGTAGAACGCTTTCACCGCCAACTAAAAGCCTCCATAAAAGCTCGATGCAACACCATACATTGGAGTTTCGAACTTCCTACCGTACTTATGGGTATCAGAAGCGCAGTAAAGGAGGATATAAATTGTAGTACAGCTGAATTGGTATATGGGCAACCGATCGTGGTCCCAGACGTATTTTTTATACCAAATTCAGAAGCCAAAACGGACGACCCACAATTTATAGTAAACTTGAGAAAGAACATGCGAGAAATTGTACCAAAACCGTCGCGCGAAAGCATACAAAACGACATTTTCGTTCCGAAATCAATGAGTTCGTGTACACATGTTTTTGTTAAAGTTGAAAAAGTCAGAGGACCATTATCAAACCCATATACAGGCCCTTACAAAATAGTTCGAAGGTTGAGGAAAACATATATAATTGACGTCAATGGTAAAAACCAAACAATTAGCATTGACAGGTTAAAACATGCATTCGTTACAGCGTCAATAAATTTCGAAAACTAGTTTCCGATCCAGAAGGGGGGTAATGTGAGGTACACTCTATACACACATACATACAAATCCATAGCCGTAGCATATTGCAATTTAAATTAACCGATTTTAATTCTGTATAACCGATTATAATTATACTCTATAATTATATTAACCGAGTTTAATTGGTACAGAAATAATTCTATATTTGACACTCGATACTGTATACTGAAAAGTAAAAGAGCTCGGAATTAATGATATTAATTAAACTTGAAGAAATACACATATATAATATAAATAATAATAGAGAAAAGTTAAATGAAATTGTATCAAAAAAATATCATGAGTATGCTATAAATATATCAATTAATTCGTTTATCATATTAGTTATCGTTGTAATAATTTTAATTGTAAGATTTTTTATCATAAGAAAAAAAATAATAAAATTGTAATAACTTCGTCGGAGCCTCAGACTAACGGTGTGGGTGTTATAATAGAAAAATCACCTAGTAACAAAAATAAAAAATTTATTTAAAATAATACTTATTTTATATAAAATAATATATAATATATTAAATTTCATTTTGTTGACGCTCTTTTTTTATTTTAAATAAAAATATATAAATTCAAATATCATTCTTGAGAAATAAAATAAATTAATTTTCCCACAACAAAAACTACATAATGGTTGCAATGTCAACAATTATGCATTTTTATAAATTACTAAAAATAAAGAATTCTAATTTACACGCGCATAGATATTTTTGCAACCTTTTGCAGTTGCAAATATTCAAAGAACAAACATAATTAAGTTAAGAAATAAAGTACAGTCAGTCTGAAGTGCACAATCGAATCGTTATCATTGACTTATAATTTAGTTTATGTAAATCGTTTTCTTATATTATATAATTAAAAAGTAATAAATAAATTTTAATAATAATTTCGTGTTAAATAATTCAATTTTGTGTTTTATTAATTTTTTTTTAATCCTGGAAAACCTTGAACTAAAATTGATAGTATATATAACAAAAAAAAAATGTTTTTTTTGTGTGTTGTCATATTTGTTTGCGCGTTTTGTTGTTTTATGTGATAAAATGTTTTTAAATATAAATAATAATAATAATTTTTTTTTTGGGTTTATGATTAGGTAACAATGAATCCAACAAATAATCAATACCGGTATTCGAAACGGTACAACATCAAAAGTAGCATGACGTTTGATGAGATACGTGATATGATCACGAATAGTTTTGAAGAATATTTCATACATTCCGAACTGGAAGAATTGGGTCCGAGTTTGCGGTATGATTCGGTGCAATGGCGCTTATCAAGGGCAAATATTGCGCACCCAACAGGAATGCCACCATCACCAATTATTCCATCGACTGCTAAAGGATTACCATAATTCATTAAAAATTAATGTTGTAAATTTTAATTTTTAGAGTACATAATACACCACATCATGCAGTGTTTAAAGAAAGTACTACGACGAAACTTAGAGTTGTATTTGATGCTTCAGCAAAAACAACAAATGTAAAATCATTCAATGAACAAATGTTGATAGGACCAACACTACAACCAACATTGTTTTCCACTTTAATGAAATGGGGAAAATATAAAGTACCCATAACAGCGTACATCGAGAAGATGTATCGTTTGATTTTAATTCATCCAGAACATCGAAAGTACCAACGAATAATTTGGAGAGACCCGATTACAAAGTTGGACAAAGATTATGAGTTAAAAACGGTGACTTTCGGCACATCAGCTGCTCCATATTTAGCAATAAAGACATTGCAACAATTATCGGCGGATGAAGAACAAAATTATCCATTAGCTGTAAAGGCAGCGTTACTTGATTTTTATGTGGATGATCTATTAAGTGGGGCAGATAGTATTGAAGAAGCAAAGGAACTGCAGCAACAATGCATAAGATGCTAAAAAAGGACATTTTAATCTTCGAAAATGGGCCAGTACTTATCCAGAGATAGTAGAGCAGTACCATTAGCACACAGGGAATTGAAAGAGACATTTCAATTTGACGAATCTAATACAATTAAAACACTCGGAATAAGATGGTATCCTGGTACGGATTATTTTACATGTGCAGTATTAGATAAAACTCAGCAAGCGATTACTAAATGGTCTATTTTATCACAAGTTGCTTCATTATATGATCCCTTAGGATGGATCACACCTGTAATTGTAGTAACAAAATTATTAATTCAAGAGTTATGGATATCAGGGCACTCTTGGGACGCAGAAGTAGATAAATCAATTGCGAACGATGGCAATCTTTTAAAGAAAGCCTACAACAACTAAATAAAATTAGAATACCTAGATGGTTAGGTATTACGTTATAATCAAACAATGTTCAAATACATGGAATCAACGACGCTTTAATTATATGCATATGCATTAGAGAAATATTCTCTTCCATTCTTTTGTTGTTTTTTGTGATAAAATGTTTTTAAATATAAATAATAATAATATTTTTTTTTGGGTTTATGATTAGGTAACAATGAATCCAACAAATAATCAATATCGGTATTCGAACGGTACAACATCAAAAGTAGCATGACGTTTGATGAGATACGTGATATGATCACGAATAGTTTTGAAGAATATTTCATACATTCCGAACTGGAAGAATTGGGTCCGAGTTTGCGGTATGATTCGGTGCAATGGCGCTTATCAAGGGCAAATATTGGGCGCCCAACAGGAATTCCAGCAATTATTCCATCGACTGCTAAAGGATTACCATAATTCATTAAAAATTAATGTTGTAAATTTAAATTTTTAGTGTACATAATAAAATGTATGCAACTAAAAATTCATGAGTGCTTCATTTGTTAATTTTTTTTAACAGAATTGCAGATTATGATGAGTTCTTTACGATGATGGAAAGGTGGTACGTAAACAACAAGCATAATATATATATATATATAAAATACTAAGACATGTAGTGCCGTCATGTTGGTGATAGTATAATGTTCATGTTGTCCAATTTATTAAAACAATATATATATATTACTAATTTATCTTTGTTCTCGTTAGATTAAAATGAGTTCATTCGAAACCAATGATTTTCTAACGATCTGGGAGGATGTTTCGGTGTTACCAACAACCCAAGGGCAACAACCAAATACAAAGAAAATGCAACGTGTTGGTGATATCACCAAAGCCAACCTAACGCCACCAACTCACAAAAGAGCATTGGAAACGAATTGGTTTTTTGAACCAGAAAATCCAACTAGACGTAAGTCACAAGATATCAATCTAATAGCTGAATCCACGAAGAGTATAGTTGATAAATCAAAGGTTAATGCCTTTCGTATGTGGTGCAAACCAGTACTGGTGCAAACCAGCGAAAATTCCGTAGTGAGCAGTACAACCAACTTAATAGAAAAACAGGTGCCAGTTGGTGAAGAACTGATAGGACCACCAGTACTAATTAATGGTTGTTACACCACGGAATGGAGTTCATTGAGGTTGTCCACTACGGCCACTGAATTTAAGATGCGAATTCATAATGATATACAACGCGTCATAACGAAAGAAGGGGAACAGATGTTTTTGCCGAAAAAGGTGGTTGAACGAATCGATTTCGACAAAATTAAAGCATCCAAACAAAAAGATTTTTGGGTCAATCTGCCAGGTGGATGGTGCATACGGGCGCAAGTTTATGCCAATGGGAAGGTGAGGTTTCACCATCATCAACTTTGCAAAAAATCAAAAATTAATAAAGATAAACTGGTGTTGAACAATACTGTTCAACGGGAGAAAAGTTAATCGCGAATCTAATTATGTTAGGAAAAATCGTGGAAAATAAACATAAACATAGAATTTATGTTTTTTAAATTAAATGAAAAACCCAATTAGTATGAGCGAGATCCAATTGGTGCGAGCCGGATAAAATAAACTGCACGAAAGTACGCTCTCGTAATAAAAAAGAATAGGGACAATTAAATAATAATTAAATTGTTCAGGGCTGAACTTTTTTATAGTATTTTATAGCAAAAATTATCAATAGAATTTTCCAGGAAAATTAATTATAATTAGGAAAATTTACTAGAGAAATTATAGAAAATAGTATTCTAAAGAAAAAAAGGTTAGTAAAGGTTTTCAGGAAAACTTTAGGATAAAATTGTTATGACCATTATGGTCAAATGATTTAAAATTTAATATGGTAATACCATATAGAAAATGTAAATTCTAAAATAGATTAGGCTATATAAACGATAGGCAAATTGAGAATTTTATCAGTCTCATAGATCGATTCGGAGCAGTAGCAGCATTAAAAAAGGAAAATCCAGACAAATCCAGAAAAATAATTTAAATTAATTAAAATTGCCAATTAGCGAATTATAAGAATTCGATTAAATAAAAATTATTTAAAATTAATAAGTGAATTTATAGAATTTAATTTGATAGAAAAAAGTCAATATTTAAAATAACGCTTTTTATGTGCGCAGCAACATCTCCTAGAACCGCTCGTCCTATTTTACTGAAATTTGGCACACAGGCTCTAACAGACTTCACTCCGGTGCCTTTACAAGATGAGATCGATCCTTTTAGTGGGACCATGTTAGATTTCCCCATTAATGTGGGAACATATATGATTTTGTTCTACGGAAAAATGTAAAAAAAAATTTCATGTCTCAGATTTGGATGAAATTTAAAACATAGGTTGGTATCATGATTGTCCACAAGTCTACTTAGATACAGGTCTGTAACTTCAGGGGGTCCATGGTAAAATTTCCGATTAAAATTTCGTATGCTCTAGTAGATCATATAGTAATTATTATCTAATTAGCATAAATTTCAATACATATGATAGTTTCCGTATGTACTTGGCGCCTATAAAATTTAAAGTCGATACTTCAGTGGGTCCATGTAAAAATCCGTAATTACTCAACGCTCTTTATCTTACAGTAACTTTCAACCAATTTCAATGATATTGCATACACAGTTTCATTTAATTATCTAGTTGATACTCCAGAAATTTGTAGTTGGTAGGTTTAATACGTTCATGGGAAACTAATATATGAGCAACTTAGTTTCCGAAGAATATTTGCTTTATGTTCTACAGCATGTAATTATTATCCGATTTCAATGAATTTGGTACAGAGGTTGAGTTTGTGATTATGCATAGGTTGACCAAATTAGAGGTTATGGGGGTCCATGTGAAATTTTCGATTTTTTTTTTGATTTTTTTTATATGTTCTATAGCATACGGTAACTGTTAACCGATTTCAAAGATATTTTATATATAGGCTAATTTTATGATCTAGTTGGCTCTCCTGAATTTTGAGACCTTCAGCGGATTCCTAGAAAACAGTTTTAGCTTCCGAATTTTATATAATTATGTGTTTTATCTTTTATACCATGTAATTATTATCTGATTTGAATAAAATTTGGTATACAGGTAGAACTTCTGATTATGCATGTGTTGGCCATGATAGAAGTTAATACCTTCAGGCGGTCCATACTAAAATGTCCAATTAAAATTTCATATGCTCTAAAGCATATGATATTTATTATCTGATTGGAATGAAATTTGACACACATACTAGTTTCTTTATGTACTTACTGTCTGCAAAGTTTAAAGTCGGTACTTCACTGGATCCATGTTAAATTTCCAATTAAATTTCATAAGTTCAATACTCTACATCACACACAGTAATTGGCACCCAATTACAATTATATTTCAAACAAAGGTTGAATTTGTTACCTATTTATTGCTCCGAAAATTTGTATCAGGTAGCTTTATTGTTTTCACGGTAAACAAATATACGAGCAACTTAGTTTCCAAAGAATATTTTATATGTTCTACACCATATAGTAATTATTATTTGTTTTGAATGAAATTTGGTACACAATTCGTGATTAATTACGAATGTGTTGACTAATGTAGAAGTTAGTAGCTCTATGGGGTCAATGATAAAATTTTCGATTAATATTTCTTATGTTTTAGATCATATGGTAAATATTATTCAATTTCAATGAAATTTGGTACACAGGTTGTATACGTGATTATGCATGTGTAGACTAAGGTAGAAGTTAATAGCCTGAGGGGGCCTATGCTAAAATGTCCGATTAATATTTCATATGTTCTAGATCATATGGTAAATATGATCCAATTTAAATGAATTATGGTACACAGGTTGGATTCGTGAATAACCATATGTAGACTAAGGTAGAAGTTAGTAGCCTGAGAGGGTCTATGCTAAAATGTCCGATTAATATTTCATATGTTCTAGATGATATGGTAAACATTATCCAATTTAAATGAAATTTGGTACACAGGTTGGATTCGTGATTAACCATATGTAGACTAATGTAGAAGTTAGTAGCCTAAGAGCTCCATGCTAATTGTTCCGATTAATATTTCATATGTTTTAGATCATAGGGTAAATATTATCCAATTTCAATGAAATTTGTTACAAAGATAATGTTAATTACAAGAAGATTATCGGGGGTTATTTTAAGTGAAAGGGGGCTTCATATTAAGGAATGGCTTTTATTGAGCGTATATATATATATATATATAATATGTATATTTATATATAAGTACATATTTATATTTTTTATTTTTGGCACAATTTTTGGGGGCTCCATATGGCCCTCTTTACCTGAAATATTACCCAATGAAATGTACTCATCGAGACCTTTAATTTCATACCCCACATGATTTTTGTTATTTTTGGCACCATTTTTTGTTGGACTCATCAATACCTTTAATTTAATAGCCAAACATGACTTATGAAAATAGGACCAACCCCCGCCCCATCGCCGAGCCATAAAATGATTGAAGTACCGAATAGGCAATAACACGAGCTTAAGTTTCAAATTTGAGTTAAATCGGTAAGGCCGTTTAGGAGCTATTCCCAGGTAAGAAAAACATGAATTGTAAATTCAATAAAACTGAAGTTAAAAATTATTTAAGTACCGAATGGGTAATTATACGAGCTTAAGTTTCAAATTTTAGTTAAATCGATTAGGAGCTATGCCAAGGTGAGGAAAACATGAATTGTAAATTCAATAAAAGGAAAGTAATAAACATTATGAGTACCTATACATAAATGGTGATGGTTTACGACGCTCGGACGGATGAAGTTTCCATGTAAACGTTATCTATATCAGCCATTAATCTATGATTTCATAAGTACAGAAAATCATGTAGGTAAATAATAACAAAATAATATAATAAAATATATGTTTTATTTTCAATTCATTTTTACAAAAAAATATAAAAAATTTTAATCAATGTTGCATAAGCTACAAATAGTACTACCGGACTGTATTGAGACTTATATGCTATCTTTAAGAGTTCTCCCCTTGTTTTAAAAATTATAGAAATTGTACTTATATGTTATTAAAATAATTATCATGTCCCAGGTCATTTATCATATCATTATAGATATTTCTGTGAAGTGAATTTCTCGCGGACGCCACAAAACTTTTCCTAATGTTCATTACCAATTTCTTTAATTAAAGTGTACAATTCATCTTTCCATTCACTTGTATTATCTGCTCCAATGTCAACTTGTTATAGTTTACGCGTATGATGGCTTCATTGCAAAAGGCATCCTATCATTTTATTGTTTATGAAAAGCTTGTTTTGCTCAAAAATCTTGCTTTCCAAAATCTTGTTTTTCAAAATTTTGTTTTTCAAAATCTTGTTTTCAAAATCTTGTTTTTCAAAATCTTGTTTTCAAAATACTGCTAAAATCTTGTTTAAACAAGATTTTCCCCAAAAAGCTGCCAGAACCCATATTCTTAGCCCAACTCCTCCTAGAATTAACAACGTTAATTTAAAATAAAAAAAAGTTTTTTTAGTATTTTTGATTTTGTATGTATATTTACTAATAACCTAGGCTTACAAAACTATTCAATTCATTAATATTTAATTAAATAAAATAAATAAATTAAACAAAAATAATTCTTCATGAAAATAAAGAAAATTATGAAAATAAATATTTTACGAAACTATTCAATTTAAATAAAATTAATACTTCATTAAAATAAAATAAAATATATAAATGAAACAAAAATAATACTTCATAAAAATAAAAAAAATTATAAAAAAAAAATATTTAAAAAATAATTATGCCAGTGAAATATTCACAGCGATACTGTTAAGGAAAATTAATATTTCTGTGTCCTGCCGATTCAACACAACTGTTTTTAATTGTGCTTCTCTCTTTAATAAATTTTTTTTTTTAGGTTCGCGCTCGCCTGATCTAATTTTTTCTATTTTCATTTTAACAACCATATACTCTTTTGCCAACTCAGAAATTAACTTATAGCTGCCGATGTGTGGCTTACCCACAATCACTTGGATACGTCTATGCCAAGCTTCTAAATTATTTGATGTCCTTGGCAAGTCTCCATCTATGGCATCTGCTATTGACCAAAATGCAGGATGATATTTAGGATTTGGCACGCGAGCTTTAGACTTACCTGATATATAATTTTCGCGAAACCATGTTGCAATTTTTTTTCCATCATTATCAAGCGTATTATATAGTTCCAAAAAATAATTTGGGATATCCTCAGGTGGTACAAATGCAAGCGCCGTTAATTTACGCATATCAGTACTAAACTGTACCGAGTTTCCGTATTTAGCTGACAACTTTTCTTTTTGAATTTTGCGCCACACTATCTGGCCTAGGTGGAACAGACAACCCTTAAAAATCGCATTAGGGAAGTATATTTTAGCAGCTGCTACACTTGCCTTTTCAAAATCTGCAATTATCCGTTTTGGATTTAAATGAATGCCGTAATTGCAAGCTGCGAGCAATATTTCATAAAACATTTCACTGTATGATTCGGTATTTTTATGTGTCATCAGGCAATATAAAAGTGGCACAGTTTCGCTGTTTATTCTACCATGGATTGTATAAAGTTGCTGGAAAATGACTGGCACGATCTTAAATGTTCCATCCATTAACCAGCAATCAGCTTCTGACAAAAGTTCCAGATTGGATTTTGACCCCAATAAAATAATTTTTGAATTATTAAAATTTTTTTCTACTAAGACAAATAATTCACCTTCAACATATTTCAGAATATTAGGAATACATATTTCATTTATTGATGTAGGTTCTTTTAAAATTTCAGTATTCCGAACTCTTTTAATTTTTAATTTTTGTGCTTTTTTAGAAGGCAAATTTACTCTACTATTTTTCGGACATTCCACAACACTATTTCGTATTATTTGCGATGGTTGAATTTCCAAAGTTTTTGCAGCTAGCTTCACGTACGTATTTATTTGGCAAACGTGTTTTTCAGATGCTATAGGGTCATGGCTATGCTTTGATGGGCCCTTAATTATATTATGCTGATTATTTGAGTCAACTAATTTCGTATTTACGCGACTTTTGCAAAAAAGGCTCTTGTTTTTTTGGCATATCCATCTAAAAACACCTTTCCACTGTCTTTCCAAATGATAAATGTATCCATCAATAACTAACATATCATTTCCTTTATTTGATTTCACAACTGAAATTTCCATTATGTACACTGGTTTTATTTATATTTACTTTACTTTGAATAAAATTGTTAAAAATTACTTCCCTAAAGTTACTTTGCAAAAAAATTATCTATGACTGTTCTATTATTGAAAATAAAAAAAGAAATTTCATAACCGGGAATTCAAAGAAACAAAGAAATTTCATAACCGGGAATTCCCTATTTAAATAGTGAAACGCAGTTTTGAAATTGAAGAGTTTCAGTAATATCTTTTGCTTTTTGTTTTAAAATATTGGTATTATTGAATCGCGCGCGCGATTCAATAATACCAATATTTTAAAACAAAAAGCAAGATTTTGAAAAACAAGATTTTGTAAGCAAGATTTTGAAAAACAAGATTTTGAAAACAAGATTTTGAAAAACAAGATTTTGAAAACAAGATTTTGAAAACAAGATTTTGAAAAGCAAGCAAACGACCCTAACCCATTGCAAAATCCATTGTTCTAGTTCGCGTTTCTAGTGACTTTTCACGAAACATAAGTTAGAGCAATTTATTATTAACATATATATATATATATATATATATTTATATATATATATATATATTTATATATATAAAAGAATATATATATATATATATATATATATATATATATATATATTGGACTCATCAATACCACAAAAGGCATAGTAGCGATTTTCTCAAATGATGACTATTTTTTTCAAAATTCAAAGAATTGTTTAAAAATATTAGCAAAAAAGAAATTACTAAACGTTACTAAAATATAAGAAGATATTAGGAAATATTGAAAATGATTTTAAAGTAACTGAAATAATATATGAGACACATAATCTATTAAATCACAGAATTTAATGAATCATATGCTGAAATCAAAGAAAATTATTATATTCCAAAATTAAAAGAATTTTTTTTAAAAATTATCAATAATAGTTTAATTTGTAATACAGCGAAATATGAAAAAAATCCATATAAACCTTTATTTAAAATTATAGAAACACCAACACAAATAATGTACAAGAATATTTTAAAGAAAATAACATTGAATTTCATATTACAACTGCAAAAAGACATACTGGAAATTCATATATAGAAAAATTTCATGCAATATTAAACTAACATCTTAGAATATTAAAAATAAAACATAAATCAGAAAAAAAAAGAATTTAGACGAATTAGTTTTAATAGCTTTATTGATGTTGATGTATAACTAGTCACTCCACAACTCGTAAAATACCACTTGACTTTATTAACGGTAATATTAAGGCAGAAGAATATAATGAAATAATAGAAAAAGTACAAAAAAATAAAGAAAGGTATATTACAAAATTAAAAAAAATAGCGAAAATGTAGATTTAACTAATAGAAACCATCTATGTGTAAAATCGTCAAATGTTATATCAACTTTATTTATATTACAACCTAAGTATAAAAAACTAGAGTCTAAAGTTATTTCGGGAGACCATTATAAAGATGAAAAAGAAATAAAATATTTTAAAGACCAAATTAAACGAAAATATAAATATGAAAATAATTTTTCAGGCACTTCTAATGATCATAATCATAATGGTCATGATAATGATGCAAACAAACACACAGAAGATGGAAGTACAGAATATCGACATCGGACAGGGATTCGTAGTAATCCGGGAGCAGGAAATCTAAGTAATTATGGGATACAAGAAAATTTTGCATAAAATTAAAATTACATCATGGACAGTCCATTTAGGAATTATTGAAGAAAATATGAGTAAATTAAGCTATAGAAACCAGTATCCGCCTTTACTTTATAATTTTAACTTAATAACTAAAGATATCGAAAATTTGAGTAAAAACAATAAATTTAGTAGGTACTGGGTTAAAATATTTAATTGGAGTTATGGATGCAAATGATGAACAGGAAATAAAAGAGAGATTAGACATTAGCGTTCAAAAAAAAGAAAATTTAATAAATGCTCTAGTCTAAATGATCAAGTTAGAATTAATGAGAATTTCGATGAAGTAACAGAACCATAAAGGAAATATATATATAGAGGAATTATTTCATATATCAGCTTATGAACAAATTCTCATAAAATAATATAAAAATGTAAGTACTCATTCAATGAAGCTTTTCCACAGGCTAGAACCTTTATTTTAAAAGCCCTCTATTTTAAAAGCTCTTTGAATAACTATTTACAAAATAAACTATGTTACTCTGTTGCCACAATTCTATTTTTTATTTTTCCTGTTTTTTTATTATTCCATGTAAATTTGAGCATATAAAATTTTTTTTTAAAAACTAGGTTTCTTTAATAATTATAATTCATGTTTATTCTATTGTCCTTCATCGAGGCTCTCTAAAAAATTTATTTTATATCTTATTAATTTTATTTTTAAATTGTTAATATTTTAATTTTTCATAATAATATTTATTTTTATTAATTACGTTTTTTAACATTTGCTTGAAAAATATTTTAAGTATTTACATTTTATATTGTTCAAAAGATATTTATTAGTTTATTTTTAATTTTTTTCATTAGCCTCAAAAAGAGTTTCCAGGATTTACCACGGGGAGGTTGAAAAAAGAAATGCCATCCACAAGCATACCATATTTACAAAACATTCACACAAATTTAATAGTTTATCAAATTAATATTTTTATTACGATTTTAAAATATTAATTTTTTTTTGAAATTTTGATTGTTTATTCAATCGTGCTTCTTTTTACTTTGCTTTTATTGAATTTACAATTCATGTTTTCCTCACCTGGGCATAGCTCCTAAACGGCTTGACCGATTTAACAGAAATTTGGAACTTAAGCTCGTGTTATGACACATTCGGTGCCACATAATTTTCAAAGCCCAGCGAGGGGGCGGGGGGTTGGTACTATTTTCAAAAAAGTCATGTGGGGTATCAAATTAAAGGTATTGATGAGTACATCACGTTGGGTAGTGTTTCGGGTAACTGGCACCAAGTGGGCCCCCCAAAAAAATGGGGTCAAAAATGAAAAAAAATCATGTGGGGTATCAAATTAAAAGTCTGGAAGAGTAGATATCTTTGGGGCAAGTAATGGTAGCGTTTGGAGCAACGTGGGTCATGTGGGGGCCTGAAAAAGTGGTCACGTGGGGACTGAAAAATTAATGTTTTCTTCACCTGAGCATACCTCCTAAACAGCTGTACCGATTTAACTCAAATTGGGAACTTAAGCTTGTGCTCTGACCCATTTGCCGCCACATAATTTTCATGGCCGGGTGATGGGGCGTGTGAGGGGTCTATTTTCGAAAAAGGCATCTGAGGTATCAAATTAAAGGTATTGATGAGTACATCTCGGTGGGTAATGTTTCGGGTAACTAGGACTAAGTAGGCCCCCAAAAAATGGGGTCAAAAATGGAAAAAAATCATAGGCATCACATTAAAGGTCTGGAAGAACAGATATTTTTGGGGCAAATAATTGTAGTATTTGGGGCAACAAGAACCATTTGGGGGCCTGGAAAATGGGGCCCAAAAAAATCATGTGGGGTATGAAATTAAAGGTCTCGATGAGTACATCTCGTTGGGTAATGTTTCAGGTAAAGAGCGCCATATGGGGCCAAAAAATAAAAAAATATACATATGTATATATAAAAATATATATATATGAGCCGTTAATTTTGCAAGTGACTTTTCGCGAAACATGAGTTAGAGCTATTTATTATTAACCGCTCAAATATATATTTTTTACTATAATATGTTATATTATAGTAAAAATATATAAACAATATAAAAATTCTACAGTTTTTAGTCGGTCAAATATATTGTGTAAAACTTAAAATATTTGACCGACTAAAAAGTATGAAATAATAAATAAAAAAAACATTTTTTAAAAATACTTTCCTTTATAAATAGTAATATGCGACTAAAAACTAATAAATAATACTAAAATTATATAATCTTTCATTCTTGTATCTAGAGTTTCAGTAATGGTCAATTGTATTAGGGTTAACTGCAAACGTACTAGATTAGAGATTCAGTAAAGGTAAAGTATAGTAAAAGGGAAGTAGACCCCTTATAAATATCATTCTGATAAATTCTATTAATTCTCATAATTAATTTTGATCAGTTATACTTCCCTTCGAGTTATGTTTTTCGAATCGTGAATAAATAAAGATTTAATAATTTTAAATGATACAATTCCATCTGATGTTTCTAAGTCATTATTCAAAAGAACATTTCTAATAGACTTAGTTAAATGAACCGCATCAAAAATTGCATAATTTTTTTTGTTTTTTTCGGAGAATTTACCAACAAAATAAGGCAAATTTCTGGTAACTCCTAATAATTTAAAACACCTTCTGTTATTAGCACCTTGGTCACAAATAACAGCTCTAACATTAAGACCAAAATTAAGTGCAACATTAATATTTTCCTCCACAATTTTTTTTAAATCAATTCCATTCATACTTGTATCTGATGCAAAGTAGCTTAAAACATACTTCCAATTACTAATTAGTCCGCGAACCCGAAACACACAAATTTCTTTAGCATTTTGTTCAGTTCTTTTGTACTCGTAGTCCAGAAATCCAGTTATTTCATCTTTGTAAGTGTCATATTTCAAATTTTGTCTAATTGTTATTTCATCAAATATTATTACGCACTCTTTAGATATTGTATCCATAGATTTCACTATGTTTCTGAATTGTTGTAAATAATTTTCATGATAACCAACGTGTAAATGTTTAATTGGAATCCATCTTATGAGTTATGCTTTTCCAGGTAGATGAAATTTTAAGCCATTTCTCAAGTAATTGTATGCTTTTGCTTTCGGAGATACAAAATGAATATTGAGTGCAATATTTTTATCATCCTCTGACCAACTATTTTTCTATTTTAATAACATTTTTGAAAATGTTTTTGCTGGATTTGAAATATTAGCTTTTTTAATCATTTTAAGTATGGTTTTATTTTTAAGTTTCTTTTTTAAAATAGAATTTTTTCGCAAAATAGATTTAAATTTATTTTTATTTTTTACACATAATTTATCTCTTAGCATAAGTTTTTTTTATACATTAAAAGCTGTTCTTCCAAATTCAAAATTTTCTTTTTATAATATAATTCATTTTTTTTACTTTGTACACTAGATATATTTTCTTGTTCACTATTATTAATATTATTGCTTGCATAAGGATCATATTCCTGAAATTCTTCTAAAGTCATATTAACATTTTTATTATATGTGTTGAAACTAGAATATGTTCTAATGTTTTCATATTGACCTCTTATTTCATCGAAATCATAAATTGTTTCATTGTTAATAATACCGCTATTTATATTATTATCACAACTATCATTATCAGTGGTTTAGTTTTCTAAATTTAAAGTAGGAAACGCATTTTTCGGCAAATATTTTGTTCTTAAAAATTTATTTTCGAAATGAATTTCACATATAAAATATTTTTTCTTATTATCTTCTAACACAAATTTGCATTGCGAAATCCATTTATTAAATAAATCTTTATTTTTAGTTGGAAATTGAAACCAACGGCAGTTATTATTTGTAACTATTTATTATTTGTAACTGCTTTTCTACGTTTGATTGTAACTATTAATTCTCGCGGTTGTTGAATGCGTCTGATGACTTCCTCATTTGTAACTCTGTCGGTCCATGATATTTTTAGTAAGCGACGGTATGTCCACATTTCAAATGCCTGTAGTTTTTTCAGTGAAGATTTCTTTAATGACCATGACTCCATACCGTATAATAAGATGGACCAAACGTAATACTTTACAAATCTTAACCTTAACTTTAAATTAAAATCACTGTTACCCAGGTTTTTCTTACAATTTTTAAAAGGTGTTACGCGCCATTTCAATTCTAGATTTAACTTCACTATCTGAATTCCAATCCTCATTCAGCCAACATCCAAGATATTTAAAAAATTTAACACGATCTATTTGTTCACCATTTATTAGAATTTTGGCTTGAGTACCTATCTTTATTTTTGCTTATGATCATGAATTTCTGCCGTGTGTCCAAATTTTATTTAATATTGTTTGTAGATCGGTTAGCTTATTAGCCATTACGGTGGTGTCATTGCGTATCTTACATTATTGATGTTAACCCCATTTATTTTAATGCCTTCTGTTGCTTCATTTGTCGCTGTACTGAAATTCTCTTCAGCATAGATGTTGAAAATCAGAGGAGATAAAATGCATCCTTGTCTTACACCTCTACATATTTCTATACTATTCGAAACGGTGTTACCCAATTTGATTTCCGCTCTCTGTTGCCAATATAGGCTTTTGATACATTGTATGATACGTTCATCAATATTTAGCTTCCTTAGAATTTCCACAACTTTATCATGTTGAACGCGCTCAAAAGCTTTTTCAAAGTCAATAAACCCTATGAACACATCTTTATTAATTTCTTTACACTTCTGAACTAGTACGTTAGTACAAAAAAGTTCTTAACGGGTTCCCAGACCAGACCTGAAGCCGAATTGAGTATCACCTGCCGCCTGCAAACATTTGGATACAATTCTTGCATGTACTATTCTTAGGAAGATTTTCAGCGCATGACTCATTAAACTTATGAGGAGATGATCTTCATTTTTCGCACAGGTTTTCTTTGGTATTGGTAAAAATGTTGATATCAACCATTCATCCGGATATTTTCCTGTCTCATATATTTTATTATACAGTTCAACTAATATTGTTATATTATCGTTAACTGTTATTCTAAATCTGTTCTTTATCATGATATAATCTTATGTTATTATGCATGGGTGATTGCCATGTGTATAGTCTTTTAGGTGGCAGCTCGAACCACGTATTGGTAATTTTAAAGTTTGTTTCTTGGCAGAACTGTACCAACATATAACCTCTTTCGTTTCTCACACCTAGACCATATTTACCAACAATTTTTTCTACTTCTTGTCTACCAACTTTAGCATTAAAATCACCCATTATTATTGTTATTTCATGATTTTTTGTTAATTTTAATAGCTCTTGTATTTCAGCATAGAAAGTTTCAATTTCATTGTCATCGGCATCAGCTGTTGGAGCGTATGTTTGTATAATGTTTATCTTTATTGGTTTAGTGTTGAATTTTAACAACATTGTTATATTTATGAAATCTGAAATGAATCTGGTTAAATGTTTTTTGACCATGATTCCTACGCCTCTCCTATGCCTGTTATCATTATTCCCAGAGTAGTACATAGATATGTATTCTGTCTGAATAATAATAAGAAAAGAATATCCTATATCTAAAGTAGACTTGGAAAAAACATCTGAAAATGAAAAAATAAGTAAAATTTAGCATAATAATAATTTTAGCAGATTTTACACAAAATGGACTGGCAATTCAAATGGACTACGTGTAATGACAAACAGAAACAAATAATTGGATAAAAATACAAAAAAAAATCGGACAGACAACATGACAAGACCCGGCATGAACATGGACATTGATTTGAATAATATGAAATAAAAATACCTAAATAAAATAGTAAATAAAATACTTTTCATTTTAGGAAACATAAAAGAAGGAAAACTTTAAACCCTTTAGAAGGCAACGGGAAACCACTTTAGTAATATCCCTAGAAAACTATGGAACTAAATAATAATAATTCACGGCCCTCTGTCTCCGACAAAAAGAGGGTGCTAAGAATCCCTGGATGTAAAACATTTAGAAGTAAGGAATACATATTCAGAAAGAATACATATTATTCAGAAAGAATACATATCTATGTACTACTCTGGGAATAATGATAACAGGCATAGGAGAGGCGTAGGAATCATGGTCAAAAAACATTTAACCAGATTCATTTCAGATTTCATAAATATAACAATGTTGTTAAAATTCAACACTAAACCAATAAAGATAAACATTATACAAACATACGCTCCAACAGCTGATGCCGATGACAATGAAATTGAAACTTTCTATGCTGAAATGCAAGAGCTATTAAAATTAACAAAAAATCATGGAATAACAATAATAATGGGTGATTTTAATGCTAAAGTTGGTAGACAAGAAATAGAAAAAATTGTTGGTAAATATGGTCTAGGTGTGAGAAACGAAAGAGGTTATATGTTGGTACAGTTCTGCCAAGAAACAAACTTTAAAATTACCAATACGTGGTTCGAGCTGCCACCTAAAAGACTATACATATGGCAATCACCCCTGCATAATAACATAAAATTATATCATGATAAAGAACAGATTTAGCACATCGTTAATTAAAGCAAACACGTACCCAGGTGCTGATGTAGCATCAGATCCACACCTTCTAGATGCAATACTAAAAATAAAAATAACAGCTAAACATAAGATTAATCCAATACGCAGAATTGACTATGATAAGCTGAACAACATCGAAATAAAAAATATTGTGGAAGCTGAATTAAACGAAAGAATAAGAAATATAGTAACTGAAAATAATGATACATATAGATAACATGTGGAAGGAAACAAAATCCATTATAGAAGAGGTAGCAAAAAAAAATTAGGGTACAAACAAAAAAATATAAACAGAGCTGGATGACGCAAGAAATACTTCAACTAGACGGCAGGCTAAAACTAATAGAAACACAGAAAGTTATAAAAATCTACAACGTTTAATACGAACCAAAATTAGAAATGCAAAAAATGAATAGCTTAGTAAAGAATGCTGCGAAATGGAATAATTTCAAAACAAACACGACGACTTCAACGTGCACAAAAAATTTAAAGAAGTTGTGGGTATGCATGGAAAAACAAACCTCAATTTTTAATGGTAATATAGGTGTTCAGGATACAGAAAAAAGAAAAGTTTGGCAAATATATATCAAAGAGTTATTTGAAGATAGCAATAGATCAACGGAAACTGATACAAGTATATATTTAAACCCAATAGATAAATTACCAATTACTAAAGATGAAGTTAATAAAGCTATCAAAATGATGAAAAATAGAAAAGCTGTAGGTCCTGATGAAATTCCGGCGGAAATTTTGATATTGATTGTTGACGATAATATAACAATATTAGTTGAACTGTTTAATAATATATATGAGACAAGAAAATATCCGGATGAATGGGTGATATCAAAATTTTTACCAATACCAAAGAAAACCTGTGCGGAAAATGAAGATCATCTTCTCATAAGTTTAATGAGTCATGCGCTGAAAATCTTCCTAAGAATAGTACATGCGAGAATCGTTTCCAAATGTGAGCAGGCGGCAGGTGATACTCAATTCGGCTTCAAGTCTGGTCTGGGAACCCGTGAAGCACTTTTTTGTACTAACGTACTAGTTCAGAAGTGTAAAGAAATTAATAAAGATGTGTTCATAGGGTTTATTGACTTTGAAAAAGCTTTTGAGCGCGTTCAACATGATAAAGTTGTGGAAATTCTAAGGAAGCTAAATATTGATGAACGTATCATACAATGTATCAAAAGCCTATATTGGCAACAGAGAGCGGAAATCAAATTGGGTAACACCGTTTCGAATAGTATAGAAATATGTAGAGGTGTAAGACAAGGATGCATTTTATCTCCTCTGATTTTCAACATCTATGCTGAAGAGAATTTCAGTACAGCGACAAATGAAGCAACAGAAGGCATTAAAATAAATGGGGTTAACATCAATAATGTAAGATACGCCAATGACACCACAGTAATGGCTGATAAGCTAACCGATCTACAAACAATATTAAATAAAATTTGGACACACGGCAGAAATTCATGATCATAAGCAGAAATAAAGATAGGTACTCAAACGCCAAAATTCTAATAAATGGTGAAAAAATAGATCGTGTTAAATTTTTTAAATATCTTGGATGTTGGCTGAATGAGGATTGGAATTCAGATAGTGAAGTTAAATCTAGAATTGAAATGGCGCGTAACACCTTTTATAAATGTAAGAAAATCCTGGGTAACAGTGATTTTAATTTAAAGTTAAGGTTAAGATTTGTAAAGTATTACGTTTGGTCCATCTTATTATACGGTATGGAGTCATGGTCATTAAAGAAATCTTCACTGAAAAAACTACAGGCATTTGAAATGTGGACATACCGTCGCTTACTAAAAATATCATGGACCGACAGAGTTACAAATGAGGAAGTCATCAGACGCATTCAACAACCGCGAGAATTAATAGTTACAATCAAACGTAGAAAAGCAGTTACAAATAATAAATAGTTACAAATAATAACTGCCGTTGGTTTCAATTTCCAACTAAAAATAAAGATTTATTTAATAAATAGATTTCGCAATGCAAATGTGTTTTAGAAGATAATAAGAAAAAATATTTTATATGTGAAATTCATTTCGAAAATAAATTTTTAAGAACAAAATATTTGCGGAAAAATGCGTTTCCTACTTTAAATTTAGAAAACAAAACCACTGATAATGATAGTTGTGATAATAATATAAATAGCGGTATTATTAACAATGAAACAATTTATGATTTCGATGAAATAAGTGGTGAATATGAAAACATTAGAACATATTCTAGTTTCACATATAATAAAAATGTTAATATGACTTTAGAAGAATTTCAGGAATATGATCCTTATGCAGGCAATAATATTAATAATAGTGAACAAGAAAATATATCTAGTGTGCAGAGTAAAAAAAATGAATTATATTATAAAAAGAAAATTTTGAATTTGGAAGAACAGCTTTTAATGTATAAAAAAAACTTATGCTAAGAGATAAATTATGTGTAAAAAATAACACAAAATGCTATTTTAAAAAAGAAACTTAAAAATAAAACCATACTTAAAATGATTAAAAAAGCTAATATTTCAAATCCAGCAAAAACATTTTCAAAAATGTTATTAAAAAAGAAAAATAGTTGGTTAGAGGATGATAAAAATATTGCACTCAATATTCATTTTGTATCTCCGAAAGCAAAAGCATACAATTACTTGAGAAATGGCTTAAAATTTCATCTACCTGGAAAAGCATCACTCATAAGATGGATTCCAATTAAACATTTACACGTTGGTTATCATGAAAATTATTTATAACAATTCAGAAACATAGTGAAATCTATGGATACAATATCTAAAGAGTGCGTAATAATATTTGATGAAATAACAATTAGACAAGATTTGAAATATGACACAAAGATGAAATAACTGGATTTCTGGACTACGAGTACAAAAGAACTGGACAAATTACTAAAGAAATTTGTGTGTTTATGGTTCGCGGACTAATTAGTAATTGGAAGTATGTTTTAAGCTACTTTGCATCAGATACAAGTATTAATGGAATTGATTTTAAAAAAATTGTGGAGGAAAATATTAATGTTGCACTTAATTTTGGTCTTAATGTTAGAGCTGTTATTTGTGACCAAGGCGCTAATAACAGAAGGTGTTTTAAATTATTAGGATTTACGAGAAATTTGCCTTATTTTGTTGGTAAATTCTCCGAAAAAAAAACCAAAAAAATTATGCAATTTTCGATGCGGTTAGTAGGAGGGGCTAGGAGAGTTCTGGATACACTTCCAGCAAACCCCAAGTTTTGGTGTTGGGTATTGGTATAAGCATGTTTGAAGTTGTAATAATGTGCTAATAAATTTGGTGTGTGTCATTCGGTCTGTCGTTTTGTCAGTCTGTCGGTTTGTCGTTTTGTCGGTCTGTCGCTTTGTGTATGTGTGTGTGTGTGTGTGTGTGTGTGTGTGTGTGTGTGTGTGTGTGTGATTCGGGTTTGTTCGGGTTCTTGTCACGTCGTGTATATGTTCGGGTTTGTTCGCGTGTGATTGGGTCTGTTCGCGTGTCGGTCTGTCGTTTTGTGTGTCTGTCGATTTGTCAGTCTGTCGGTCTGTCGTTTTGTCTGTCTGTCGGTCGATCTGTCGATTTGTCGGTCTGTCGATTTGTCTTTTTGTCGATTTGTCTTTTTGTCGATTTGTCTTTTTGTCGATTTGTCTTTTTGTCGATCTGTCATTTTGTCTGTCTGTCGGTCTGTCGATTTGTCAGTCTGTCGGTCTGTCGTTTTGTATGCCTGTCGATTTGTCAGTCTGTCGGTCTGTCGTTTTGTATGTCTGTCGATTTGTCGGTCTGTCGTTTTGTCTGTCCGTCTGTCGGTCTGTCGATTTGTCGGTCTGTCGGTCTGTAGGTCTGTCGGTCTGTTGTTTTGTCTGTCTGTCGGCGTTTTGTCGGTGTGTTGTTTTGTCAGTCTGTCGGTTTTTAGTTTTGTTGGTCTGTCGGTATGTCAGTCTGTCAGTCTGTCAGTTTGCATATGTATAATTTTGTGTGTTTGTTTGATTAAGTAAAAGTATGAACAAACCCTCAAATTTGTTAAACCTCTGAGTTTTTTAGGTTTGTTTTGATAAGAATATTTTTAATATATACATATGTATGGTTGTTGTTGTAAAGAATTTTTGGTGTGGTTTTTAATTTTTTTTTTGCGTGGACATATAGAGTATCATTATTTTTTGTATATACTAAGAGAGAAACCTAATCAGATTCATATATAAGTTTGAAAAATTTGTGTTATCTATTGAGTTAAACGTAAACAAATAAGATTTTGATTAAATAAAAAAAAATTTTGTCATTGAATATTTAAGACAATGTCAAATTATGAAATTAAGGACTTACTATAAATATCTAACTAAATCCATATAAATTAACAATAACAAATTAATAGAGTTACAGTGAAAATATACGTCATAAAAAAATGTTTTGATGTGAAAATATATGTAATAGTCATAGATATTTTGTCTGCAGTAGGAAATGGAAATTTTTTTTTACCTTTTTTTAATTTTTTAGCATAGATTTTTACCGCTGGGCTATGGTTGAATATTTTATGATTTTTATTTTTTTAATAAAAACTATTCTTATGAATTTAAAATTAGATACGCAATTTAGTATAACTCTGTAGGATGACGTGGGAGGATCTTAAAACGATTAGTGAATTTGATATTGATGTAGAGACATTATCTAAAATTAATTTTAATAAACAATTAATAATAATAACAAATTATTTAACCGAAAATAAAGATTTTTTAATTGACGAGCATAGAGAACATTTTGAAAATTATTACAAGATATTGATAAGATTAGTGAATGATGAGACGGAATACTCAATTCATGATCACCACCAACCAATTTGTATGTTGGCTTCTAATAGTGTAGATTATTGTCATAAACTTATGAGATTATATGCGAGATTATCGAAATAATAATTAAAGTTATTCTAATTTATGAAATCATGTTGTTAAATATGTTGGAAATAAAGAACTTCTTAGAAACTAATTATAATTTAATTGAAAATTCTTATAAACAATTAATATTTGATTTCATATTGAGATTCCCACACTTTGATATTAATTGTAGTAATTGTATGTGCAATAAAGATCCATTGAAATGTGACTGTATAATGATGAGAATTAGGTATTGTGAAATAATCAATATTATTAATTCATATAATTAATGGATTTAGATTTAATTCCACAAAAAAAAAAATAACAACAACACCAAGTGAAGCAACATCAACATGATTATGAGTATGAGACAGAAGATCTAGATATATAATTGATGTTAATTCCATGAAAGAAACCTTTGCAATTACTATTACTTGAAATTGTAAATTTTATTGAATAAAAGATTTTTTTTGTTTTTATTTTAGAATTTCAGTTTTATTTATCCATGAGTTATGTTGACTTGAAAAACCAAGCCATTTTACAAATACTTTATCTTTATTCGTTTTTAAAATTTTCTCAATCAGATACATATTATTATGTTTTACTTTATTTAGTTCTAGTTCATAGAATCCTCCTTGCACAGGTTGACCTTGATAATCTTCAATTAAGTATGTTATAGGGTTTGTATTTTGAATTTTCCGTATTTTAAAAATTTCTGTTGTCCAATTTGGTGTGTAACCTTTTTCAAAGAGATTTTTGTATTTACTTATGCGCACATTATCACCAATTTTATATTTGCCGTCGGTAAATTGTTTTATATGTGAATACACAGTTGAGAGTAAATATTTAGAATTTTGTTTTGTAACATCATATGGTCGCATTTTTATTGTGCGATGTTTTTTATGATTATATTCATTAATTAATTGTTTTAATATATAAATCCATTTATATGACCCATTAAGACTGAAGTTTTTCCACATCATATTCTTTAAAGTTCTATTAAAACGTTCAACTATTGATGCTTTTAAGGAACTGTATGTAGAATAGTGATTTATGTGATATTTTTGTATTAAATCTTGAAATATTTTATTAAAGAATTCGGTTCCATCATCTGTTTGAAGATTTTTTGGTTTTCTTCCGACTTTGAAAATTGTATCCATTGCTTTAGTTACTTCTTTACCAGTTTTGTTTTTAATTGGAATTGCCCAGCCAAATTTAGAAAATGTATCAGTTACTGTTAAAAGATATCGATGATTTTTATTAGATTTCGCATATGCACCCATTTCAACTAAATTAGCTTGCCAAAGATCATCAAAACCTTTAATAATAACACGTCGTCTGCGACAGTTTTTTCGAGCTGGTCTATGTAATTCATAGACAACATCCTTCTTACTCATTTCAATGTAAAATGTTTATTATAATATTAGTTTTTATTTATATATAGAAACATATATATTTCGCATTCACTCAAACTTTGGATCAGTATTAACTTTAAAAGGTTTAGTAACAATTGTATTGGTTTTATCAACTTTTTTTGCATCTGATATTGTTTTTATATGATTAAATACAAAAGTTTCAAATGTTTCATATTTTTTTAACAAAGCTTTTTGTTCTTTTTGTAAAACATCCAGTACAAGCTTAACCTTTTTCTCAATTAAATCATCAGTATAGCCTTTTGTTGCAACATCATTTTTCTGAACAGGTTGATGAACATTAACAATTCGTTTATATTGAATGTCATAATCATTTTTCTCATCTAAAATAAATCCTATTCCATAAGGTCCTGTTGGACCAATAGATCCTGTTGATCCAATAGGTCCTGTCGGTCCAATAGGTCCTGTCGGTCCAATAGGTCCTGTTGGTCCAATAGGTCCCATTAGTCCTCGTAAAGGTTTTCTGACTGGATGACCGGTACGACCAAACTTATCTATAGGCATATTTGCAAATGATGTGATTTCTTTAAAATATTTCCTTTTATTGTATAATATTAGCCTCTCTCAGCTCCTCCAAAATACAAATAATTTCGTTATTATGATTATTATGACCAGCCTTTTGAGAACCTACTAACAACTGCAATCTATCAACTAGCTCATTTGGATCGTCCCAGTAAACATAATCAAGCTTTCTTTTAGAAACTTTCATCATAAGGCCCTTGCCTGATGCTATTGATGATGATGATGGCTTTCGAGTATTATACTGATGTGGAAATAATTTTTAATTATTAAATTATATTTATTACTTCTATTTCCTCGGATTTGTTGATTTGAATCATATTCACGCCTATGTGCATTGGTTTCTGTTAATATTTTTTTATATATGTTTAAATCTTCGTCAGTATATTTAGTTGGATCTGGATTTTTCATAAATATTAACTCTTGCAATCCAATTGAACTAATATATGAACTTTCATCAATAATTATTTCATTTTGTTTTACTTGTATTTGTTTATTACCAATTTTCCATTCAGCAGAACTTTGATCGAAATATGGACCAAAAGTTGTATCAAAATTTGTTGGTATAGAAGACGTAGATTCAAATATTTTGTAATATTTTGATATAGGTTTCTCAATTATATGTTTTATAGGTGTTGGGGTTAATAAAAGTTTTGATGAAAATTTTTTAGGGGTAGATGTTTGATATAAAGTATTTGATTCACCTACACTGTCATCATCAGAATCAGTTTTGTATGATTGTCTTATACTAGAAACATCAATATAAAATCTTGTTTTCTTTTCTTTTTTGATTTTTCTTGTTTTATTTCAGGATAAATTGATTTTTGCTCTAATGCTTTTGTAACATTTTTGAGTGGTAATGTAATTGGTTTAAAATGTTCTTCTAAGACATGTTCTGCTTCCATCTGACCAGATTTTAAAGATCGATATTTATTTTTTACCGCTTTACTAGTCTTAATAATATCTTTCATAATTTTCTCGTTCATATTTGAAAATGTGTATTATATTTAATTAATTAGTTAAGCTGTTAATCGGTTGAGTTATTGATCTGTTAAGCTATTGAGTTGTTAATCTGTTGACCGGTTAAGCTATTAAGCTGTTTAACTGTTGACCTGTTGATTGGTTGAGCTATTGAAGTGTTCTGTTTATATCTGTTATTATTAATCTATATAACAGAATTCATCAAACCCTCTACGATAACCACCATCTTGCTTTTCACTATCCCTATCTATAACTAAAAAACCATATTTTTCATTCCAGCAGTTAAGACACATTTCATGAAATTGTGCGAATTATCATTGCTAACATGATTGTATAAATATGTCTTAGATTCATATCATCCTGCTTGAAAATTATTAAAAAGTTTGCATTATCGCGAATGAGATGTTTTGGTATATGTGTATAAGATTGACATAAGTAAAAGCTATCAATATTATTGTGACGACCCATACAAAAATACTTTCGAATATTATTCTGTTTATCACATGCTACATCATCGAAAATAAATATAGAATGTGATTTTGCTTCTTCAGGTGGAATAATATCACTATTGTTAGAATAAGTGTAGTACCCCAGTTCTGGTATAGTTGTCATAACTTGATTAAAGAACTCATATTTTGGTTGGTGTAGAGATTTAGAATATACGTAAATATTTTCAAACTTTAATCCATTGGGTTGTTCTAATAAGCTTAATATAACATTTGTTTTTCCACAATTAGATCGACCCACTATTAAACATCGTATACTATTTGGTAGTAATTCGCCATGTTTTTTTTGTTTACAGCCGTTTCCTTTGATTTTGATATCTAAATTATTTACGGGTAAAGTAAAGTGTTGTTTGATGAATTTCATCTTGACTACTGGTAAATTTTCAACACTCTTAAATTTATATATTGCAATTATAAAACGAAAAATTTATCAGTCATAATAAATTGATTGCTTCATAATGATTGATTATAATAAAATTTATAACAGTCATGAGAAAGCTTTTAAAGGAGAAGGTATTCTGAATAAAATTATAAATAAGTTGCCAGTTGAATTACATTTACCAGGCGGTTATTAATATTGTGGACCTGGTACGAAATTACAAAAAAGATTAGACAGAGGTGATCCTGGAATAAACCCATTAGATACAGCTTGTAAAGAGCACGATATAGAATATACGAAATTTAAAAATACAAACGCTATGAAAGCTAAAATTAAATTAGGAATGGGTATAAAAAGACATAGGAAATTTAATAAAAAAATTAAAACAACCGTAAAGTTATTTCAAAAAGCCGTAAAAGATGCTAAAGATGTTATAAAATTACAAAAACCCAGTAACAATGATGATGCTATAAAATTGGCACTTCATGTAGCGAAAAATGTGATTAAACGCAAAAAAGCTGTATCACCTAGAATTATTTCAGTACCTAAAACTGGTGGAGTCATACCATTTCTAGTACCTCTTTTTGCAGGATTATCAGCTGTTGGAGCATTGTCTGGTGGTGTTACTGGTATAGTTAAAGCAATAAACGATGTCAAGAATGCAAAACAAGAATTAATTGAGAATAAACGTCATAATCAAACAATGGAAAGTATTTCTATGGGTAAAGGCTTATATCTCAAACCTTATAAAACAGGTTTAGCGTTGTATTTAAATCCACAGCCAAAAAACTAATAGAAATCCTACCCAGGAGGCCATTAAGTGAAATTGATTTACATAAGTATGCAAAATTTATACCACATTTTCGAGGGGTATTTATGCGATATAGTTTACCCGTAAAAGCCCTAAATAAAGAGAGTGGTATTGTTAATTTGGATAATTCATCGGGTTCTGGTACTCATTGGGTAGCATACAATAAAAATAAAAATGTTGTAACATATTTTGATAGCTTTGGAAACTTGCAACCACCTATTGAAATAATTAAATATTTAGGTTATAATTTGCAGTATAACTACAACTCATATCAAAATTATAATACAATAATATGTGGTCATTTATGTCTAGCTTTCTTAAATCAGTTGTTATAATAATAATTATTTAAGTTTTTGAAAATGAATAAAAAGAAATGTTTAAAATAAATAAGCTCATTGTTTCTTTGTTAATAATGTCATTCACATTGACATTTACGGGTAATAAATCTGTATTAACTACAGATTATTTTCCACCTTTAGAATTAAATGATGACTATGTTTGCGGACTTGTTGAATTAGTTGCTTATAATTCCATACCCAATATTGATATTCATAACAATATTTTACAAATAGATGACAATATAATTGCAATACCTATAGGCTCATATCAAATTGATGATATAGCTTCATATTTACAAAATGCTCTTGATTTATTATATGATGGGGCAGAAGATATTCAACTGATTGCCAACAATAATACGATGAAATGTGAAATATTGTGTACTAAGGATATTTATTTTGATACTTCAAGTTCGGTGGGAAAGCTACTTGGTTTCAGTAAACGAAAATTGACCTCTAATGAATGGCATTCATCAGATTTACCTGTAAATATATCAAATGTTAACACTATACATGTTCAGTGCAATATCATACATGGGTCATATATGAATAATAAGCAAGTACATACATTACACGAATTTTGCCCAGAAGTTAGTCCAGGCTATAAAATAAATGAAATTCCTAGAAATGTAATCTATTTACCAGTGAATACCAATCGAATAAGTTCAATCACACTAAGGCTTGTTGACCAAGACAATAACCTGATAAATTTTAGAGACGAAACAATAACTATTCGACTGCATTTAAAACCTTGAGATGCTTCTCTATAATATCAATAAATATCCGAAAAAAAGTGAAATAAACATCAATTCATCAAAAGTAGTGAACAGGTTAAGACCTAAAAAAGGTGGACAGCTTAAAAAAATCTTGACACCAGCTAATAAGAATTTCTTAAAGTCTATTGGATTAAATTTAAAAAAATTAATGAAATATTAGATATTTCTCAAAACATTAACTATGATGAAAGTATTTCAAAAATTGAATATCATACTTATTCACAATTTCAACAATCTTTTAAAAACAATGATGTCATTCAAATATTAATTCAACATCAAAATCTGAATATTTTACCAAGTGAAAGTATCTTGTATATTGAAGGAACACTTTTAGATGAGGCCGGTTTGGTTTCAAAAACTGCTCACTTAGTTAATAACGTAGCTGCATACCTATTTGATGAGATTCGTTATGAAATAAATGGTGTTGAAATTGATAGAACTCGAAAACTTGGATGCACATCAACATTGAAAAACTATATTTCCTTTAATGAAGATGAAAGTAAAATGGCATTCAATTCTGGATGGAATACTGCAAGCAGTAGTTTGTTACATAAAGAACATTTTAACTTTTGTGTGCCATTAAAACTTTTATTAGGATTTGCTGAAGATTATAAAAAGATATTGGTTAATGCTAAACATGAACTTATTATTACTAGAGTTAGAGATGATAATAATGCAATTATAAGCACAGTAGCAGATGAAAAAGTTAAACTTGAAATATTCAAAGTGCAATGGAAGGTTCCACACATACTTGTATCAGACAGCTCAAAGTTATCATTATTGAAGTTTATTGACAGAGGTATACCAATAAAAATGAGCTTTCGTAGTTGGGATATGTATGAATACCCAATTTTACCTCAGACTACAAGTCATGTATGGACTGTGAAAACTACAAGTCAAATCGAAAAACCACGTTATGTTATTTTTGCATTGCAAACAGATAGACAAAACCATTTGAGTAAAGATAATAGCTATTTTGATCATTGCAACATTACCGATTTCAAGGTGTTTTTGAATTCTGAAGTTTTTCCATATGATAATTTAAACATAGATTTTAATAAAGGTCAATATGCAATCCTGTATGATATGTATGCTAAATTTCAACAATCTTATTATAATAAAGTTAGTCAACCATTACTTGGTAATCAAGGATTTCTTGCACTTGGATCAATTATTGTGATAGATTGTTCACATCAAAATGAATTGATTAAAACAGGGCCTGTTGATGTAAGAATCGAGCTTAAATCTTCTGTAAATATTCCCAAAAAAACAACAGCTTTTTGCTTATTAATTCATGATAGAATAGTTGAATACAATCCACTGACGAGTGAAGTTAAAAAATTTACATAATGAGTGTAATAGTTGATTTACAAGGTTTTCTTGGTAAAAATAAAAAATTCATTTTAAAGGAAATTGCAATACTAAGCAATGAACCACCATTTGAATGCAAACATTATATTATTGAAAAATCGTTTGCATTTCATAAACTACCTCTTGATCAACAAATTCAAAATTCTTGGCTATATCACAATCATCACGGAATACATTGGAATACTGGTACAAGCAAATTGATTGATGTAATTAAATATATGGAAACCAATTTATCAAACAAGAATATATAGCATTTACAGGTCAATTTAGTCTTTTTACATTTCAAAATAGTCTTTTTATTTTTCAACGGGCCAGTAGGCCTAATAGGCTCAAGTGCGCGAGGGACTTTGATTCAGTCACCCCCTTGTAAACCAACCAACCAAGTAAATAAGGAAAAATAAAAAGACATAACACAACCTGCAAATTATATATAGTACCGATTCAAAAATAAAAAGACTATTTTGAAATGTAAAAAGACTAAATTGACCTGAAAATGCTATATATCTTAAAGGCGCTCAAAAAATTTCTTGGATTAATGATTTAATTGGATATATGGACAACTATTGTATACATGATTTAGAAGATTATGGTTGTCCCAATCTAAAAGTTTTAATGAATCAGTATTCTACTAACACATCATCATCATCGTCATCATGTCTTACACACACAGGATGTGCTGGAGGATGTTGTACATTACAAAATGTTTATCTTTATAAAGAATTTTTAAAAAAATCGTAAATGAATAAACAAAATTAATTTTGTATAACGAAAATATTGTGAATATTAATAAAATAATGTAAACAAATATTGCAATAGTTTTTAGTTTTGAAATAACCAATTTTATTTTTTGTAAGATATGATATCAAAATATTTATCATCATCATCATCATAACATCTAAATATAATAAAATACATACTTATATATTTTATAAAATTTTAATTCCAACTCAATAAAAATAAATAAAAGAATAAAGTGTTTATTTTATTTAAGAATATTTATTAATCAGTTATTTTATAATGACCCCAAGATCTTGTATCATATGAATCAGGTAGTAATTTTCTTTTGTCATCATTCGGATTTAAAGCAATTTTATTTTGTTGCAATGAGTAAAGTATATGATTACGTGATATTATATTATTTTGATTACAATTTGTTACTTTTTTTAAAACCAAACAGTCTAAATAATCTTGAAAAGTTATCGATTTTTTAACAACAGCAGTTTTAACACCTTTTGCTTTCTTGAATACATCCTCTCCATTAACTCTAATTGCATACATCTTTGATCGAAGTCCAACGAATTCAGTCATTATTTTACCATTATTCTCATTTTTCATCAGACCAGGTTTTTTTTTGTTGAGCAATTCTATTCCATATTCATTATTTGATGGATAATCACTCGTATCAAATTTATGAATATCTGATTTTATAATTTTATATATATCATCACATTTTATTTCATATATTAATGAGTCTGTGTCTGTATACATGTAGTGTCACCCTGTAATAAAATTATTTTTATTATTAGTCCATTTTTCAATTTTGAACAATATATTGTTTTGATATCACGCCATATCAAATATCGTTCTATCTATTGTTCAATCGAATGATCGAGACAAAATCTCTGATTGGTTATCGCCTCTGCTATTGTATGCAATTAATCAATTGCTTACCTTATCAGAGATGATAAAAATTGCAATCACTTCAATTCGAGATAGCCAAACGAGAAGTTTAAAAATATACAGTGTGTCCGGAAAATAAATAAATAAAAATCTAGCAGTTACAAATAATTAAATATAATAAAATCAGTTAAGCAGTTAAGCAATTAAAAGATTGTTAATAAATAAATTTAAAATACATGAACTAAACTAAACATTGAATTAAACATTAAATAAATAGTTAAGTTAGAAATTAAAGTTAAGTATAAAGTAAAAAACTAAAAATTGTAAAGAGAAAACTATAAATTTGTAGAATAGAACAATTTTCGGTACTCTGAAAATTAATAAATTAAAAATTTTAATTAGTAAATTGAAAATGATAAAATTCTGATAACTAACTTTTTGGTGAAACAATTAAATTGTACAATATTGAAATACATAGAATAATTTTGTTAAAAAGAAAATAACTTTACTATAAATTTTTATCATTAATTTTTTTTAAAAAAAAATAAAACAAAAATTTAATAGTTTTCAATCATATATTAAAATTTTATATATTATATTTCCAATATTAAAAGTTAAGTAATTTTTAATTGATTCTGCTTTTGATGTAATCAAAATTTTAACGAAATGTTGTTATAACTTATAAAAATAAATTTTCATATATCAAATTTTGTTATATCATACTTCAAACAAAATTTTACAATACATTTTTTTTTCATTTTAAAAAAAGAAACAAATTTTCCGAAATTTTCACAGATTTCAAACAATAATATTTTATATAAAATAGTGTTAACAATAATTGTCAAAAATAGTTTTATATAAATTCAAAAAATTTTACACTGTATATTATTGTTTAAAATTTGTAAAAATAATTATATAGGTAACAATATAATTATATAGGTACAATTACTATATAATTATATAGGTACAATTTAAAAATAATATAAAATTACATATATAAAATTACGTAAAAAATATATTTACATTATATAAAATACAAATATCTTTACATTATATTTTACATATAAAATTCAAAAATTACAATAAATTTAAATTTTTATGTATTTGCCTGTAACAACTGATTTTATTATTTCAAAGTTCATAATTACTTATATTTTTTTTCTTCGTCTGAAAAAAGACAAGAATTTGGCCGCAACACACACACATTAATATTTTTCTTCACTCTCTTCATTTATATATTTGCTCGATTTTCGATTGATAATAGCTCACACAATTCAACAACAATTTTTGTTCAAAAATTTTTTATAATACAGGGTCCTCCAAAAATTTCGTTACAATTTTTATTTTTTTTTGGTTAAGACCATCCAAAATTGTGTTACGTAATAATTTGTTTAGGTACATAAAATCGAAGTACATTTTTTTTAATAATTAATTACATCTAATTTTATTTTCATACAATTCCATAATTGGGTACATTTTTATTGTAGTTTTAAAATTTCTTTGTCAAAATGCCTAATAATAATATAGACACTAAGAAAAATAATACAGATGACGGAACAAATAACGCTAACAACGCCGAAAGAACAAATAACGGTAACAATGACATAGGAACAAGTAGCTCAAACACATACAATGAAGGCAGAATAGATTCGGTGCGGGTTCGTTTACCACCTTTTTGGCCAACGAATCCTTCAACCTGGTTCATCCAAGCCGAAGCTCAATTTCAAGCTTACCGCATTACCAGCCAGGACACAAAATATTGCCTAACTATTGCCGCGTTACCGCCAGAATCCTGCGAGTCAATTATTGACATTCTATCAGATCCACCAGATATAAACCGTTATGAAAATTTAAAAGCGGTGTTGATTAAACGTCATTCGGTGTCTGAAACGAAACGTCTAGAATCGTTAATAGCTAAAGCCGACATAGGTGATAGAAGTCCGTCAGAGTTGTTAAGATCAATGAAACAATTATCAGGTCAAACTTTCGGCGAAGACATTATTAAAAATCTGTGGTTACGCAAACTACCACAAATTATACATATAGCCCTAGCCGCAGTCGGCGACAAACCATTGAGTGAATTGGCTGAAGTGGCCGATAAGATCCACGAAGCTCAACAAAACACGTCTGTTTACGCAATCGCTGGATCATCCACGGTTTCAGCCGCAGCAACAACTCAACCCACACCTACGTCTGACTTCGATGTGCGTCTAGCACGCATCGAGGCAATGGTGGCAAAGTTAGATTTCGGGCACAATAACAATCGGTATAGACCGCAATATAGAAGTCGACCAACGAGAGCGCGTAGCGCGAGCCGACGGTTTGACAGAGCTCGTTCTCCATCTACGACATCTGAATCAAGAAAATCACTTTGCTGGTACCATCGAAAATTTGGCGACAAAGCGCAGAAATGCACATGCCAAAATAAAACCGCTGACAAAAACCCAAACTAGTTGAGGCACCGCGTATAGCGGCTACCGGTGCCAATAAATACACTAGCCGCCTTTTTGTCCGCGACAATTCAAACAACATAGAGTTTTTAATTGACACGGGCGCAGATTTGTCAGTCTTGCCTAACAAATCTCAAGCATCAAAACCAAATGTTGGCATTACGCTATCGGCCGCCAATGGCACCATAATTAAGACGTTTGGCACAAAAATGCTTAAGTTAAATCTCGGTTTACGGAGAAGTTTTACGCACGAATTTTTACTAGCCGATATCGACCGCGCCATAATTGGTGCAGATTTTTTAAAGAAGTACGGTCTAATGGTTGATTTAAAAAACAAGAGAATAATTGACCCAGTTACTAGTTTATCAATCAATGCATTAACCAGTAAGTCCAACACGCCAACGCCTAAACTCTGCTTATTGCAAAACCAATTTTCTGCCATTCTCTCGGAATTCCCAGACTTGGTTCAGCCTCCGAATTATTTCAAACCCGTCCAGCATTCAGTGGTCCACCACATAGCCACAAAGGACCAACTGCCTTTTTCAAAACCTCGGCGTTTAGATCCAGCTAGACATGATGCAGCCAAGAATGAATTCGACCTCATGGTAGAAATGGGAATATGTCAGCCGTCATCTTCCCCAGTATCGTCTCCGTTACACATGGTGCGAAAAAAGAATAATACAGATTGGCGTCCATGTGGGGATTACCGTCGGTTGAACGCAGCCACAATTCCCGACAGGTACCCAATACCGCACATTCAAAATTTCGCCATGCACTTAAACGGTGCTAAAATTTTTTCGAAACTCGATTTGATTCGCGCATATCATCTGATTCCGGTTTCGGAAGCTGACGTTCACAAAACGGCTATAACAACGCCGTTCGGACTATTCGAATTTAAGCGTATGCCTTTCGGACTGCGCAACGCAGCACAAACCTTTCAGCGTTTTATGAACGAAGTTTGCCGTGGGTTAGACTTTGTCTTTGTGTATATCGACGACATTTTAATTTCATCGCCCGACCCGAATACGCATAAACAGCATCTACGTCAATTATTTAAGAGATTATCGGAATACGGAATCACAATCAATCCGTCAAAATGTGTTTTTGGCGTTACTGAGCTTAATTTTTTAAGCCACCGCATTACGGAAAATGGAATTTCACCATCGGAAGAGAGAGTCGAAATAATAAAAAAATTTCCGACTCCACAATCCATTCGACAAATTCAGCGATTTATCGGAATGGTAAACTATTACCACAGGTTTATTCCGAAATTGGCTGAGTTTTTAGCTCCGGTTTATTGTTATTTAGCACAGGTTATAAAAACCAAAACAAAAAACAAAACTTTGACGTTGCCTGATGAATTAAATTCCGCTTTTAAAAAGGTGAAAGACGCATTAGCGGATGCAGCCATGCTTGCACACCCGCAACCTGAAGGGAAATATATTATATCAACAGACGCTTCCGATATCGCGTTAGGTGCCGTACTCCAGCAACCGACAAAACAGGGTTGGCAACCACTTGCGTTTTTCTCGCGAAAGCTATCACCTGCCGAAAGAAAGTATTCAGCTTTCGACCGGGAATTACTCGCGATATACACTTCGATTAAACATTTCCGATACGCAATAGAAGGTCGCGAGTTCACAATTTTTACCGATCACAAACCATTGATCAACGCAATTGGATCGAAAACCGAACGAAATCCTCGGCAAACCAGACATCTAGATTTTATCGCGCAGTTTTCAACCGATATTCGTCACATTTCCGGAAAAGAAAACATCGTCGCTGATAGTTTGTCACGCCTTTCCACTATTTCCGCTGAAAATTTCGACAAGTTTGATTTGCATAAGATCGCGCAAGAGCAAAAAGATGATCAGGAGCTTACCGAATTGTTAAACAAAACCCAATCATCATGGAAACTCCAAAATGTAGAGTTACCAGACTTCAAGTTATATTGCGAAACATCAACGAAAAATAATAGACCTTACATACCAAGTTCTTTACGCCGCGCTGTTTTCAACACATTGCATAACTTAGCCCATCCTGGGATTCGGGCAACAAGAAAATTGATCACAGCTAGATATTTTTGGCCAAAAATGAACAGTGACATAAATCTTTGGACTAAAACCTGCATCTCATGTCAAAAATCGAAAATTCACCGACATACCAAAACGCCACATGGTGTTTTTGACATTCCGTCGGAACGTTTCGAACACGTTCATATGGACCTTGTCGGACCACTTCCGGTTTCCAATGGAAAAACCTACATTCTGACAATAGTAGATCGTTTCACGCGCTGGCCAGAAGCATATGCTTTACCCGATATAACTGCCGTCACGGTCGCGAAAACATTTTTAACGGAATATATTTCAAGATTCGGAATACCTGCAACTATTACGACAGATCAAGGTACTCAATTCGAGGCAAAATTATTTCGAGAATTAAGAAATCTACTAGGTGTATTTCGAACCAGAACGACGCCGTACCACCCGCAGTCGAACGGTTTGGTGGAGCGGTTCCATAGACAACTAAAAGATACTTTTAAGGCAAGAGGTAACAGCGAGAACTGGACCATAGAATTACCTATTATTCTACTCGGTATTCGCGCGGCAGTGAAAGAAGATTTGAAATGTTCGCCGGCAGAAATGGTGTTCGGACATACCCTTAAATTACCGGGTGAATTTTTTATAAGTACGAAAACCGAACAGACAGATAGTAACGCGCTCATTACCAAGCTTCGGGAAATCATGAAAAATCTGATACCTACGCCAACACGGCGAAATGATCAAAATAATATTTTCATACCTAAAAGTTTAGAGTCGTGTGAATTCGTTTTTATAAGGAGCGACAAAATTAAACCTGCTTTATCACCAACGTATGACGGGCCATATCGCATAGTTCGACGTCTGCGTAAATTCTACGTACTATCGATTAAAAATAAAGAAACTTCCATATCAATAGATAGACTTAAACCGGCTTATGGGGTTTCCGCCATTCAACCGGCTAAAGAAAGTCGTAGAATAAGATTCAAGTATTAAGTTCAAAATTCTGTGCACTACGCAACACTGTCGGGTACATTTTTCGTTACACTCGGAGGAGGGTAATGTAGTGTCACCCTGTAATAAAATTATTTTTATTATTAGTCCATTTTTCAATTTTGAACAATATATTGTTTTGATATCACGCCATATCAAATATCGTTCTATCTATTGTTCAATCGAATGATCGAGACAAAATCTCTGATTGGTTATCGCCTCTGCTATTGTATGCAATTAATCAATTGCTTACCTTATCAGAGATGATAAAAATTGCAATCACTTCAATTCGAGATAGCCAAACGAGAAGTTTAAAAATATACAGTGTGTCCGGAAAATAAATAAATAAAAATCTAGCAGTTACAAATAATTAAATATAATAAAATCAGTTAAGCAGTTAAGCAATTAAAAGATTGTTAATAAATAAATTTAAAATACATGAACTAAACTAAACATTGAATTAAACATTAAATAAATAGTTAAGTTAGAAATTAAAGTTAAGTTAAATAAAATTATTTAAAAGGACAAAATACAAAAAAAAGTTTTTTTATTATAACAAGCAAAGTGGGGTGGTTACACACCCAATACAACCAATCCCACATACATCATTTTGCAATCAGACCCAAACTTTTCAATCATATAATTATAATGAAAATCATAAACGCATATCTTAGATATATCTAAAATACTAAATCCAATATAAATTAGTTTATTCATATATATTTCAGTTTTTTTTAATTCAATGGCTATCAGATTTTCATCAAAAATTCTCGAGCTATGAAAAGTTGGTTTAGCTATAAATGATTTTGCTCCATATCGTCCATTCCATTTTGTTAACAATTTCACTGTTCTATATTTTCTAACATTTTCCATCGTTTTGCCAAATATGGCGTTTATCATTAATTTATATAAATTTTTTTCAAAATCATTCTTAGCTTTAGTTCTCATATTTGTATTTAAATCAATATAACTTTTCAACCATGGTGATTGCTTGAATTTCAAAATCTTATGTATCTTAATTAGCTTAAGTCCATGTTGCAAAACCTGCTTCAAATTTCTATAATGTATTATGTATTTTCTTTTTGAATTTAAAGTTGTTAATAATTTCTCTGTTTCACTGTCTGGTGGTGCTAAATGTTGTACGCAGAAAGGTAAATCGTTGTGAATATCATGCAATTCTAGAGGATAATCTAAATCTACTTCTAATATGTATCCTATTGAAGAAGTATTGCTTACTTGTTCAACATCATAGCATGATATTTCATTGTCGGTTAACCATTTAAAATCGTTAATTGGTAAATATTCAGACATAGCCCATCCATATAAATTATTTACATCGTAATACATTAAATATTTGCTTTCCTCGTCAGCATTATATGTAGGCATGTATTTATTGTTGGCTTGACTATAACGATTCGAACATTGACTTAAACCGCCTCGTATACCTCTTTCAATAAATAACAACATATCGATATCAGTTAAAAGTTTCAAGGTAACACCCGTGTATTTCAACATACAATCCCATGTAAAACCTGGTGTTGTATAGTAATGTGCTGGATCTAAACCATACGTAGTTAGACAATTATTTCGAAACGATTCAAAAACATCTGCTAACAATAAAATATCAGTTTTCATGTATATGTCTGAGTATTCACCTAAATTTTTAACATTGAAACTTGTCCAAACGTTTTGCGCATGAT
This sequence comes from Rhamphomyia laevipes, assembly GCA_963920725.1. Lineage (NCBI taxonomy): Eukaryota > Metazoa > Arthropoda > Insecta > Diptera > Empididae > Rhamphomyia > Rhamphomyia laevipes. Next base: position 49,574,091 of record OY987255.1, on the reverse strand, counting down.
TGTAATCATCATCTGATATATTACAATCATTTAAGCAATTATAAAAATCATTTTTGGATGGGAAGTTATTTACATTCAATTTATTTAGTGAATCTAAAAAATCATATGGAAAAAATCCTTTTTTTGTTATTAAATTAAATTTTTCATAACTTAAGTTTAACCACTCCTTTCGTGTTATTAACTTTTCATGTAATGGGAGATATGATGAAAGTTTATCTAGTGAAGCAGACATGAAGCGAAATGAATCAATAAATTTAAATTTTATCTCGCTTTCATCAATCGATTTAACAAATGATATGTATTTATCTTTATTTGTTGGGAGCAAATATATTTTTCCTGGAAATTCTAATGCAATATCTTTAATAATAAAATGAGAATCATAGCCTGATAAATTGTGAAACACCACTGGTATATGTCCTTTGTGATTGTATATTTTTGATTACATACTGAATGTGCAAGACCTCTGTATTTACCAGTCAGGTGACAATGATCTTTAACACGCCGGTCGTTTGCACCAAAAATTTTATTGCATATATGACATACTCGAGCATCTTTAAAATATTGTAATTCGAGAGTTGTTAACGCGTTCATTGGCTTAATATTAACATGAACAAGAAAAAGATTATCAGCAATTTCATTTAATTGTTGGGCAAACCATTTTGCTGGTTCCTCCCCTCGATATGATTTATAATACGATTTAGAATCATCATACGAACATTTGAAATAATATCCAATGCTGTAAACTTCATGTTTTTGGTAAAGTTTTGAGTGTTCAGTTTGTCTTACACAAATAGGTTTTAAAATTGACTCTAAATCAGCATATATAATAAAAGGTACCTTCTCTTTGTTTTTATACTTTTCAAAACATATTTCTGTTTTACTGGGTATTTTAATACTGCAAAAATTTTGTTTTTCACAATTTTTAATGTGACTATTAAGTTTCTCTTCTGATTTAAAATAATGTAAACAACGATCACATAAATATATTTTACCATTTCGTTTCGATAATTGTTTTGAAATTAGTCTAGATAAATTCTTTATCCAACAGTAATGATATTTTAATTCAATATTCTCATCACAATCAATATAATCATCATCATCATCATCAACATCATCATTCCTTTCATTATTATCATTGGAGTATTTTTCAATATCATAGTACTCTTGAATCATTAACAAATTTACATGTTTGATACATTTTGATTTTGTTAATCTCAATGGAAGTACTTTAAAATTATTTGCAGATACTCTTTTTAATATGTACACATTTATAGATATGTTATTATTGTTTTCAAATTTTGTAATTTGATTTATACATATAGGAAAATTTATTCCAGTTGTATTTAAAACAGTTGAATAATCTGGGTACGAAGATATTATATGAGTGTTATTTGTTGCTGGGTATAAAGCTGATACAATTGACCAAGCAAAACAAGCTTCATCATGGTTTTTTACATTAATACATGCTTTTTTATTTTTAATTGAAGGTGGAAGATCAATATATGAAGAACCTATCAATCTATCACAATCATTCATATTTATTGATAAATAATTCACTGATGAAAGAGTCCAACCACTATCCCTTTCTTGAAATTCGCTAAGTTCCCTCAGTATAACTTCTTGAATCTTTTTTCCAAACCACTCCTTGTGATCTTCGTATAGTTCAATTATCTGGTTTGAGGTAGATAAAAATGTATCTTCTTTTATAATTTCTTCTGAAGATTTATTTAAAAATTCAGCACATAATGTTGCATTGACTTTTAAACATTTTTGATTCGATTTTTCTATATAGATTTTTATATTGTTTACAAATGTATTATTCGAATCTGTTAAAAACTCAATGGGGTCCTTGTGATTGAGATTTATAATAATTGCTGTGCTTATTCGATTTGTAAAAGCACTTTCTATAACTTCCCACTGAACTCTTGAATTACTACTACTACTAATACTACTGTGATCACCACCACCACCACCACCACCAATAATAAGTGGAAATTTTTTCTGTATTAATGTTTTTACGCACCGTAACCGTTCAATTTTATATTCACTATGTTTTTTAGTCCCGACTTGTTTAGATTCTTTTATTAAAATTAATAATTCTTTCACATAATTATCAATTTCGCTAATTCTATTAACACTATCTTTACGAGATAAATTATTCATATTGATAATATTTTTAAATAGTTCATCTTCATACTTAATTTTTTTCACATCTGGTTCTTCACTATTATTACAATTTTTAGTCATCTTATAGAAACTTTAAAGAATTTCTTTATTTTATAATATATTTAATTAATTATTTTATTTTTATAGTTTAATAAAATCTAAACCTAATTCTACATAGAAAGTTTAAGGAAGACTGATACACTGAAATTGTTTACTAGTTCTATTTATATTATAAAAATTGTGAAATAATTGTAGGATTACTAATCCAAGCAATTCTATTCTATATAAAAATGATTAATTTTCTAAGTAAGAAATAAAACCATATTCATATCTACATAATATAAGAAGGATGCATTTACAAAATTATTTTCGTTTATTAAAATTTTGCTTATTTAATCAAAAGCCTTTTTGTTTACGTTTAAGACATGTCTAAAGAGATCAATAATTGTGTCTGTGAGAAAAAATTGTCATATCGATATAAGAAGGATGCATTTAAAACCAAAAAAATATTTTCGTTTATTAAAAATTGGTTTATTTAACCAAGGGCTTATTTGTTTACATTTAAAACATGTCTAAACAAGTCAATAATTTTTCCGTGAGATCAATTTTCTAAGTACGAAATAAAACCATATGCTTATCTATATAAAAAGGAATACATTTAAAGCCACAAAATTCTTTGTTTATTAAAATTTTCCTCATTTCTATGTGTACGCTTGAATTTTAAGTATAAAAGCAAGAACACTTTAATTATTTCTTACACTTCTCATCAAGTATACTTCAAACATACAATAAAAATGGCAGAAAACTTTGTGGATCAACTAAATCACATCTATAAATATAAAAGTATCGAAACTAAAAAAGTAGGAGATATGATCAAGGATAAAATCTATAAAATTATAGATTTAAAAAAATATCCACGAAATATGGAGAGCGGATCTTGGCAAGCTTCCCTAAATTTAAAGTTTTTATGCCCATGAGGTATAATTCTATTCCAGAAAAACATATTGAGAGGATAAAAAAAGGAAAATATGGGCTGAAAAATCGTGGAGCTTGTCAAAAAACCTTCAAATTAGAATTCGTTCAGCTAACAGATAACAATGATGATGATGATGATGAAATGGAACCATCTGACTACGAAGAAGAAGAAGAAGATTTAAATACATAAATTTAACTTTTATAATTTGAATAAAAAAATATTAAATTTTAAAACATATTAAGATTTTTTTTTTTTATTTTTAAAAAATTTATAAATAAAAATAAGAAATTTATATTTATTTTTAAATATCTAGCTATCCAATTCATGTTGAGTGGTTCAACATCTCTTCGCTTCCTGATGGTATTTCACCCTCTTACTTCAAAGCTGTAGAGAGTCATCCGACAATATACACATCTTGATTCTAGATCATTTTTAATGAAGTTGATGAATTCTTCTTCATTATAATAATGGAGACTTGATCTTGATACTATTATATCTTCATCAACATCATTATTATTTTTTGAGCAGCTTTTACAAATTCTTTCCACTCGCTTTTTATGAAGATTGTAATCCTCATTACAATTAATTTCAACAATATACCGTACACCCATTTCTTCTTTCCAAATGAACGAATGAATTTAATAAAAAATATATAGACAACTTGCTTTATATAACAAAAAATATCCCCATATTTCTCAATGGTTAACACAAATTTTTTAAATTTTTTTGTATATGAATCTCAATAGGTTTCTATACAAAAAATAGTGACCGTAAAATATTTATATGCATATACTCTATATGTCCACGCAAAAAAAAAATTTTTAAAAACCACACCAAAAATTCTTTACAACAACAACCATACATATGTATATATTAAAAATATTCTTATCAAAACAAACCTAAACAACTCAGAGGTTTAACAAATTTGAGGGTTTGTTCACACTTTTACTTAATCAAACAAACACACAAAATTATACATATGCAAACTGACAGACCAACAAAACTAAAAACCGACAGACTGACAAAACAACACACCGACAAAACGCCGACAGACAGACAAAACAACAGACCGACAGACCTACAGACCGACAGACTGACAAATCGACAGACAGACAGACAAAACGACAGATCCACAAAACGACATACCGACAGACTGACAAATCGACAGACATACAAAACGACAGACCGACAGACTGACAAATCGACAGACATACAAAACGACAGACCGACAGACTGACAAATCGACAGACCGACAGACAGACAAAGTGACAGATCGACAAAAAGACAAATCGACAAAAAGACAAATCGACAGACCGACAAATCGACCGACAGACCGACAGACTGACAAATCGACAGACACACAAAACGACAGACCGACACGCGAACAGACCCAATCACACGCGAATAAACCCGAACATATACACCACGTGACAAGAACCCGAACAAACCCGAATCACACACACACACACACACACACACACACACACATACACAAAGCGACAGACCGACAAAACGACAAACCGACAGACTGACAAAACGACAGACCGACTGACACACACCAAATTTATTAGCACATTATTACAACTTCAAACATGCTTATACCAATACCAAACACCAAAACTTGGGGTTTGCTGGAAGTGTATCCAGAACTCTCCTAGCCCCTCCTACTGCGGTTCATTTAACTAAGTCTATTAGAAATGTACTTTTGAATAATGACTTAGAAACATCAGATGGAATTGTATCATTTGAAATTATTAAATCTTTATTTATTCACGATTCGAAAAACATAACTCGAATGTGCCCAAAATTGTCTTACAAGCACATATTTCCCAACAATTTTGAAAAAATGAAAGTAAGCTTGGCAACACAAATTTTTAGCCGGACCGTTGGAATGGCAATAAAAACATTAGTTAATTTGAATAAATTTATTGAAAGAAAAAATGTTGCTTTATCTACCTCTGAATTTATATTAAAAATTGATAAGCTTTTCGATTGTCTCAATAGCAAAAGTTGTTTTAATAAAAAACAGTACAAGAATGGTCTTCAAAAAGATAATAAAATATTTCAATTCATTAATGAAATGATTATTTATTTCAAAAATATTAGTGTTAGGAATAGAAAAAAATATATTGTATTGATGGTATGTGCCAAGCATTAATAGCAATTCTTGGGTTGTCACTTGATATATTTTCAGAATATAAAGAAACAGAAATATTTTATTTATTGTTGTCTAGATTAACACATGATGTGTTGGAAAATTTATTTTCATTAATAAGATCGAGAAATGGTAGCAACACAAATCCCTCGTTGTATGAATTTAATCATATTTTAGCGAAAATCATATCAATTAAAATAATCAACAATAAAATTGAAAATTCGAATTGCTTAGAAGATGATGCATCGTTCATTGCAAACGAAATAAATGATTCAAATATAGAAAAAGAATTAAATAATATTGTTTTTGAAGAAGAAAATTACGTTGATTTTGAAATACATAATGAAATTTTGAAAATTGTTGATGATAATGACAAAATTGATAAAAATGACGAAATTGTTAAAATGAATTCAGAAAGATATGTATGTGGTTACAATATTTTTAAAATGCAAAAAAAAAACCAATTGTTTGGAATTCCAAAAGGTTTTTTTAAAATCAGAAAGTGTAAATTTAATTTTAGATTCCGAATATTTTATATTTAATAAAAATATTAATAATGATTCCGAAATATTTGACTTAAAAGCACCTTCAGATTTTTTTTTTTAGTATTACAAAATTTCATATTGGTATATTTGACCAATGTTTTTATGAAAATTACTTCGGAAAAAATATTTAAAAAAATATAGTGAATATTTGTGTAAATAAAACCAACGAATCGGATAAATATAATTATTGGTTTTCGGAGCAAAATAAGTGCTACAATCACCGTATTCAATTTTTAGATACTTTAATTATTTTGCTATTAAGAAAAAATACAATTTCATTAAAAGAAAAATTATTGAAAAAAAATTTGATAACAAAAAAGAATAAACAATCAAAATTTCGAAAAAAAATTAATATTTTAAAATCGTAATAAAAATATTAATTTGATAAACTATTAAATTTGTGTGAATGTTTTGTAAATATGGTATGCTTGTGGATGGGATTTCTTTTTTCAACCTCCCCGTGGTAAATCCTGGAAACTCTTTTTGAGGCTAATGAAAAAAATTAAAAATAAACTAATAAATATCTTTTGAACAATATAAAATGTAAATACTTAAAATATTTTTCAAGCAAATGTAAAAAAACGTAATTAATAAAAATAAATATTATTATGAAAAATTAAAATATTAACAATTTAAAAATAAAATTAATAAGATATAAAATAAATGTTTTAGAGAGTCTCGATGAAGGACAATAGAATAAACATGAATTATAATTATTAAAGAAACCTAGTTTTTAAGATTTTTTTTTATATGTTCAAATTTACATGGAATAATAAAAAAAAACAGGAAAAATAAAAAATAGAATTGTGGCAACAGAGTAACATAGTTTATTTTGTAAATAGTTATTCAAAGAGCTTTTAAAATAGAGGGCTTTTAAAATAAAGGTTCTAGCCTGTGGAAAAGCTTCATTGAATGAGTACTTACATTTTTATATTATTTTATGAGAATTTGTTCATAAGCTGATATATGAAATAATTCCTCTATATATATATTTCCTTTATGGTTCTGTTACTTCATCGAAATTCTCATTAATTCTAACTTGATCATTTAGACTAGAACATTTATTAAATTTTCTTTTTTTTGAACGCTAATGTCTAATCTCTCTTTTATTTCCTGTTCATCATTTGCATCCATAACTCCAATTAAATATTTTAACCCAGTACCTACTAAATTTATTGTTTATACTCAAATTTTCGATATCTTCAGTTATTAAGTTAAAATTAATTTCCTCATATTTTCTTCAATAATTCCTAAATTGACTGTCCATGATGTAATTTTAATTTTATGCAAAATTTTCTTGTATCCCATAATTACTTAGATTTCCTGCTCCCGGATTACTACGAATCCCTGTCCGATGTCGATATTCTGTACTTCCATCTTCTGTGTGTTTATTTGCATCATTATCATGATCATTATGATTATGATCATTAGAAGTGCCTGAAAAATTATTTTCATATTTATATTTTCGTTTAATTTGGTCTTTAAAATATTTTATTTCTTTTTCATCTTTATAATGGTCTCCCGAAATAACTTTAGACTCTACTTTTTTATACTTAGGTTGTAATATAAATAAAGTTGATATAACATTTGACGATTTTACACATAGATGGTTTCTATTAGTTAAATCTACATTTTCCCTATTTTTTTTAATTTTGTAATATACCTTTCTTTATTTTTTTGTACTTTTCCTATTATTTCATTATACTCTTCTGCCTTAATATTACCGTTAATAAAGTCAAGTGGTATTTTACGAGTTGTGGAGTGACTAGTTATACATCAACATCAATGAATCTACTAAAACTAATTCGTCTAAATTCTTTTTTTCTGATTTATGTTTTATTTTTAATATTCTAAGATGTTAGTTTAATATTGCATGAAATTTTTCTATATATGAATTTCCAGTATGTGTTTTTGCAGTTGTAATATGAAATTCAATGTTATTTTCTTTAAAATATTCTTGTACATTATTTGTGTTGGTGTTTCTATAATTTTAAATAATGGTTTATATCGATTTTTTTCATATTTCGCTGTATTACAAATTAAACTATTATTGATAATTTTTAAAAAATTTTCTTTTAATTTTGGAATATAATAATTTTCTTTGATTTCAGCATATGATTCATTAAATTCTGTGATTTAATAGATTATTTGTCTCATTTATTATTTCAGTTACTTTAAAATCATTTTCAATATTTCCTAATATCTTCTTATATTTTAGTAACGTTTAGTAACTTTTTTTTGCTAAAATATTTATTAAACAATTCTTTGAATTTTGAAAAAAAGTAGTCATCATTTGAGAAAATCGCTACTATGCCTTTTGTGTGCGCAAATGTTTTTTTCATGATGTTTAATACAAAATCTTCTTGAAATGTCAGTGTTTTCGATGTCCATTTCATTATTATGAATTTCTATATTTCTTGACAAACCATCTGCAATTTTTTCCTTTGACATATTCAATTTCATAATTATATTCTTGTAATTAAATTTTCCATCGCTGCAGTTTGCTATTTGGTTCTTTTAGTGAACCCAACGGTCTATGATTTCATAGAGAATTTTCTTCCGTATAAGTATGGCCTAAAGTATTTTACTGCCCCTACTACAGCAAGTAATTCCTTTTCCATTGCCGAATAGTTAATTTCATGAGCATTTAACGTTCGACTCAACAAATGGGGTGTTTCTGCTCCAAGTGCTGCGTAGTTAGACTCATCTGTAGTTAAGAATATACTAATGTCGTTTAAATAAACCAGATCAAATGTTCCTAAAAATTCCGCTAAAACTGCATTCATTAAGCGCTGGAAGGCATTTTTAAAGCCGAAGGGTATTGTTGTAAATTCGTAATGTCTGCTATTGGTCAAAAATCCAGTTTTCTTTATATCTTCACTTTCAATTTCTACTTGGTGAAAGCCTTTTGCAAGGTCCAAAGTTGTGAAGTATTGGGCTTTTCCCAATTTGTCAAAAATATCCTCTATATTTGGAATCGGAAATTTATCGTCTATAGTAACTCATTTAACTTTCTGTAATATATTACCAACCACCACTTCTGTTTGCCTGAAGCATCTGGTTTTTTGGTACTACCCATACTGGTGCACAGTAAGGTAAATTCAGTACTCTGCCGTATGATACCTTGCTTTAACATATCGTTTATTTGTACTTTTACTTAAATTTTATGAATCTCCGGATATCTATAACTTCTTGTATAGATACATATATGTTTTATTGCGTGTGTAAAAAGTCAAATCCACGTGCACTTGAAAAAAATAATCTTTAAATATTGTTACTTGATTGATAATTTCGGTGTTCTCTTTCGAATTTAGTTGCTCGGTTCGTATTTGTTGTAAAATAGAATCTGGTTTATGAAAATCTATATCGAAATTATTTTCTATATTTATATCATTTGTTAACTCATAGAAATGTTCTTCGTTTTTATCAAAATAAATTTTTATATTGGTATTCTCAGTTTCAAGTATTTTTTTTTATAATTTAAAATTGTACAATATTATTCCCTATTAATCCATCACATTCTGCATGAACTTCATATTCTTAAAATTCTATCATTTTTCCTGTTTCATTAAATTCCTTAAATAATGGAATTTTAACATTATCATAAATTTCTAAATTTTGGCCTAGATTTTTTATTTTTATTGGTTCATTTTATACAATTTTCCACTTAAGATTACAATTACCGGGATCTATTATGCTGGACGTGGCTCCGGTATTAATCAAAAATCTTAATTTTTTAACAGCCGTATTAATTACTATATAGGGTAAGGCTAGTTTTTCGAGGCTGTTATGGTAAAATGTGCTTTTACTGTTTTATTTTCTTCAATATTATAAGCTCTTCTGTTAATTGTTGAACTAATGACTTCCATTGGCTGAACAGTATTGTTATTATTTTCATGAACGTTATTGTAATTTACTGAATTAAGATTTCTGTAGTTATTGTTATAATGTATATTTTGGAAACTTTGTAATCTTTGATAAGACTGGTTAGAATAGCTTATATTATTATTGTTGTTGTAATTTGGTTTTCGGATATTATTGTAATTTGTATTGGATTGCGGGTTTGAGTAGTAGTGTTAAAATTTACTTCATCATAAGAATTTGGTTTATTTTTAAAACCTAATATTTTTGTAAAAGTGTTATGTAATATAACAATTAAAATAAAAGAAAACAATTAGATAGTTTTTATCAAAAAAATTAATGTATTTATTAATATTTATTTTTATAAGATTTTTATTGTACGAATCGCAACTGAAAAGTGAAAAGTTTTTATTTTCATTTATTGAATTAGAGTTCTGATTATTGCTTTTCGAAATGAGCATACGCCTATTTCCAAAAACAATAAGTTGTATTACCCAATCAATGTAATTAAGTTTTTGTAACTTAATACTCTAATAAATTATATTAGACAGACGGTCATTAGCTTTAGTAACTAAACTCTCATGAATTATATTTTGTTAAAAATATAATTGCATGAGAATTTAATTTTTGCAATGTTATCAAAGTATTATATTTAAGAAATGATTAACGGAAATAGGGTAGGGGGTTATGTATGATAATAACATCCCTCCATCCCTTAAATAAGAAATTTGATGTAGTCAGATTTCTGTTGCATCAACGTAGTACATAAATTTTAAAAAAAAATGTTACATTTTTTTGTTTCTTTTTCTTTATTACCAAGAGTTAAAATATATTACTTAATTTTTTTTTTTTTTTTTTTTTTTTTTATTGAAAAATTTGAATAATATAAAAATTAAATTAAAATTGAACTATTTTATAGTTTTATTATTCCTTCAGATATTTATTACTTAGACAATTTCTAAATGAAATTATAGTATTTTCCCAAATTATTTCATTCGTTTTCTGTAGCATTTGGTTGCCTAGTGCATTTGATTTTAATATACTTTTTGTACAAAATATAACAGACAATAATGATGATTGTTAAAATGATAATGGTGATTGTTACATAGAGTATGTTATTGGAAATTGGTAACATTTGATTAGTATGACGGTACTGGGTATGTATGTTTTGCAGAGTTTTAAGTCCACACTAAATTTGTCAAGATTAAATTCCTCTAATTGTGTTATATGCGGCGTATGAATATTATTATTTGTTATGGTTTGTATCGTATCGTTAGGAATGTTTACATCAAATGTATATATTATTGATTTAGTCTTTGCTATTACTGCCTGAGATTGAAGATTAACTAATTGAGTGAAAGCTTTGCAGTTTTCGCCCAATTTAAAGATTCCACTACCATATAGTTTTTCTGTTGAGGAAGTGCTGTTGCAAACAGATTTTATGTTTATAGTTGTCGGTGTTACATATAACCAATTATTTTGTTCATATAAATTGAACCACACTTCTTGATTTATTTTAATTATTTTAATTTCGCAATTTTAAGGTTTGTCCTCACCTGATAACAATTGAGTTATGCAATTACGAGTGTTGAAATTGTAATATATTAAATTTTGTCTACAAAGGTATTCTAAATTTTGTATAAGTGTACATTGTTCTAAATCATTTTTATTCATAAAAATATAACGTTGTGACTCATCATTTATTGCTACATATTTGTAGTTTGTTGAAATATAGTAAAAAGTATCATTATAAAGTTTTCGAGGTAAACTAGTTAACTTGTATAAATTGAATGTGTCTGTCAATAAAGGAATTTTTATTTGAATGTATAAATGATTTTTACTATGTATAGTGGTTCTACTTGAACAAATGAATTTAATAATCGTAGATTTAATCTATTAAGATTAATCGGGAATTTGATATTTGAATCTTGTTCAAGTTGAATATGTTTAATTGTATTTGAAAATATTTGTGAATTTAAGAATTTATTATTGAGTTTTCCTAATTTTGCTTCTTGTATTAGATTTATAAATTGGTTTTGGTTTGATATGAGAGAGTTTGCTGATAGTGATACAATATTTGAAATTTCGTCAAATTGATGCATGATTATTGCGTAATCTGTTAAATTGTCTATGTTGTCAATTATTTTATTTAAATTTTTTCGTATTTGCACGAAATTGTTATTAAGTTTAGTGTTTGTCAAATTGAATTCATCTACTAGTTTATTAATTACTGTTGTATGTTGATCTTTAATATGATATATATCTAATTGTTATTTTTCCATATTTTCTAAAGTTATACTTATTTCTGCTGCATCATCAGCATCCATTGTTCCAAACAGAAAATTTTGGAGTTTTCCGATTCCATTAATTAAACCTCTTTTTTGACGAGAATCTCTTGTTTGAAAAATTTGATTTATTATTGCATTATTGAGTTCTATTTCATGAAGTAATTTAGAAGTTAAACTTATTTCAATTTTACAATTTTCATATTCAGACCTTTTCAAAATTTCTTCGCAAATCAAAATTAATGTCTTGAATTGTGTTTTTAAAGTTAAAGTATCCTGTTCGAAAGTCAAATGATCCACCAAAAATAAGAATTTCCAATCTGCTACGACCTTTTTTAATGAACCAATTTTTTCCGAATTTACACCGGCAGATTCTAATTGAACATGCTCTGATGCAGAGACTGCAAAATAGCAAATGGCGATGATATATCTGAAAGGCAATGATTTTTATAAGTAATTTATATTTTTACATTCTCAAGTAATAAATTGTTTAAGAAGATTATAGTGAATTGTTTTATATTTATTTTTTATTTTTACTTTCCTTTTATTGAATTTACAATTCATGTTTTCCTCACCTGGGCATAGCTCCTAAACGGCTTTACCGATTTCACTCAAATTTGAAACTTAAGCTCGTGTTATTAACCATTCGGTGCCACGAAATTTTCATGGCCCGGCGAGGGGGCGGGGGGTTGGGCCTATTTTCTAAAGTCATGTGGGGTATCAAATTAAAGGTCTTGACGAGTACATCTCGTTGGGTAGTGTTTCGGGTAACTAGGACCACGTAGGGCCCCCAAAAAATGGGGCCAAAAATGAAAAAAATCATGTGGGGTACCAAATTAAAGGTCTGGAAGAGTAGATATCTTTGGGGCAAGTAATGGTAGTATTTGGGGCAACGTGGGTCATGTGGGGGCCTGAAAAATGGGTCATATGGGGGCCACAAAAATTCATATTTTCTTCACCTGGGCATACCTCCTAAACGGCTGTACCGATTTAACTCAAACTTAGAACTTAAGCTCGTGCTATGAGGCATTCGGTGCCACATAATTTTCAAGGCCCAACGATGGGGCGGAAGGTTGGGCCTATATTCAAAAAAGTCATTTGGGGTATCAAATTAAAGGTATTGATGAGTACATCTCGTTGGGTAGTGTTTCGGGTAACGAGTACCATGTGGGGCCCCAAAAAATGGGGCAAAAAAATCATATGGGGCATCAAATTAAAGGTCTGGAAGAACAGATATTTTTGGGGCAAGTAATTGTAGTATTTGGGGCAACAAGAGCCATGTGGGGGCCTGGAAAATGGGACCCAAAAAAATCATGTGGGGGTATGAAATTAAAGGTCTCGATGAGTACATCTCCTTGGGTAATGTTTCAGGTAAAGAGCGCCATATGGGGCCAAAAATAAAAAAAATATACATTATATATATAAATATATATATATATATATGAGCCGTTAATTTTGCAAGTGACTTTTCACGAAACATGAGTTAGAGCTATTTATTATTAACCGCTCAAATATATATTTTTTACTATAATATGTTATTTTATAGTAAAAATATATAAACAATATAAAAATTCTACAGTTTTTAGTCGGTCAAATATATTGTGTAAAACTTAAAATATTTGACCGACTAAAAAGTATGAAATAACTGCAATCGTACTAGATTAGAGATTCAGTTAAGGTAAAGTATAGTAAAAGGGAAGTAGACCCCTTATAAATGGAAGTATAACTGATCAAAATTAATTATGAGAATTAATAGAATTTATCAGAATGAGATTTATAAGGGGTCTACTTCCCTTTTACTATACTTTACCTTAACTGAATCTCTAATCTAGTACGATTGCAGTTAACCCTACTACAATTGACCATTACTGAAACTCTAGATACAAGAATGAAAGATTATATAATTTTAGTATTATTTATTAGTTTTTAGTCGCATATTACTATTTATGAAGGAAAGTATTTTTAAAAAATGTTTTTTTTTATTTATTTTTATAATTGAGTTTACTGCCTGGTGACAATATTTTTATTATCTCGAAGGGACCTTTATAAGCTGGCGTTAGTTTTTTATTTGAACGATTTTTAATTTCTAGCCATACCTTATCTCCTACAATAAACTTTGTTGATTTCACCTTTTTATTATATTGTATTTTTGAATTTTCTTTTGCTTTTATAAGATTTTGGCGAATTATTTCGTAACCGTTTTGCATTCGCGCTTTTATTTCTAATACATAATTTTTGTAGTTATATATAGGTTCAACTGTTTTCATTAATGAAGTGGGTAATTCAGCTTTGAATCCGAATAAAATTTCATATGCCGTATGCGGAGTAGTATTGTAGCAAAAAACTGCATAATCTATCCACGAATCCCAATTATCAGGATCTTGAGAAGCGTAATTTCTGAAATAATCTCCTAACGTACGATGAGAACGTTCCAAAGCACCCTTGCTTTGTGGATGATATGGACTAGTTTGTATTTTTTTGATTTTTAGAAGTTTGCAGACATTTTTCATAATTTCGCTTAAAATTTTTTGACCTTGGTCGGTTAGCAAAATTTTTGGTGTACCGAAAGTACAAATTATTTTTCTTACATAGGTTTCAGATATCGTTTTTGCTTCTTGGTCTGGAATAGGAATTGCTTGCTGGATTTTTTCAAGTCGAATATATTTATTGCCTGATTCTGATTCCGGTAAAGGACCTACTATATCAAGAGCTACACGTTCAAATGGTCTCTTAGATGTGGTAGTGATTTCCATAGGACACTTATTTTTTGAATAAATTTTATTTCTTTGGCATGTAGTACATGTTCTAATATGTTTTTTTATATCATTATACATACTTTTCCAGAAATATTTACTTTTAATGCGATTTATTGTGCGAGCCAACCCCTGATGCCCACCTAATGGAGAATTATGGTATTAAAAAATTACTTTTTCTATGTCTTCAGGTTTATTTAATAAAATTAAATTTTGTGACTTGGTAGCGAATTGATTATTATGTTGTTGTAATATTTCATTTGTATTTGGTCCGAGATTGTTATTAATTTGAATATTTTTAGAATTTGAATGAATAGTTTGTGTATTATTATTATCAGAATTAGGATTAATAGTTTGTGTATTATTACTATCAGAATTCGGATTAATAGTTTTTGTGTTGGAGCGTGTAATCACATTTATGTTTTTGATATCCAAACCTGGAAAGAGTATCGGCGTTGGTGTTTAAATTACCGGATTTATGTACTACTGTAAAATCGTATTCTTCAAGTTTTATGCGCCAGCGCATAATCCTCGAAGAAGGATCTTTCAGATTAAATATCCACACTAAAGGCTTGTGGTCAGTGGCGATGGTAAATTTTCTACCATATATATAAGGCCTAAAATGTGTGCTAGCCCAAACAACGGCCAAAGCTTCCTTTTCTATCGTTGAATAATTTTTCTCCGCATTGTTCAATATTCGACTAGCGTATGCAATAGGTCCTATTGCATCATTACTAGCATCAGTAGTTACATAGAAATGTTCGCTAAAATTGGGATATTGTAAAACGGGTGGATTCATGATTATTTGTTTTAATTTATTGAAGGATTCATCACAATACTCATTCCATTCGAATTTAATTTCTTTCCTGAGTAATTTATTTATTGGAGAAACTAATTTTGAAAAATTGGGTATGAATTTCCTATAGTAACCAACTAAACCCAAAAATGATTTGACTAGTTTTACAGTTTTAGGTGGTGAATATGTTGAATAGCTGTGATTTTTGTAGGATCGGGTGTAATTCCATCCTGAGAAATTACGTGCCCTAAATACATAACTTCTTTATAGACAAATTTACATTTATTTGGTTGTAATTTTAGGTTATGTTTTTCGATATTAACTTTTTGTTGTGGTCTTGTAAATTTTTACCATAAATTATGATGTCATCTAAATAAATAAGATCACGCAAACCTTGTTGACCAGTTAGCACGGTGTTCATTAGACGTTGGAATGTGGGTGGTGCATTTCGTAGTCCGAACGGCACTCGGTTAAACTCGAAATGTCCATAACTTGTGCTAAAGGCTGTTTTTGCCTTATCACATTCCTTTACATTAATCTGGTGGAAGCAACTAGCTAAATCAAGAGTGCTGAAATACTTTGAATTTCCCAATTGACCTAATATGTTTTCAATATTTGGTAAAAGGTAAGCGTCAGGTATACATAGTGATTTCGCTTAATTTTCGAAAATCAATTACAACCCGCCATTTCTTTGTACCATCAGAACCTGATTTTTTTGGCACCACTAATAAAGGGGCATTCCAAGGACTTGAAGTTTTACGAATAATTTCATCATCAAGCATTTTATATACTTGATTTTGTATTTCTCTTTTGTGTATTTCTGGTAATCTATATGGCCTAATTTTTACGGGTGGTTTAGATGGATCGGTATTAATTTCATGTTCTACTAAAGAGGTGGAGGTTAATACATCACCTTCCAAAAAGAATAAATGGTTAAAAGTCCTACAAATATTTTCAATAGAAGATTTTTCTTCAAAGTTTAAGTGTTTTAAATCAATTTGTTGATTTAACGTTTCTAATCTGTGTTCTATTTTACTTTTATGAGAATTTGAATTAAAATTATAAATATGGAAATCTTCTATAGGTAAAAATTTTATTCTAAAATTTTCATCAAAATTTATAGGGAAATTATTAGAATTTAATACGCTAATATACACATAACTATTTTCTGGTTTTACCAATGTATTAGAAATTAGTAATCCTTTTTCTAACAATTCATCAATGTCCATAAGAGCAACTGATTCATTTTGATGAGTTACTGGTCCATATTTAATAACCTTTTCAGTACGAGGTGGTATTATTATATTTTGCATTTTGGTTTCAAAAGGAATTGTACATTTTATATTATCAAAATGAAAAATAACGTTAGTATTTCCATAATCAAGTAGGGCTTGAGTTATTTTAAAAAAATCTTCACCAATAATTCCATCTTGTTCTATTGGGAAGTTAGAATTTACAATATGAAAGGTAATTGGATAGGTTTTATTTAAATTATTGGGAATTTGTAGATTTAATGTAACTTTTCCTATTGTATTTATTGGTTCGGTAGTAATACCTTTTATTGTCGTGTCAATCATAGTTTCGTCGTTTAAAGAACTTACTTTTAATAAACAAATACTAGATCCTGAATCTATGAGAAAGTTAGTGGTATTATTGAGTGTACCAGAAACACTTAAATTTAGAGTGCTAGCGAAAGTTCTATTCTTAACTTTGATTAACCAGAACTTGTGTAATTTCTTTATCATGGATATTAGAAAATGTATCTAAATTTGACTTATTTGATTCTGCAATGTTTGAATTTCTTTTACTATTAGAAATTTTATTTGTTGTAGAATTGGTATTCTTATTTAGTGTATTTTTGTTTGGTTTTGATGTAGTAGATTTAGTAGACTTTGAATGTTTTATATTTGAATCAGTGTTTTTCGCAATATCTATATTTATAGATACTTCATTTAAAGAATTGAGAGAACTGTTTTCAATTGATTTTGAAGAATTAGTAATGTTTGTTTTTGTGGAGTTAGGAAGATTTAGTTCTGCACAATTCAAAGATTTATTAGAAATAAAATTAACATTTAAGTGTCGCTTTTCAAGTTTTTCGCCTGTATCTGAACACCAGATGGACCAGGCTTCTGCTCGTTTCCCGTATTGTATTCTCGGTTCTGTTTTTTGTTATTATTAAACATTCTTTTTCTACAGTTTTCAATAGAATGACCTTTATTTTTACAGTAATTACAGATGTTTTCGTTAATTGTTGCAACTATTGGTCTATTTGGTTGAAAAGTTGGATTAAATTTAGGTAAATGTGAATTAAAATTATTATTCACATTTTCTGTTGGATTTTTAGTATTTTTAAATTCGCTCCTACAGTCAATAGTATTATGACTATTATATCTGCAGGTAGAACAGTAATTAGAGTGATTTGATTGAAAGGTAGTTTTTTTATTTAATTTATTTAATTTTTCCTCTTACAATGCTAAATCTACAGCTTTGACAAGAGTCTCTCGTCTAGTGGTACGCGCTATTAAACGAATTGGCTCTTTTAAACCATTTATAAAACTGGTTAACGCTAATTTTTCATTCATTTTCCTAATAGCCGTACCTACTTCTTTTGAAGCAGTGGTATCTATACAAGAAATATTGAGTTCGTCTAGGAGTTTCTCAATTCTATTGGCGTAAAAGGACACGTCTTCCTTTTGTTCTTGGTTCAGGGTAAAAATATCGGATTGTATAAGTTGTACTGCCCTTAATTTGGAAAAATTAGTTTGTAATGCTAATTTTAAAGCATTCCAATTATCATAACTGTGATAACAAATGATTAGGTTGTAAGCTCGTCCTACTAATTTGGACGTAATTACATCAATAAAATCTAGTTTTTCCTCAGCAGTATTTGCACGTTTATATTGGATGTCGGCCATTTAAAGCCTGATTTATATTGAAACTAGCCGCCATTTTGGATGAGGTTTTTGTGTTATTGACGTTAGAGTTTGAAGGGGGATTTGGTGGTGGATTATTATTATTAGTATTTGAATTTAAATTATTCGAAATATTTTCAGTATTTGAATTATTAGTATTTGAATTTAAATTATCCGAAATAATTTCAGTATTTGAATTATTCGAATTATTTTCACCTTTTGAATTTTTATTATTTACAGTATTTGAATTATTCGTATTGTTTTCAGTTATTAAATTTGTATTATTTTGAGTTTGATTTGTAATTTCCGAATTAAATGTAAATAAACTATTTTATTTTCTATTTCTGTGGGCGAGCGAGGAGTTTTTATAGATTTGGAAAATATACTATCGTTTAGATTTGAATCATCATCACTATCGATATCTATATCACTACAATCAGTATTTAGTTTTTTAGATATTTTCCTTGTTCTAAGACTGAGATTATAATTTAAACTCATTTAGATTTCAAATGCATTCAAACACAATTTTACCAAATGAAATGAATACTTATTTTAGGAAATAACAAAAAAGAAAAATCATGAAATAAACATAAAGTAAAAATATATTATCAATTGAAATTTATTTATTATACTTATTGTATATTTATATAAAAAAATATTATGTTACTTTTCACAAACAAAAAAATTACTTTGTCAGTATTTTTTTTTATATCATTACGTTATTTTTAATTAAAAATGAATTTCTATATTTATGAAAGGTTTATAGCCTGGTAATTTGATAATTTTACATAATTCCATAAAAATATTTTTGAAAGGAAAAAAAAATATTACATTTAATTAAATAACATTTAACATTGTGTTTGTTGTATTTGTTATAAGTTTACAAAAATTGATTCAAACTATTTAAATTTAAATTTGATTTTTTTTAATATTTATTATAATATGCTTTGAAAATTAGAATTTATTTAGAAAAACTTTACTATTCAAGATTAAACATACATAACATTATATATATTTTATTTAATAACATATAAAAATTTGTCTTAATTAATTACTCCTTTTGATTACTCACTTTAGTGATAGTTGATGTTTAGCTTTGATGTATAATTGGTGTTTTAGCTTTGATGTTTTGACTTTCTGGTGCTTCGCTGTAGTTTAGTTTAGTAGATAATGATTTCCTTATATGATGATTTACAAGATTTACAGGATTCACCAAGATAATGTTGATTTATCGAAGAAAATATTTTTTTTTAGTTTTTTTTTTTGAATTAGTAATATTGATTTTATTTTCGCGTTATTCTTTAATTTTGTTTTATTTATTTATAAAAAGTTTTTGTAAATTTCTTTTTCGTTTTTATTTAATAATGCTAGAACCAGACTCAGTTCAAGTTTTAAGGCTATTGTAGTCTTTGCCGTTATTAAATAAAATTTATAAAATTGTCACTTTACAAAAATTTTCACTTTATAAAAAGTTTATATAAATTTGATAGATGCTTTAACCAAATTTGTCCTGTCACGGTCGCCAAATTGTTATGTAATATAACAATTAAAATTAAAGAAAACAATTAGATAGTTTTTATCAAAAAAATTAATGTATTTATTAATATTTATTTTTATAAGATTTTTATTGTACGAAGCGCAACTGAAAAGTGAAAAGTTTTTATTTTCATTTATTGAATTAGAGTTCTGATTATTGCTTTTCGAAATGAGCATACGCCTATTTCCAAAAACAATAAGTTGTAGCGATTTTACAATTACTTTTCATTACAATAATTGTACCTTATTCTTATTTAGTTAAATAGTTTAATCTGCGAAGCATAACTTTTATTTCTTTATAATAATCATAACAATTCGTCTTAAAAGTTAAATCCCTATAGCTTACCAAGATAATGTACTATTATTAATTTCTATAGCTTCTCGAGCTTTTTCCTACAAGGCTACTTTTAGTTATATAAAAAAATATTTGTTGACTTATTTCGTCATATTTAGCTAATAAAGGAAAAATCCTATATACTAATTCGATAAAATTATGTAAATCATCTCTACTACCATTGTAAGTTTTTCATGCACCATTAAGTTGCTTTTTTTTTAAGTTGATCACAGGTTTTATTAATTTTTTTGTTGTTTTAGGATATTTAGTGTTTTATTAATTTTATTGTTTAGTAGATTCTAGAAGTCAAATACTAAAAATTAACAACTTAATGATATTATCATGAAATATGCACTTTCACTTTTATCATGTGTACTTCAAGAATAGTCCACTACAAATTATTTAATTTTTAATAACTTTATTGTTGTTTAGGATATTGTTTACAAATATCATGCCGACTGCGCCAGTTTAGTATATTGAATACTACTTACTAAACAAATTTTACTTATATTTAAGTTTTTTGCGCGACTATTAAACGAGAGTAAAAACGAAGAAGTAATTCCAACCAAATTCTCTTTTCTTTGTCGTATTGTCTATACTTTGTTGAAAACTAAATAAAATAATAAGTATGAAACAAAATATTTTATTTTAAATTAATTTTTTCAAATATATATTGAAATATATATTATCTTTTATAAAAATCTTTCTGGAATATATATATAAAAAAAAAATAATTGATTTAAAATTTGGTTGAATTTTTAAAAAATTATGATTTTCGAAATTGAAAAATATAATTTTTACTCTTTTATTTATTAATTTTTGGTCCTGAAAAGGACCGATTTTTGTAATATTTCGTATAATATGTATATATTTTAAATTGAGAAAAATTAATTTCAATTTCCAGATGGAAATTTAAATATTCTATACGACCTGTTTGAACCGCAACAATTTTCGATAAAACATTTTATCAATTTGATTTTCGGATTTTTAAACAAATTAGGTTTTATATTTTTAAATTCAGGATTCCAATTTGCAATCAAAAATAGTGGGAATGGCTCCTTCTTTTAAAAACTTTTTTCCAAGGAAATCATTTTGAAAATGCTTACTACATATTAGATTTTCCTAATATGTATTTCGAATGCTTATTTTCCAATTTTTATTCCAAATAGTAAGTACAGTATTATCTTTGGGAAACCTGAACAATCTTATGTTTTTATTATTATTTCTTTTTTCGTTGCATATCAAACATTTTTCAAAACGCAAATTTAATATATAAATTTTTTATTAATTTTTATTTTATAAAAAAATATTTTAATTTAATTTACCTTAAAATTTTTTTTCAATAGTTACACAAACTTAAATTTTCAAAAAAACATTCACTTAAAAATTATAAACAAACAATAATTCGTAATCATAAAATTATACATATAATAATATATTACCAACCAATCAAATATTCTTCCAAACGCATTCTTCATCAGAACAAAAAAAAAAAACAGTAAAAAAGAGAGTGAGATAATTACGAATAGTATGAAATACTATGAAGTCTGGTGATGGGTTGGATGGTCAAAAAAAAATGTTCGCTCAAAATTTTTTTCTAGGCGTTTCCGAGGTCGGGGAGTCCGAAAATGAAAAAAAAAAAGTGTCCGGGGGACGCGTACGCGTACGCTTTTTATGTGCGCAGCAACATCTCCTAGAACCGCTTGTCCGATTTTAATGAAATTTGGCACACAGGCTCTAACAGACTTCGCGCAGGTGCCGGTACAAGATGAGATCGATCCTTTCAGTGGGACCATGTTAGATTTCCCCATTTATGTGGGAACCTACGTGTTTTTGTTCTACGGAAAAATGTAAAAAAAAATTTCATGTCTCAGATTTGGATGAAATTTAAAACATGGGTTGGTATCATGATTGTCCACAAGCCTACCAAGATACAGGTCTGTAACTTCAGGGGGTCCATGGTAAAATTTCCGATTAAAATTTCGTATACTCTAGAGCATATAGTAATTTTTATCTAATTAACATAAATTTTGGTACATATGATAGTTTCCGTATGTACTTGGTGTCTGTAAAATTTAAAGTCGATACTTCAGTGGGTCCATGTACAAATCCGTAATTACTTTTCATAAGTTCAACTCTCTATATCTACGGTACCTTTCACCCAATTTCAATGATATTGAATGCACAGTTTCATTTAGTTATCTATTTAATACTCCACAAATTTGTAGTTGGTAGGTATAGTACGTTCATGGGAAACTAATATATGAGCAGCTTAGTTTCCGAAGAATATTTGCTTTATGTTCTACAGCTTGTAATTATTATCCGATTTCAATGAAATTTGCTACACAGGTTGAGTTCATGATTCTGCATAGGTTGACCAAATTACAAATTAGTAGGATTAGGGAGTCCATGTTAAATTTCCAATTTTTTTTTTTAATTTTTTTTTTTAATATGTTCTACAGCATAGAGTAATTGTTAACCGATTTCAAAGATATTTTATATATAGGCTAATTTTGTGATCTAGTTGGCTCTCCTGAAATTTGGAGACCTTCAGGGGGTTCCTAGAAAACAGTTTTAGTTTCCGAATTTTATATAATTACGTGTTTTATAGCATGTAATTATTATCTGATTTTATTGAAATTTGGTACAAAGGTAGACCTTCTGATTATGCATGTGTTGGCCATGATAGAAGTTAATACCTTCAGGGGGTCCATACTAAAATTTCCGATTAAAATTTCATATGCTCGAGAGCATATGGTATTTATTATCTGATTTGAATGAAATTTGACACACATAGTAGCTTCCTTATGTACTTACTGTGTGCAAAGTTTAAAGTCGGTAATCCAGTGGGTCCATGTTAAAATGTCCAATTATATTTCACAAGTTCAATACTCTACATCATACAGTAATTGGCACCCAATTACAATTATATTTCAAACACAGCTTGAATTTGTGACCTACTTATTGCTCCAAAAATTTGTATCAGGTAGTTTTATTTTGTTCATGGGAAACTAATATATGAGCAACTTAGTTTCCAAAGAATATTTCATATGTTCTACACCATATAGTAATTATTATCAGTTTGCAATAAAATTTGGTACATAGGTTGGATTCGTGATTACGCATGTGTAGCCTAATGTAGACGTTAGTAGCTCTAGGGGGTCCCTATGCTAAAATTTCCGATTAATATTTTCATATGTTCTAGAACATATGGTAAATATTATTCAATTTCAATGAAATTTTGTACACAGGTTGGATTCGTGATTACGCATATTTATACTTATTATAGTTATTTTAATAATATTATTTATTATTAAAAAAAAATAAAAATATAAAAATTAAATCAATAAATAATAAAGATGAGCAATTTTGAAGAAAGCACTGTTTGTTACAAAGATAATGTTAATTACAAAAAACTTTTGGACATAAATCGCTGTTAAACAACATACCTATGAGTTATCTGCTCCCCTAGTTAGCAGCTTTTTTTTCTTTGGAATTTTCGAAAAATATTTCTTATACGCTGCAATTCTGGTAGCTGGTTTTTTTTTAAATAATAATAAAGAAAAGAAGCTTGAATCTTCTTCAAATACTTATTATTCTATTCTCCCACACATTTTAATATATTATTATGAAAAATAATATAATAAAATTGTTATGCTTAAAAAAACATTTTTAAGCAAATAATAATTTTAGATTTATAATTTTGAATTGTCCCAGAATATAGTAATTCGAGTTGTGATATAACTTTTATATATATATC